>OY720637.1:139468581-140706853 GCA_963169105.1 Ceriagrion tenellum | reverse complement strand
GTTTTTTTACGACATCTAATTGTTAGAAATTACTCATTTTGTAAATAATGTCTCTCTGAAGTGCATCCACGTACCATTTCCCATGTAAAAGGGCTGGTATATTTTGGCAAAAAACTCCGAAAGTAATGTGGTAAGGGGTTGAATTTTTATGTCATTGGATACGTAAGATATTTTTCTTTGAAATGAGACCAAATTAATTAATATCTTGGTAAAATGATATGTCGCTCTTACTACCTTAAGTAAGGATTTTCCACATTTATAAGTGTGCGAATAATCGATGGGAAAGTGATTTTAATGCGGTAAGAAAGTAAAAGGCAAGACGCCGAGTTTCCTTCGCGGCCTTGCTCCGCTCCTCCGAGCATGGTATGCCGCCATTGAACTTGGGAGACGGTCCGTTGCGAAACATAATAAAGAACATGGTGTGTGTTCATGGGGCTGGCCGAAAGGCGGACGGCGGTGAAAGCAGAAAAGGAAAATAAAACTCCTTCCGCGTCGATCGGCAAATACTGACTCAGCCATTTCGCGGCCGCCGCTTTGTTTTTATTTCCGGTTCGATGATCGGAGGCGACGAGGCGAGCGGAACACTCAAAACCGCGACTAAAGGGCCCTCTCCTAAACCACGAAACGCATTCCAAATCATTCTCAATTGATTATATGCGAATCCCATTATTCCGAGAATCCATATTGAGGAGGTGGAAGCGATTTTCGTAAACGCGCTGATTTGCGGAAAACTTTGCATACCTGTTCTCAGTTTTCGTAATCATAACTATAAATAAAAGTGAAAAAGTTTCATCATAATTATTTCTTTTTCATTGCTATTTTAACACGAAGCCTTAGGGCAAATGACATATATTTTGTTAAAATATGAGCGTATTTTCTTCCACACTCGAATTAACATATTTGATATCATTATAACGGTTTTAAACGAACTTAATTGTGGCACGTCGATATGAAAAAGCACATTTAAATAGAATTTACTCCTAAATTTCAAATAAGACGCCGAAAACCTAAGCCATAACCTGCTTTAATTAAAGGAAAAAATGTAAACGATATTACTTGAACCATCTCCATTATTGCATGTAGGTATGAGTTACACATTAACTTCCACCGCACATAAAAATATATAATACGCGGTCGGCGAATTTTTTTTTTGACTTGCTTGAAAGATTTTTACAACTATGCACTCAAATGATCCACGGTTAACGCTCCAGCCACTTTGAAGGTATTGATAGGTGCTAATGTTGTGGGCGCAGCGAGCATGCTCAATTCACGCAAACGTACGTCAAGAGCTATTCAATTGACTATATCTATTTATATACGAGAATTCGCGGCAATACTTTATCCTTGCGCAGTCACGAACTGAAATACGGTGGAGTATGAAAATGTATCATTTTAGTCGTAATTTCTGGAGATGAAAATGGAGAAGGCTCGATGGAGAGAAATGAAGACGATTTGAGGAGAGAAGACCGCTGCGGTTGCAACGTTGGTAGTTAAGGGCGCGGTGATGCTCAAAAGCTGAGCTGTGACGGAGGGGATGATGTTAGGGAAGCACGAAAAGGGAAGACAGAGAGTTGACTTAAGGTAGTACGAGCGAAATATCATTTTACTTAGAAATCAATTTTGGTCTCATTTCAAAGAAAAATATCTCATCCTTCTAATGACACCAAAAATTCTACCCCTTACCACATTACTTTCCGGAATATTTGCCAAGCCCTTTTACATGGGAAAAGGTACGTGTATTCACTCCACAGAGATGTTATTGGTAAAATGAGGAAATTCTAACAATTAGTTGTCGTAGAAAAACTAACAGCGTGTAATTTGTGTTTTCTCAACTATTTTTTTCAAATAATCATTTTGTCACCGCAGTAGGTTCTTGGGTATCACAAAAAAATCTTCCTTTTTGAAGGAGTTTCAAACGCACCGCGCGAAAAAAATGAGTCAAGTTAATGACTTATTTAGATATTTTCATTTAATTACTTACCATTTCTATCATGTAAAACTATATTATTGCATCATTAATAATGTTATGTTTAATTCGTGCGTCTCTTAGCTGGTGAAATTAAAACGTATAGTTCGAATATGGTCTTTATTATGACTAGGGAACTATCTCGCTCGGACTACCTTAATGGATGGGTGAAGATGGGAAGAAGTACGGATGTAGGGCTAAAGAATGAAATCGTGTTTGAAGAGATGGGCCTACGTCTGTTAAAGTCGAGATTTTGACTCTCTTCCACCTTAGACCCAACTGCTAGGCCGCATTATTCGAGTTTCTGATTATATTTGGTGACCTCAATCCATATTACTTTAGTAATTACATATTACCTTAGATAATTGACGCTGACCTATAATACTAGAAAGTATTATCAATTTTTATCGTTATAAATGACTTCACACCGGTTGCGATACTTTTTAGCCGACGGTCTCTAATAAAAAATATCTATTCCTTTAACTCGCCATTTCTTTCACCCGAAGCACTCTGAACCTTCCAAAATCTCCTCTACAAATTTTACTCCTTATCCTTCCCCTTTTCCAGCTCTACTTCCAGTGGCAGCCTTCGGAATCACATTGACTCCAATTATTCGTTGCAGCTCTACAACCTCTAAATATCCTCAACCAACCCATTCTCTTCTCCAACAGAGCATAAATCCTAATCGCCCTGCGAACCTCTTCCACTGCACCACTCCGGACTTGCCTCCAAACTTCTGAGGCCTATTCTCACCAAGTCGAAGTTCCGGTATCATATATTGCAACGCTCCAATTCGAACACCTCGCATATTCTCAGCATAATTCCTGTTGGGAGAACTCTTTAAGTAAGAGTGACTCATTTGCTCACGCAGTTAAATGTATATCCAATATCCTCAGTGCTGCGTCCACTATCGACCTAATTGCTAGCCATGAAACTGCATTGCTCAGCCTGCTGCAGTTCAGGTCTCGCAGCTTTTAAACTTCATAAGGATTTCTTTTTCGAAAAACTTATTTTACTCACCCCTGTTCGATCCTTAACATTGTAGAAAAATAGATATTTTCTAGTCTAATTGAGCGATACCTGTTATACACTAATTCTCATCCATTTGACAGTAGGAAATCAGATTCAAAACAACATATTATTCATAAAATATAGGAATTCGCGTTTAGATATTTGAATAGAGGTCTTAAAAATGAGGCTCCGGATTCAATTCTCGGTTTCTTACTGCATTGAAAATTTTCAGTATTAGAAAAATAAGCATCCTTTAAGGTAACAATTGAAAATCGACTGATATATTTACAATATATTTAGAAGTTTAAAATAAGTATCTTAATGGCTTTCAATGAACAGCGCATTATTAGAAAACAGATGTAATGACAAGTAATCTGCCGAATAGACGGACGTTTGGATGGACCGAGAAGAGCAAGACGGTCGGAGCAAGCTCCTCTCAGATACCTCAGATCTAATCCATCCACAATCTTTTCCACATAATTTTTGGAAAGGGTAAAACACTCAATTTTTTTATTCTTCACAAATTCTATAAAGCAATCAAAACGGGCTATAGAGATATTTCGGGCGAAAAACTAAAATTAGAATGTTTCCTTTATCAATTAATAAATCATAAATAATTGATTGGAATTTTTGTTAACAATGCGCCTTAATAATGCCAATAGCTGACATACATAAGTCAACGGGAGTTTTTAATGCCTCTCTCCTCCGATATATACTTACAGTAGGCTCTCTATAAGGTCAATCATTGTGTTCACAGATGTTCCCGTGGGCTGTTGCCAAGCGAGCTAATTGAGACTACGAATGCATCATCTTATATAACACGAGTACATATAAAAGGCATTAAAATGAAGTGACGATTTAAAAATACTGATTCGCATGCGTTCGAGTCAAAAACGTAAAAATGGCAGATTAGAATCATCAAAGCAAGCAAAGTTTGGGTGTCTACGGAACCGAGTAATTTTCCGGCTGACTGGTTCAACTTTAAAGAATTATTCTCCACATTGTAATTACATTCACGATATAAACATCAATGTTCAATTTATTATATTAATATGAGTTGATGTAATAAATCGAACATTAATTTATTAAATAACTCATATTATTTTCACGGAATATTGAATAAAAAATGGTCGTTTAAGGAAACGGGCAAAGTCTCAAAAATCACTTCATGGTTGCTCCCAAGCTTACGTGGAGAATAGGGCTCGGAAGAATCATTGAGTCGGCTTGTTGGAGCGGCTTAAGTAATATTTTCAGTTGGTATCATATACAACCGAATTATGGTTCTTTCGTAGGCGGAGGTAATAATCGAAGGGGTCAGACAAAAATGCGAAACTATCCCTAGTAAAATTATCATAAATATGCCAAACAAAAATGCAAATTCGTGATGCGTTCATTTCGTTTACAGCTATGTATAACTAAAACAAAAAAAACTCTGTGTCACACTTTTTCATTTCGATAAAATTTTCACCACAAATTTTGAGCTTCTCTTGAGTAAGCATGCATTTCAATAAGCTCATAACGAAGCACTACTCTGTTGCACAAACATGGAAAGCTCACTTTATTACAAGCTACGTTCATCCGCTGTAAAACTCTTACCCTACTATTGCTGGGCGATATGAACGGCAATACCAGAAGTAATGTCCAGAGCTCTCGCATCAGAATCATGGCTCACGAATCTAAAGAAGAAAGGAAAAGAATAACAATTAGAAAAAAGTCGTTTAAATTGACGCCACCATCTACTACTAACACAGTATTAGTATTAATTTTGTGGTAATATACCCAATAATAATGATAAGGATTGTCTCGAGGTAAAGACAAAGTACCACATTGACACGGCAAATTTCGCTGCAATTTTAATTGTCGAAACAGCGATTCTTGGACAGAATGCTGAGTGATTATTTGAATTTTAATGCGATTGATGCATCCATTCTTTTAATGGGTTGCTTACTTGATATATGTATGATTGAGATGGTTGAAAGGAGGATGAAAGTGTCAGTTGCACAATTATTTCAGTAACATAAATCAGCTAAATCACTCGACAACACACGTCAATGTCACTAGTTAACTCAGAAGTAGCACCAAAAGTTCGGGTAAAATCCCGATTATATGTCAACCATGCCGCGCAATTTGCACAAAATATCCAATGCCAAGACAAAATAGCAATAAGACGTCGAAAATCACACCGCGTTCACTAAAAGGAAAGTTACCGATGACTTCACTCAAACTCTCAAGATACAACCCTAATAAAATAGCATCCCTTTGTAGGTAATGCTATCCTAAGCATATCAATTGATACACCAAGGAACAGTTTCTTAATCCTGCGGAAACGTTTCAGCTTCTTCTGATCATGCATTGACTATGCACGACCACTTTTATTCGGACTAAGTAACCGCGAACACGTGCTCACACTGTTTAACCCCCTCTAGAAATACATACGCAGTGATCATGACACCAATATGCGGAATAATTTTACGGAATCTCTCATAAAGTTGACGACCTAATTCCAGAAACCGTGAATTGCACACATTTCAGCTACTTATGAGCATGCTAACTCTATATAATTGCGCGCAACGGATGGACACCGTTATTAAAGTGCGGAATAAGAACTTGGATTGTTACCTAGTTGAAGGACAACGAATGCGGTGACGAAGTAACCTTGCGCTCTAGTCAAGGGAGTATTTGAAAATTATGGAAAAAACTCCTACACCTAAGGCCGCGTAGAAGTTGACACGAGAAAAAAAGACGCATTTCATTGCCATATTTGCAACAGGCTTGAAGTTCACTTAATAGCTCAAAAGAAAAATCATTCAAAACCCATGGGCGCAAATTGAAGCTATCATTGTGCCATCTTTGATGTGATAATGCCAATTGCTCAATGAAACCGGTGGTATTCTAAATAACATATTAAATGTGTATTTTTTAATATCCAAACATAATGGTGAATTCGCAAAATTAAACCGGAAAATATATAATAATAATAATAATAATAATAATAAAGTTTATTACTCCATACAACAAATTACATTTCAATAGCAAAATAGAGTAATTTTAGGTAGCCTTGAAGGAGAACCTGTTTAAGGCTACCATCAAATAATATTACATTATGCTTTTCCTAAAAGATACATATAGCTCGTGCAGTGATACCGTGACAATTGCTTAACAGTGTAAGTTCGTACCTTAAAAGCTACTTACTAATAGTTTACTTATAACTCATTACATCAATGATTTACAGCAATAAATGCTCTACACTCTCCTTGGTGAGAAGCCAAGAATGTACATTTTCCAAAAACTTTTTCACAGACTTAGAATTAGTACATGACAGGGGTAACATATTGTATACCTTTAGCCCTACATACAAAAAACATCTTTTAAACAACGTCAAGTTAGGTTTTGGTAATGGAATATTTTTTTTACGCAGGGCAATGTGAGAAGGTAGACACTGAAATACATCAGAGTTACCACTTCTGGTATAGAAACACCGTAGAACCTTATAAATATATAGATGCCTCAATGGAAGCAAACGTAAATGAAGAAAAAGTGGGAAGGATTTTTCAAATCTGTTCTTTTTCAAAATAACACGAATAATTCTTTTTTGTAAAAACACGGCAGGTTTCAAGGAGTTTAAATAAGCGCCACCCCAACAAAAAATGCCATAACTTAGTCTGGAATGTACTAACGCGTTATAAATTATCCTAAGGAAATTTAAAGGACATTTATTTCTGATGAAATAAAAATTTGTCAATGTATTTCGCATAATATTTGTTAGATTATCAATATGTTGTTGCCACTTTAAGGATTCGTCAATGGTTACTCCCAGGTACTTCAAACTGGAAACCCGTTCAATGGGCAAACAGCTATTGCATGAATTTATCGGACAGTTTTCTTCATGATAATATAAAACCCAATCAAACTTGTACCTGTTACATAAATTATAACACATATACTTCGTTTTAGTTACACTCATTTTCAATTTGTTGGAAGCAAACCAACGTCGCAAATTGATCAAATCTGACTGCATATCATATTTTACATCACCCCAGTTTAAACCTCCATAATTTAAGGCGACATCATCAGCAAATGCTGTCACATGACCTCTAAAATTGAAATTACATAGATCGTTTATATAAACTAAAAATAGGATTGGACCCAAGACAGAGCCTTGTGGAACTCCAGAAGTTATCATATTGTAATTACTATAAACATCACCAATTTTTACACACTGCATTCTCGATGACAGGTAACTGGTAAACCATTTTAGTGGTATTCCTCGAATACCAGCCCTCTGAAGCTTAAAGGTCAGAACCATGTGATCATTGAAATTGATATATATTGAAAATTGAATTGAAATTGATAAATGAAAAATTGAAATTGATAAATATTGAAAAAGATAAAACAAAGATAGCTGGACAATTCAGTGAGTATATATAACTTGTAACAAAAAGGAAGTGAAGCGTTCGTATAGTTAAAAAACAATTTTCGAAAAATAAACGAACACTGTAAGCTAAATAACTAGCGTTTTTAAACTGTTCATCAATAATGTAACTGAAATCAAAGTTCTGCCTGCGTTTCTATGAGCAGTATTTAGTAGGTATAATTGAAATCGAATGAGTTAAACTTCGGGACTTTAGATAGTATTTTCAATACTATTATTAGGGAATACGACGATTAGATTGATGACCTTTAAGTCATTGATACAAAATCTGTATTTGTAAATAAAGGCTTTCATGTGTCAAAGGTTTTTTACTCAGTGAATGAATTTTTTAATACTACTTGACTCGTGACTTGTGTCATTCTTTAAATTCTTGCTCTGCAACTCTGTTGTACGATACGATTAGTACAATTTAACGTGCCTTATATCATGCAATTTTATTGTAAAGGATCCTAGAAGCAAATTATTATTATTATTTAATTGTTGGAAACGGAAAAATAAAAATGGATGTTAAATTTTCTCGTGAGAATTAGGGCATGCTCCAACAAGATGATCTTTTGGCATTAGACACCACCATATTTTTATAAATACCGTACCCCACTTTGCAGTACAATAAAAAAACTCATCAACTCAGGAAGCCACAGACCTACATCGCCGGTCGCTACCGACACTAATGTATAAACCGACCTTTAAAGGAAGAAGAATGCGGCGACGAGGGCCGTCGAAGGAAAACAAGGTGTTACGAAAGCGCATCCGTGGAAGAATACGCGGCGGAGGATCCCGAGCGGATCCGAATAATATCTCCGGAGAGGAATCAAGAGAAAGAGGTCGGATGACGAATTGTCAAGTCCCCGCCCCGACCTGGTGCCTCCCTTCACTTTCCGTGGATTGCCTCCTTCCGCCAACCGACGCACGGGCAATGGCCTACCTCCACTGAACATTAGGAGAGTCTTTGAGCGATGGGCAAGCCATGAATAACACCGGTAAAAAGGTGGATTTACGGTTAGACGTCTTTTCCCAGCACCCGCTGCCTCGGAAAATGGACTTCGTGGACTGCAGTTTCAGTTGACGAAAGAACAATCCAAGAAAGGTGATTATGGCAGCCTATGCGATTTGCCAACTGTAATAACCCCTCAAGATAAATCTTTTGCACAATTACTGCATGCAAGTGACCTAGGAAAATTCAGCATGTTTCAGCGACCACCAAACATCGCTTTGCCATTTTGTGACATGATATTTTCTGGGGTAAGACGCCTAGGTTAAAAATTCTTGCATATGAATTGTGGCAAAATTTTGACTGATTTCAAAGACTAACTAATCGAATGAACTGAAAATATTTAACCTCGCAAAAGAAGGGTATCAACTAAGGCTCATTTCTTAAATTAGCGAATATAATTGAGAATAAGGGAAGCGCGAAAACAATAGCAGCCAAAGCATTTCTTCAACACATACATGATTTGCGTGCTTATCCCTGAGATGACTATAAACCGAGTCATTTTCACCCTTAATAAGCTCTCATTTACGTACGCTCGGAGGCGTTTATGCCATGCGTGATGCTTTACGATGGAGAGAGAATGGTCAATATCACCTGGAATTATAAATTCCTAAAGGAATTGTGTGTAATTTTCTAACTGCGGAAAAAAGAAGGGAGAAGGTACATCCAAATGTACCTTCTCCCTTCTTCTTCAGGGAGAAGGTAGGTGAAATAAATTAGCAAAGCCTAGCCAATTTCATTTTGCTACTCTAAAATTATGATTTATTCTCAATCTTTGACAGGAGAAAGAACAGCACGATTTGAAAGACTGTATTCACGCAAAAAATTCCAAGGCAAAGAGAAAATCTAATTTTTTGAAATTAATGAAACATTCAAAAGGAATGGATATAAGTGTGCGGATGTGGAATCTGGTTACTCCATGAAAAGGGGTGAAAAGCTTTATATAACCACTGTTCTAACGATTTTTTAAATCTGAGTGTTTTCACCGCTTACCCATGAATCTTGTATGCAAACATACTTATCGCACCATTCCCTTTCGGGGTAGCCTAGGCAAAAAATTCGTTACTGCCGTTTGGACGATAATGATTGCAGCACATGACGGGTAAAAAGGGATGTGATAAGAGCTTGTCGGAACGCTGCATGTGCGCTTACCAAGCAGATCAGTACGCTTATGAAAATTACAGCAAGGAATAGAAAAACTTACGTTTTGTTTATAAATTGAGAGAAATGTAAGATAAAGATTTAATGCTACGATCTGTTCGTTTACTTTGTCCCGATGCGACGGAACAGCCTTTTCCCCTCCAAGAAATTAAGTTTTATTAACAGTATTCTACCGATAAAAGGTAGGCTTTGTTGAAAGTCAGAGGAACTCCTCCCGGTTTTCTGCGCTCACAAGGTTCTCTCTGTCTCTAGCATTTCCTATTTCGCCTCTGCATACGATCTACCCTCCGTCATCCCATCCATCAAACCTATTCTCTTTCTTCCCTTTTCCCGCTCACCCCACATCCTTCCCTCTATCACAGTCATAAGCAACCAATCGCCCTTTATTAGAAATTAGTTATCACTTCCTCCAGCCACACGTCCTGATTTTCCCGGATTTCATTCAAAAGTTTCCTTTCCTCGCCCACCATACTACTGTCGGTGCAAAAATTATGTACACTCGAGTTTGGACACTGATTCAAAATGAACCGTGGTACATATATGAATGCGAGTTACACCAAACTTTAGCTTGTTTAATTTTGCGTTTAACTGTGGTTGTCGATTATTTTTACAATACACTCTCGATTGTTTATTTCGGTGGGAACAACAAATAGCCGGTTTTTTGGCATTTGGGGATTTTTAATCAGTGTCCAAACTCGAGTCTACATAATTTTTGCACCGACAGTAAGCACTTCTTCGTTCGTCATCCTTTCCGTCCACCGCATCTCTCCATACCTACATCTCAAACGCCTGCAGCCTATTCACATTCTTCGTCTTAGGCAGCTAAGAGTTGTTGTAAAGTTAGCAGCCTTTAACAACTTTGCTACGTCAAAACCCGCATAAAGTTGCATCCGTTGCATCAAGTACAAACAAGACTGTCTCTGCTACATGCTCGAGAAGTATAAAATTACAAATGATAAAATGAAACGAGAAAAATTTCAAAAATCTATTGATGCAAATGATAAAATATTAACTGAAAGATCGAAGAACAAAAATCAGAGTAACATCAGCGAGAAGGGAAATGCCGAAGAAATATTCTCTCAAAATTCTTGAAAATGATCGCGTACGGATTTTTGCGTTCGTGTTGAGTTTACTGCGACGTAAATTTCATTGCATGGATTAAGTCATCGATAGCAGTGGAATGATCTGTTTCAATTCATCAAACACGGCAAATCATTTAAAATGTTCGATGATATTAAAAACAAGAAAAAACCTACTGGTAAATGTTCCCCTTTCTGAGCAAAACTATTCACTTCATCTTCTTTTTAAGATGGCTGCAGAGGTAATCGTGGGTCATTAGCGCACATTTTAATAATTTTTAAACAAGTCGAACTGATTTCTTGGACTGCATTTCGCTGAAGTCCATTTGTTTATACGTTGGAACTCATCGCACTGGCACTAATGGCAATGATACAAGAATTACACTTAAATTTTATGAGCACGATATGACAAGAGTTTTTGCCGCGGTATTCGAAATTTGGGCGAAACCACTTTGAAAAATGTATTTTTTCGTGTTGAGAAGAAACTGCATATTTATTTGAATGATTACGTTACGTTATGTCATGAGCTACTACGCCACCAACTGAAATAGCATGAGCTGCCGAACAAACCAATCGGCGTGATCCAATTTTTTCCCCTTTTATCCACAGATATAACGAATTAGAATCCGTTTGCAAAGTTACTCCAAAATATTTATCAAATCTTTATTTTTATCAAAATCATCACCTAAAGATGATGTGAATGCACATCGAAACCCGGGTCGTTTTGTAATAAAAATTAGTGGTTTTAGTAAAAGTTGTCCTCAGATCAATAAGAGTGAAATGAATGGTGCGAGAGGTAGAGGTAGGCCGAGAAGGTTGTGGTTGAATGTGGTCGAGGAAATTCTTAGGAGGAGGAATATTAGGAGTCTTAAAAACAGGAGGGTGTGTATGAAGCAGTGTATGGGGGTAAAAGAGGCAAAAGAGGTTTGCAAGGATAGGTCAGTAGTATGGAGGAAATAATTGAAGCAGAGTTAGGTGTTAAAATATGTATATATGAGTGAAACTTAGTGCCTCTGCCTACCCCGGAAGGGAACTGCGTGATTGGTATGTTTGTTGTCCTCTTTCTTATACAAAATCTTGACATGAAGAAAAACGCTCCAACCACATGAAGGAATTGTTAGTCGCACACGAGTGTCCTTTAGAGCGGGGCGGGGGAATCCATGCGAGTGGTGTACCCAGAGGTCGATGCGCCCATAAAATCGCGTGGAGACGCCAGGCCAAGAGAGCCAGCAGACAACATCATCATCCCTTTTAGCATCCGCCTCTATTCGCACTGCACTTGAAACGGCCGTCGCGGGCGCCACACACGGCACACGGGCGTGACGAATCGTTTTGGGGGGGGGGGGTAGGGTAGAGGGGGGGATATTGAGGGGGGAGGGGGAGAGGAAAGTGAGTGTGTTTTTTGAGGTCGACCGAACGACCCCACCCCTCTCATGGAAATACGTAATCGCCACCTTGAACTACGGCGAACGGCGGCGGCGCGGCGATCGGCACGCGACTCCCTTGACGAGAGAAAGTGAAACACACCGCTCGCACACGGTTTGTTGGCTCGGTCGCTCGTATGGCGGGTTGACCAACGGATGGGCATCGCTCGTGCCACCGATCTGCTTGGCTGGCGACTCCTCACTGGGCACCACGGTCACTCTGGAGGCGAACAACCGACCGATATACGATGATCGGTATCGATATGATAGACAAGACGAAAAAGAAAAATCTCTTAGTATATTCCACACTTTCTCAATAGTAAATTCCAAACTTTTATTCCCGACCTAGGTTTCGATTGCCTTGCAATAAATAAATAATTTTTGTTACGAAATTAGCTCGCCTGTATAAGACAAAGAACGTTACGGAACACTAACTCCTCCGTTATACGGTTGGAATCGGCAGTTACTCCCGACCTAGGTTCCGATTGCCTTGCAATCGAAACCTAGGTCCGGAATAAAAGTTTTAAGTGTGGAGAGCTGTACTAAGAGATATTTCTTCTTAATTCCACAAAGTTACGCCTTCAACCATTAAGCTTAATCGATATGATACGCGAAATGTGAGAATCGAAGGGATGAAAACAATAGTTTTCGATCGATGACGGCATCGACGGACTCGTCTCCTAATGATTCTCCTGGATGTCATTCAAACCCCATGCATCGATGTTGAAACAATTGTTGTACCATTTTTGATGCGATAATGCCGAGTGTTTAATGAAAGCGGTCATATTCTAATTAGCACATTAAATCTGACCCGTTTTTCACTCGCTAAAACCATGATCATTTCGCAAAATTAAACCGGAAACTATAGGAAATGCTCAGATCGCGTAAAAACTCAAAGAGTCTATATACCTCAAAACACAAAAAGAACAAAAGCATTTAAGTATCTAGTTCAAAAAGACAATTTTCTTCAAATAAACGGTCTTCGGATGAAGGAATAATTCTCATTTTTTTCCTGAGTGCCTCTAACCCTGAAATCAGCAGGTGACCCGGTAGCAAGTACTAAGAGACCTAAATCACCTATTCACGATCAACGAAAGTATTACCCTCTTACTGCCACGATAGAATCTACGGCTTTCCATCAAACGATGTATTCAGTTGGACTCTTTTTAATGTCAATAGTAATCTTCATCAGGTACACATGCCAAATGATATACGCGGAATTTTGTGTCCGAGGAAAATAATACGTTAAAATCGAAATATGTTGTACGAAATTAATGGTGATGAGGAAAAATATAAAAATTTTAGATACTGCCACCACTTTTCCCTCTCGAAATACCATGTCAACAGTTGAATAAGAAAAGTAGAAAAATATGTGATATATCGCACGATATCACAAGATGAGATGCTACTCGCCACATGGCATTACCATTTCCATTGAATCTTATGTGCGATGGATTATGTCGTACAGCGCAGTCATGTGATATCCAAACCATGTACTGTTCTGGGAATATTACAGTCTCCTACAATTATTGCTACTTTTATAAATTCAAACTCCCTCTTCCCTGGGTTGGAGGCACTTCGCGACAAGGCGCAAACTAACTCACAGCATTGTATGGATTCGGTTTCAAGAGTGAAATGACAACTAGAAATTAGGTTCTCCAATCAAGATTGGCACCGATGCTTTAGCGTCAGATTTAGAAGAGAAAAATATGTAATTAAATAATGAACACATCGCATACCACGATGCATCCCATAACGCAATGTGAATCATATCGCATAATATGGCACAAAATATGATGCTATAAAGATATCATACCTTAGGTCATACCAGTGTCATCTATTTAAAAAATTGAACTTTTTTGCAATTCATTTATAAAAAATCGCTTTGAGGCTTGATGAAGAGAATGAGACCATGAAAACTGTCTTAGTCGTTTCCCAGCCAATTGCAGAGCCAATTAAAAATGACTATTTATAATAAACACGGGATAAATAAATACAATTTTGCAAAAATTATTCGACCGATCGGGCCCATCTTTTGCACACTTTTTGAGCACATGAAAACTCGAAAGTTTCGAGAGTTTGGTGAAGTGTTAATATTTTTTCAAAAGTTATAAACAATAGTAAAAAATTCTGATTTTCCATTTACTTTTACAATAAATTTTTTGTTTAAAAACCGAGTTAAATTTAGTCTCATTTTTGACATCTGTTCATCACGTACAATTCATCTGCAAAACATTTCTCTCTAATTTCTATATTTTTTTCACAAGATCGTCAAGAACATAAAAAAAAGAATTTTTCGATCTAATTGATCGAAAAAAATAATAACGCACCAAAACATTTCATGACCCACGAGATGAGAAGTCTTTTATTTTAGTTTCCCCAAGATATTTGCACAAAAAATTACGGCCAGTACTTTTTCGATTTACTACATGATTTTTTACCTCTGTTTCTTGGTCTATTAAGCGAACGCTGTCGACGAGACTCAAAGGTTGCATTTAAAGTAGACTGAGAAAAATACCACCACTCGCATAATTCTACGGATTTGGCCACTTAATGCATTGCTTTTTAAGATTTGGCCGAAATGAAAAAGTCGTTTTCCATAAGATTTGGTAGGTACAGCTTGCCACGGCTATGCACCTAAGAAAGACGTTAAAACACATCGAGATTATGACGCATAAATTAAATCAGCAATGCAGTCTAGTTCATGCGTGCTCTAAATTATTCATTTAAATTCATATTTCAAATAACGATCAATAAATTTTCCATATTTTCTCCACAGCTAGTTTATATGTTGCTTCTTAAACACTTAAACTTAAATTTTCGTTGGATATGGGACAGTAATAAATCTTCGACCTCTACGCAAGAGAACCGCGAATATCTGGTACTCGTGGCATAGCAGTAAACATCAAACCAATTGTTCGTATTGCATTCATTTAATATCATTAGCTAAAACATTCATATTTATTATACGCAATGAAAACGCATTTATTATACGCAATTAAAGCGCATTTCAGAGTACTCTTCTGAACAATATGTTATGCGATTCTTTTTTTTTCTTCATTGACTTCTTTTAGCTATCGGAACATAATTCAAGAGGGAGCATCAAATTACTGTTGGCGGTCACAAATGAGGAAGTATCAGTAGTGTTGCCACTAAACAATTGAGTGGTTTGTTGCGGATAACATAACAAATTCGTCAACCGTTGTAAGACGCGGTCGAAAAAATATTGAAAGCATTGGAAAATAGAGGTTGGTGTGATCACTGGCCATCATTCAAAATGTTTCGACTAATCTGCTAATTCAAAAAAATCCATTTGAATGCAATACGGATTATGACGATGATACATCGGTATAAGGGAGAGAAGATGCAGATTCGTAAGATTGGAAGCGCTCACAGTCACAATTAACCCGTCAGCAGCATTACATATAGAAACTTATAAGGGGAAGAAGGAGGAAGACAAAGACAAATAAATGAGCCAAACGAAGAATCTACACTTGCACACTAAGCACCAAGGAGTAAGTATGCATCCTTAATCTTTGATGCTAACATTCTAGCCACCGCAGGGCCATTAGGTTTTCGGGTGCCAATCAGGGAATGGAAAAGGAAGAGGGAAACAGAATAGAAAGAGGATGAACGTGAATTACATGTTGACGCAGAGCTTCATTGTGTCTCTCAGTGCTGAGGTCAATAATCTACATCTACATATCACCCTTAGAGCCGTCGCATGGGCGTGAGGCAGGGGGTGTTAGGACACCAGCCGTGTAAAGATGTAAGGGATACGGTTTTGGGAGGTGAAATGGTGACGTGTACTATGGGAGTGTATTTAGTGGAGCTCAGTGTTTATTGTGGTCGCTTATTGTGCGCGGAAAGAACGAGTTTTTGTACCTATCGGCAATGTATCTCTCTTATTTTATCGCATATGTCAGCCCAAGAGATGTAGTGAGGCGCCATCATTATATTTTCTGCGTCGCTTTGAAACATACAAGTTCTGAATTTCTCAAACAGCCGAAGCCTAGTGTGTAGCCTCCGAGTCTCGAGGGGCTCCCACCTTAATACCTCTAAAAGCTGAGAAATACTATATGTTCGGTCGTAGCAGTTTTTAACGAAGCGCGCAGCTTTTCTTTGTATTTTATTAATTTGTTTGGTTAAATCTTTACGACCTTGGTCCCAAATGCTCGCGGCGCATTCGAGCTGTGGCCTAACCAGAGCGAAGTAGCATCTCACTTTTACTTTTTCATCCGAGGATCTTCCTATTATACGCTTAACAAAACCTAGTTTCTTTAATGCTGTGCCGCATATGTTTTTTATGTGTGCTTCCCACGATATATCAGAAGTTAAGGTAATTCCAAGATATTTTACTGTATTTGTAGATTTGTTGTACACTCCACCACAGTATAGGTATAGTATTTGTGTGATGAATTTCGCAGGCAGTGAACTGTGGTGCATTTACTAACATTGAATTCTAACCCCTACTCCAGGCACCACGAATGAACGTTGTTTAGAGATGGCAGAACTTCTAAGTCCACGTCTTCGCCTATTTCGCGGTAGATAACTGTATTGTCAACAAATAATCATAATTTACTGCTTACTCGAGAACTTTGGTCATTGATATTAATAAGGAATAAGAGATCACGCATCCTTGAGGAAAACCGGATGAGACTTCAACAATATCAAATACCATTCAACAATATCAAATACCATTCCATTTTCGATCACTGCGGAAGTCCTATATCCAATTCATTATTTTTTATGAATTCCGCACGATTAAATTTATATATTAGTTTTCCGTGGGGAACCTTATCGAATGACTTCTTGAAATCAAGGAATATCGCGTCGACTTGCATTTTCGATTCACCGGATTTTAGGATGTCATGAAAGAAGAGTTAAAGTTGTGTTTCGTAGGACCTGCCCTTACCGTAGCCATGCTGACTGCTATGTAAGAAGTTACGATTATCCAGTAATGTCATAATATTGCTAACGACAATGTATTCAAGGATCTTGCATAAATGTGATGTTAACGACATAGGCCGGTAATTTCCTGGGTCACTTCTATTTCCCATTTTGAAATATATGAGTGGCGTTGGCTATTTTCCAGTCGTTGGGTACCTTGCCTTCGGATAATGATTTACTTAATACATATAATTTCTAAGAATGGTGCAATCTATGACGCTAACTCCTTGAGCACGCGTGCGGGTATTCCTTCCGGATCTGGGGACTTGTTACTTTTAATCAAACACAGTTGTTTAGTTATTCCATCTCGTTGAATTTTCATGTCAGACATCGGCTCGTAATAGTCAGGAATGTCTAAATTGTGTATGTGTCATCCTTAGCGTATACTCTTACGAAGTATTGGTTTAGTAAGTTGGCTTTGTCGATGCTATTGGTGACTAGTGGTCCCTGAGTAAAAGTAATTTTTGAACCCATCAGTTCGACAGCGTATCCTCTCATCATGTCACTCCTATCAGTTCTAGAGATGCAGAGCGGGACTGAAATAATATCTTCCGTGTCATTATGAATATCGCCAGGTCTAAAGTTTTTAAATTAGTTGAACTTAGCGTGTTACCCCGAAATCTCTGGGTGCTCTTAGGTCGTCTGACAATAGTTTCATACGCGCTGCTGACTCGTAGCAAATTTTGAACGAGGGTGCTGTTTTTTTTGTTTTATTCAACGAATCAAATCTTTCTGCAGAGGGTGCCACTCACTCATGGGAGTACTCGAAATATGGCCCAAAGAGAGCGATATTGGATCATTCATTTCTGCCATTTTTATCCTCATCAACCAATCTTTCGCTTGGTAAATAATAATTTCTTTATTGAAGAGTCTTTTGGGAAAAAAGCACTTGGCATGGAAATACGAAGAGTAACTAAAGAAATACAAAACCGTAACATCGAGCCAACATAATAAATCACGGGAGGACGAATAGTGTGCATACGAACCTCGATTCAAATGTCCGACCTTCGTGATATCTGGTAAACCTGTCTCACTGGCTGGGCCAAGGCTAAGGTTTTATCCCTCGACCCATTCGAATAATGCACCTTGAATAAAAAGTGCTCGTGTTTCCTTGAAAAGTGATCGGGCAGTCGAATCAAAATGCGGCATTTCGAATGACCGTTCCATCGTAGCAACGTGCCAGATTCTTTTACTCCAAAAGATGATTGGGTTTTGATGTTATGCCTCTTTATCGCCGGATGGTTATAATACAGCGCATCGGAGCATTAGGTCATGGTTATTGGACAATTTTGAAAAAAATTTCTTACTACAGGCAAAAATAACGCCATACCTTCGGTCACAGTTGTATGAAATTCTAATTATATCGATTAGGGTAACGAAAAAATTCCAAAATCCTGACCAAAATGTTTTACTCATCAACCTGTTTTCAGTTTAAGAATCAGTTAAGTACTTAGTTTTTCTTCTCTGAGAATTGATCTTTTTAGTCTAGTTACTCAAAAGGAAAAATTAGGAAATATCTTAGAAAAAAAAATGGTGCGAACATTGCTGATAAGCAGATTCATTGACTAATCAAGAGAAATAGACAGAAAATGTTCTTACGTCCAATATAGGGAGGGATGCTTACTTGACGTCATGGAATTGTGGCTTAACGGGGAAACCCATGTTAAGAGATCTACATCTACCCAATACCCCGCGAGCCGCCGTATGGGCGTGTGGCAGGGGGTGTAAGGTCACCAACCATATAAATGTGTGTTTTGGAGATGAAAGGGTGACATGTATTATAGGAGTGTATTTAGTGGAGCTCGATTTTTATTGTGGTCGCTTATTGTTCGCGGAAAGAACGAGTTTTTGTACCTATCTGCTCGGCAGTGTATCTCTCTTACTTTTTTTACAACTGTCAGGCCTAGAAATGTAGTGAGGCGTCATGATAATATTCTCTATGTCGCTCTGAAACACACCAGTTCTGAATTACTCAAGCAGCCGAAGCCTAGCGTGTAGCCTACGAGTCTCTAGGGGCTCCCACCTTAATCCCTCTAAAAGTTGTGAGACACTATATGTACGCTTGTGGCAGTTTTTAACGAAGCGCGCTGCTTTCCATTGCATTTTATTAATTGTTTGGTAAAATCTATTAGACCAGGGTCCCAAATGCTCGCGGCGTATTCGAGGTATGGTCTAACCAGAGCGAAGTAGCATTTCTCTTTGACTTTTTCATCCGAGGATCTTCCTATTATACGTTTAACAAAACCTAGTTTCTTTAATGCTGCGCCACATATGTTCTGTATGCGTAATCCCCACGATATATCAGATGTTAAGGTAGTTCCAAGATATTTGACTGTAAGTATCTGAGGATTTTATATTTTCTCCACCCACAGTATAGGTATGGCATTTTTGTGATGACTTTCGCAGTAAGTGAACTGTGGAGCATTTGCAGATATTTAATTCTAACCCCCACTCCTGGCACCAAGAATTTAAGGTCCGATGACAGAGCTTCAAAGTCCGCGTCTTCGCTCATTTCACGGTAGATAACTGTATCGTCTGCAAATAATCTTAATTTACTGCTAACTCTAGAACTTAGGTCATTAATATAAATAATGAATAAAAGAGGGCCGATCTTACTTCCTTGAGGAACACCGGATGTGACTTCGACCATATCAGAGCTAAAACCATCAAGAACTACTTTTTGTTTTCGATCACTGAGAAAGTCTCTTATCCAATTCACTATTTTTATATAACATGTGATTACATGAGATGTGATTACATGAAATATGCACTACGTTCCGAAATATCTGCAAACAAATAAAAGCAATTTCCCATTATATTGGATACGGCTGCACGCTACAGAGAGACGTTATTGGAAAAATTAGTAATTCATGACGCACAGACCTCCTTGGGAATGAAATGTGCTATTTCCCCAAATTTTCCCGACAGTTTCCCCAAATATTTTTTGAATAATTTTATGACACGCCGCATTAATTTTAATGCAATCACAAAAACTCTCAGTTTTGAAGTATTTCCTACAGGAGGTGTTGAGTAAATAAATCATGTTAAAACCATGCTGGTTAACCACCGAGAAGTTCGGTCATAAAAGCAATGTTTTCGCATCATTAATATATCTATATTTACTTCAAATTTTTCCCAATTAAATATTTAAGGTTTTTGAGACTTGAAAGGTTTTTAAAAGGGTTTTCATTATAACAAGAGTAATTGGTAAAAGGCGGTAACAGACAGTTGAATCACATGAATGGGTTCACCCGAGCAAGGGCTCGGATGGACTCGATACTGAGAATGGTGACTTTAGTTCTATGTAAAGAACGGAAACAAGCCCATTGCAAAGGGCTTTGTATGCACGTGAATATGAGATAAATATTTCGGTGAAATTGGCGGGTAATAAAGCAAATAGCTCGATGGATATTTTTTCGAAGAAAACCGTGGGGGAAAGAGTCAGACTGCTGCGCGGCATTAGTCACATTCCTCGATCAAAAAAATTTTATTTGATCACGCCAAATTCGGGCCACAGACTAAGCCGTCCCCTTTTAACCCGCATCACAGAAGAGAAAATATCTTTTTTCTTTCATTTTTTTAAATTTTGAAATATCAAATTGGGAATCTATTAATTTTTTGGCCTGATTGAGGTCTTCATTTGGTTGCGTCATTTTTTCGCTGATTCGAAGAAAAAGAAGAAGCAATCTCGACGATAAAATTATATAAAAGTTAGAACTACCATGGACCAGTTAAACCATAACAAGTTGGACGCAAAGTTAAAGACGGCCTCGAGTAAAATTCATAAAATGGAGATGAAGTTATGGACAAACGCGACATTTTATCTTGTTTTCGAATTCAAGTATGTCTTTCTCACGCGTTACCTAATCACGAGGAATAGCAAAAGCTATTAGCAGTATTCGTTATGTAGAGAATATAGTACAAATGTTGCAAATCTACGTAATTTTTCGCGTTATTTAAGATTGGAAAATCTACGATACTAAATCATGAAGGGAATTTACGGCTATATTTTCAAGAAAATCGAACAATTATGCGCATAAATTTGGCCGGAATTACTACGATAATAATTGAACAGCCATTTCATTTATCCTTGCCCTTAAAACGGAAATGTTTTGATTGATTAGTATAAAGCCTTTTATTCTATTTCCGATGAAGTGATGAATTTATTCTTCAAGCAAAGTTTCAATTCCTGCAATCCAATTTGAACGACTCTTATAGTACTTCTTCTTACATTGAGCTATGATAATTTTTAATCATCCACTAAGAGCATAGAAAGTGATTGTTATAATTTTAGTTCGACTCAAAAAATATTCCACCCATGAATTCTTCCATTTTTATCGAAATATTTCCAAAGCAGAAAGTTCAGAAAAAGCGACTCATCCACCCGCTACAAAAGAAAGGAGAAAAGGCGAACGCTAACAACTACAGATTTCTCTCCCATTGGTTGTGTATCAGATGCTCTCCAAAGCACTGTAGAATAGAATATAGAAGCACATAGATCAACAACTAGGAGAGTGCCAAACAGGATCGAGGAAAATACGATTATATAGTGGACAGATCTTTACCATCAGGACTTAGCTGAACACCAAGACACAAACAGCAGACAAGAAGGTAATAATACGTTTGTGTACTTTAAAAAAGTTTGCGATTCCATAAATTGGGGTACACTGATATAAGTGCTTCGAAATTTTGGAGTGGATGATAAGACAACGACAATGATACAATAAACATTAACGCACAGCCGGTCAAAAATTAAATTCTTAGAACTATGAAAACAGTTTGAAGTAAAAATTGGGGTGATGCAAGGAGATGGTCTCCCCCAATTGTGTTTACATAAGTCTCGGAGAAAGTAGTCCGGGATCGGCGGAAAAAAATAATAAGTCAGTACCGTCAGTACAAAACTCCGAACGAAATTAGATTAGGCTACCAAAAAACTGGACTTAAACTTGATTGGTAGGAGGTCGTAACTCCCAAAATATTTCTCCCAATCCAAAGCTCCCAATTATTTCTTTTTCCCAAAACACAAAACTCCCAATACATTGTATCTCCTAAAATACGAAACTCCCAAACTATATAAAATGTTTTTGCTCTATGTATCTTCTGTTGCTATGTTCAATTGATCACAGTTTTTTTGTTTACTTATGCCATTACCTTGGCCGAAATTACTGTTAAAGATAATTGTACATATACATATGGTATATTTACATATTTACGGTTTTTTGTATTTACGACAAAATACGGGCAGGAATAATGTTCATTGGAGGTGTCGAGAGTATCCCGCATGCGACGCTCAAGTGAACACAACTACAGCTGGTGCTGGAGTACATATTAAAAAGCAACCCTCTGAAAAATCGCATGCTCCAGGTAGAGAAGCAGTTAGTGCTTTCAAAGTAATCGTCTTCATAAAGCGAAAAGCAGAAGAACATCATGGAGCTCTACCAGCACAAATTATGAGAACCCTTCAAGATGTTCCAGCTAGAGTTCTGTCTCAACTTCCTGATAGAGCCAACATTAGTAAAATGATACAGAGGCAGCGTTTAAGGGATCCTCCTGCCGCACTACGTACGATAGCAGACACACCAGGAAAATTCAAGTACCAGTAGAGGTGAAAATTTTGGAATTTTTAATTTTGGGATTTTAGTAGTTTGGTAAATTTTGTTCTTTGGGAATTTTAGCAGTTCGGAGTAAAAGACTGGGAATTTTGTCTTGGGAGAAATGTTTTTGGAGTTATGACCCCCAATCATTTGATTGTCTCGCCTTCGCAGATGACATAGTGTTCTTTACGAAGAGTCTAGATATTGCAACCAAACGGATAGAAATCCTGTTAGAATCAGCAGAGAGGACAGGACTTCAAATATTTTCTTCTTTAAAATCAAAGTCTATAATCATAGACGCAAAAGATCCAACCTGGAAAATGGCGACCAAATATCGTGATAGCAAGAGGACACTAGCTCGAGTACTCAGGTTAGATTCTCACTCCAAACATCAACGAGAGGGCAGCAAGTGAAGAAAGGGCAAGAAAGATAGATATAGGATATGCCAGAAGACTTGCAAATCCCCATCCTATCTGGTCAAATTTAGATATTAGGTACAGCACGGTGGTTGAACCAGAATACCAATATGCGGCAGAGACAATAGCCAAAAAAAAGGGACTCTCGACAATAGAAATAAAAGAAAGGAAGTTTATAAGGAATATCCTGGAGCCTAAAAAAGTATCATCAAACGAGTATACACTCCACTTGAAGGTCATACGAAGAGTGGTGCGAAAGGTTTGAGAAAATCTCTATAGTGGTTATGAAAAGGCGAATGGCTTTCTATGGGCACATTAGAAGAATGTAACCTTAAAGAATAGCAAAAAAGGTCCTGACCTTCCAGGGGAATAAGAAGACACAAGTCCAATGGGTGAAAAGAAGTTCACTAAGATCTACGAAAATGTAGGATCACGGAAGAAGACATGTGAAGCAGAGTATTAATACTCAGATAAAAGATTTCAGAGATGAAAGTTCGATCCGGAGAGAAACCAAGTAGAATCGAACCGGTGTTCTCGGAAGAAGAGAGAGCAATTTTGAGCCAGAGAATGACAGAGTACCAGCGAAAGAGAAAGTCCAGGGGACCAGCTTGGTCCAGTTTTTCGCAAGATATCGACATGGACCACACGTACACCCAGAACAATCCAAAATAAAGAAAAAAAAATTTACAAAAAAAGGACGCATGCCGGTACTAAGAAGGCAAGTTTAAGGTTCCAACGCCATGGCAATGAACGGTGACGTCTTCATATGAAATCATTTTCACGGTGAAAATGGATCTCACTGTCCGTAAAACCTCAACCGCTACCGAGAGGAGGTCTATCGACGGAGAGCACTCGTGCCTCATGGGCGACATACATCCGTCTCTTTTCAAGGTTAAGATTTCGGCATGCAACATTCCTGCCAGGCTAGGCTGCGGTTGAGGAGGGCGAAGAAGAGGAAAAAGCGAAAGTTGGATAGGCTTGTTTGTGTGAGTTTGCCGCGCCGACAGCGTCCATCAGTATCGAAAGCCGTTTCGCAACAGTTCGGGAATCAATTTTGTCCGCTCTCGGCTTTCGTACTCGCGTGCCCACGGCGGGTGCGCCCTTGACACCCGACACGAGGGGAGGTGGAGGGAGGTGGAGAATCACGGCTGGCACGCCTCCGTGGCTGTGGGCGCCCACGACGACCAATAGGTCCCTCGGACCCCGAACGCGAAGACGGAAGGCAAGGGATCTTCGCTCGCTTGAGGCGGCTGGAGCGGTCAGTAAGGTAGTCCGAGCGATATATCGTTTTACTTAGAAATCAATGAATTTGTTCTCATTTAAAAGAAAAATATCGAATCGCATGCATTTAGGTGAGCTCCAACGACTAACACATACCTACTCTGAAGTGAAATGTGGTCCAATTATATTTTTCGACTGACAAAATTATTAAAATGTGCACTCATTGACCCTAAAGGTAGTCCGAGCGAGATAGTTCCCTTGTCCTAATAGAGACCATATTCGAATAATACGTTTTAATTTCACCAGCTGAAGGACACATGGATAAAATTCTGCATTATTAACGGTGCAATAAATAGTTTTACTAGCAAAGGTACCCGTTGAAATTCAATGAGGGATGAAAGAAAGACAGGGCATATGGGTTGTAGGTTCGAGTCACTCATGAGGTATAATTTTTTCTAGGCAAATCAGCTATAATTTTAGTTTTATTTTTTAATTCAGCAGATGAAAACTGCATTATATTATGCTTACCGAGTTCCAAACTCTTTTGGAGTAAAATATAGAAATGTAACTACAGGCCATTTGCATTCCAGAGGCTAGTCGCATAAATATAACATCGTGGTATTCTCCTGTTTTACTCAGCTATAATTTAAGTTTTATTTTTTAATTCAGCAAATGAAAACCGCATTATATTATGCTTACCGAGTTTCAACATTCTTTAGCAGGAACATATGGAAACTAAACTACAGGCAATTTGCATTCCAGAGGCTTTCCGCATTAATATAACATCGTGACCTTCTCCTGCTTTACAAGGTTCCAACATAAATTAGTCCACTTGAAAAGAATTTTGCCAATTTTAGGCAAAAATATCCCTGAAAATATCGTAATCAGCAAAATTTCAGTATTCGGCCTAGTTTTCCACTGTAATACCTATCTCTAGATATAAAACCCAGCCGCCATTGTAAAGGTCCCATTTCCCTTCTAATCCTAATGCTAATTCCACGGTTACCAAGGAAATATCATATGTTGACAGAAGTAAAATCCATGATTTTGACATTAAAAACGCGATTTCTAGGGAAATTTTATTCGTATAAGAAAATTGAATGAAAAAATAAGAAACTGCAATCTTTTATCCATCTAATGGCGAAAACTATAGTCTTCTATCTTTAGTAGAACGAATTAAAATATGCAAAAAGAGAAACCTATTCACTTGAAACAAAATAATTTGACTTGAGTTTTTCAAAAACATAAGACACCAGACGGCCCAATACGCTGCCTTTGGAGCCCAGGGGCCTTCCTTATAGTCTCAATTTCCTCAAAAAAAACTTTACTGATTCCATGTGAGAAAATTTTACTAAAATCAGTTCCCTCGTTCAATACTTATGAGGCTTTTAAGAAAGCATTCTTTTGGAATCTTTGGCCCTCTGGGGCCCCAGCGTCACTTACGATCCCATGATTGTTGTACATTCAGTATAGGTATATTTTACGTGTTTCTAATACAGGCAAGAATTATCTTCCAGGGCCAATTTTTGGCGATGAAAGGGCCAACTTGAGGGCCTTCTAGGGCCCCAAGGCCCTTGTTCTATAGCCTATGCGTGAACCAGATATATGAAGTATCTTCCTGCCAAATTTTGTTCCAATCGATTCAGTGGCTTATGAGTGATTGAGTGACAGATAGACAGACAGACACCACTAGATATTTATATTTTAGTAAGATATGACAGAAATTGTAAGTAATTAAATGAAAATATCTAAATAAGTCTGTAACTTGACTCATTTTTTTCGCGCGGTGCGAATGAAACTCCTTCAAAACGGAAGGTTTTTCGTGATACCCAAGAACCTATTGCGGTGAAAATATGATTAATTTTCAAAAATAGTTTAGAAAACATGCAAACTACACGCTGTTAGTTTTATACGACATGTAAATGTTAGAAATTCCTCATTTTGTAAATAATCCTCTGGAGTGCATACACGTACCATTTCCCATGTAAAAGGGCTGGTATTTTTTGGAAAATATCTCCGAAAGTAATGTGGTAAGGGATGGAATTTTTTGTGTCATTGGAAGGGTGAGATATTTTTCTTTAAAATGGGACCTATTCACTATTGTATATCGATTACACTGATTCAGAAACGTACATAAAGTTTTACGCAAATCTGCTCATAAACAGAAATTGATCCAACCATGATTAAGGCCATGGGTATTATAATCGTGTACGTGGCCGGCTTCAGGAATTTTCCTCGAAAAAAAATGCGAAGCATAATGAAATATCGCATTTAAGGCGTATTTCCAGATTCAAGAGTACCGAGCAATAGAATTTATAATATATTGACGAGGCAGGTTGTTAAAACTAGGGATGAGTCGATTCCAATTTTTGTCGATTCCGATTCTTTTAAATCGATTCCCTATTCTCGATTCCGATTCCATCGATTCTTATTCCCAATAACAGGTGGGATATTGATATACCAGTGGCGTACGACTATTATTTAAATCCAAGTATTGGCTGAAATAAGATAACAAAGACAGTTAAGTCGCTCAAAAAATATATTTATTAACAAATAGCAAATATATCCTCAGCTTATTGAGGTAGATAAAAAAATTACAAATTGATATCCTACACCCAAAATTACTGAGACAAATATGATGGGATAAATGAAATTGATTTGAATATTTATCCATCTGGAATCGATGGAATCGGAATCGACTTTAGGCGATCGATTCTCGATACCGATTCTAATCCTGAGAATCGGTGGAGGCGAGAATCGAAATTTGGATTCAACTCATCCTTAGTTAAAACGTTCTCAGTGCAGCAACTGTATGTATTACTAAAGTTTCGATGTATTCACAGTCATGCTCTATTGGTCAAAATACAGAATGACTCTTCAGTGCTTTTTTCAAGTGGATGCATTTTATGACGACGCGACGGCGGAATCATTTTGCGAGCTAATAAAGAGGAAAAGACAACGAGCATGACATTAGAGCTGTCGCAACCGAAGTCGGTGGTCTATTGCTTCAGAGTCTCTATTTAAAACCTTTCTATGCTATAAAACTTCGTTCAAAAGTCTCGTTCCCCTTGCCTTCTTATTCGTTCAAAGTTCTAATGTCGTTGTGCATGTCATTCACTGTCGCACATCGCTAATGAGATGATTCGCACGTATGCAGTACGTGCTTGTCATAGTCAAAGGTAAGAATTTGAATTAAGGGTCATCTGATGTTACAAACGTTGTAGATATTATTCACAATCTTAGAAAATTGTCGATAAAATACTCCCATTTACGGCAAAAAATGTCTAACCTAAAAATCCAGGCACCGGAAAAGTAAAGAAAAATTTCCATAAATTGTGGAGACAAATCAGTCGGAAGATTTTAACGAGTTATATAAGCTATGTTGTCTGGTCAGGTTTTGGTTTTCGACTTTGCACGTATTTCAATTAGGAGAGTAATCGAGCCAGAAAATAAAACACAGAGTGAAACTATAGAAAGGATCGACAGTGAGGATTACTTTTCAGAACCTCATCACGCGAACACACTTGCTATCATGCTGCCCATGAGCCTAGAATTGGATTAGAATTTTAATGCATTGGTTTCCTCAAAATTAAAGACATATTAGAATGCCCGTGTGAAAAAAAGGGTTCCGAATTTGATTAAAAATTGTTGATGCAATATAAAGTTTCAAGGGAGCGTTATGCAAGTGTGTAAAAAGATACCATCGATAGATTTGCATTCACTGCGTTATGCCGTGGTGCATCATTGAGACCAATCATTAGAATTCTACTATTATCCTGCGTGAGAGAATATTAAAAAACATTGGCGTGTCTTTCTGCAGGCAATAATACAATCAGCATGTGCCGATAAATATTTCGCGGTAATTCGTAAGTTCACATGCTTATGGATTTAAAAACCATCCGGCCATCTGCCATCAGATTTAAAACGAGTGGTATTCACGAAGCACAATCTGCATTGAAAGGAAAAGATCTCTGATTCAAGCGGTCCAGCGCTGAGTGATTGGGTAAGGTCATGGATCTTCACCGCTCACGAAAGCGAAAATTCATCACAACGGAGGAAATGAAGACGATATGGAGTATTTAATGCAGGAGGGGTATAAAATAAATAAACTGTTTCTCATTGCTACGAGAGTAGAAGAGATTCCGGTGAAATACAGAGTACAGCAAAAATAAGAAGCTATTTTGGGAAAACAATTGGGTTACCACGAGTCACAATGAAGAAGGTGGTTAACTAAGCACTCTTCCCATCAGATTCGCATTTGCTTGACAGGATGGATTTCAGCGCGTATATCTTCCTCAGATGCAGTAGGAATTGGAATACGAGCAGGACTACTGTGGATTTCTCTGAGGTACGCTAGGTATAGATTGAGAAGCCTTGAAAAAATTTATCCGTCTACACTGACAATACTTTATGACGGAACGATATAATTCCTTCAAGGAAAAAGAATACCAATCTTGACCCGCGAAAAATTTCCTCAAATAATAGATAGGCGTAAAAAATTGTTACTCCATATTAGGAGTCTGTTTCGAATCATAGCTAAAAATAACAATGATAAAAGTCGCAAGACCTGCAATGTTCGTCGCACGAAGTCCATAATGATCGACTCTTTTCAAAGCTGAAGAAGCTGACAGAAGGCTAAGGGATTTTGTTGAGTTAAACTTGTCTACATGGTTTAAACTGACTGTAACATTTTTAGGATACATGAGGACCGTTCGAACAATCTTTTGCCCATTTTGATCCGAATGAAACCACCAAATGACCAACGATCTGCTCTAGTTGCAGAGACTGCATCTGCAATTAAATTGTAGGGAGCATCAAAGTACTTAATAGGGAGGAGATAAGAATAATGACTCAGATTGATCACAAGTAGTGGAATAGCTATGAAAAACAGGGTGACGAATCGCCATATAATATCATAAAAATGACAATGTTTTTGGCATTCTTCCGAGCTGTCCATGAACATCGACTGCCGAGATGGAAAGAGAAAAAGAAAAAAAAGTGACAGGATCAAAGTTAATTACCAAAACATTTCCGTAAGCTGCACACACCCTTACCTCACGGTAGGAATTCCTAAGGATCGTCCAGTACTTGTCCGTGCCATCGGAAGCACTTCCTAAGCGAACACTAACAGGCACACACACCAAGACTCTGAGCAAAAGCTTTATCAGTAATTATAAATGTTAAGGAAAGCAGATTCACAATCAGGAACATCACTCGGCACTCAAAAGTCATGAAATAGATCACGGTGCACTATTAACTCTCGATGATGAGTTAGGACACGGAGTGGGAGGCGTCGTCGCTGGTGCCATGGAGACGCGGAGTCCCTGCTCTCGGCTGTCGTGTTGCAAAGGGAAGTGGCGGCCGGCAGCCGATCTCCATGACGACCGCGTTGCGACTGAATGGGCCTTCGCCAGCCATTTCCACCACCCCTTTCCCTCACCTCCCCTCCCTCCCCCACGCCGAACTTCCCCCCATCCCTCTTCCTCTGTGTCCCACAAGTCCACTCCAAACCCGACTGGACTGTTGATGAGCGTCTCTCCACACACATGCACACATGAGAACGTCTCGCGATCCTCAGCTGGATGTCGAATGCGAGAGACATCACTCGCCGAAGAAACTGAGCACGTGACACCTAACGGTCTCTTTTTTCAAGACTAGGCTTGATTCACGTGGATTTCAAACATAATTAGGTAGTTTGAGCGAAACATCGTTTTACTTAGAAATCAATTTAAATACTTAGAATCGGTTTAATCATATTGAAATGAAGGAATGATATATTTTAAGAAAAGATGAACTATCGACCTGATTTCGAAGTCTTAATATTTTTCCAGGTGGAAAGATTTGCCCAGCCAACACCAATTATTGTTTGGCAAACGAGAGAGGAGAAAATTGAGTAAGCGATAATCTTGCACATACTTAAAGATTTGCAGCTATGGATTTTAACGATGGGTTGAAAGATATTCCTTTTTCTTATGATTTTATTGCAAGTACAAGGGGAATCAGGCGAGGAAGGTTATCCACGAAAAATATTTGAAGGATCAAACACTTCGAAATAAAACAACCGCTACCTCTAGAGGCAGCAAAATTCCCATTGAGGTAATTCTTAAGTAAAATGAATTAAAGCGAGAGAATGTACATTTTCATTGAATGTACTTAGCCTCTGTACTTTATCTCCAATATTTTTTTATTGATTGCACAAAAATAATCAACAAATGATTTTTAATTTACCGTGAATTACATTGAAAAAAATAACTATCCATTTTGAAAAGTGTACTTTCATGGGTAAATGGCAATAGTATGAAAGAAATTAATTCTAAGTATGCTATAGTAAGTTATGTGTACAGTGAGAAATTACTGCAGCTCTAGTAAGAAAATATGCCTCTTCAGTCGATGAAATAGCGATACGCATTGCTCGATGAGTTGAGGACAGTTTGGCAATAAAGTGGGAAAAGAAACTTTGCACAACGCACTATGCAAGGCCGACATTAGCTGTCACTGGTAGAGGTGACGCACAATTATACTAAATAAGAAACTGGAAGGAAACACTTCTCATCTGCTGTATTTAAAATATCATTATATATTTTTAGTACAACTGAGGAATCAGAAAATTGCAGAAACTTTAAAACTCGTGTTCAAGAAAGAGGCGAATTTTCGGACAAATTTACTTGCGTCTTCTTCTTTAAGTCGATACATTGCGCATTTCTCTCTCAAAGCAAAGTACATTTTATACAAAATTAAATTTGAATGATATTTAACCAACGTCGCTCGTAGGTATGCAATGCAAAAATACATTACAAAAACTTCGCTTCACCTGAAGAATTAGAATTTATGGAGTCACGAAAGAAGGAGGCCAATTAATGTTAGCTTGCAAACCCCAGAGAGTTCAAATAATAGTAGAAACGTACTCACACTCAATTCGTAATATTTTATTTAGCCAGAGCCACTCCAAGGAAAAGCACACAACAAAATTTGCAGTCACAGTACACGACCGACGTGAAATGCACTACAATTATTTCTTATCACCTCCGTTCTCGAATAATGAATTTATGCTGAAAAAAATATTTTATTTTTTATTCTTTTTAATAAAAGTACATAAGTCTGTGGCCAATGGTTTGGCGTAGGTACTATGATTATTTGTGGTGACTCTCGTCGGAACTCAGAAGGCTGCTATTCAAGAGAAACGATTATTTATCTTGCGAACCAAATTATTGGCAATTTATCCAGTATATTAAATATATGACTTTCGATTCCTTATTAGGAGATCACTCACCGAATCTCAGGGCTCAAGGAGTCATGAGAGGAACGTCAACGAAAAAGAGATGTACTTAGTTCTTAGGTGTTGCTTTGAAAGATAATTGGAAAGTTACGACCAGTTCCATTACACATTGCGCATGAATGAAATTACTTAAACCTCACTTTTTTTTAGATTAAAGACGAGAAAAGTTCACAGCTTTGCAAGCCTCAAAAAAATTAGACTTTCAACTAATTCAATTTGTTTGAAAATATAATTTTATGCAAAAACTGTGGGGCAGTGACTCAAATTTGCACGTATTTCCCGCCGGACGTAAAAAAGATAATACTGAGCAGACAGCGATACTTTCCGAGCGCAGTTCGAGAGGCACTCATTGATTTCTTCGCATGGCTCCGCAAAACACACAGAATCAACAGCTCACCGAGACGAGGCACCAAGTGCGTAGGTGTACTTAGCAAGGCACGAGGGCAAGTGGATTCAATTCATTACTCATGAAAATACTTTCGTAGCGTTCGACTAGAATGCCGGTCACGGACTTTCCGTGGGGTGTTCAATGACTTAACTCTCAGAAAGCGAATAGCGTCACTGCGAGGTATAGCATAGGTCTACTCAGCGAGTGTGTTCCGAAACGACATCGGTATGCGTTGATGCAGCGGTAGGACTCAAACCTTCCAAAATGATCGACGACGAATCAAGGGATGGCTCTCGAGGTTTCCCGGGAAAGTACACAAGTATTGGTCTGAACTAGGGATGAGTCGATTCCACTTTTTTTCGATTCCAATTCTTTCAAATCGATTCCCTATTCTCGATTCCGATTCCATCGATTCTTATTCCTAATAACAGGTGGGATATTGATATACCAGTGGCGTACGACTGTTATTTAAATCAAAGTATTGGCTGAAATAAAAAAAAACAAAGACAATTAGGTCTCTCAAAAAGTATATTTATTAACAAATAGCAAATATATCCTCAGCTTATTGACGTAGATTAAAAGAAAAAATTGATAGCCTACACCAAAAATTACTGAGACAAATATGACGTGAAAAATGAAATTCGATTTGAATATTTATCTATCTGGAATCGGAATCGACTTTAGGCGATCGATTCTCGATACCGATTCTAATCCTGAAAATCAGTGGAATCGAGAATCGACTTTTGAATTCGACTCATCCTTAGTCTGAACCCATTAATTATTCAAGAAGAGACAGATTCGACTCTCGCTATTGAAGTAAAAAATTTGAGTAACTTCCATAAAATAATAGGTTTGTCGCAGAAAAATAAAAGTTGGACTATTACTCATGTGTGAGAAGTTGTCACCAAAATGCGAAATATGTCTGACTCGTACTATTTGGTAGAGCAAGGTTTTCAAGGATGAAGAGTTCTTACGAAGAGAAGAGAGGGAAATTACTTTCTTGGATGTTTCAGATACTTTACGCGAGATATCATTTAACCTAGAATTCAATTAATGCGGTCTCACCATAAAGCAAAATATCGCACCTTTCAAAAGACACCAAAATATCGACCACGCCCCCTTTTTCCAGATATTTGCCAACAAATGTCTGCCATTTTATATGGGCATTGGTACTGGTATGCACTCCAGAGAAACTTCATTTGAAAAAATGAGGAATTTTAAACATCTAAATCTCGTCAGAAAAATAACATGGGGTATCTTGTATACATTTTCTAAACTACTTAAAAAAATAAATCAGTCACTCACTGCTGTAGTTTTTGCCAAATCGCAAAAAAAGCCTTCCGATGTGAAGCCTATTTCCCAGCACAAAAAGAAATAAATTAGTCAAATTAAAGACTTACGCATGGATATTTAGTGAATCACTTAGATTTACTGTCATAATAAACCATAATTTTGCGCCATTAATACAAAAATATTGGCTTCATGCTCCTTACTACTTACGAAATCAAAAATATTAATGTCGAATATAGTATATTTATGATCAGAGAAAATCTCGCTCAAAACTTCCCTATGGGTAAAAATTCAAGTGATGTAGCCATATGTCAATGAAAAGGATGACACTGAACTCACTTCCAGTCAGCATGTTATTGTAACGCTGTCCGGTGAAATCAACGCGAGTAGCTAGAGCCAGTATAACAATGTGTTGATTTTACATCGCAAAGAAAACCTGATGACCCAGTCATTATTTTGCGATTTTTTATGACTGGATGTTTTTTTACGTAAGTGATCACAGACACGAAATTCCAAGACCACTCTCATGACGATGAAATGGCGTACTCCTCTAGCAAGCTTGTCAGAAACAGTTTCAACACCCTTCCTTGTACGTCACTGATTTTTCCCAAAAAAGTGATATCATTGGCCATCGTGAGCTGCTGACGTAAAATTGACGAAGCGAAGAGGCGAAGGGATAATCTGATTTCGCTTTCGGATATCCCCGGAACACGCTCTTGATACCTGGCACCCACTCAACCACCTTGAACGGCACCCCGCACACCATCCGACGACCTTGATGTAACATATAAACTTAATGGTTGAAGGCGTAACTTTGTCTGATGTTAACGCAGACATGACGAAAAAGAAAAATCTCTTATTAAAAATTCCACACTTTAAACCTTTGAAAATGATTGCAAGGCAATCGAAACCTAGGTCAGGAATAAAAGTATTAAGTGTGGAAGTTACTGACAATAAGAGATTTTTCTTTTTCGTCATGTTTGATGTAGCACGCCAGTACAGTGTTACCAAATTCACGGAGAACACTGGGCGAAGATTAAAGAGATTCACTTTGAAAGAAGTGTCTTCGCAAGAAGGACGGGTCAAAGAACCACAGACCGAGTGGGCTTATGGTCGAAACAAAGCATGGGCGCATGGGCTATCTGCGCGAACATGGACTCCCGCATACAATGAACGAATGGCAGTCGGGGCGCGCGCTCATGTGGGTCACCCGACTCCTCAAAGGGACGACCGCTGGGCAACTGGCCGCCGATTCCGAGATCGGCACGCGCGGCTGTCCTTCCACGCGGACCATTTAAAAAGTTTAGGAACGCAATGGACGCGACATTGACCCACATACCTTGCCATCCGAATGTTTCTTAACCGGCTCTCGTTTTTAATGTTTCAGAGTGATCGAGCCGATGAATCACGAAGACGGACTGGGAAGTGTGCGGGCATGGTTTTGCAATCCTTCCATCGGATGACGCGTCAGGAGTCCTTTGTGAGTAAGGGTGCGACGCAGTAGTAGATGCATCCCTACTTAAGGGTATGCCAAGGCTGACGCTTCTGAAGACGATTCGGACTACTCCCGACCGACCCGCTAGCTCACTGATTAGCATCTTCGACGCGCTACCCATTCCTCGGTAGAAGAAACTAAGGATGAGTCGAACCTAAATGTCGATTCTCGATTTCACCGATTCTCAGGATTAGAATCGGTATCGAGAATCAATCGCCTGATGTCGATGCCGATTCCATCGATTCCAGATAGATAAATATTCAAATCGAATTTCATTTATCACATCATGTTTGTCTCAGTAATTTTTGGTGTAGGCTATCAATTTGTACTTTTTATCTACCTCAATAATCTGAGGTTATATCTGCCATGTTTGAATAAATATACTTTTAATTAAATAAGTGACTTAATTGTCTTTGTTATTTCATTTCAGCCAATACTTGAATTTAAATAATAGTCGTACGCTACTAGTATATCAATATCCCACCTGTTATTAGGAATAAGAATCGATGGAATCGGAATCGAGAATCGGGAATCGATTTGAAAGAATCGGAATCGAAAAAAAATGGAATCGACTCATCCCTAGAAGAAACGTAATATTGCAGAGGACTGCAGAGTGTCTGGGATATCGTTTCTTGGATTCACATGGTACTCCATAGGTGTGCGTGGTATATTTTCGTCGTCACCCGAATATTGCCATAAAACTACTGAATCACTAACCAATTTTGAACTTTAAAGTTATCATGGAATATATAGACCTACATCTGAAGAGCTTAATTATAGAATGAAAATACAAAGAGGATACCACTCCCCGAGCGCACTGCGAGGGAACCTTAAATACAAGAGTTGGTTCATAACCCTAACGAGAATGCAAAGTTTCCAAGAAACATCTTTTTCACTAATTTAAGTTTTTTTAAATTTTTATATGCCTGAACTATTTTGGACTTTGGTTCGGAGAAAAATTTGCATTATATTTGTGAGTAGATCAATATGAACATCGCTGTAGAAGTGGTAATAATCCTGCCACTCCTACAGATCACTTCAACGTATTGAGGATGATATCTCCAAATCATTAATATGTAGCTGAAATATTTTTGTGACCACACCTGAAATCCGTAGCCACGTTCAAAGGCAGAAAGGCCGAGTATTTTCATGATGGCAGGTCAATGGGCCCGCTCACAATTCCCGAATTCACAAGACCTTTGACAAAAGATTGACATATTTCGAGTGTATATACGGTAAAATCTTTTAAAAGTTTCAACTTTTGGGGTGAATTAATATTTTTCAATCAAAGACATAAATAACGATGGTGGAGCAGCGAATCTCGAAATTCAATTTGATGACAATACCTCGGATTCAACAATCCTGGAAAAGCGCGTAGGACGAGGTATCGTTCCTCACAAATAGCTATACACTGTCACCATGTGAGAACAGCGAAATGACAAAGCATCGAAGAAATTTTTATCAAACAGGTCGATAAGAAGGAAAGATTTTACCAAGCTCCCACAACCCACGTCGATAAGCACAATAATTATCAACGCTTTGATACAACAGAAAATTATCCACTCACATATATGTCAATTTTGGCAGGTTCGATATGGTACATTATGTTTCTAAGATTCAGGTCATTATATTTCATAATTAGGGCGTAGTTCATTTACAATAAATACTTCAGTAATTTAATGGTACCCTGCGGGAGATATTGAAAAAAAACCGCCCACTACTATGCAGAACCCGATGAACCCAAGAAATTATGCCGTGGCCTTCCTACAATTTTGCGTAACACTACGTGTTTTGTGCTGTTGAATGTGTGGTTCGTCTAAGATTTTTATTCTACGCTCAAAAGTTAAGTTTCCCAGCGGCTGATTCAATTTTACCGCGGCCAGAGTATCAGGATTCTTTTAACGGCGAGGCAATTCTATGCTCGGAGACACTGGTTTTACAACCTTAGAGGCAGCAGTCGTTCTCCCGTCTCTTGACAGCCGTTTTTACTTTCTCCACATACGTAATGCAGCCGGAGAAAGTATTGTATTTATGGAGGAGATAATTGCATTCTTCATTCTAGAGGAAATGCGTGGTTCAAGAATTTTCTCAAATATGTCCGCATGTGCGTGCGAATGCTGCGGTTTGCTGTTTATAGTTCTTCCAATAGCACTCAATTCCACTGCAATTTTCCTATGAGAGGATTCCAGAGTGGCAAACTTTATTCGACAAAACTTTCACGGCCTATACCATTAAATATTACAGCGTGACATAATACTGCATAATGGAAAGGGCTATACCTAAAATTTCACTTAGACTCCATTTACGTAATTTAAATATCAGTAAAATGTACCACAGTTCACTTCCTGCGAAAGTCATCACAAAAATGCCATACCCATACTGTGGGTGGAGTACACATAAAATCTTCAGATATAGTAAAATATCTTGGAATTACCTTAACTTCTGATATATCGTGGGGAATTACACATGCAGAACATATGTGGCGCAGCATTAAAGAAACTAGGTTTTATTAAACGTATAATAGGAAGGTTCTCGGATGAAAAACTCAAAGAGAGATTCTACTTCACTTTGATTAAGCCACATCTCGAATACGCCACGAGCATTTGGGACCCTGGTCAAATAGATTTTACCAAAAAAATGAATTAAATACAAAGGAAAGCAGCGTGCTTCGTTAAAAACTGCTATGAGCGTAGATATAGTGTCTCACAACTTTTAGAAGGATTAAGGTGGGAGTCCCAAGAGACTCGGAGGCTACACGTTAGGCTTAGCTTGCTTAATAAATTCAGAAATGATATTTTTCAGAGCGACAAAGAGAATATTATCAGGACTCCACACTACATCTCTAGGTCGTTTCATTTCAGTTATTTTGCTTGTTTGAGCGGAGGCTATTACACGAATCCTGCCGTCGCGTAATGGGGATAAGAGAATGAGTAATTCATGGGTTATTCCATCTAAATAATTCAAAATTTAAAAGCAAAAATAATATACAATTCGTGATTAAATTTATGTCATAAAGTTACAAAGAAGCAGACAAAGAAGATATTTTCAAATCGCGTATCTCAATTCATTTACGAAAATTCTGCGACTATACTCTCGCACTGCTGCGTGATTATCTTCATATCGTTCACATTATTTCAATGCCTTGAGCAATTTGCTATGTTTAAGAATAATATAAATTAACAATATTATTGGTAGTGAGTTGGGTTCAGTGAAAATTTGAAATCAGTCATTGACCCACAAAAAGCATATTCCTCCCCAGTTACTTTCTTTAGCGAAAGGACAAAACGGCGGTTTCATAACCTCATCACACAATGAGGCGGCTTCCCAAATTCTAAGCACGTCTCTCTGACACCTGAGCAGCATTCGTGAAGTAAAGGCAGACTTGGCATTCTCAATGAAAGTTGAATAGAGCCACTTCAAACCGCCGTGTATTCATCTAAGTAATTTTCTCGATAGATTTTGCAAAAGACGTTATTGACGATAAAACAATAGCCTTTTAGTTGAGGCGTCAGATTTGATTGGAAGTTTTCATGTTTCAAAATGTATCACATCAAAGCTTGCAAAATATGTAGTTTTTTAAGCTACGTAGAGATGTTTCACCTTCTAAGTTAAAATGTATAGGCAACACTTTGATGCTTCTAACAGAATATGAAGCAAACTCCCTCGGTAGGCCATTTCCTCTCGGCATATCTCTTGATACAATGATCAATACTTACCAGTATAACAAGCAGTAAAGGTACATGCTTTCCAAACTTCTGCCATTAAAAAACTTTTTCGTGTTCCCAAAAATCCTCCATGCGCGTAGCCGTAGGAGGTACACGAACCGTAGTTTGGCAAAACACTACCAATCAAATTAAAAAGTAAATCCAGTTTCAAAATCTGTAAAACTGGGGATATAAACCAAAAGCCTATCAAAATTAGATAATTTATTGACTCTCATCTTTCATTCTTCTTCTTCTTCATCATCATGAATTATGCGTCTCCCAACAACTCCCTTGCTTTACCGAAAGCAGAGGTAACTCGTCAACAAACCGCCATTGCTGGATTAAAAGAAGATTATCCTATTATTTACAATAAATAAAGAGATTTTTATTTGAAGCTTGTCTTATTTAAAGTTATGAATGCCGATTCAACAATTATTTGACTCATACATTAACTTACCTATAAAACTAAAATATATAACGGAAACATTTTGCTACCATGAGAAAAAAATGCATGCGCATCACGGGGTGTGATAGATATTTTGTTTTGTTCATCTGCGATCTACGTTACATGATTAGTGTGGGGAAATGATTTTACCACGACTCGATGCTTTTAGTCGGTGTAAAGACCACAGTTACCGCTCTGAATTCCGTTGGTACTGAAGAATAGGTGGTGGAACAAATGCAATACATTGCTAACCTGACTAATCAGTGAGACCGGGAGTTTTCATGGCGCAGACTACGGGGGAATTCCTCCTTGGAGGAATGAAAAAAATATTTCAAACGATGGTTGCCAAAAGTAATGCTCCACATTTGTTAAAAACTCGCCAGTTACAAAATCAGTACGTTGGAACAGTCATCGAGAGAGATCGCATCTCCACTGGTCGCAAAGCCTTATCACGATTTTTTTTAATAGAAAACTTTGTTTTTCCACAATGAAGTTATCCCTCATAGTCTCTAAGTTCCTCCCGAGACATCATATTATAACTGTCTTTTACAATAACTTTAACCCAAGGAATTTTTTCTCCAAATCCAAGGACATCATCCCGAAGTTGGAGAGGAGTGGTGTGTACAGACTTAAGTGCGAATGCTCAGCAGCCTATATTGGGCAGACTGGTCGGAAGTTCAAGGAGAGACTGAAACAACATATTGCTTGTTATAAACATGGTCATTCAAATTCTAACTTCGTAAAAAACTTGTTGGACAAGGGTCAGAGAAGTGATTTCTCCTTAGAAATATTACATTGTGAAAGGCCCCCGGCTAGACGCTCTCGAGCAAATTGAAATTTTTAAATCTGTGAATGCAAATTGTGACATTATAAATGATCTATTGTATACTTCCCGCTCTCCCCACCTCAGCCTCTCCCTCTTCCATTAACCCCCCTACCTTCGCGCCCCCTTGGCTCACCCTCTTGGGAAGCCCCCACCCAACCCTCCACCTTCCTCCCCCACACCTCTACAGTCCCCTTCCCACCCTCTCTAGTACCTATATAAGTTGTTGCACCATATGTATCTTCACCTGATGATGACGTTAATCGTCGAAATCATGGTCGTAAGTCATTAAATGCATTGTGGAAAAACCCTACCCTAAGTTTACCCTATTCATTCAAAATGTTTAGCAAATTCCACAAAGTATCGCCACCAGCCTTATCACGACGCTACCATATATCGTACATCTGAGTCCTCTGACCGATTTTGTGGACTTTGCAGAGGAAAGGACTGCAAGATTAGGCTCGCAAATACCAGTCCGGTACAAAATAGCTTTAGAGAAAAAAATATGGGTAATTACTCTTAGTGCAACCGTCGTGGATTGGTGATCGATGACGTAGGCCAAAAGCCAAAAAAGGAAAAGACCGAAACATATCAAGAAAATTATCACGTATTGTTACGCAGTTGAGGCGGAACTTGGTGAAAAGAAAGAGATAATTTGTAACCATTGAATCCTGATCAAGATTTTTCAACATTTAATGACTCAAATAACACGTTTTAATTTGAACAGCCAGAATATGAGTTTTGAGTAAAAGCCATTATAATTTCCAAATCTTCGTCCGAGTGCAATAATCCAGAAGCTCAGTTTGTAGGATTGTTATAGATATACACCGTAGTCTAAATATCCTTACCCACAATTTTATAGGCTACATAGATAAAAAACACTCAAATTTTATGCATTCCTCAGCAACAGAGCGTAAGAGTTAGCAGCAGCACCAGGCTTCGAGATGGAGACCCGCGAGAAGCTGACCGTCTGCGGAGTATGTTGGGAGATACTCCCGAAATACTATCAAAATGTTAAAATATGAATAAAAGGGACGCTCCTGAAAATAAGACTATTCTGTAACGATCAACTTGGGATGAGAAGATTGAATACCATTAATGACCGGATAAATTATCTAAAATAAGAGTATAGAAACTTCGACTAGGTATTTAAAAAAAAGGTAAGCTTCAAAGGAATAAATGATTTGGAACTTTCCCGGCGAACATTATGCGTGAAATCCTCTCGGGAATCACACCGGGTTAAATTTTTGGCTGCTGCCAACGATTCGATGGATAACACTTCCATCATCATCAGGATTATGATGCCCGTGCCACCTGCGTTCTTCCTTATATACAGTCTTGGACGGTTACATCTGACTGACCATTGTCGTTACTTCTTTCCATTATTATTTTTTAAATTAACGGTTTCCACCCTTGATATATCTAGGACCCCGAGTCCCGATTTGGGCTGAAGATGTATTTCTATGGCTTCCTTAAATAGCCTTTCCCAATAACCATTGGCCTTGCATATGACTTTCGCATCACTAAAGGAGATGAGATGGTCCTCCTTTAGGTTAGGCTTTAGGCGGCCCGGGCATCATTACCCTGGTGACGATGGAAGTGCTATCCATCGAAACGTTGGCAGCAGCCAAAAATTTAAGCCAGTGTGAATCCCGAGAGAATTCAAAGGAATATTTCAAAGCAGTGAGTTCATACATTTTGTGAGCTGTAAACGAAGAAAAGAATGAAAAGAAATGAGAAAATATAGGTTATAAAATTAAATAAAAACTCAGATCACGGGCCGAGAAACACTTTAAAAAGAAACAACATTGGATCACAAAACGGTATTTTCAGCCTCAACGACAAATATTCAACCTAAAGACGCTTAAAAAGGTTCGGCTTTACTTAGCTTAGACTTCGTTGTTATCGCATCAAATGCATATATAATTCATACTTCTCATAAAACAGGCCCAGTTCCTTCATCAGCGCGGAAGTTTCCAGGCAGACGAGGCAGCTAGTTCCCAGACCATGGCGCCATTCAGGCTCTGAAGGACTTGACTAAATATTTGGCGCCTTCTACCCAAAAGGGATTCGGCTCCCCTCCGACCTAGACACAGTATTTACTCCGCAGTGTATCCACCGTGCCCGTCCGAATGAATGTAACTATGCCGAGAATTCCAGACTAGGTGGCTTAATATCTATGATAATGCTACCAAGTTAATACGACTAATTGGCGTCAATACTCCCACAGCGTAAGAGGAAGACAGTATTTATTCGTAGAAATTACTATTGAGGATGAGGTGCGGCCGTGAAGGGTGCGTTAACACCTATACCGAAGAAGAGTAAAGCGAAACTATGTAAGACTACATGACAGTGAGCTTACTATCGCAAACGGGAAAATCAATTGTTAAAAAATGGAAAACGAAAAAATTTCCTATAGGAGGGAAAGTGAGCGAATGAACGGTCCTAAACCCTGCCAATCACCTTAAGGAACACCAAATGACAAATACTACATCCGCAAGTCAACACAAACAAAAATGTGTCGACGGAAAACGCGGGTGGTATAGATTTTGTAAAATGAATTCGCTGGTTTAGCTTTCTACGAAATAACTATTTTCTGAGGCTATTCAGACACAAGAACAACGCTGTATTTCTCACCTTGGGTTGTTGGTACAATTGGAGAAGTTGTGATCTTTCAATCGTTCAGAAATATATAATCTCATCCCATCAAAACGGATGCAACCCTGAACGACAGACAGAATGTGATTATTGACTCTTACGGTGTAAAGTTAAGAATGTAAAAAGAAGTTAGGAAATCAACTTCCGGCAGCGCATTGAAAACTAATGGACGATTGTTTCCGGTTTTAAAAGTTCATAATAAAACAGGGAAATGACGCCCATGCCCAGCGTGAAAATTAAAACAGCATTGAAGTCCCTGTAACGAAGGCAGGTTATTGAAACCATGGTTTTAGCCATCGCTTAAATCACAGAAGCTGACCGCTTGAGCTGCAGTGAGTAGAGATTACTAGTTTGTTGCTTCGGTCTTAGAAGAAAGTAATGTTTGCACATTGATTGAAATGTTAACATGCACAGCCAAACTTAATTTAATTTATCCGGACTTTGGAAAAAAATATTCTATTACAGATGGAGGGGATTAGGAGAAGGAACGTAAGAGTGGAAGCAGAAGATGACGAAGTAATGCTGGGTCTCCTGAGAGAGGGAGTTGGCAAGAGAGGGAAGGAAGAGATATGGAATGGAGAGATTACATGTAAGCCGAGCAAGAGAACAAAATAATTTGAAGTGCCAGCGATGTTGTATGAAGGTTGGCAGGGCCCATTGAATTTAAACAAAGAAAATACATTCAGCCGCTAATTTATTTCAAGACTACCTCTGTTAATAATAATGGTGATGATGATGATAACCATGAATATATATTATGGATTGTTATCTCGTCGCAAAAAACTGTTGTCTAGAATTCTGTAAACAAACAACTTTTTGGAAAGTGGTGCCGCCTAGTGATGAAAGACGGAAGTTCAAATGTAAATACAGTCGATAGTTTGTAAATAAACACGTCGCGCTGGTTTTACCATAAATATACGTGAGTTTTACTTACAATTAACCATAATGCAGTGGATAAAAAATGTAGTACTACACGCGGGACGTAATTATACACTTTTTAATATCGTCCGGTCTACATATATATTTAATTCCTCTCCAAATTTAATTACACAAATGCACAATTAACTAATAAGTACTTCGTGAATATCGCTATACGGAAATTAATAATAATGCGAGGCGACTTCATGAGTATTCCCAATGGCCATCATTGCAGTGTAGGTAAAAAGGGATGCACTTACCGCAGCCTTGATCAGATTCTTATTTTTCAATCCAAGTCTCCTATTTTGGGTCCTCGTAGACGCAACCCTATTTGCAGCCTGGTACGAAGAAAGTTCTGTTTAAACAAGGCATTCTAAATTCTTTATTTAAGCCGAACGAGCTTAATGCATTTAAATTAAAACCAGAGTCTGGCAAACATCGTCGTCGGCACGCAATGGACGTTTCATAAACCTCTTACACATTTTCTCTAATAGATATTTCCTCTATAGCATTTACAAAGTAACTTTTAGCTCACAAAAATAGCAAGATATTATTCAAAGCATCAATTAATTCATATCTCCTCGATCGTTATTGAATATTCACCACAATCTCACGTTAGCAACAATTAACTACGTCTATTTACAATAACAGCTGAAAAGACTAATCAAAGTGGCGCCAAGGACTGGGTGAACTAAAAGTGGAAATTTAGGCAACACGTAGTCTAGGCAACTATTCCAAACATCTAAATCCATAATATATATTCATGATGGTAACAATGGAGTGCAGCGTAGAAAGGCAGAAAGTATTTATAAGGTTCAAAGTATTAATCACGTAACTACCAATAATTACTCCTCGTCCGTGACAGGGAAAAATTTTAACTTCGACAGTTTACATTTTAAAACATCACATTTATTTTGAATGGAAAATTTCCACTTAAAGCTCTACAAAATTCCACGAGAGAGGACGCCTCGGTAGCTTTAATGACCAAAGTACTCGGCGCGATATCGAGGGATCCGGGTTCGAGTACTGAAGACAAGGCGAATGATTTTCCTCAGAATTTTGCACTCATGTGCATCTGCGGGTGACTCCGTGAAGGTCTTATCGTAGGCTATCCCCGGTATTAACTCACAGTTTCTACTTCATTCCGCCTCGATAAATTCTGTGGCATATTCTTAAATGATTCCACTTATATTTAGACACCTCTGAGAGTTATCGTGATTCAGGCATCATTAAATCACTGAGAGCAGAGATTGGACATTGGAGGGTCTTTCCTTCTACATCTACATCATACCCCGCCAGCCGCCGCATGGGCTTGTGGCCGGGGTTGTTAGGTCACCAGCCGTGCAAAGGTGTAAGTTTTTTGGAGATGAAATGGTGACATGAATATAGGAGTGTATTTAGTGAGCTTAATTTTTATTGTGATCGCTTATTGTTCGCGGAAAGAACGAGTTTTTGTACCTATCTGTTCGGCAGTGTATCTCTCTTATTTTATCGCGTCTGTCAGACCTAGAGATGTAGCGAGGAGTCATGATAATATTCTCTATGTCGCTCTGAAAAATATCAGTTCTGAATTTATCAAGCAACCTAAGCCTAGCGTGTAGCCTCCGTGTCTCTAGGGGCTCCCACCTTAATCCCTCTAAAAGTTGTGCGAAGTTCCTTGACGTAATAAAGGACGGCGTGAGGGCAGAGAGTGTTAATCTTCTCCACTTCTTCTTCCTATCCCTTTCACGGAGAACAATGTTGCCCGAGGCTTCCGCTTGTCTGTCTGCGGGGATATTCCCTTTCACTAGCCGAGCCCATGACGCATCCACTGGGCTCGCCGCGTCTGGGAGGCTGCATTGATGTATGAATGAGTGGAGTCCATGACGCGGCGGAAAGAGCTTCGTCGTCCTCGTTCCACAATGAGCGACGAGCGGGCAGTGCGTGTCTATAGTTACATGCGGCTGGTGAACACCGGTGAACGAACGGCTTGAGGCCAAACAACGCGAGGAAGGTCGGAGGGGAAGCCAGCGCTAACAATCGGAGGCGGAGCGGTGCAAGGGAGGCGAGGAAATGTACAAGCTAACTATGTCTCGCATTTATCGCCACTATGAAGATCGTTCGAGCGGAATATCATTTCATCTCGAATTCGGCGACTTTGGTCTCATTTTAAATAAAATTATATCAACTTTCCCAATCTACCAAAATGTCTACCTTTTACAACGCTAAATTTCAAAAAAATACCAGCCATTTAGCCAATCTACCAAAATGTCTAATTTTACAACACTACAGCAGCCGGAACCAGGAAGATCATAGAATATCACCCGCAATATATATCGAGAATGAAAAAATACAACATGTGAAGGAATATAAGTACCTGGGAAGCCTGATAACGCACCAGCAATGGAGAACAATGATGGAACCAGCAAAGGAGAAATACGGAGTAGAATTATTCAGGAATAGAACGCCTTTAACAGAAAGATGAATCTATTTACAACCAGAAATATAGACCTAAACATAAGGAAAAGGCTATTGAAGACGCACATGTGTAGTGTGACTTTGTATGGCAGCGAAATATGGACAATTGGGAAGCCATGAGCAAGAAGTTGGTGGCTTTTGAGGCTTGGTGCTGGAGAAGAGTGCTTAGGATCAGTTGGGTAGAGCATATAACGAATGAAGAAGTGTTCAGAAGAGCAGGAGAAAGCAGGAGAAGCTTTATGAGGAGCCTAAAAACAAGAAGAGCAAATGTGATAGGACACACTCCTCTCAGACATAATGGCCGGCTAGCAAGAGTCATCGAAGGGATGATGGAAGGGAGAAACACTAGAGGAAGACCACCACTTGCATACATCGCACAGATTATGACAGACACTAACACAACGTCATGTTACGAACTGAAGAGGATGGCGGAGAATAGAGAAGAATGGAGAGTTGCTGCAAACCAGCCCCAGGGTGGTTAACTGAAGAAGAAGAACAGCACTACAGTTTTAAAAAATACCAGCCATTTAGCCAATCTACCACAATTTTTACCTTTTACAGCACTGCATTTCAAAAAAAAATACCAGCCATTTAGCACGGAAAATGACACAGATATGTGCAGCAGAGACACTATTTTAAAAAATGACGAAGTTATAACACCTGGATGTCGTCAGAAAATTTAACTAGGGTACCTTGTATTGACTACCAACTATTTTGAATAATAAATTTATTACTCGCCGTGGAAATGTTTACAGAATCGCAAAAGAAACCTTCCCATTTGGAGGCTTTTCCCCCTCGAGGTATGAAAAAATTAGTCAAATTAAAGACTTAATGCGTGCATATTCAGTTAATGATTGGGAATTTCAATTATATTAAAAACTGTTTTTGCTCCATTAATATACTAATATTTACTTCATGCTTCTTACAGCGGCCGAATTAATAATCGAGTATCGTCTCTATTTTAACTGTGGAACTGCCTCTCGATCGTTTAGGTGGAATTCCCCCGCGCACGAAATTCAGCGACATAGGCCTCATAATAAGGAAAGGGATTTTATCCATCAAATGAAACCCAAAACATCAGCCACTTACACCACTGCCTTTCAATATATTTGCCAAAAATATTGCCGTATTCCAGCGCATGGCAAGGCCGGAAGCTCCATTGGGATATAAATATAGATTAGGAAATCCTAACGCACTGAGAATCAGATACTACTTCGCTCTGGTTAGACCATACCTCGAATACGCCGCGACCATTTGGGACCCTGGTCATAAAGATTTGACCAGAAAATTAATAAAATACAGAGAAAAGCTACGCGCTTCGTTAAACTCTGCTATGAGCGAACGTATGGTGTTCCACAACTTTTAGAGGGATTAAGGTGGGAGTCCCTAGAGAATCGGAGGCTACACGCTAGGCTTAGCTTGCTTGAGAAATTCAGAACTGGTGTATTTCAGAGCGACACAGAGAATATTATCATGACGCCTCATTACATCTCTAGGTCTGACAGAAGCGATAAAATAAGAGAGATACATTGCCGAACAGATAGGTACTAAAACTCGTTCTTTCCACGTACAATAAGCGACCACAATAAAAACTAAGCTCCACTCAATACACTTTTATAATACACGTTACCATTTCTGCTCCTAAAACCTTATCCTTTGCATCTTTACACAGATAAACCTTACTTTGCCTATTCCGAAGAGAGGAGGTATAAGAAACAACGGACGCCGAGAATCTTTTTTTTTAAATAACCCATCCGATTTTTTGACCTAAAAAAGGTGTTAATGCCAACTCTTTGCTAAAATTTCTATCAGGAATGGCAAAAAAAAATGGGGAGCCATATGTCCCATGACGGTTTTTGCTTGTCCTCCACGAAGATAAAGCGGTACGAAGTCGCCGCAAGAGGGCGTCGCGGACAGCGATGGTACTCTCCCAAAGATCCTTCCGAAAGTAGTCGAAACATTTTTTCCTCGCCCTCTCCCCCCACCACCGCAATTCGCAATATCATTCCAAGATTCACCAAAATTATTCCTAGAAGGAAAAAGATCGACAGGGAGCGGTAAAATTAACGATCTGGCTCCATCACTGTGTCTTATAAATTACAGTAGTTTTATCAAGCCCGAAAAAATTGATGAAAATCCAATTATTAGAATTTTTTTTAACTTACTTCGCCGGTGGAGGTCATTTCCCTCTTGCCTCTGCCAGGGAGAGGCAACAGTATGAGTATATATAATGGATTTAGATGTATGGAATTGTTGCCTAGGCTACGTGTTGCCTAAATTTCCACATTTAGTTCACTCAGTCCTTGGCACCACTTCGATTAGAGTCTTTTCAGTTGTATCGTAAATAGACGTAGTTAATTGTTGCTAACGTGAGATTTTGGTGAATATTCAATAACGATCGAGGAGATATGAATTAATTGATGCTTTGAATAATATCTTGCTATTTTTGTGATCTAAAAGTTACTTTGTAAATGCTATAGAGAAAATATCTATTACAGAAAATGTGTAAGAGGTTTATGAAACGTCCATCGTGTGCCGACGATGATATTTGCCAGACTCGGATTCTAATTTGAATGCATTAAGCCCGTTCGGCTTAAATAAGTAATTTAGAATGCCTAGTTCAAACAGAACTTGCTTCGTAACAGGCTGCAAATCAGGGTTTCGTCTACGAGGTCCCAAAATAAGATACTTGGATTGAAAAATAAGATTCTATCCATGGCGGTGGTAAGTGCATTCCTTTTTACCTATACTGCAATGATTGCCATTGGGAATACTCATGAAGTCACCTCGCATTATTATTAAATTTCCGTATAGCGATATTCACGAAGTACTAATAAGTTAATGGTGCATTTATTTAATTAAATTTTGGATAGGAATTAAATATATATGTAGACCGGACGATATCAAAAAACTGTATAATTACGTCCGCGTGTAGTACTACATTTTTTATCCACTGCATTATGATTAATTGTAAGTTAAAACCAATCTGTATTCATGGCAAAACCGGACGTGTTTATTTACAATCTGTCGACTGTAATTACGGTATTTACATTTGAACTTCCGTCTTTCATCACTAGGCGGCACCACTTTCCAAAAAGTTGTTTGTTTACGGAATTCTAGACAACAGTTTTTGGCAACGATATAACAATCCATAATATATATTCATGGGCAGCAGAACCTGGGAAAAATTGCATTCATCGACATATAAGCAAACTCAAACAATGGGGAAATGCGATGATCAGGCCGGTTCTGACGGCACATCGTTGCCCAAGTTATAATTAGCAAAACGGAAATGAAATACATTCCGAATGAATTATGACAGGAACTAAAGTAATCAAGAGCCTCAAGGTATTTGACACAGGCAAAAGCACTCTATTAATTCTCTAAGAGTGAATGGAAGGGACGAAATGAAATAGGGAAAATGTTTTTAAACGCGTTTCTCTCTTTACCAGAGTTCCCTCTGTGATTTGGTGCGCTGCACACTTCTCAAAGCAACAGTGTCGTTACTTTCAACCTTTTCAGACGAAGCTTATCAGGGACTGCGATCTTCAAAACAAATCCAGAGCAGATATCATGAATATACACTATGAATATATGTACACTATGGATGCCAAAAACTGTTGCCTAGAATTCCGTAAACAAACAACTTTTTCGATTCGATACCCGTCTAGTAATGAAAGACGGCAGTTCAAATGTAAATATAGTCTACAGATCGTAAATAATTACGTCTCACCGGTTTTACCTACCAGTAATCATAATGCAGTAGATATAAAATGTAGTACTACACTCGGGAAGTAATTATACTCTATTTGAATATTTTCCGGTCTACAGATATTAATTCCTCTCCAAATTTAATTGCAAAAATGCACAATTAACTTCTTAGCACTTCGTGAATATCGCTCTACGGCAATTTAATAATAATAGGAGGTGAAAAAAGTGGAATGAATTAGAAGACGATTACAAGTACTATAAGGATTTCAAAACCAAGATCCGACAATATCATCTATGGATGAGAAATTGCGCCAATAACTATCATTTTAATAACCAATAAAGGGAGAGATTGTTGGACCTACTCCGAGGCCACACATGAATAGTAGGTTACACATTAACATCCACATCAATCTATCTAGGTCATACCTTCTGATTCCTAACGCTCTCAACAGGTAAAAAACAAAATAATGTAGCTGTAAATTAACATCAAAAGATCCATACAGCAGAGAAATGACTCACGATGGAAGTTTCATATGCCTCTTACACACTTCCTGTAGTAGATATTTCCTCTCTAGCATTTACAAAGTAACTGTTAGATCTCAAAAATAGTCAGCTATTATTCACAGAATCAAGTTGTTCATATCTCTTCAATCATTATTGAATATTCACCACAGTCTTACCTTAACAACAATTAACAACGGCTATTTACGATTCGACCGAGAAGACTTTCTTCTAAGTGGCGCCAAGGACTGAGTGAACTAAATGTGGAAATTGTAGCAACACATTACCGAGGCAACGATTTCAAACATTTAAATCCAAAATATATATGCATGGCAGAGATTTTGGGCACTGAAATGAGAACGGAAAGAAAAGTAAGCCCAAATTCATTGACCACGATTGACGTTTGCGTTAAAACTTTTAGTTAAGGCGTGAAATATGGAAATGTTAATAATTAAATTAATGAAGTACACAGTTATTTAAGTTAATTGTTAACTTTCCACAAAAATCTCGGCCTCACCTGCGGTGACCCATACGAATGCTACTTAGGTCACTACAAGGAAGGTCACCAAGCACTTCGCCTTCGAAAATAGTTCCATTCGTCAACGTTCACGGGCGCTGAACTACTTCGAAATGAAGTTTATACTTCAAAATGTTATATTTTTAATGCTCTCTGCCCTGAGCTAACTACAACTCTTCGAATGAAAAGTCTCAACGCAATGGATTAAGAATTGTTACGCACAACTCCAATCTGCGACACAACAGAGCATTTTACAAACCAACTGAACAGAAAGAACGGGAAAATTTTAGAAACTCTAAAGGTAAAAGCACAAATTCTTTGCAAGTGTAATAAATTTGTTTAGATTAACCAGAAATAAATCTAGCACTAATTTTCCCGAATTCATAATACAATAAGAATCAGCGAAGCAAAGAGTTACACATGCCGAATGGGCATATGAGAAAACGTAGCGTATCCAATCTAGACTTGCCTAGAATTTTAGAATTACCTAGAGAAAACGAAAGAAACCTTACAATCTAGAATTTTCACCCTTAGTTCTCATATAATTTAATTATAAACAGTCTTAGCAATTAATATATTAAATAAATTCGGAAAACTCATTTAATAAACATGAAAATGATAATTTATGCCAGTGATGAAACAGTATCGTTAAAAAAATTGTTTTGAATATACTGCGTTGATTTATATGTAATAAATAAACTGATTTGATTACAACCGAAACTGAATTTTGCGAGTTCCTCTGAGCAGGCGTTTCTCTCCCATAATCGAAATATTAGTTATGCTAAATATTTACTTAATATGCGAAGGTTAAGGTGTAGTTCCGTTCTCAAAGACATGAATGAAAGATGAGACCTTCAGTGAGAACCGTCGCGACGGACGCTAAGCAGTTTGTTTCGCCATTATGTAGATTTCGCGTTCCGAGCCGAGCCTATTATTATTATTATTCCATAAAATGCTGGGTTTTAAGCCGCAGCGAATGATATGGGTTCCGCAACTTAAGGTAGTCCGAGCGGGATAGTCCCCTACTCATAATAGAGACCATATTCGAATTATACGTTTTAATTTCACCAGCTGTAAGACACATCAAATAAATATTGCATTATTAACGGAGCAATAATATAGTTTTATATGACAGAAATTGTCAGTAATTAAATGAAAATATCTAAATAAGTCTTTCACTTGACTCACTATTTTCACGCGGTCCGTTTAAAACTCCATCAAAACGGAAGGTTTTTTGTGATCCCGAAGAATTTACTGCGGTGACAATATAATTAATTTTCGGGTATAGTTGAGAAAACATACTAACTACACGCTGTTAGTTTTTTGACGAAATATAATTGTTAAAAATACATCAATTTGAAATAATGTCCATCAGGAGTGCATACACGTACCATTTCCCATGTAAAAGGGCTGGTATTTTTTGGTAAATAACTCTGAATATAATGTGGAAAGGGGTTGAAGTTTTGTTGTCACTAGAAGGGTGAGATATTTTTCTCTAAAATGAGACCAAATTCATTGATTTCTAAGTAAAATGATTTTTCGCCCAAACTACCTTCAGCAACGCATTCATTAGGTTTTATTCGGGATCTTTACTCAGTAAAACAATGCATTACTGCAGACGTTTTGATAGTTGAGTCGTCTATCTTCCTCCGAGATCTTTGTAATCGAAGCGTCGGTAGAAATGCGCTGAAAAACCCCGTGAATGCCCAAAGTTGAACCAAATAATATCATAAAATTCGGGAGAGCATAAGATCTGACTAAGCCACGGAGTATTTCATTCCCTTCATTTTTTATTTACATTGAGGGAGCTCTCGTGAAAGTGATTCAAAATTATTTTTCACTGGAGCTACCAGTTAGAATCACGAAGCAAAGTTGTACTATATGCCAGTGCATTAGCATATATGGCGCCTGTTTTCCCAAATGAGTCTGGGACAAAAGATTGACAATGCTCTGGTCATTTTAGGCAAAATGGGAATTCCATTGTGAACAATCCACGCGGCCAGACAGTTGTGGAGAGTGCTCACAGTGGAATGAGAAAGAAATCCGGAAACTTCCTATTATCCCAATCGTAGCTTAGGAAGTAAAAGGAGAGGCAGCGTGATTTCCTGATCCCAAGGGCGCCGATTGTTTCCCAATTGCTACTGAATTGCGGAGCAGACCGAGAAAAAGACATCCCCCGAATGAGAATCAAATTGGAACAGTCGAAAACGAAATATGTGGTCTCAAGGATAATCGTGCGGTGGCTGGCAAACAGCTGTATTCGATTCGGAGATTGGAATCAACTATTTCACATTTAGCGTAAAGCCCTGGTTACACGATACAAGGACCCGCACGAGTTAATGTGCGAATGCATGAACGCGAGAATGAACGCGAAAATTCATCGTTTAACCACACCAACTTGTACGAATGTATGAACGCGTGAACAGGGAAATAGAACCTGCTCTATTTGGTTAATGCATTCGTTCATGAACTTTTACATGAACACGTGCAGGTTAATGTATCGTGTAACCAGGCCTTAAGAAATGGCTTCATGAAGAGAAGTCCGAAATTTCACACGCGCAGGATGGTGTGGCTGATTAAGGAAAGAAAATGCTAAGAAATCGTTGGCTGCATTCTCGTTTTTATGTAAGATAATGTAAAAAATGCCGTGCGTGGAAGAGACAGCGATCTTCCGGAGTAATTCCATGGAATCAAAACTGAGTAAAAGCCTGACGAGCATGCTTCTAACTTATTAAGCTCCACCGTGATACAGTTGTTTTTCGTTTTACGCCGATCTTGCATTTTTTACTGTTTACTGACGATTCCTATTCCTGGGGTGTCCCGAGTCATGTGTTTTGTATCTTCGTGAAATGCTGTCAAGTATAAGTGAAGTGACGGCTAAAAGCAAACAACGATCTACTTTTATTTTCTATGTTTAAGCCGTTATGCTTAAGCCGTTATGCTTTAAGCCGTTTGCAATCGGATTAGAAGAGCAACTCAATTATTTCAGAGCGAGCAAGGGAAAAAGCATGAATATACATTATGGATTGTTGACTCGTCGCCAAAAATTGTTGTCTAGAATTCCGAAAACAAACAACTTTTTGGATTGTGGCGCCACCTAGTGATGAAAGACGGCCGTTAAAATGTAAATACAGTCGACAGACAGTTATCATAATAAACACGTATTACCGGGTTTACTTAACAGTTATCATAATGCAGTGGATAAAAATGTAGTACCATACGCGGGATGTAATTACACACTTTCTCACATTAACAACAATTAACGACGGTCATTTACGATTCAACTGAAAAGACTGTTTTCTAAGTAGCGCCAAGGACTGGGTGAACTAAATGCGGAAATTTAGGCAACGCGTAGCCTAGGCAACAATTCCAAACATTTTAATCCATTATGTATATTCATGGGAAAAAGACTAAATAGCTCCAGTGCGCTGATCGCATCGCAGCGTCTTCGAGGTAGTTGGAGCAGGTGGCGGAGTAAACACGGATGGCTTGGATATGTCGTAAGTTTTCGAAATGTTAACCGGCTTGATTGATTCTTGGTTCCAATTCAGGAAAGTATAAATGGAAAAAAATTGCATCGATCAGATTACGTTTATGGACCGTACATCGGACTCTTGACTATGAAAACATAGCAAATTTCATCAAAATATTTCACACTTGCTCAACTTCCAGGGGCCTGGCGAACGGATTGGTGGGTGTTGCACACGGTAAGTGATTCCACAGGGTTCCAGCAGTGATATGGCCCCAGTTTTGTCTTCGCCCAACGTGCTGTCTAACATGCACTTTAATTTAAGTTTAAAAATATCACGGTTTTCGGCGCGCAAAATCGTCCTTATTTGCGCGCCTAACACGATTACTTTTCTAATATAATTTCAGACTTTAAAGTAAAAATATGCAGGTCTATCTTTCATAGCAAGAGAAATAGTACTTCGTGCCTACCACAAAAATTTCTCGCTAAGTCTTTAAATAAGTAAAACTACCTAATTTGAATCATATGGCTCGGTTGAAACCGACAAAATGTGACCGTTGTGTTCTGTACAATGGGTCACTGGCAAAATGATACAATATTAACATTTTCAATAACATTGACTATCTTAAACATTGATTTTAAACTCCATGTCCAATAGTTAATATTCTAAATTATGAAAATTAAGGGACATAATGAACCCACTCAAGTACCAATCTAGCTATTCTCTTCTAAGTCAGCAGAGTTTCACTTCTATTTACATCAACTTGTGCGAATTTGGTAAATAAATAGTTTCCTGCAAAACACTGGTATTTTTATTTTTTATTTTATTAGTTGCATATTTATTAAATCGATGGATATTAGGCAGGCAAATCCTTCTGAGCCATAAATCTCGCGCGGTCTCCTTAAAATGCTTTAATTATCATGATTACAGTCCGTCAATTGGATGAAATTGTTTCATATCATTCATGAGAAGTTAGAATTTTTGCTGGGATTGATTTCCAAGAGAAGTTATTAAATGGAAGACCATTGATACTTGAGAAGGTACTGAAAAAGAATCAATGAGCATCAAAAGGCCCAGAAAGCAGAACAAGACTCACATCAGCCAGGGCATTGGAGCGAATGAAAAGAAAAAAAAACAATTTACCTTGGTTCACGTTTTCCTTTTTGGATAGTTTCCCACGGCGCTCCGCTAACTAGAGCTTAGAAGCTAAAAGTTAATGAATAGAGTGTGCTCTATGGAAGTTCTCTCCTTCGAGCGCAGATCATGGAAAAAATACATCACCATGGCATCCGAGCGCAGTTTCTCAAGCTTCAGCTCCACGTGCTTTGGCCCTTAAAAGGCGTCAACTCGGTGATGCGGTTCGGGTTAAAAGCCTTTTAAAACCTCGAATCGCGATCTTGGGAAGCGGAGAAATGGGACAGGGCGCCCGCTGATGGCAGTGACACGAGTGGATGGTATGCAAGCAAAGATCAATAGAGAAATCATAACGAATTCAAGAGGTGTGGTTTTAAAAACACATGCATTTTGAAAATTGGTCGAAATGATCACGAATTGAATATGTACATCCCTTCGGGAATATTTGCGATTCGCTCAAAAACTAATCAGAAGAATGCTATATTACACCCTCACTAAAACCGTTTCCACGCAAATGTCCACCGGAGACAAAACTGACTCTTAAATAAAATGATAGAGGGTAAAATAGAAGGCAAATTCTTCCGTGAAGATGAGCGCAGAATAAACAAGTTAGCCAGGTACAATCGAATCGAAATCCAATCGAAAGAGTAAAAGACAAAGGGGCTATAAGATTATTACGTAATACGTTTTGGAGGGTTGAAGTTTCCTTTCTCTGCTTTATGTTGGAGGGTGAGGAGATCTGAGACAATTTCACGTGAGATTTTAATCAATTCTTTGACCGTTTTTTTCTCGCTTTTTAAATAAATTTCGGTATAAAAACGTAACTTTAGAGGATAAGTCAGATGCAGTACATCTCAATTGATGCCAAATTACTGTAAAACCTACGGCCAACTCTTTGCGTTCATCAGTTAACTGGAATCGAATTTTTTAAAGATATCACGCATTGAGTGTCGCACCCATTGTGAATCGCTACATCTCGAAAGCCGTTATAGATATAAGGCTAAAAATTTACATTTCTACAGATTTCTCTTAAGGTAGTCCGAGCGAGATAGTTCCCTAGTCATGATAGAGACCAAATTCGAATTATACGTTTTTATTTCACTAGCTGTAGGACTCATCAATTAAATATTGCATTATTTATGGTGCAATAATATAGTTTTACATGACGGAAATTGTAAGTAATTAAATAAAAATATCTAAATAAGTCTGTAACTTGACACATTTTTTTCGCGCGGTGCGTTTGAAACTTCTTCATAACGGAAGGTTTATTGTGATTCCGAAGAATTTACTGAGGTGACAATATGGTTGATTTTCAAATATAGTTGAAAAAACATACAAACTATACGCTGTTAGTTTTTTTACGACATCTAAGTGTAAGAAATACCTCATCTTGTAAATAATGTATCTCTGGAGTGCATGCATAACTGTTTCCCGTATAAAAGGCCTGGTATTTTTTGTCAAATATCTCGGAAAGTAATATGGCAAGGGGTTGAATTTTTGATGTCGTCAGAAGGGTGAGATATTTTTCTTTAAAATAAGACCAAATTCATCGATTTCCAAGTAAAATGATATTTCGCTCAAACTACCTTAAAACACTCAATGCAGATGCCTTGAATTCAAGGCATTGGTCCCATTATGTTTCTCGGACTGCCATTTATCTCCACTTTGGCGGCTAAACTCCTCTTTCTTCTCAACGACTCAGAGTGACTCTAGAAGATCGATTAATCAATATATTGTTCAATATATGATATTAAATGTCTAAAGAAATATTAGAAATTGAAAAAAAAATCTGCGAGGCAGAAAGTTTCGCACATTTTTTTTAGCATTGAGTGTGTTAAGGGCCTATGATTAAGTAAAAATAAAAAAACGGAGGGTTTGACGTTTGGTTTCGAATACTTGGGAATAGGAATTGGGAATGAAGGGATGAAGCTGAGGGATAGCTTAATATCCTACTGTCCCATAAATGGAGAGGGGAAGAGGTTGTAAATTGCCCTAAATTGAATAATAGTCGAACTACTACTAGGCACGTTAATGTATTATCATAACACAGGAAGGAGAGGATTAGGAATGACTTCTGATGATGAATCTCTATCAACCCTTAGGTCATTCTCTAAGTGGGTTTTTGTCCTTTTTTACCTATATCAGCATATGATAGCCTTAGAGCCGCCGCGGGGGCGTGCGGCAGGAGGTGTTGAGACATCAGTATTAAAAAGAGGGGAGAGGTGGGAGGGGTTGGGAGAGGACGAAAATGATTTCATTAGAGCTGTGCGAATGCTTCGAAATCGATTCGATTCGTCTGCGAATTGGAATGATTCGAAACCGAATGATTCGAAATATTTGAATATCTGATAGATTCGTCTTCGAATCGTTACATGCATTCAAACATGGCGCTCACCCCCGAATGGCGCGCCGTCCGTTTAGAAGATGTTTTCCTCACGCGAAACGAAAATTTAAACGACCACATGTTATTCTGTGCTATTCTTTGTGCCACTATAGATATGTAAGCTAGTGTAAGGCCCTGAAATATTGTGAAAGTCTTTACTACTTAAACTGCGCATAAGCTTTTGCATTTTATTTAGAATTCGAATCCGATTCGCAAGCAAATTTTTTAGGGTGATTCGATTAGCTACCAAAATTTAAAAAAAAGTTCGTTTCGATTCGATTCAAAATATCTTTTGGGAGATTCGATTCGGTTCGATTGGAATCTCCCTGATTCGCACAGCACTAGATATCTTACTCGAGTACCTGGCTCTACTTTTGTTTCAGTCATTAATGGTGTGAAAAAGGAGGGGATTTTCAGTTCGCTAAAGTACTTTCTTTATTTTTTCGTTCCCATTATTTTACGCAATTTAGCGCGGAGTTAAAGCAGTCCTCCGAATCACTTTGAAAAACACGTGATTACAATATTGAAAGTGATCTTTGCCCGGCGTGTAGTCTCCGATTCACTTCGATCCGAATTCTCGGATTCCAGCCTCCTCTTTGAACCTAAAGAGCATCACATGTCACGCACACTTCTGTTTTCTCCAAGAGTTCCGCTTTTCTTTCCATTTTGCTCGTTTATTGAATTAAATCTTGCTGCGCAGGGACCCAAAAGATCGCGGCGTAATCGATGTGTGGCCATATCTGAGCAATAATAGTAACTCAGTTTTTTTAACTCATTCAGCAAAAAAAAATTCAACGGAGAATTTTTTTACGCAAGGTCAATCCAAATAATTTTTCCCGACGAACAGGTTTTTTGCCGCGATTCCTGGGAGATTTCTGGCCCGAGCTAGCATGTCCGCTGCCGTAGTTGCTGTGGTCTCCGAGGCGGGGATGAAAATAAGGAATGAAGGCTCCACTCGCAGCGTAAAACTAGGAAATATTTTGTGGATAGTCGTGGGTCCGTCTACATATATCCTATTTGAGCGTTACCGCATAATTTAATGAACACTCAGCACAGAAAATGGAACAAATTGTTGAAAATACTTTTTTCCCCGAAGCATTCGCGTGTATTTTTGCACCTTTTGCCTTCGCGTTGGTACTTCCTCGAATTTTGCTTTCGCTGCAAAATTTACCTTCATAGCGCTTTGCCATTTCGACAATTTTGTCTTCAGACCAGAATCAAAGAAAGAAGGAACGATACATTGGAAAGTCACGGATTGAGCCATTGACCTTTAACCCACGTGAAAACTACATCCCTCGCTTGAATGAGGAGCACATGAACAACTTTTTAAGGGAAAGATTTTCAGGGAAGCATTAGGAAACAAAAATAAATGAAGCTGTTCAGCCGAACGAGGGTATCATTGTTACAAGCAATTCAAAAACTAACCTTTTTATAATTTTAAATTATCAGAACATAACAGGCTCTGTAGTGATGAATGAATTATTCTAAATGTATTGTTAGTGTTTATCAAAATTACTATTTTATTCCTCACGGTAAGAAGGTATGCATATCAACCTCTACCAGGAACTGCTTTACTGAATAATAACAATAATAACGATAACCTCTCCGTAAAAGCAAGTTAAAACATGACTTCTTTCATAGAAAACAAGTGGTCTAGAAGTAGAAATGGGAAGCACAAATAAATGGTTTAAGGCCACAGACGAAGCCCGTATTTGATCGCAAGAGAATTCTAAAATTCACCAATAAGTAAACTTAGAGACACTATCCGAGACTGCAGCGACTGCGGTCAGGGGAATGAGGGCATTACTGCCAATAAGGTTGCGTGGTGCATTATAATTAGGTACATTTCACTTCTTCAAGGAAAAACACAAGCAATTTAATACATAAAATGCCTCTACAGTCAGTAGAAATTTGATCGACGACTGGCGTGTTTCCTCAATGCGCCAGAAATAAACGAAGAACGCCGTAGCCAAGGAGACAAAATTGCTACATTTGATTTAACTGGGGGTAGAATATATCCAGGGGCGTTAGTTGGCCTTCGTGCCAATTTCCTGTTCGATTTATTCGAGTGGTTTGTTCCACCCGCGGCAAACCTTCGCGAGTACTCACCAGCATGGCATATGCCCCATGCGTGTTTGCGGGGCCATAATTGGGTCATTTCGCGAAAAAGCTCTCGCTTTATTTTTTCCACTTGAAGGGCGTTCATCATCAATGAAATCGATTTACAAATGTCTGGGGAGGGGCAAATTGACCCGGGGTAGCGAGACTCTTGTAAAAAAACACTAAATACAATTGGTTGGCTAATAAATTCTCAGCTCTCATGGATAACCCACCCTTGGTAATAATATTTGACTGATTTTTAAACAACCACTAAAGCGTTCAATTATATCTATGAATTCATAGCCTATATTACAACTACGTCAGGACGTCGGGTTCAATGGCGACAGAATGAAAAAGTATTTCGGAACATATTACATAATGAGATGAGATGGATAAATAAAAACTTAGCTCTTAAAAAGACAACTAGTAAGGTACATGTATATATTACTATATTATTACATTGCGGCAGATGAAAATGCCAAGGGTAATGGCTTCAGGCCAATTAAAAATTCCAAACGTATACATCATTCGCCCATATTCCCGTATTATTTATCCAACGTGTTATGCATATTAGAATGTTATGATTCAGTATGTTACAGGATACAAACAGAATGTTATGATTGTGAATGCATACGCAAGAATATTGGCTGACGGCTGAATGATAAATTACGAATAAAATAGCTGAAAGCGAGGTCGACTGAGTTCATTTCTAAATCATAGCAACTATAAAGTATTCCGTTTAAGAAACCATTTCAACGGTCATAGAATTAACGACTCCTCAACGAATCGTTATTATTCGAACATATATTTCGAAGTTGTAGCGACCGGATCTTTCCTCCATCATAATTGGAGCTTACTAATTGGAGGATTTTCATTGAGGAGAAAAAATAAATGAAGTTGATTTTCTAACGAGTAGTGTCTTCTACACCGAGGAATAAACGGTCAAGCAATGAAAATCCTCGATGAGTAAAATCTGAGGGCGCAAATCTCAATCAAGGCTGCTCGTTCCTCTCACTTCATCGAAAGATTTGCGAATCTAACCTCGAAATCGACAAATTAAATCTCCTTAAAGAGTTCACCCCCGTGGACAGGTATCGGCCGGATTTTCGTCGAGGAGCCGAGCGTTCCAGGAACTCCGAGCGAGATTCCGACGAAATGTGAGACAAGGTCTCGTCTGACGTCATTGCTCATATCGTTCGGTCGCATTGAAGACTCGTGTCTCACAGTGAGGCGGTAATCGATTCTGATTTACGGAAGGATTGGATTGGATTTTTGGGGAGGCGACTGATGACTAAAGTCATTTGCGCCATAGAGGATAAGTGAGGGAGGAAGGGTGGATAGAAACCTGGCGGCATTAGCCTGCTCCTAACGAAAGGCGCCTAGGAGACCACGGTTTAACGTCTCATCCGACAGACGTAGTACTGCACTTAAAGTTCCCTCCACAAGACACTCAAATAGGGATCGGGTATCCACTGAAAAACATCCGCCTCTGCAGGGATTTGAACCCTGGCCGTCCGCATGGTTAGCCAGCACTCTAGCCACCACACCAACCCGCTCCCCAATTAACGAAAGACTTCAACAACTACGTACTACACACATACGACCTAGCGAGCCAATGAAAGGGCGAGAGAAAGAGAGTTAATTATACAATTTGGTAATTAAGTCCACATATATTAAAAACAGTAATTTTGCAGAACTTATCGTTCTAGCAGATGACAGTGATGTGACATTTGGTTTGACAATTGGTTAGACCACGGTTTAACGTCTCATCCGACAGACGGAGTACTGCACTTAAAGTTCCTTCCACAAGATACTCAAATAGGGATCGGGTATCCACTGAAAAACATCCGCCTCTGCAGGGATTTGAACCCTGGCCGTCCGCATGGTTAGCCAGCACTCTAGCCACCACACCAACCCGCTCCCCAATTAACGAAAGACTTCAACAACTACGTACTACACACATACGACCTAGCGAGCCAATGAAAGGGCGAGAGAAAGAGAGTTAATTATACAATTTGGTAATTAAGTCCACATATATTAAAAACAGTAATTTTGCAGAACTTATCGTTCTAGCAGATGACAGTGATGTGACATTTGGTTTGACATTTCATGACATTTAACCTCACGAATTGAAAAAAGAAATGGTTTTTGAATTACCATATTGATAGCGCATTTTGCATGTTTTTTTCGCTTCTCGGAGCATCAAATCAACGCATTCAATCGGGTGGCATCTCATACGGTAGGTTTTTCTATTCTCTTTGTATTATCTACGTAAAGTATCCTCAAAGAATCAACAGTTTGCCCTAAGAATATAAAACACCGAAAAAATTGCTTTCCATTCACTAATCCTATGTTTATTCAGTTCCGCACACGAACTCGAAACGGAAAAAAGAGCATTTTTCATCTCTACGAGCCAATTCATGCGGCAGTGTATACACAATGGATACCTGTACCTACACAATAAATCGATGCATTTTGTACGCTACAATGACTGGTCTACTGAGAGGAGCATATAAAATGCGATCGCAGCATTAATAACGTAAAACGCCTCCTCCGCATTGGTCGCCCACCGTCGCTGCCCTTGCCAAATCAAGAGCGGCCCCGCCCACCATCGGATCAGAGGAAATTGCGGAACCCCAGCATCGCAGGGGAGAGATCGCCTCTCCCTTTCCACGTTTCAATCAATTATTTCTCCCAGCCCACTTCCTCAAGTTCAACTTCTTTTTCTGCTTCGCTTAGCGACCTTGAGAGGGCAGCCGAGGCGGTAGGAGCGGTGGTCGGATGACCGCTAGATCTTGTCTCGACGGGGTAATTTCAGCCCGGTTATCCTTTTGACCTTGTATCGCCCAGATCATCATCCACGATCGTGTAACTATTGCGCAGGTTACCTTCCAATGACCCCAGAATTCCTTATAACTAAAGTCTCTTTCACGCAGTTTCGTGGGAGCAAATTTCCCCTTCCGATTAACTCATTCATTGATGCCAAACTTGCGTAAGTAATCACGAAATGTATTTGCAACAATTTACGCCGGAATTTGGTGAGGGGAGGAATTTCTCCGGATGATTAGAGAATGAAAGATAGGATCGTGGGCGACCAATGCGGAGGAGGCGTTTATATTATTATTACAGCGATCGCGTTTTATATGCTCCTCTTAGTAGACCAGTCATTCTAGCGGACAACATGCATCGATTTATATGCCATTGAGTACAAATTATGTATTAATTTTATTATTTATTAACTTACTTATTATTACTTTATATTAACTATAAAATCAATAAATAAATCAATAAAATGTATGCACTGCCGCATGAAATGGCTCTTAGAGATGAAAATGCTCTTTTTTCCGTTTCGAGTTCGTTTGCGGAACTGAATAAACATACCTAGGATTAGTGAGGGGAAAGCAATTTTTTCGGTGTTTTATATTTATGGGGAAAATTGTTGATTCTTTGAGGATACTTTACGTAGATAATACAAAGAGAATAGAAAAACCTACCGTATGAGATGCCAAACGATTGAATGCGTTGATTTGATGCTCCGAGAATCGAAAAAATATGCAAAATGCGCTATCAACAATCATAATTGTAATTAAAAAACCATATGTTTGAAGATGACCAATGACCTCTGAATTCCTTAGCCCTAAAGTCTCTTTCCCGCAGTTTCGTGGGAGCAAATTTCCCCTTCCGATTAACTCATTCATTGATACGAACTTCTCCGGATGATTAGAGAATGGAAGATATGATCGTTTTACAGATATTGGTCACGTTGGTGGACGGTGCGAGACAATTTGTGAGCGTGACATGAAGGCACTACGCCGCGTGTTGGGTGCGCGAATACTCCATAGCATTGAACTTTTCAAAAAATCCCAGAATAATAAAGGGACTGAATTGGAAGCAGCAAGAGACTCAAATGTGATACATCATGGTTAAATTTAGGTAAAAATTAACCAATTTCTAAGTTGACTTGGTAGATTATACATCTTCATCTACATCTACATAATACCCCGCGAGCCACCGCTTGGGCGCGTGGCATGGGGTGTTAGGTCACCAGCTGTGTAAAGGTAAGTTTTTTGGAGATGAAATGGTGACATATATTATTGGAGTGTATTTAGTGGTGCTCACTTTTTATTGTGGTCGCTTATTGTTCGCGGACAGAACGAGTTTTTGTACCTATCTGTTCGGCAGTGTATTTCTCTTATTTTATCGCATCTTTCAGACCTAGAGATGTAGCGAGGAGTCATGATAATGTTCTCTTTGTCGCTCCGAAAAATATCAGTTCTGAATTTATCAAGCCACCTAATCCTAGCGTGTAGCCTCCGAGTCTCTAGGGGCTCCCACCTTAATCCCTCCAAGAGTTGTGAGACACTATATGTAGTATGCTCGTAGCAGTTTCTAACGAAGCGCGCTGCTTTCCTTAGTATTTTATTATTTTTTTTGGTTAAATCTATTTGACCAGAGTCCCAAATGCTCGCGGCGTATTCGAGGTGTGGCCTAACCAGAGCGAAGTATCATCTCTCTCTGACTTTTTCATCCGATGACCTTTTATACGTTTAACAAAACCTAGTTTCTTTGATGCTGCGCCGCATATGTTCTGTATGTGTAATCTCCACGATATATCAGAAGTTAAGGTAATTCCAAGATATTTTACTGCATCTGAAGATTTTATGTTTGCTCCACCCACAGTACTTATAGGTATAGTATTTGTGTAATGAATTTCGCAGGAAGTGGACTGTGGTGCATTTGCTGATATTTAATTCTAACCCCCACCCCTGGCACCATAGCACCATTTTACAAAATAAGATAGGCATGCATAGCTTCAAGAATCGTTATAATTAATCGCCATATGCAGCAATAATTGTGCGAAGAAAAAATGCAATCGAATTAGAAGGCGCGATCGTTTATACTTCCTTAGCGTCACTCAAAAATTTGAAAGTCAATTTTTGAAATTAGAAACCACTCGGAGATTCGCAGAATTATGAGGGAACACCATAATCGTGACGAAGTTTTGTTTTCCTGGGAAACACGGTCGTTGTTTTGTACTGGTGTTAACATCACTGAGACGAGGATATGTGGAATACCTATTTTTGACTAGGTTTAAGATGATTACTGCTCAAGAATTGCTATTGCACAAAATAGTGTCCTTTGAACTTCATTCTATTTTCAATAAGTTTAAGTCCCCATCAAACTGATTAGTTTTACTCTCCCTTTCCCATAGCTTAAAGGGTCGTGTTTAGGTTCTTGTGTATATTATTTTGAAGGCATAACCTACTAACATTGACACCTGAAGGCCAGCGAAACACAGGTCATTGGCTAATCTCACCCGATTAGGATCCAGGGATTTCATCAGAACCATTTACCAAAAAAGCACGAAATCTTCCAGTACACCCAATAATTCATCGACCCTTACCTTTTCAACGACAAATTCTCTAGTCCAAGTTCAAGTAATTAATTCTGAGCTTCTATCATAACTGTATCACACACAGTTCTGTGGTTCAAGTCCTTTTTTCAAGGTAATGAAGGGAAGTGGACGGCGAATAAGATCATTGATATATAATTATGGTAAACAAGAACATTTTTTATATTTTTTCAATATATCCTTCAGCACACATCCCTTCTCTTTTCTTAGCTCGTGCCCAACCCATCTTATTCTTCTACACTTAATCTCACAAGTAATATTGGCAAAAAAACTGCTGGAGAATGCGCAGAAGGGCGATCCAGATGGAGGCGATATGTTGGTGTGGCTAAATATCGACTTAGATATAACTGGTAAAGGAAGTAAAAGTAAGTCAGAACATTTTTTTGGGCTTCGGGAATCTCTGATTGTGGTCCAAAACAGGATAATAATAAGCCATAGTGCGATCAATGAAATCGACAAGGATTATAATTATTCATGAGATACCAAATTGCCGTGTTGAGCTTGTTAGGTCACGTGATACCATGGGCTATGCAGAATCATGCTGCATGCAAAGTCGCGCGATAAAGTGAGATCAATAGTAGTGGTCAATTCTTGAAACACCACGATCATTTTCACATGCGAAAATATTAGATTATCACAAGATTTTATTCACATATCGCATGAAAATCCAACAATTTACCATGTTCGCAATGCATAAATTAATGTCTTTTGAAAATATGTGATATTTCAATATTCCAAGTCTGACGAAGCCTTGCGATTGAATTATTTCTTTTCTAATGCGTTTATTAACTCGTAGTTACAAGGTTATATTTCTCTGTTCTAACCTGCGAGAGATGGTTTTTCGTCTCATTATTCCTTTTAAAAACCCTCGATGAAATTCACTTATTGTGAAGCTCTCGTCGATGACACTCATGATTGGGATGACTTTTATCAAGATGAAGAGTGACTGAGCAGGCTTCTGAGATCGATAATCGACTAACACCGGACGGAGCACAGTACTTGTAATGACTTCTGTGCCGGTTGCGATAATGATATTGAAAATAATTTCAAACCATTGTCATTTCGGGTCGTAAGGTGGATAATTCTTTATTCTCTCCTGACCAGTGAGACACTAGGTGCTGTAAGTGAATACAACTATTGAGACAAGAGCACTTTACAGTGCTTTCTCCTCTGTTTCTTCATTTGTTTTCTTAATGACATATTCACTTATATCGCAAGGTTCCCTTTCGAAATGCAACAGATACCTCTGATTACTTGCTCAGTTAATGACGCGATTGTTTGAAATTGCCAGAAACAAATCACTCAATATATAAGCATCGCGGTGAAATTCGCGGATAAGAACAGATATAACGTACTGAACGGTAGGAGGAAAGATTTAGTAAAAATATTTCAAGAGAAATTGCGTCGTGAAAATGTCAAAAACGTGTTGATTTTTCATTCCAACACTTATTTTTTCCATTTTTCATGCAGAAAACTTATCTGAGAAACCTTAAGTATTTAAAATTGCTGATAACACCAGCTGTAAAATTTGACGATGAAAAACGAAAACTCATCAAAGCGATTTGTATATGGCATGACGTAGTTATTTACAATACGAAAACTCACACCCAGACTTCGTTGGCAGAACTATTCTACGGGAGAGACTTGCTGAAAGAAGTTCATCAAAAGAACAGAAGTGAAACCTAAAAAACATAAAACGTTAAAAAAATGTTTAGAACTTCAAGTTGCAAAGGAAGTGGATTTGATGTATTTGACAAAAACCTCACATCTTAACCAGACATACGTAACGTCGGCGTTTAACTTAGCCCTTTAAGAATAATTCTAATTATAAGGAAATTATTAGCGAAACATTCAGGGCTGAATTGCATTAAAAAGAATAAGAACCATTCAATGAAAAACGCCCCTTTACGGAATTAATAATGAGTCACTTTCTAAATTTGATATTGCTTTGGTAAAAGGTATTATTTGGCGCGATAAAATAATCTTTTTCTTCTGATCTAATCCCAAGGACGCGGGAAGCGCTACCAAGAGGTTTTCCCGTTTCTCCGCCCTCTGAAAGTGGCCACTAAGGAGTTTGCCGACGATTTTCCAAAAAAAAAACAATCTTCGAAACTTTCGGGCTTAAAGCGTCTTCCCCGCGACCTTCCATTCGGTGGAATCCATAAGCTGCCGTCACCCGGAAATAAATTCCGGAGGAATTTCCGAATCCAATCGTAACTTCCCTTGAGGTCGGTCGCACGTAATTGTTTTCCCCTTCTGTCCTCTTTTGATATCCCTCATTAGTTTTTTAAGCGTCCACGAATTCGGTGAGGTGTGGAGAGCACTTCAAGGACTGTGCTCACTCCATCGAATGTGGCGTAAAACTTGACTCCCCACGGCATCTCTCAATAAATTAATGGGACCTATGCCACACGCTGTGAAATAGTAATAAATAACTCAGTATATAAAAATGAATATTTATTTTACGATCAAGGGGTCATAATTACACAACATCACCAGATGATGTTTTAGCACAGCGAAGCCTAAGTAATGAAAAATAAAATTTAACATGGATAAACTAAGTTACTAAAAAAAGCAGTACTAGTACTTCGCGATTAATAAGTCCCGAGGGATGCGCCAGAAACAATTTAAGTTAAGTCGTCGCCGGTTATTTATCCGACACCCGCACACTACGACAATGGACAATCCTAATCCTTTTGATATTAACCTATCATTGAAGGTTTCATGCATCTCCAAGAATAACTAGACGATACTTTTCCTGCAAAATTTATGACAGTAAGTTTACCCTCTGTAATTTTCCTTTTTGAGTAAAAAGTAACTTATCCAATGTAAAGAGTACCATCATGGCATGCTTAGCATTTCTTTATCCAGGGTAGTATTTGTATGTATTCCGTAGTAATGCGGTGGATTTAATTTATAAAGAGGAATAGATATACAGTAGAATCCGGTTAATTGGTACACATCGGCACCGGCACAATTTGCCCCAATTAAGGTGCTGTCCAAATTAAGCGAAGTATCCCTTAAGTATGCATAAAAAACGTAGAAAAAAATATGACTAAATGAGGTTTATAATGCAAAAAGTTTATGAAACTATTTGTTGGTTTAATAAATCAGCGAAAATGATATAAACATTTTTCAGGAATTCTATAAGTCTTGTTTAAAATATTTCTCTCAGCCTCAAGTGACGCTGGATGGATGCCTTTTACGATGTCCTATTAAAGAACAATGCATGTATTCTTAGATAAGAATACGTGTATCTATGTATGTACATTATATTCACTTTTCTCTTGGCCCATTGCCTACAGCTTAACCACCGCCTCCAGAGTCCACTCCCCTAAAAAGACACTACACTGGATGAAGTCTCATGGTCCGGAGACGGAATCCGAATCCCCTACAGGCTGGTCTAAGGCAGGAATAGGTACCCATATGGAAAATAAGATTAAATAAAAGAAGTAGAATATTAAAAAACCGTATCCTGATATGAAAAAAATTGCATATCCTTGCGAGTGTAGAGTCAATGTCGCCAACTCATGGTCCCAATTAAGCGGCACGCTATTCCCATTCAGCGGAGAAAACACAGGGATATTCTTCAATTGGGTTCTGTTCTTCAAGACTTGTCCCAATCAAGCGGCTGCCCCAAATAACCGGTGGCCCTATTAACCGGAATCTACTGTAATATCCAAAGAAGAGATAGCTTCTAGTATAAAAGTAGGTATTTTTACTGCCATATTATATTTACTAACAAAACCTTTGCGGTGGCTTTAACCACGGAAATGTACACACTGATATTTTAATCATAGTTAACTTGGTCAGTAAAGTACTTCGTACCTGAAACATCTCAGCACTTGGAATTGGCTTAAAGTATGTGACACTTCTATAATACAAAATCCTGAGTATTCCTTCAAAATTATATTATTATGTAATATACAGCAAATTTACGATTCAGACGCGAGATGATTTCAACTACTTCTCATATTTCCATGTCAATAAAAATGTTACAGCTGAAGTGCGCCCAAGACAATGAGCGTAGATGACAGAAATACGGGAAATTTGTAAACACGTTCAATCCCGTATACATAAAAGCGTATCAGGCTCAACTTTGAGGAAGTAATTGATGTAGATATCCATTTCAAAATGAAAGACAAAAAGAAATGGTAACTTTCCGCACAGAATTTTTAATAATAACCGACTATGGTTTCAGCACCTAGTTCCATTATCAAGGTCGACCTTGACCTTGATAATGGCACGAGGTGCTGAAACCATGGTCGGTTATTATTAAAAATTCTGAGTGGAAAGTTACCATTGTCTTTTATTTTGAAATGGATATCAATACATTCAATCCCGTCCGGGGAAAGGAATGACGTGACCGAAGAATCACGCAGCCGACCGTGAGTAAAATCATGAGCGCGCATCCCCGACACCCACCAGTGGCCCTATTAACCGAAATTTACTGAAATATCCAAAGAAGAGATAGCTTCTAGTACAAAAGTAGTTATTTTTACTGCTGTACACTTACTTCTGTATACTTACTGCTGTATACTGCTTTTGGTGATTTAAAAAGGCCCGCGCGAGGCAAAACGAAATCTCTCGTCAGTTGTGCGGTGCAAAAGAAAATGCGGCGCTGATTGTCCGCCACGTGACCACCGTGAGAAGACGTGAGGTCAGGGGCGAGACGGATGGGTCTCTAATGTTCCGGGCAGCCGACAGGCGAGAAAGCTGGCTTATCTATCAGCTCATGATTCGGTAACCACCCGGCCTGCACGGTGAGGAAGCTGGCTAACCCATCCGTTGATTTTTCGGAAACCACCCGGCCTACTGGGTGCTCTACGCGGACGTCCCGGCTGGCATAAAAGGCAGCGGATCCTGCTCCACGGAAAGCGCGGGAGTCTGTTCGCTCCTCCGATCCGAGGTTTGGATTGTCATGGTACCCGCCCCAACGGGGTCCACGCATCGAGATCAGTAGCAAATCAACAGCCTCACAGTCTTCGCCGATGGAATCGCACGTAAGGCGGGAGGTCACGTCAACGCCTCCTTGAAAGCCCAAGTCACGTGTTTCCTCCCTTTTCCCCCTGGTGAACTTCGATTGTGCACCCCCAGGAAATTAGTTGTCAAGTGAGAGAGCGGACAATCTATTGCAACCCAACAAAACGTGGTCATTGAAGTGATGATTCATCATTTGACACTTGTACTCCGACGGGTCATGAAACTGGGCTTTGAGTATTGATGACATTAGGTTATTATTCCGTCATTTTTATTTTGTTAAGTAAGATTAGTTTTCGTGTTAATTTTCATGTTCCTTGGTTGAAATAAGCCCCCTTTTTCTAACCCATGCTCTCAAACGTGGAGAGAGTTCCCTTTTGATCGGAAATTTTTCATTTCATTGCAAATTATATCTCTTGGCTTCAAGCGCACGGCAATAAAATTTTGTTAGTTTCCTTTTGTACGAAACACGGTTTTTTTCTAATTGCTGATGAGGGTTCCCTTTTGCTCGTACCTTCTTCCCCTTTTGCCCCTCCCCTCCGATCGTTCGCCATAAGAGTCACTCGTTTCGACATCGCCCCGCCCTGAGATCACTCCGTTGCAATATAGTATTTCAAATGAATTTGATGTTATCAGTGTGTTGCGCGGAAATGAAGACTGTTTGACATTGATTACTTCATAATTAACTCAACTGCAATAGATTTTTGTTGAAGATTTGGTCCTATTGAGGCAAAATGATGCAATACTTAATGGAAAATTTACCCCTAAGAAAAAGGCAACTTATGCATTAAATAGGTCAAAATATCAACAAAATCCCATTGCAATGATATTAAGCGCAGTCGAAAACAAGAGCGATTGATTTTTTTAGTCAGCCGCAAACGAACTCTGGTCAGCAACACAGAGTAAATGGCTCAGCCTACATTCATCACATGATATGCACAACTTGCATTGGCTACCGATGAAGTCGACCGAAAACTGACTTAATCCAGGCTATTTAGAATAGGTGCGCAGGTTGCAAAGGGGAGAGCGATACGGAGAAATCTGGCGTCAGATATACTTAAGCTGTCAAGGGGTCAGCAGATAAATGTTCCACTCGATAGGAAGGAATCAGCACTGCATGGCACTCAAATAATGATGGGGATTGCATTGTAAAATCTCCACGGCTGCGGGCGTTTGAACCTTGACCAAGACTAGCGGCCAGGACTCCAATAATCACCGAACCAATCCATTCCCTTCACACGTTTGAGTTGCTACTCGAGATAGAATACACCTTGTCTACAATGTTTGCTTAAATACACCATTCACTTAAGTACACCATGTTAGACGCCTCTTCACCACTTAAGTATCGGGTCCACTCAAGTGGTGACCTGACTCATATCTAAGTTGACTCGGATGAAATCGATAGTATACCGTCGAGGGGTCGAGGCCTTGTCATCGATAGGTCGACGAGTTTTGATAGACTTACGCTTCATACTTGAGTTGACATCACTTCTATGAAAAGGTGCGTAATTTTGATTGTGATATTATTCTTTTTCATTTGTTTGAACAGTTATACTTGTCTAGAAATGAGCGAAATAAACAAAAACTCGCGCGATGCTAAGTTCTTTCCATGAAACCAAGGTAATGCGGAGGTAGATTAAATATATGTGTAAAAACACTCGCCTGAATTTAAATACTGAATTTTAGGAAACGCTATTCAAGAATACCTAGTAGTGTAGGCGAGGCAATATCAAAGTTCTGCGGAGGTCGGAAGAAGCAAATCGCTATATAATTGGTATACCGCGTAAAAATCGCTGACTTCCGACTACGCTAAAATGAAGTAAAATTTATTCGTATGATAAAATATGAGATTTCATTGAATTAATTAATGGCCAAGTCCTTAATGATGCTTTAACTTGGAATTTTAAATTTTGGGACCCAACCCTCTGTTTATTTTTGGTCTTGACGTGATAAGGGCCCGGAATGTTTTCCGGGAGCGGGATCTCGTATCATGGGAGGATGGAGACTTATCAACAGTCGACTGCGAAGGTGAAATCCTCGCGATCGTTCACCTCCAAGTCCATGGACTCGCTCCATGTCCTCAAGGCCATTCCAAGATCCTAAGGCATTTCAGCGACCATTTTGTTATGCGGATGCGTGCGAAGGCTCGATTTCCGTCGCGTCGGGCAGAGAATTCTTGGAATTTCTGTCGTTCGTTCGGGCGACGGCATTTACGCTCCGCGCAAAATTTCCTTAACTCTGCCCCAGTGCCTTGATCCTAGCAATTTTGCATTCACGAGATTTCTTCTCATATCAACTATTGCAAAAGTTGATGGATGATACAAAACAATGGTAGGATGCACAGAACGCCATGTTTCGAAGGGAGCTTGTCTAGGGGATACGGTCATGAGACCGGGCATTGGGCAGATTAAAGAAGTAGTGACCATGTCATTATATTTTGGGAAATTATGATTTGAATTAGAATGGTCGAAAAGTTCTAAGCCGAATAGTCACAATTCATAAAATACGTATATTTACCACTCGATCACCTGCAAAAACTAATTTTTAAAAAAACAGACCCTTCTACTAACAAAATCCTTCACTACGTACCCCTCAATAATATTATTTATCCGTTCACGTCTCCCTCGAGTAGACACATATTTAAAAATATTACGAGTGCGTTTCTGCCGTGTTCCTTCGTCTTATCGATTTTAGAATTCATGATATCGATTATATCGTATTCACCGCAGCAGTGTCTGTTGTTCGCTTCCAACAACTTTTATTACTGATAGGTTTATACGAATCCTTCAAAATTTGACACAATGGGTTCAGTACACGTTCAGCTCGTATTCTTCAGGAATCGTATTTTTTAATATGTTAAAAAAGTCAGAATATTCGAGTTTATCATACTTACTTCCCTATATGATCAATAATACAACTTTGAATGCCCGTCTTTAAGCGGGTGAATTACAAATTTTGCGACGGTGTCTTAGATAAATGAGCATTCCTAAATTAATTTTAATTTGCTTCAATGAGCAGCAATATGCCATCAAAATCCAATGGAAAAAAATCAAATCCAAAACGCATACATAAAATTTTAGAGATCTCTCCCACAAATGTGCTTTAAATGAGTTCCCGTCACCGCGCAATCAGCGGCTAAGACATAAGAGCACTCACAGAGTGGAGACAAATGCTGTCAAGATTTTCATTCAATTTTTATGGAAATTTATCAAAGTAACCTCTATAGTTCGGTGGGAACCACATACGATACTTGATAAAAAATTGAAAAAAAACTAAATTGATGGTTGGACTCAATAAAAAAGTCTCAGAGATAAGCCTTGAACGCAGCGATAATGGCCCATTGAATTTTCAATGCCAAATTAGAAGCCAGACGGCTTCTAAACTTCCGCATGCATTCCGTGCATGTCACTCCCAATCGTCAATTCACGTGCTCCGTGACCAGAAGCCTTTCGCACTTTGCCGAGCCGTTAGCAACGATTAGCAGGTTGATAGTACGCGCATGGACAAACTTAAAGGACACGAAATTGAATACCATCTCGCACTCGAGCGTAATGATGACCAATTAATGCCTCAATGTCATACATGTGAAACCGTGTAGTCAGCCGCCGACACACTCGAATGGATAACACATTTCACTTTCACAGTCCTGACCATAGCCGTGCGGATTATACATGCCCGGTCCTCCTAACGATCGCTCAACCAGTCGTTAAAACTACAATAGGTGACTTCCATATTCTTGTTTACGATCAATCCCGGACAAGTATTGTTAGACTATTGCGGAACATGGCCTGGGATCCGCAGTCAAGACATGTATACTTCAATGAATAACTTATCTCTCAGCAAGATACGCTTCGTCTTAAAGTGAAACATAATAAATACAAATGCATACATTAATGAATAAAGAATACGATATGTTTTATATTCTGCAACCGAGGGCAGCTCTGAAATTTTTCAGTTGCGACGTCACTAAAGCGGTAACAGTAACTATTCTGCCAATTTTTGAATGACAGTCGGTCATTTATCTGAAATTATGCGAAGTAACTATGTCATTTTGAGGAATCGATTCGTAGTGCTATGTTAAAACCCTATCAATTAATTTTTTACTTTTCTTATTAATTAGAAACTGTTGATCTTATTAATTAGGTACGATATAATTAAGCTCAAGGATAAACTTCGCCTCACCAATCACTATCATTTTTCCACGATGTAAAAAGAACCACACTTGAAGTAAAAAAAATGATATTTTAAATTCTCTAGAAACTAATATTTTTCGGAGTGGGCTGGACTAGACACATTCAATAACCTTATAGCCTATTTATGAGGTCACTTCGCAAGTAATGTACCAACTGCTTTCAATGTTTAAAGTATAGTCCAAATAATACTTATTCGCTCTGTGACAGGTCGAGCTAATGCAATAGAATTGTACTCGATGACTGTTAAATTTACAAATCAAAAGGAATAAATACTAACTTAAGGTAGTCCGAGCGAGATAGTTCCTTAGTCATTATAGAGACCATATATTTGAATTATACGTTTTAATTTCACCAACCTTGAGACAAACGAATTCAATTTTGCATTTTTGATGGTGCAATTACATAGTTTTACGTGACAGAACTTGTAAGTAACCATATGAAAATATCTAAATAAGTCTTTAACTTGACTCATTTTTTTCACGCGGTGCGTTTGAAACTCCATAGAAACGGAAAGTTTTTTGGCGATACCCAAGAACCTACAGCGGTGACAATATATCATTAATTTTAAAAAATAATTGAGAAAACATACAAACTACACGCTGATAGTTTTTTTAAGACACCTAAGTGTCATAAATACCTCATTTTGTAAATAATGTCTCTCTGGAGGGAATACACGTACCATTTCCCATGTAAAAGGGCTGGTATGTTTTGGCAAATATCTCGGAAAGCAATGTGGTAAGGGGTTGAATTTTTTGTGTCATTAGAAGGGTGAGATAATTTTCTGTAAAATGAGACCAAATTCATTGAGTTCTAGGTAAAATGATACTGCGCTCGGACTACCTTAAGTGCTCACAATAATGAAGACTTAATTGCGCCATGGCATTAGATGGAATGCCTGTCCTATACATAGACACAATGCCTTTTGTCGCATCGGTAACCTTGGGGCATTGCTCGCGTCACGTTGACTTCCAAAGATGTCGCTGCAGACAGCACGCGGCTAAGAATTATAATAAATCTTACATCATGCTTTCGAGATGCACTTTCTTGTCCTGACTACGCCCTCAAAGGATTCGCAAGAGTTACGTTAGTCCACGCGGCCGACCTTCACCTCGCAGATCTTGAATTTAATATGGATGACGCAAATAATTTGCATGCCTGACATTCCCATGCTGATTCCCACACGATATGTTTTGCAGTTAGATCGTGCGTCGAAGACTTTGGTTATTAGAAGAATTGTGGTTATTTTATTTTATAAACTACTGATAAGAAAGGAAGCTCTTGTTGGACTCATTATGAGTCATAACAACTTATTGAAAGCTAATAACGCGAGGTACAGCGAAAGGAAGGCATATTGTGGAATAACAGCTCATTAAGTACAATTCTGTAGAACGTGCTCGACCAGCCATCGAGCGAATTATTATCATTTGGACTATTTGGACTTTAAGACTCAAATGCAATTAGTGTATTATTTGCGATGTGGCCTCGTAAATAGACGAGTATATTATGTATAAGAAAATAACACGAAATTTACCCAAGGCAAACTGTGCTTTAAACGAACGTAAAGATGGGGAATTGCGAAGGGGTAAAACGTGTCGCTGAAAAAGAATGGAGACCGCGGATGAGGAAAATAAATCTTATTTTCCGCATAAAAATGATAGCTGATTTCAGTTCATCTAGGTTAATTTTCATAAAACGTTAAATTCGATTTTCCTGCCACCAGAAAAAATATGAAAGTAATAAAAGTTTTTGCGACTATGATTAAGTATCTCCATCTGCTTATCAAACAATTGGGAAAATGAGTAGTCCTTAACCACGTAAACATTTCGTATTTTGAGCTCATACAAGCAGGAAGTGCTAATTACCCGGAGGATAAAAGGCCTGAGCTGCGGTAGAGGAGCAGGGAAAAGCCACAACCAGAATGGAGAAAGAAACACCTGCCCAAGTTACGCGGAAACAAAACTGCTGTTCGCACCGAAGGAAAAAGTGTCCTAAATCTAATGTGACAATAGAAGTCTTGACTTTCGAGACATTTTCGCTTGTAATGCTTGTTAGCGAAAACCTTTTTTAATCGGATAAAAACGTGAGGACCCAGTGGCTGTTTGTGTTGCAACAAAATTGTACACATCTTTATATCTCGGGGGGCATGAGAGCGGCGCCAAGCGGCCTATGCTCCACCCGAAGGAGAAAGATTTGAAGAGAAGATTGCACGGAGGTTTTGGAATTGGGGACGTTACCGCGCAAAAGAGGAAGACTGCAAACTTTGGGAATAATACAACGTTTTGCCGAAAGCGAAAAATTAGTGTACCCGACAAATATCTTGTGAATAGTTTGCGAGTGGGTTGTTTTAAAAGCTATTAAGCTGTGTATCATACGAAACAATTTATAAGCCAAGCTACTCAAATACCGCAACAGTCTTCAAATCAGCTATGAAATAGTCAGATCCCCAAGTTTAAATGCAGATGGAACATGAACATGTAGATTCTCGTATCAAAATAAGCTGAAACCAGATAATCTAAGACAATTTCTTTCATTACACTCTATTTACGAATCGCAATAACATGCCAGAATATTTTTTGCAATTACTTCATCGCACTTACTTGATTCATTTTTTGATCTTTCTTCGTTTTATGCTGGCTTACACCATTTGACACATGAGAAGGCCCAGTTTTGGAAATGTAATTCTCACTGGCTTACCTTGCCTGTAAATGTAAATGTAAAGAATCGAGGACCGAAAATTAAACCCGCAAACATATGACTGAGAGTCAAAACAGATACGGAGGAGACAGCACGAATTGTATCATTTCATACACTTATCTGTCAAATAACAGAAGACTATTAACGCTACATGTTATTTTAGTAGAACTTTCCAAAAAGAACAAAAAACGAAAAACACATTCTATTTCTTTCTCCGTCAACACCTAGATTTGCAGGAAACCTTGCATACCTGTACTAATCAGTAACTTGCAAACGTATTTATTCTTGTCATTTTACAGCCAACTTTTCCCAAGAGGAACAAGATTTCATTACTTTCCTTTTTTGTGGCATTCTTTTTACAATTCCTTGACCGAAGGTTAGTGTTTCGAAGCGGAGTTATTAGGGATAATAATTCCTTTCCATTCTTTGAAACGAACTGCCAGTCACTTAGGAGTGGAAATTACGCAAATCTTTGAAACCAAAGCCGGGTTTTCTAAAAGGTCCTCGGTAGAGGTTACACTGTGATTAATTTGTAGATGCATTTAATTGAAGGATTAAATAACATAATACAACGTAAATATGTCTTGCATGCAATCAAAAGCTCAAAGACACCACGAGAGTGACCAATGCACTTGTTAGGCCAAAATTAATCATACAAATCAAATACAATCATACAAAGAATTATGTATTTTTTCGACGGAGATTTTTCATTTCATCCTTAGAGGGTTTTTCACTGCCTACAGCTTTGTTCTTTCCACAAACTGCATACATACGACGCAGGTCACGACAAGAGAAACTTCGGTTAGGCTGAAAATTCTTGCACTTACGCTTCCTTAGCTTCATTTAAGTTTTATTCAAAGTAATTCGCAAAAATCAAGAGTTAATATAAGACACCGTCTCTGACTCTACTTTTTAGAATTGTTCCATTGTGGGACCATATAAAGTAAACTTTGTAATTTTCACCTTAATTGATTTTTTTAATGAGTTTCACACCTGTAGATGTATCTATCACAAAATCTGTCCTATAAATTAATTCATATGTAAATTGCAAAGTTAATTTTAACATTTCATCACAAGAGTTGGTACGCAACTCGGTCAGCAAAGTGATGGATGCTCACGAATCCTAACCAGCAATGGACAAGCGCAGTAATCACGATTCGACCACCTCCAGGTGTTGTATATGAGTCGACTTGTGACCGACATACTCGTCTGGGAAATATCAAGCTCCTTCAAAGCCCACAAATATCCAAATGAGAAAAGACCGCCTAAGAGATACAAGCACTTGGCTAAATAACATGGACACGGGTTTGAGTTGCGGTAGAGGCGGATCATAGCCTCTAAGTGAATTTTGGAGTAGGTTCACTTTTAATATCAAATGTACGAAAGATTATAAAATAATATCCTAAAATTTCAGGTATCCATTACGAAGTTCTGGAGGAAACTAGACCTATCACCGGGTCTCAAATGCTTGATTTATTGAGTGTGTCACCAAATCGCACAGTGCACCAAAATTGAACACGGTGACTTCTCTTCGATACGTCGTCAACGGGGCTATTCTACATCTTAAACGGTTCCGTCAATGGCAATATAGCGAGGTAACTGGCGATTAGATATCGTATTAGCATAATTTGAAGAACAAGAACACTGGTATGTGAGGTGAGAGCTTAGAGCTTACCTCATCTGGAGTTAAACGGAAGGAAATCATGAAATGAAGGTCTCGGGGAGAAACATTATTAGTCGCAATGCTTTATGCGATGCGACTGCGCAGGATGAAATTAGCGCGATTTCACTTAAGGTGGCTGGAGCGGTGAGTCATTGAATGCGTATTTTAATAACTTTTCCAGTAAATCGTTAAAATTCTTGGGCCACGGTATGTATACGGTGGAAATATTATACAATTACAAATATAAATAAATGTTTTTAAAATTTCGTCGGCATTAAAGCATTGTCTCCACATGGGTTTAAGCGCGGAATCCGAAATTCAAGGGAAAATCGTATGTAAATATGAAATTTTTGCTCGATAATCTTTATACATGTTAGCAACTATTATAATAATGCGATGTGTATTACTTCGCGGGTAGGAGAAAATATTGACATGTGTAATCGAATAATTCCGGAATGCATGCCAAGGTTAAGACAAGGCTAAGTGATAAAACAGCATTTTATTGTGCATAAAAAAACACTACCCATTTTAAAGCAAGACGGGAAATAATAGTGGGTTCTTACGAAGAAAGTCGATAAGCAAAAAGGATCAAATGATTGTATTTTGTCGCATGCATTCCAGAGTTCTTCAATCACTGCGAAATCAGCAAAAAGTTGAAGTGAAAACGTTATACTAATACCTTTATATTTAACCGTTTACGCCGATGACCCCTACATAGTACGTGGACCTACATAAAACATAATATACATAAAACAATGCCATGGGAGGTGAAAATCCTACCCAGGGGGGATTCGATCCAAGACCCTCCTTCGAGCAGGCAAAAACGTTACCCCGCTACCACCCTTGGAAACAAACAACCTACTTCCTGATATTTTGCCAATCTCATTCACTTTATCGCCGGCTTGAAGGGGATAGGAAGACGTTTTTCCATCTATGCTGATATCTTTCCATTAACAGCCGTGGAGTAAGAGAAATAAACGAATGGTGTGCGTAGATATCACTATAATTCGAAAGAGGGATTTAAAGAAACCTAATCCCGCACAGACCTGATGTGATTTGGTGAAGTCTTCTCGGGTCTTCCATCAGGTTAGTTAGTCGTTTACCCACGTTCCGGGAGTTCCATTGACTCGCTTCAGATCAGGGAACTCAGGGATCAGGGAAGTCTTAGAGCAAGGGACTGAAGGACTCCGCCATCGTCTTACGGGCTAACGATGACGAAATAATTTAGGGGGTTTAGAGAGATCACACGGGGATCATCGCTACTCTTAGCGAGAATATTTCGTGTCTGTTAACGTACCCTAAGAGTTCAGTCCCCTGATCTGAAGCGAGTCAATGGAAAACAACACCCGTCATCACTCTTGATTGAGACTGAAGGGGAAAGATCATTGCAGTATCGCTCTCCACTACTCTTTCGATTGATTTCTAATCAAGAAACACTTCACTCAAGACACTTTTCATGGCCGCAATCTTTGTCTCGCAACGACAATACATCCTACCGAGGATTTATTTTAAAGATAGGTCTGTCATCTCGAATTTTTATTTTCGTATTGAAGGGATGTCTGATGTTCAAGTCCTTTTTCGGGGAACCAATGACTCTTTTTCGAGTAAATCATACCATGCATCGCTCAAATAAGTTTCTGGGAAGAAGGGAAGGAAAATATTATGCCAAATGGAAAAATTAGAGGGCGTTACATTATTCGGTCGGCACTTGAGTTGGGGAACAAACTGTTTTATGGAAAATGCAAGGATATCTTTTCGCGTAAGCATCACGATATTTTAATATGATGCTGACTGCGGATCATCCCTTTCAACGCACTCTGTCGCCAACAAATCCTGAAAGCGGACGGCGATTGCAACTCAACGAGTGATTTAGCGTGAGGGTTTTGCTGCAGCGCATCATCAAGTTGAACCGCTATTTGAATTCATCACGTCTACGAGCCAGCAGGTAGTGCTCATCACCGAAGGTAGACGGTTTGTCGTATGGGGGGTCATTCAGAAAATTCGGCTATCGATACGCATGAGTTACTCAATGAGTTACCCGATGATGATTTCCGGGCAACTCAAGCACTTATCAAATAAAAGCGAATACTCCAGAAATTGCTAAGCCTATAATATTCCCTCCGCGCATAAAGCATGAAATATAAAGCATCTTGTAGAAAACCTACGGCAACCACAAAAATAGCGCATATGGAGATTCCTCGAAAATGTAACATGCCTAGAAATGGCTTTTCAGAAGTAAATAATAAGCAATTAAGGTCACACCAAAATGGATGAAATTTCCATTAACACGCCTTTGACTGGGCGAGGATTCGAACGCGGATCAATCCAGTGACACTACCGAGCTATCTTAACTCATGGCAAACATCAGCGGAAGAATTGTTAAAAATGATGAAAGAAGGCAAATAATATTCCGGCGCCTTTATTGCTTATCCCGGAAAAAACACTACAGGAACTTACAGTTTGAGGTAAAAGATCGTGAGCTTTTTCCATTATCATTATAATTATAATGAATGAAAAATTTCACTCTAAGACTACGCGTTACGATGTGACCGGCTCAATAAGGTGGGCATCATGACAGTATAAATTGGACTTGACCGGGAATCAAATACAGTTCTCCCATTAGCCGGACCGATGTGTAAGCCAGTTGCTCCGCCAATATTTTACATTCAAAGCAAATTTCAGAGGGAGATTATGTGACCCACACGTTCCCTCCACAGGCCAACAACGGGGGGCACATGTATCGTAGTCGAGCTTAGCAAGTCGTGGTTGAAGGAGAAGACGAATAAGGTTGCCTTAAAGAGTATGAATTTTAAGAAACGATTACATTTTTGAAATGAATTATCATGGGCAGCATTGTCAAACGATCAACCATCCAAAATAAATCTCAAGTGACTACATTTTTTTCCATGAATAGTTGGGAAGTTGATGTTTTAGGGAAATTCGGTGAAGCAGATGTGACCAACTAATTGCACACATTTTAAGACGTAGTGACCCCTTGGAGACAGATTGGTAAAGTAATGCAAGAACTATCGAGAAACCCCAAGGATGGAATGTATCGATAACATCTCAAGGAATAAATGAGAATGAAGACTGAGTAGACAGAATAAAGCACCTGACAGAAGAGACGATGGAGGAAGGACGTGTAAACGATTAGTTTTAATTTTTCCAACAACGGGTCATGAATAGCCTTTAAAAAAAATCAGTATTCACCGAATAGAAGGAACTGCTGCATAGCTACAAGTTTTAGATGCATGATGAGACCACTTAAGTGCTAATTTTCTGCCAAACATAGCAAGTGAAAGAATAAAATAAAACGAATCAATATGATTTTGTGCGAGAGAGGAAACGAAACGCGTGGAATGGGATGATAGAGGTAAGAATGCTGATTAACCTTGGATGAGGTAGGATGGTAATTTTGAACGATATTACAGGCATGATTCAAAAATGGATCCATTTCAGGAATAAAAGATTTATAATGGGAGTGCTAAGGAAGACTTACCACGTGCGGAGAAAAAAGGGATAGGACTGAAAAAAGGAACGATAATTCAACTGGTTTAACTATCGATGGAGATGTTTTTTTATGGTTAATGTAAAATGAGCAGGGCTTATACTTGGTATCCGTATTAACATCGCAAAAACAAAATGGATGTGTGAATGCAGAATGAAAGACTCGGTATTGATCACAACGAAATTAAAAAAGTTTCAGAATTCAAATATCTGGCCTCAAAGAATAATTTATCACTTGATTGTGATAGAGAAATCAAAATTCGATGTGGTACAGCTAAAACAATATTCCGGCAGCTGAATAATATATTGATCCATAAAGACACTCCCTTGGCTCTCAGACTAAAAGTGGTGCAGTGCTACGTGATACCCGTCTTATTGTATGGAGTGGAAACTTGGACGATTGAGAAAACACGAATGAAAAGATTGGAAGCAACTGAAATGTGGTTCTTAAGACGGCTTCTCAAAATTTCATGGATCAAGAGAGTTTCAAACACTGAGGTCCTGCGAAGAGCAGGTATTGATCGTTCGCTGAGGAAGTTAATTGAGAAGAGGAAAATATCATATCTTGGGCACATCCTGAGTGGGAAAAAGTACGAAATCCTGTCTGATCTTGGAAGGGAGAGTTGAAGGGAAGCGCCCAAGAGCGCCCAAGAAAAAGTTCATGGACACAAAACATGTGGACAGCGGTTAGAGATACTGGGGACCTGTTTCAACAGGAAAGAGAGCGATGCTTGAGCAGCCAACGCACTGAATAGTGTACAGCATCAAGAAGAAGAAGAAGAAGTGAAATGAACTTAGACATACCTGCTTTTGAACAAGGGGTAGGGCGAGCGATGGAGGAGAGAGTGCTCCTTTGGCTAGCCTCCCTCGGTCGAGTCCGAAAGGGGGGAAATCCAAAACTCGGCTCCTCTGGTAAAGGGACAGCGGCAGGATCAAGCGTCAGTCCCCGGGGGGTCAGCCTATCCTCGCGTTGCCCTCGCAGTGGTGTGCTCTTCCCGTGAGGAGCGCGTCCGACACGACGGGAGTCGCCCGAAGACTGCTCGTCGATCGCGTGGACGGAGAAGGCCGCGTCGACGACGGCTCTCTCTGGTGCGAAACTACTGCGGGCTGCGGTGCGGTGCCCAACGGCGGCGACCAAGACGAGAAGAGGGCGGAAGGATTGGCGCACACCTCTCGAACGTCGTCAGCGGTGAGGCACTCCGAGCGGTTGGGCAAGGACTCGACCTCGGCGAAGGCGACGACGGCCAATGGACGTCTGAATCAGGCGTCGTATCGCCCGTGTCCTCCTCTCTATATACTCTACACCTCTGCACCTCCCCCACCACCACCACAACACACCCCTCCTTCTTCCACCCTTCCTCCACACCCCCTCTCCACCCGCTCCATCCGCCTCTTGTCGCCGGACAGTCAGAGTGAGGAGGAGGAGTAGGAGAAGGGAAAATAATAAGCAAAGAAAGGGTTTCGCGACACTCTTGTTTTATTTTCTTCCCCCCCCCACCCCACCCCCCCCCGGAATGAGAATACCAGAGGACGCGGGTACTACAAGGGCTGAAGGAGTTGACAATTCGAGAGAATGGGCCTTTTCGCTCGAGAAAGGCGTGCAAGGATTCGAATCGTATTAATTTAGCGCACTTCGACAGCTAAGGTCATGTTACACTTACCGCCCAACTATTTCAGACCGAGGGAACAGCACTCGAGACTGTTTGGACCACCATCCATCCGAATACAATCCAGGCGCATTCGATGCTTTACGTCTCTATTACAACGAGAACACCGCCTTTACACCTCGAAGGGATTGAGTTACATCACTTAAAAGGATGTGCATTGAACATGGAATTTGAATTTGAATCGAACGAGATTGACCTAAAAATCCCACTATCCAGTTCGAAGAATTAGTCTGCTGGCCCCCAAAGTAAGCTTAGTTTACGGTGGAATTCCAGGGAAATTTCTGGGAAGAATGTTTTACTACATACATTACGATTTCGCCGTGTATTGCTGGGCTAGAACGTTGCCACAAGCGGTAGTTAGCCCAATATAATATCTACCGTATCTAATTCTAAATATAACTTCGTCTTCCAATTGTATCATTAATCCTCCATAATTAACTATATATAAAGCATTAAGACAAAATTAAGACCGAATTCAGGTCTTTAAATCGTCATCGATCTATTTTCTTATGATGCCTCACGGTTTTTTTGGATGCCGAATCACCATGATGCGCTGAATGAAAGCATGATCTCCAGCCCATGAAAAGTTTCGGTGACTGTCAAGCATTAGGATTCAAATGTATTTATTTACACACCACACAAGGAGAAACCTTGACGGCTGGAATTACGGCAGCATAAATAGGTTGAACGATATGTCTTAGCCTGCAACTACATTGTGTACATCTGGTTAATCAAGCCAAATAAGATTTAGCAAAACATTTCACATGACTGAGTTCACAATACTTTAATTGACCGGAATTCAAATATCGAGGAGTATCTGCAAGATAATTTTTACAATTCCATGTAACAAAAGATCATAGCTCGCAATCCTTCCGGTATAAAGTGCACGTTTATTGGAGGCTCACACCCCATACCGAGCACCCATGGGATAGCTGACAGGGCACTACTCAATAGCTCTAAATTATTGAATGCGTGGAAAGTGAGCATAGAAGAGATATCAGCTTACTAATTATTACTTTTTTTTAACATAAGCGTTTTAACTTATTGCTATGTTATTGTAGAGTATTGTTTTTTGGTGATATATATAAGTTCTAGTTTTAAATCAGTTTTAATTAGAAATATAAGGTAGGCCTAAATGAAAAAATAAAAATTTTAAATATAATTTAATTGTTTTAGATAAAACTAATTGTTAATGTAATGATTTAAACAAGCCCTTGTTTGCAAACTTGGCACTGCACGAGCGTGTAAAGGGGTAGCGTGTTTTTACTCCAATTCACTGCTCTATTAGTCTAAAAGTAGTTGAATCTAAGTCATAATTTTTTTTAGATATTCCTATGTGTATAAAAAACGTTCTGTAAAGTTTCCACTTGTTTTCACTCAGTCCCTTTTTAGATATTGACCTGAGAAAATTTATGTTCAAAGGCTTTCGGCTACTTTTGAAAAGCTCTAGAAAAAAAGGGGTGCATTCTCAGGACTAAAATTTATACTGCAGGTATTTATGTAAGTATTCAACTCAGAAATAACATATTATTAGTGAGCCTCTTTTCCTTCATAAAAATGTATGGCCTTAAAAAGTTACGATTGATAAATTTTTCCGAGTTTTTACAGAAAGAGTTTGACTAACTCTCTTGCATGATAGAAAAATTAAAAACATGTATACCTGAAATGCATTTCATGCTGAACACACTGGTTTTTGAATTATTCTGATATCTTTAAAAATAGCTAGGCAATTAAACTTTCCGCAAGCCACGTTTTTCATTAAAATTTGCTCAACCGCCATTTTCAAAATGGCTGCCAGAAAACAACTATGGCCTAAAAATTTTTTCAAACAGTGTTTTGTGACTGTCTACCTATAGGAAACTCATGATAAAAAAATCAGGAAAATAAAAAATGCTAAGCAACAAATTTTATTTATATTGAGTGATTTGAAATGGATTTACCTTTATTGAATGGAGCTGCATTTCATGAATTTTTACTGAAATGTTCATAAAGAAACAACAATATTCTACGAGAAAAAGTTTGACAGCGAGCAACAGGCGCTAGTTTTCAATTCTAAACTCAGATGGTACGATATGACCTCCATTTGGGAAACCTAAAATCTAAGTTTGCTGCCACTATTGATAAAAAACTAGGACAAAAGAACTTGGCTCTTTTTCTCCGAAATTGCCCCGCTCTCAATTCCTGCCGAGTAAGCTGATATCTCTTCCATGCTCAAAATTGTTGAGCAACATTGCCTGAGTGATTTGAAATGGATTGACCCATTACGGATCTAATTAAACTTGTTTTCAGCTCCTTTTTTTTGCGAGTTCCCGTACCCAAAACTTCGCTCGTGAAATATTATTTTAAAAAGTGATAGAAGAGATATAATTTCCTCGAGGCTCTATTTCTCGTATTTCATCGCCGCGACAAGTGAGCGACTATAATGAGCTTTTCCCGGCAATAGAGATGATATAGGATTTAGCTTTCGGGCAGTGGCTTTTTTAAGCCCTCATTCACTTGCGTTTCCATCCATGGTGGACCGTAAGGAATATTGAGTTACCGCAAATTCTGCATAAATTGTCACGAGAATCAATGAGCCTGTATAGTGTACTGGTCTGAGCAATGACCCTGGAAGGACAAGATTCGTGGTTCGATTTCAGGCACAGAAAGTTTTGTTCTCCCAGCAATTTATACCCATCTAATCTAAGTCGGGTTTATATTTGCCGGTGGAGATTCCACTCAACTCGATGGACTATGATGTCGAAATGTTCAAGTTCCATGTTAATGAACACGATTAATTGCAGCACTAGGACCCTAAACACAACATCATGGCCACCTAAGGATCAATCCGGCATTCATCTCCTGTTTCTCAGTATAGCAGGATACATTCATTGCGTACTGGGAAAAAGTCACGCCTTCGCTAGATCTCGTGGCATTAATAGGCAATACACTTCACACCGGCTTCCCGACATCCTTCAATGGGCGAGAGATATGCAGCAACTTTTATGAATAGAGTACGCATCAACTTAAGAAGTTTAAAATTTTTCTGAAATCCGCTCTATTGAATGTTCATGCGGTCTTGAGAATGGGCCACCAGAGCTGGTCGGTAGTAGCTACTCAGCGAGAAAATATCTTTTTCTTGTTGACCCACGCGATATTAGTTTAACCACCTTTGTAGAGACTTCCAAGGGGAAAAATATTTGCAGTCTCGGATGAATACGTGCGAAGCAATAACCAAGATGAGATTCCATTAACTTCTTCAAATAATGTCACTCTCATATCGGGTGAGTCATTCGGAATAGAAATTTCTCCGGTCGAATAACCACATATCGGCGCCCCCTTATCAAGTTCGTAATCCATAAATGTAGCAGAATTAGAAAAAATATGCATCAACTTGGCAAAAAGGAGGCCGTCTGCGAAACAGACACATTTAGATTTCAAGGAGATTGATCATAAAAATTTTCGCATCTGTGTACCTCGTGCTGTACGCCATGAACTTTGGTGAAAAAATCCTGGAAATAATTGTTCAATACCCTAAATACGTCCTTAAATAGAAGTCGCACGATCTCTTTCTTACGGTAAGGACTTATTGTCTTTTCTATCTTTTAACTAAAGGGTGCATATGAGTTGTCAGATATAATGTATCGCAAGGTCTTTTCTGCGATTCCCAAAGTGATATTTTTTTCTTAAGGATTCAACTACTGTGTCAGCGAACACTTTATAAAAACATGGTTAGAAATTACCGTCATGACCCCCTTTAGGAATACAAAAGTTTGACCCATCTCTAAGTCCCATTCGCCATCATTATCTCATAACACCTTGTTTCAACCCTGTGTTCACTTCGAATGCGTTAAGTATGGCCGAAGGCAAAATAAGAGGCTCCGTTGCTGTCAGGACGACGACCTTCAGCGAAACACATGTCATTATGTCATTACATAAACCTTTGTTACGAGATGACGCTCGGGCTAATGCCTGAGGGTAACGCAGCACTACCGTAGGAACATCGGTAAAATCTTTTCATGGCTGCTGATTTCAACTTAACTAAAAGGCTTCACCGCAGAGGGAAAGATTCTTCAGAGATACCGCCAAGGAAAAAGGAAAGCATTCCGTAAATGACACCTTTCAGCAGACGGCGCGAGCGACCAGTATGGATTCCGCAAATGTGTTCCCTATTTGCAGAACGATAACCTTCGAGCAATGATAGACAGTCCAAGCCATCCTCTCACCTCACCCCTGACAACTGACGATGAGCGAGCATTGAATCAACTGCAACCTGGAGCCAATGCAAAAAGTCAGCGTGGTTGATTTTGTTGCGTTGTGTCGGAGATGAAGGAGTTGGCAGAGGGGAGTACTGACCCAAACCAATCGATTAATAAAGTTCACAATCGAGTGTCATACTGAAATCGACAGCAATGAAAAATGTCATATACTAGGAAATGTATACCAATGTATAATTATCAGCTATCATCAGTTTTTAAATTGCTGTAAGGTATTTTATCGGCGTCGTTTGGAAAAAGTCACGAATATTTTTGCTTAAAAATGGCAGCACTTATTTCAGTGCTGGTTCTGAAAAATCAACTTAAAAAGGCACGGGGTTTCTGAAAATGTGCGAGTATTTCACGAAAATGTGATTGATATTCGAATTTATTACTGTTTGGAACAAAAAAACCCAAAGGATATGCCAATTCTCACGGAATGATAAGAAATTATTCAGTCCGGTAAGTACTAAAAGAAATCCATTAAAAACTTAACATGCAAAGAAAACGGAGGTATTTTTTCTTAGCTCAAAGTTTTCGGTTTATCTGATCGATTAATTGTTTATAGAGATGCAACATAAAAACACGGGTAAATGGATATTTTGTTTTGGGAGTATAACGTCAGTATCCCATTTAGAACTCAAAAGAAAAATTTACCATTGGTAATGAGCCGAATTTAACTTAATGTAGTCTGAGCGAGATAGTTCTGTAGTCATAATAGAGACCATATTCGAATTATACGTTTTAATTTCACCAGCTGTAGGACACATCAATTAAATATTGCACAATTAATGGTGCAACAATATAGTTTTATATGACAGAAATTGTAAGTAATTAAATGAACATATCTAAATAAGTCTTAAACTTGACACATTTTTTTCGCGCGGTGCGTTTGAAACTCCTTCAAAACGGAAGTTTATTTGTGATACCCAAGAACCTACTGCGGTGATAATAAGATTTTTTTTTAAAGTTGAGAAAACATACAAACTACAAGCTGTTAGTTTTTTTACGACATCTAACGGTTAGAAATACGTCATTTTGTATATAATGTCTGTCTGAAGTGCATACACGTACCATTCCCCATGTAAAAGGGCTAGTATTTTTTGGATGTGGTAAGGGGTTGAATTTTTGGAGTCATAAGAAGGGTGAGATATCTTTCTTTAATATGAGACCAAATTCATTCATTTATAGGTAAAATGATATTTCGCTCATACTACCTTAAGCGTAATCAAAATATCGCAGTAGTGAAGACAGACATTCAACCTTAATATGCGACTTCCACTATTGTAAGACACCTTATTTTAACCGTCATCGCGGAGCAACTATAGTTTTCTTCGTCATAACTGCTATTTACTAGTTACCTAGATACTTGATGGCTAAGTTCGTTTGTATTGTCTTTCTGTACCATGGAGACTACTGAGAAATCTCCGGTAGCCCGAGGCAGGTAGCTGACTCACCAGCCCTGAATTTGCGCGTTACCGAGTGTCTATCGGACTCGCACCAAGCGAATTCATGTTTCACTAATAAAACCTTCCCTTAATTTTGATCTAAAGAGGGTAGGGAAATTCATGGCTTTCGGTGGCTTCTCGGCCACGAAGGTGCTAATTCGGCAAATATTCGTGAAACAAATATTCAACCAGCGGAAAAAACTGCATAGGGTTCGATAGAATATGCATTAGCACAAAATTAACTTATGGTAGGGTAGCAGACATTTTTCTAGTGCTTTAGGTCATTAATTTATAATGATCGTGTCCTTCACGGGGTGATATTAAATGCTGCTCTGCCAGTTTCGGTAGTCATAAGGACTTTCAGAATATCACGGACTACATCCACAAGGCATTTGTCGTTAATTCAATAGATGCGAACAAAAGGGGTTCAGACCTCGCCAATCACACTTTTTAGGCTCCGGAATCCTACCCACTACCACCGCCATTTTCTCCTCTGGGGTAATTCTATATTAAGCCGAAAGAATGAAAATAAAAGAGCACTGTATGGACAAAAATTATACTAACTTCACTTTTAGTACATACATAGCACGTCCCAGGTTTTTAAAATACCTTTTGTGAATGAATAATTTTGTGGCCTCATGGAACACATCCATAAGTAGAAAAAATAAGAACAAAAGAATATTAGAGAGCCCTCCAAGGCCACTAGACTCACTCCAATATAAGAGATCATTATTCCCAACTGCAAGGAATACCATCTGTGCAGTCGTGCACTGTCACGTTCAGCGCCATCAACCCCTAAGTAAAAGCAATCGGGCGTGTGGGATTGGGAAGTTACAGAACAAAAGAAAATCGAATACGCGCCTACATAAGTGAAGAAGGTCGTATTTCCTATAAACTGTTTACGTATTTCAGCTCACCATAGATGTAGCTAATTCCTGAGTAGTTCGTTGCGAAAAAATAAATCCATCAATCGCATCCGATCATCGTAAAAATATCTTTAAACTACACTTAATTCCGAAAAGGACGACAATCGTGCACATAAACAGGAAAATGCGTGACAAAAAACCAAGGAGTGTTCATACTCATACGTACGTAATTTGAGATGAATACCGCCCAAGGGCAAACACATAAACACGGAGGAGAATTAAATCAATTAGTTATGAATGAATGAAGGCATTGAAGCTTCGACGCATGAAATACCCCCTGATTGCGTTTTAACATAGAGAATTCATTATTGCTTCGCTTACTAATTACACATTATAGCACGACATTTCTGGCCGTATATGTACATTATTAATCATTGTAATCATGATGTATCTATCACAACAAGTTTAATCAAGAACATTTACGTGTTAACCTTTAAAGTGGCTAAAATATTACTAAAATCTTCTCGGGTTTGGCACCGAGTAAGGTTATTAAAGGCCAACGTTTCGACGATAAACTCTCTCATCGTCATCAGGGCTAAGACAGATAGCCCTGATGACGATGAGAGAGTTTCTCGTCGAAACGTTGGCCTTTAATAGCCTTACCCGGTGCCAAACCCGAGAAAATTTTACTAATATAATTCGCCGGGAAAGCCTACGATCTTTTATTGGCTAAAATATTATTGCAGTATTCTGCTATCGAACTCTTGTTTTGTAAATCCAATTAAATATCAAGTATAGCTCCGAGTTAGTGATTCAATCATCCTTCGCCAACGTTTCGGCATTTCATAATTTCCATCTTCAGGGATACATACAAAGAAAAATTTGAGGGTACAACAATCCAAATCCGACACATCAACGTCAATATAATTTGCAACAGCTAATTTACTAAAGATAATTACCTCAGAATTTCTATGTAAGGGTACAGAATAATTAACAATGCATGTTGAGGTAAAACCTGCCATGGTCATAACAATTTGGGTAAAAATAATAATAAAATTTAAGGAACATCATCATCTGATGTGCATTGTCTACAGTCTAATAAAGAGACCTCTATGAGTGGATATATATAACATTCAGATAACAGATTCAACAGTAAATGGATATTCAATATTTTTGGGAAACAACACATCATCAAAGTTAACAATATATACAAGAATTATCAATGAAACATAAATATACATGAATGAATATATGCATTTTCACAAAAATTTCTTGCTCTGATGCTCGGTTGTATCACAAAAAAAAATTGAATATCGTTTTACTGTTGTATATATCCACACATTGAGGTCTCTTTATTGGACTTTAGACAATGCACATCAGGATGATGTTCCTTAAATTTTATTATTATTTTTATCCAAAGTGTTATGACCATGGCAGGTTTTACCTCAACATGCATTGTTAATTATTCTGTACCCTTACATAGAAATTCTAAGGTAATTATCTTTTGTAAATTATCTGTTGTAAATTATATTGACGTTGACGTGTCGGATTTGGATTGTTGTACCCTCAAATTTTTCTTTGCAGGTAGCCCTGAAGATGGAAATTATTGAATTCCGAAACGTTGGCGAAGGATGCTTGTTTGAATCACTAACTCGGACCTATACTTGATATTTAATTGGATTTATAAAATATTATTTTCATATAGATAATTTCAATTACGTTAGCAAGGGACTCGGTGGATGTAGTATGTCATTTTTAATGTGCTTCGACGGCTAAGACCATTTCGTAAATGTTGCCTGCCACTTCAGTTTGTGATTCTACTTGCAGTGGAGATTTACGGCAGCTGTGAAGTAGCAGTAAAGAAAATCAAAATTATGTGGCTAGCACACGCGTTGTTGAATGCTAGTAGGGCAGCCCAATTGTTGAAGGAAAAATAAAAACGGTATCAGCAGCATGTAAATCATATTCAATTTCTCGTTACTTTTAAACGGCCGTAAATCTCTAATAAAAAGTATATCAAACTTAAAGTATTAACAATATCTTGTACTAGGGGGTATATATGAATTTGTACTTCGCAAATTTGTCTTCTGTTTCAATAGTTTGCCTAACTAGGTCTAAAAATGGCTCAAATTGAGTGCACTGCTAGTTTACAATCACCATGCTTCAATTACAAGAAGAATCTCATGCCCAGAGTTTTAGCCGTAGATACCTTTAGATGTAATGTTGCTCATACCCTTACATAATTTTAAATTCTTTCGGCCAAATATTTTAATAGCTCCCCCAATGGTGAAAGCAACGTAAAAAAATGGTCACTTTAGAGCGCGAGGACACTGCAACTGTCTTCTAGAAAAAGGGGGCTATTCCACGTGTATAACACTTTCTAAGGTTATTTTTCTACATCATTACTCTAAGCATAAAAGCCCTCCAATTTAGGGTTTTGCTCCGTCGATCAGTTATCTTGAGAGAAAAACCAGTTTTTAAGGACAATTTTGACCAAAAGTTAAATTTCAGAATAAAAAAATCTAGAGCAATAATAAATAGAACTCTTTTCCACTATGTGTGACATAGTATGCTTCTAGCATCCCTCTTGTGTCATGATTAGTTCTTGGGTTATATTAGATGGAGTAAACATCAAAATAATTATTACTTCTATCATGCACCAACTTAGAAAAATGGCTACAACGAGAAAAAGAGAGTAATGGAATTTTTTCTAACTGTAGCAATCAACTGCTAATGCACGTAGGCATGGGCACGAAATAAATGGAATTATCCGAAAATAGCCTTGTAACAAAGCGACATGGCATTCGATAATTTGAAATAGAATCACCCTAAACAATTTCATAGAAATTTAATCATTTATGACTAATGGTATGAATTTATGAAAATATGAACGGTATGAATGAATGCTATTAATCAATCATTTAAGTTAAAAAATTGGCATCAATGGGAAAAAAATATTTTAGACTTGTCATCAGCTTCAAAAATAGCTAATACTCTTCGTTTATTTCTTCTCAATCAAAAGAGTCCAAACGCAGACGTTTATTGGCAGTTTGAGGACCTGAAAGATTGTTTTGTTTTCACGTAAGCTTTTTTTTGAAAATATAATACCCCAATTCATTCACTTCTTCAAACTATGGGGAAAAATAACTAGTTTTCAGTAAAAAAAATCATGTAAACCTCCGCCCGTTAACTTAGATATGAGGTTTACTTTTTGAAACTGCATTAAAATAGACGCTATTAATAACTTTTTCGCAAGAACTTCCATATTTTTCTGTAAAAAATTACGAGAAAATTTTACATCATACATCACTGCTGTTACAAAATTTAGCTCTCCCGAGATGAAATTATTTTTACTTTCTCTGTGCTACGTAACCTGTAGATGGAAAACCATCCGGAAGAAAGGGTATCAGTAGCTTAATTTCTTATTTGTAAGCAGTAGTCAACAGTAGTAAAAATCCGCCGTCAAATGCTCCTTTTCTCTAAGTTTTTGGGGCCCTAAAAATTTAAACCTGCATCTGATGATTTGCATAAATCTGACTTTGCATATAGTGCCAACCCAGAACTTCATCACCTCAAAATATTGGGATAATGCTAGTATACTATTCTCCGCCCCAGGATCCTGTTTTTCATGATTCTCGATAAATCAACGCTCACGTAAAATAAAAAAAACACCAACTGTAAAGGAAAATTCCGAATCCGAAGGTCATGACCGAACTTTGGTAGAATGCCACTCTCAAATTGACGAAAAAAAGTTCAACGCATTAAAAATATGTACCATCATTTGAAAACAATTGAATGACTGTCGCGTCATGACTGTAGTTTTTTCCGTAGCCACAGAGTCAATTAAAAATTATCATAATCCCCGAAAGCGGTTGGAGTCATGAGAGTGAGGGAACTTTGGCGTACTTATGAGCGCGGGATCTCACGGAGAAGTGCGGGATAATTTTCAATTCCTGAAAGCCTAGAAGAAGCGCATTAGACACTCTCCATGCGATCAGGATATTGACAAGATAATGAGATTTTGTAGAATTTACTCCACTTTTCAAGGAAAGAGACACCGATACTAGGGATATTTATCTGTTTAAATGTCACTTTAAGGCTTGCTTGAAAAACTATTCAGTTTGTGGAATATGCGCAAAATAATTTCACAATTGGATTCCTAAATTACTACGGGTAATTGAATGCTCAGATGGGTTGGTGAACAATGATGTCTAATATACGTTATCACCACGAGTTTTACGATTGGATTTTCAGCTACAAGCGCCAATACATATGCTTGCGGCTATTGACGATTATCCAGCATAAAATTTTCACCTACGTCAAAAATATCAACGTGACAAAAATCAAAATAACTGAGCAAGTTATCAAGTTTTTGCTAAAATACTAGCTTCCGATGCCGAGGTCTCAGATTCAAATGCCAGCAAAGGCTAAGATTAAACCGAGTAATTTCAATCCCTACTTAGGTGCCGATTTCAGAACATTTCAAGTATAATACTCAGTCGGATTGGACGTCACAATACGGATCCCTTGGTTCCTATTTTCCCATAATTCAAACCGGCCAAGCCATCTGATAGCGAGAAATAACCTGGCTATTTTTTGTTCACCTATAGGAGATTTTTAAATAGTTTTCCTTTGGTTTCAAGAGGATAAAATCCTCAGGAATGGAAATAATACATAATAGACATTGCTGCAATATAACACTCTACCACACCCTTAATGGGGTGAATACTTTCTGAAAAAGCAGGGGGAAGGTGGACTGCGGGGGCATGGCGGGAAAACGGCGATGTTTGCACGGCAGCCCGCCGATGACGTCCTCTTCTGTCATTACGATTGACAAGTTTCGGCGCAATCTACGTCACACAGAAATGACTGAGATTCTAAGGTTGAAGATCACTGCACGCCGCGCATACGTTTCTTGGATTTCGTTTCAATCCCTATTGCCGAAAACTGTTCCGTTGAAATATTGTCTATTTTTAGTGAAGTCTGTAATTTTATCTTTCCAGGTTAATTAATTTCAAATTAAGAAACCAACGTTTTCCCCACTGTTCCATACTCGAAGCGTATGACTCGAAGGCAGGATTTGGTTTAAAGAAAAACAGGACGGGAAAACGGAACGAAACTTCAGTAGTCTGGAGATGCTTTTTCGGGGGCAGCCACTCCCCCTTAGCATTCAGATCGATTCCCGATGGTGAAGTCTCTGACAGCGCGCAGATAGCATAGCTGAGCTGAGCGAGGCGAGGAAACCTGCGCTCCGCAAAATTAACGAGGGAAGGGGAGAATTGACACCTGTTCTTTATTCGATGTCACCTTGCGACGCAAATTTAGGCACAACCTGACTCGAGTCGTAAGTGCACTCAAGTACGCAGAATTTTCAAACTGACATGTCCGGCAGACGATGGCAGAGGTAGCCATCGAAACGACCGCCTACAAATATCTCACCGCGTAAGAGACCCGTGAAGACTTGAAAATTATTCTACGCCGGAAAAGAACTAAATTCTAGATCGATTCCTGCCCATTTGAAGCCCGTTCGACATGGCGCATTCCTTCCACCAAGGGCTGGAAGGAATACGAGATATCATATCAAGGGCTGAGAGGAATACGAGCAAAGACTACAAGTGAATGACTTTACAAGTCATTCACTTGTAGTCTTTGCTCAACTCTTCTAGTCCTTCATTCCTTCCAAACTCTTCAAGTAATTTCCCTCCTCCCTTCTGGAAGATACTCCCGCTCAAGTCGTTCTCTGAACTTGACCCTAGCCGGGGTGTGAAGGGCAAAAATGCTTGAAAATGGTGCACATACCCTGATTTTTCGCCCAAAGCCATAGCGGGGGAGAGCGCTCATCCTAATGGCTGCTGTAGGAGCCTTAGAAAAATTTAGTCCGAGAGACAGAGGAGGAGGAGCGATTAAATTACAACCCTAATTTGCGGCTTTCTAAAATAACTGAAGAAACAGTATTATGACTTCAGTGTTTCACTGACGAAAAATAAACGAGAATATGTCCCCGTGAGGCCACCGACTTAATCAGTTATGTCATTGAGAGGAGATATAAAAGCGCAAACGGATTAAACCTACTATCGTGCAGGGGTAATCAACTGGACTGATGTTCTAATGAGAGGTCTCACCTCCAGCAGATCGCCTTTCACTAGGATTTAGTAGTAAATTTACCCTTCGACGTATAGAGAAAATGTCTCTTCGGAAGATAGCAATTAAACGATTTATCCGTTACGCAAGCCCGTCTACCAAGAAGACCTTCTCCGGAGACCTTGCAGAAGGTAAACCTTGAATTTTTCGAGCTTCCTTCGCATTAATAAGAGACGGACGTTTATAATTCGCAATTAAGGAGGAAAAGAAACGTGTCGTGTGCACTTTGCGATGCGTCTTCGTTCATACGGAACGAATTGTAACAATGCAGAGTTTTTGATGTTAGGTATGTCTACCCAGCCCCTGGAAGGAAATCTTCACTGAGCGTGGTAGAGGAGAGAGAACTTGAGACGGACTACGATAAACATCTTAACAAAAGCATCGATTCCGGTGGTCATAAATCATGTCGGACGTCTCGAAGCAAGAGTAACAGTATTGCGAGGTTTTCAATGAACCGAGTTAACTCCAGGAAAATTTTCACGCTCTAGCTTAGAGGGGTACAACCTATAAAATATCCGGTACGAAAGTCAGCACTATATGCCTTATATTTATGTGCTATAATAACTTCGTAAGATTAAGAAATCTGAGATCCTTCATTCGTAAGATTAGTCTAACTATTCGCATAACGCGATCCTAAATGCCCTAATTATTATCATAGGAAGGGTATGAAAACCAAGCAGGACGCAGTAATATGAATTAAAGAAGGTGGGTAGGGAACACATGACATTGATGAACTCCTGATATACGTGGTGAGGAGGAAAAATAACTATTCTTAAGAGTAAATGCTTGTTTTAAGCAGGAATAAAATACGAAATTTTCAAACTCAATATTGGATGTTCAAACGTCATTAAATAGAATTTAAGGAAATTTACCATTAGATAAACAAGTGGTATTTCTTAATATGCCTATGCGTAACGCTATTTAATGAATTTAATTTCATTTATTGGATGTTAATTGAATTCATTGGATGTTGACCCAAGAAAAGTGCTGAAAAATCAACCCTATATTTGTAGAGTTTTGAATAACTATTATTTGGCGAGAGGCAAACAATCTCTACAAAGGTTAATTGACTCACATAAGTTTTTCCCATGCATTGGAGCGTCATCAAAAAATTAAATGTAGATGTGTGTTTAGCCTAAAATTAACTTATATTGGAATAGCATAATCTCCATGCCACTAAAAAGAAAAAATGGAATTAGGGCAGGAATATGAAATAGGATTCCAGAAAAAAAAGAAACAGGAGCCATGAGCCAAACAGAATATTCCACATCACTCAAACATTAGCGACAGAAACTTCGACAAACGAAGAAGAAAAGAAAGCCTGAAAACAAAGAATGTAGTAATTGAAACATGACTCGTTGATCTCCTCTGCTTATAAGACATTGAATGCACACGCACAATGGCAACAGAAAAGGCAAGCCACCATTCTAGCAAAGAGAGAGACGCACAGCAAAATAATAATTTCACAGAGTAAACTGACGGAGAAAAAGGATGTTGGAGAGGCATGGGTACTGAAGACAGCGCTAGAAAAACTATCAACGTGTAATCATGCCGTGTAAGTGACCCTTTGCAAGTGAGGACGGGAAGACAATAGAAAACAGGAGAAGATGCAACAGACCGCGAAAGTGTTTCAAGGAGATGGACTAGGAAAGCTGTGTTCTCCGGCTAGAGGATGTCCCTGTACCTCAAATTTATTGATGAGGAAAGGATTTATTTAACATTCCGTCTAGAATCCATCACCATAATTCTCAGCAGTTCGATGCTCGTTGTGAGGATTAGTTATTACAGAACGAATCATATGTTTGGTGCCTCTCCATTGGCCCTTAACATTATCTCAAACCATAAAAGACAATACAATATCCTCATTACTCTCATATCTCTATGACACAATTCTACACTTATCAATAAAAGCAAAGGCACTTATTCATTTCAATTGACGACCATTACCAACTTAACAGTCCTATTCGCATAATGAGTGACGCTTTCCTCGGAAGGACTTTTTAATTCTGATCTATGGGCACATTATCGCTAAATGAGGACACAGATGAGTAAAAATGCGCAACCTTCCCTACGTATCAAATCGCTTGTACCATCAATGCGCCCGGTTAAGTAAGTAATCGGTTCGCATTGACTCTCTGAGGGATCAACCACTCGTGAGCCCTGATTCAGGACAACACAGGCTCCCGAGGACAGGGAAGAATGATGTATGGGAGGAGAGAATTGTAGAGGAAGGCCAGGAATTGAATTCCCCGAGCTGGTAATGAGAGAAAAGGAGTAACGTAAAGGTTGAGGCTAACGCAAGAGGAGAACGTTAAGGAGACTGGGGGCTTGGGAGGAATCCTCGGTTCAACAACGCCAACACCCATCGAGGCTGGGTTGAATGGACCAGGGCAAATCACATGGAGAGGGTTCGTCTGTATGCATATGCCGATGGGAGGTAATGATCCGGAGAGCGCACACGCCGCGTCGTTGTCAATTCATCTGCCGCGTCAATCATCCACGATTCGCTGTTTCGCATTTCCTTCGCTTCCCGTCATCTGGACCAGACCTTGGCGGACACTCTATCGCCGTAATCGGGCCTTTTGTTCGCCCTCGACTCAACACTCATCCAAGCATCACTACAACACCTCCAGCCATCAGGGAAGCTTTATAATCCGCGAGGCCGCCGATTCAATGGAACTCCTTAGGAGTGATTAACGCTGTTTTTGCCACCCGTAATTCCTAGCCACTTGGATAGAATATAATTCATCATATTTCACACTTTTTCGATTGAACCTGAAGATGTGGAGGGTAGAATTCCGGACATTTCTAGGCAGTTTTCCACAATTATTACAAAAGTAATAAACCAGTGTAAAACCACTAATGGTACTTTCACTATAATTAAGTTTCACCACATCTTCCCAGAGATTACGTCATTCACTGAAAAATATTATTCACAGTGATGATACAAATAGCCACTAAGAGCAGTTTTTCCAGAATTACTCTACGAAACACTTACTTCTACATCGCGTAATGACTTGTATAAAATCACTGCTATAAAGTGTATAACAAAACTATTTAACACCAATACCAAACATAAGGACGGCAGAATGAGACGGGTGTGTCCGCAACCTCCATTATTATGTATCGGGCACTCTAAGGATTTGAAATATGCGAATGACCTTGAATTAGATAACCAGAAATCCAAAGGAAAGTCACAGAATGTAAAAAGTAAAATGAATATATAATAAAATAATGAGATTGACCCCTTATTATATCTTAAATAAATAAGCGATGGAAGTCAAAATGATAGATAGATAGATTATATTTATTCCACTAAATTTTACTACAGATAACTTTGACAATAGATTAACATATGGTGGAATATAGGCACCCCTGTGGTAAAAAATGTATTCCTTGATAACACCGCGGTGATGAACGCCTTTAATGAAGGCCATCGGCGTTTGATTGAAAACGACAGACTTTTACATTTATTGAGAGTAAAGGATTAGTAGCGTCCAGTGACGAGGAGATTTGTCCCATTGAAATCGAGCCCGTCACATCCTGGATCGTCCTGCCTTCTCGTCCTGGAATTCGTCTGCTCAGAGCGGGGATTATTCAAGGGGGTTGGACCTAGCCAGGATCAGAAGGGAGTTGCATCATCGAAGCGGGTGTGCCTTCACTCATACACGCTAGCTTTGACCAAAATTTCTGGTAGTATTCTGCAGGAGAGTGAGTGTGAAAGCAAGAGCATAAGACTCAGAGTTGCACTGCCTACTAGTAAGAATGCATTCGAGGAAAGAGATTTGATGAGAGATCAGTGAACAACAGCATGAAGAGAAGATTGGTCTTACTGTTTATATGGAATTTTGAATTGCATAGGCCGGGAGCTTGTGTCTTTGCGGTTACAGAATGTTCGTATACCAGATCGCTTTGGGGTTCAGGTTTAGAAAATAAATGAGGGGGTGAGATAGATAACAAAGAACAAACGAAGATCCACAGAGGTAGGGGAGGATGAAAATTAGTGGCTGAGATTCGGAGAAGGCAGAGAAAGTAGATGGAGGGCAAGTTGTCGGCCCCGGTGGCGGCGGGATTAAGTCCTCGCCTGTCAGTCCGAGGGTCGCGGGTTCGAGTCCCGCCAGGGTGGTTTTTCACCACTGAGGTTTTCACCACTGGGTGGTTTTTCAGGACATGTGTGTTGCTGTTCGTCTACTGTTAGTTGTTAATCACCTGGTGTAAAGGCCTTTGTTGTGCTGTTTTCGGGAGTGTGAGTATAAATAAATAAAAAAATAGAAGAGTTTCTTAAGAGGGAAACTACCTGAAAACATGCATTGGGAAGGATGAGAACAGAAATTTTGGACGACATTGAGAGGAGGCAAAAGGAAATTATGAGGAACTTAACAGAAAATGACGTTGAGGCGATTACTTTTTCCGGCGTTCACAAATGGGTCTGTAATGGTTTAATTAAGGCCGGACCTGAGGAAATAATAACCGATTTCTTAGCTGCTCAGCTATCAAGGGCAAATCTCATACCCTGTCCACTCCAAAATCCGAAAATCAATCCCGGAGAAACATTTAATGCAACGCTAATATTCCATTCAGTGAAGTCGTCTAATTTGACCAAATACCCGCCTCGCTGTGTTCATGATTCCAGTGACTTGACTGTTGGAGCCTATTTTGAGATGGACGATCAATTCAAAAGTCTTCAAGACTATCACCCCTTATGGATTGAGCTGAAATTGATTTGGACCACGCGCCGGATTAACCCCGAATTTCATGGCCCCGTCCTTCAAGGAGTTTGGAGAGCTGCAATTATAGCGAACGGGAGAGTTTTTTGGGTGCCTCGCGCGAGGAGGCCTTGGAAGGAGACTCCGCGCCCTTTTTTCATACAAAAGCCCAGGGCGCTCTCCGTATCTGCGCGGCCCGCCGAAGGAGCGCAGCGGCCAAGGACGCCTCCGCGTCCACCGCGACTTCCTCGTTGCCGTGCGACCGAGGGGTGACCGAAGAAATCCAACCCCCTGCGGAACTATTATTGCCGATCCCGCCCCGGAAAAAGAAACGGAGGCCGAGGTGGAAATCATAACAATAAGATGGAGCAACACCCAAAGGCGGAATTTCATTCGCGACTTCAAAGCACATCAAGAGCATTTATCAGTCGGAACATCGTTTTGCTGCAGATCTCCACTCCACCCTCTCAAAATCCAATCCAATCCCTACTAAAAAAATTCATTAGCAGCTGTTCTATAGTACGTAGAGAATTCTACAGAAATCGACTTTTTTTTCAGAACTAGTTCCTGTGAATAATGAAAGAAATTTTGTAATTTCCAATTAGTTTATTTATTGGTACTACGCGTTTCAACGATTACGACGCGTTTCGACGATTTAATCGTTGAAACGTGTAATACCAATAAATAAACTAAGTGGACATTACAAAATTTCTTTCATTATTCAGAAATTATGTTCCACAGCATCTCGCCAGATACCGATGAGTATAACTAGTTCCTTCTCATTCATGGAGATAGTCAAAACAAGGGTTTTATTCCCTGCTAAAAAATTCCTTAGAAGCTGTTCTGTAGAACGTAAGGAATTCTACAGAAATTGACTCTTTTTCTTCAGAACTAGTTCCTTTTCTAAGGATCTCTACGGAACATGAAAGCCTGACTCTACAGAACACATGTTCTGTAGAGTTACGAAACATAATATAACGCCTCAAAGCAAAGCAAAATAACTCCTTACAAACTGTTCTGTAGAACTTCAGCAACTCTACGGAAATATGTGAGGTTTCCGTTGACCCAGTTCCTTTAATAAGGACCTGTATGGAGAGTCGTAGGGAATTCCACAGAACATCCTAAGGAATTCTGCAGAACGTCCTAAGGAATTCTGCAGAATGTCTTAGGGAATTCCGTAAAATGGCGTTCCAATAATTTAAGGAATATCTACAGAACTTTTTTAAGAAATTCTATAGAAGTATTTTACGGAAACTATACAGAATCTTTTAGCAAGGATTTACTTATTACCAATTCGGACGATTATTCGCCGCAACTCCACTCCCATCTCAACCAACCGCTTCGTTCCGACTTACGTCAACACACTGTCAGCCGGATATATTCTATCCTCGAACTTCCCAGGAAGTTCTTCGAGAAATAAAACGAAATAAGACGCATTTTATTTTAATCTGACCAGGCAACGTATTGAGTATCCCGCAAGAATTTTGAGCTCAGCACAAAGATACTTCATAGGCGAGCTCAACAGGACACATAGACGCGTTTTGCTAAAAACTCCAGGAAACACATTTATAATGAATTGTTTGGGAGTCACAAAAATTTGAAGGCTACACGCATGGACGAAGTTAATACAAACATTAAGATCAGATGTTTGATAGTGACTGCATGTTGATGTTTTAATTCGCATGAAGTATTATCCGTTCTGGCTCATCTATGGTACTTCATACCGTCCTGATGCCAGCATATTGGCTGAAAAAGTTTTCTCCTGCTATTATTCATGAGCCCTAATGGAATGAGAAAATATGGAGATATGTTAACAGTGTACAAGAGCGTAACTAAATGATCAAGGATGAGGTTCATGAGAGGAATCCCGAGAAAGATTCCTTAGGCAGAGAATACATATAAGTCTAGATGATAAGCAACTTCGTCCTTCAGAGGCGTTGAATTAAAAATTTTGACTGTGTATGACTTCTAAGTGCCATGACGAATCTGAGTGAACCTGAGTTTTCCCTCTTTTTCAAAACTCGAGACATTTCAACTTTTCTAATACACCATTTACCGACCATCATGTCTTCATGCACATTTCAATGTATTTCTACATCTACGATGACGAGCAAGCCACCTTCAGGGAGTGTGGCACGGGGTGATTCCACGCCAGGCGTGCAGTCCTCATGCCAGTCCAGATCAGAACTTCGCACGCTCCCCCAGCTCTCTCAGTTCTGCAGTCGATTTCCTTTACCTTTTGCAGGTGATTGTTTCTACCGGAATAGTTTGGCTCTCGCAAAATATTTTGAAAGTCCGGCAAAAAATAGTCTGCCTCAAACTTGCGTAAAAATTTAATGCATATTTTTTCCTTCGATCAGATAGAGGTTGCCATCCTGAATCTCTTAACAATTCAGTGACACTGCTATGCTTATCGTAAATTTTTTTAACAGATCTAGCGGCTCTCCGCTGTATTCGATGTATTTTTGAAACTAGTCCTTGAAACTAAACCTAGAAACTCCAAGTGAGGTCTCACGAGAGAAAAATAACATCGCTCCTTCAATTTCTCGACACATATTCCCTGTATTCTCTTAATAAATCTCTATTCAGAATTGGCTGGTCCGCAAATTTACCGTACGTACTTCCCCCGAGACAGGTCTTGAGAGAGGTTCACGCCCAACTATTTCACTGACTTTACATTTGATATTTCGGTTTGATTAATTGTGTACGTATCACTAAGCGATCCGATCTGTTTCTAAAAATTCCTTACAACGTCCTTTTAACTATTTAACACTAACAGCCAAGTATTGCGTTATGTTTTTGTAGCCTGTACGTCTCTTTTTAAAAGAATTTTGCTCTTAACAATGGCGGTGAAAATGTGATTTGGTGCTTCACTTATTCATGTAAAAATACGAAAATATCCTCCAAGTATTATTGCTGCACAAAAGTACAATGACGTCTTGCTACAATAAAAGGTTGAGCACGAAAATTGAGAAAATTAAGATAGATGAGAGTCACAACTTTTTTCTTCACAACTACATAAGTTTCATAATGGTGACAAATCAACATAATCCTCGAGAACTGCTGAATCCTTAACTGGAAAGGCCACAGAGACACTTATAAAAGTTCTGGACATAATTGTTATTATAGGTGAAATGTCAATGAAAATAGAAATTCTGTCGGAAGGAGGAACAGGCAGGCCCTTGCCAGTAAAAATATTTCATTTTTAGTTCGATGTTTGTTCTACCCATCTTCATCCTATTCCTCAAGCCTATTTCCTTTCTTCCTCTTCCCCGTTTATCCAGCATCCTCCTCTCTACATTTCGCCTTCAGCACTCCCTAGACCCTCGTTTTCAATCATTCGAACCACCAATACAGCATCCCCATTATCTTCTCTCCTCGCTTACCACTCAGCATCATTTACACCGTTAATTGGAGCCACCAGGGTTAAGCTGGCCAAGAGGCCGGATGTATACTATGGTCGAATACAAGGAGGCGGATAGGTATTTCGCCTGAAATAATAATCATACCGAGAACTATTTGAGTGAATCAGTGGCCTTGCCAGAAAAGTATTCAGTAGTTCCCAAGAATTATGTCACAGTGTCATCATTATGAAACGTTTAAGTTGTTATGATACCACTCTGTCGTCAAATTTACCGCTTATATTTCATTTACAATAACGTATGAAGTTCCTCAAAATCGCTCCTTTGCAGCGACAGAAAGTGCACGCAAAAATAATTCAAATGAAACAGCACTAGACATAAGCACAGCGAAAAGAAAGAGGGAAACTGTGAAACTAATTGATATTGTAAATTTTAATAAGGGATGACTCAGTGATCGGCAAACAGTTTAAGAAGGTTACAGAAGAGAAAGATGCCAAGGAATTACTTCAGAGACGAAAGAAACCGCCGCTAAGAAGAGCAAGAATAAGAGAGACACACCGCCGCACTTACAAGTACTTCAATTTCTTCTAACCACACACCAAAGGTCAAACTAAAACATTTACATACATACATACCAATCACGCCGTTCCCTTCCGGGGTAGGCAGAGTCACAAACTTTCACTGATAAATACATATTTGTACACCTAACTCTGCTTCAATAATTTCCTCCATACTGACCTATCCTTGCAAACCTCTTTTACCTCACTTACCCCCATACACTGCTTCATACACACCCTCCTGTTTTTAAGACTCCTAAGATTCCTCCTCCTAAGAATTTCCTCAACAACATTCAACCACAACTTTCTCGACCTACCTCTCGCACCATTCATTCACTCTTATTCGTCATTCGACTTTCATCCATTCTCTCAGTATGGCCAAACCAACGAAGCACACTCCTTTCATATATGTCCTTTACTGGAGCGTCTAACCCACATTCATTTATAACCCACTCATTACTGAACCTATCCATCCTAATTTTGCCGCAAACACTCCTCAGGTAACTCATACCCACGGCGTTTTGTCTACTCTTATGCCTATCCTGACGTACCTATGTTTCAATACCATACAACAAAGTGAGGAGAAGTACACTTTTATACACGGCGATTTTCACTTCCTTAGATAGACACTAGTTCCTTGATATACTCCACATGCTACATACCACTTATCTTCCAGCATTCGCACGTCTCTTTATTTCCTCATCTATCCGCCCATCTTTCGTAAACATCTTACCTACAGATGTATCTCAATATTGTCCTATTTCAATTTTATGTTTTCTGTCCAAATTTTTAGGAAAGTAGTATGTGATGGCATGATTTCTGATGGAATTCCTCGAACATTGGGATCAATTGAATTAATTTCCAAATGGTATTCGTAATATTTCGATGAACACTCATCAAACCACACTTCTTAAAGTAACTGATGACATTAGACTAGCATTTTAAATTAGAAAATAAACTATTCTTCTTGCTCGACTTTATGAAGGCATTCGATCCAGTTTATCATTTATGCTTCAAAAGAAACTGAGGTTCTAGTCCTATGTTTTCTAATAGAAAACAAGCTTTAAGGATCGCGATGGAAAACTATCATCTAAGATTCTTACACCGATACCGTTTCCAAGAGTTTAATTGCGGCGCCACTTCCTATTTCAGCACATATCCTGAATTTTACTCAGCAACGGCAATAGTGCACGTGTGATTTACAGATCTACTCTTAACCCGAATACATTACTGAGAGCGTAGGCAATGGGAATTCTGACAAACATAAACTGAAATCATAGGATTCTATTATAATTTTATTCTTAAAGGTGTTAAAGCTGAAGCACATGCTATGGGAGGTACACGAAGGTTTCGACGAATTAATCTTGATCTAAGACATTGACTCAAAATTAATATTGATCTGTTTTTTATAAACTACTCCACATGTGCCCGAAGGATTAGTATTTCCGCAGGAAATAATCTTCATTGAACAGATCATGTATAACAGATCATGAGGTGGTTTTCTGGCCTCGGTGGGGATGTTATATCGTCATCCCCTGCAACCTTTAAGTCGAGAGTTCTATTTCCGCGTGGGGGTTTACCCCCCTCAGGGAAAGTCTTAATGTGTAGTATAAGATTTAAATGTAAAAAAGGACTGCACAGACCTAATTTCGTTCGAAATAAAGTCGAGCAAATAAAAAAGTTTAACACATCGTATAGATCAAATGGAATTACTTCACCTCTAAATTAATTAAGTTTTAAAAATATTTACTTCCTGTAGATTCCGGACGGAAACTTGCTTGCACTATTATTTTTCGTCATTTAAACTTCTGACTGCTTCCTGCTCAGTTCATTATGACATGACTGAAGAGTTTCACTTTAAAAAACCCTAACGGCAAACGAATTCAAGTGCAACTTGTCCGACTTCATGTCCGACTTGAAATAATATGAGCATATCAATCCTTACTTCTGTGAAATAGGTTGACTTCCAGTCAAAGTCAGAAGGACATACTTCTGAGAATGTTGTCGCTCATGATATTCCTAAAAAATAAACTTATTAAGCTGCTTTATGCTCTCCGAAAGACCCCAGTGAATGCGCTCTAAACACTGTTACCTAAACACTGACGCCATGAAAACATTGTTACTTCCCTTCTCACAAAATCAACGCTTATATAGGGAAAGTCTTTTATAGCCATTACATTAAAAATTTGGCACTCACGACGTATTAAACCTCATTCAGTTTCAACTTTGACAATTTCGGGTGTCATAAGAGCTGATTGATAATAAGTTTTAAGGACGCATAGGTGCATTCTAACTAGTGCCATCTCGTTCAGGAAATAGGTATTGAATCCTCAAGATAAAACTTCTCGAGGAAAACATGACTCTCTACACCCCGGACGAGGAAAAGACAACCGGCATTCAAAAATAAAGGAGTGATGGATGTCAGTACGTACACAGCCTTGTTGCACAAGAACAGGCCCGCGGGTTTGACGTAGTAAGAAGGAGAACCTGTAAAGGTCGACAGAAATATCGGCAGAAAGGATTCAAACCCATTGATCTCAATAAGATAGGCTGTTAATAAACAAATGACTAATGAGGAGGGCTGCGATGGAAAGCAGGTTTGCTAGAAAGGCGTGAAAACTGAGCCATAATTCTGAGCGTTCATGTTAGAGACCGAGTTTGTTTGACCCGGCGGGTGAACTAGAACTGCGGACGAACCAGTGGCAAATGGAGAAGGCTTCTTCCTCGACTCACAATGGAGTCTCCCGGCTATAGGAAAATTGAAATGAGTTTCGAGAAAAGCAAAACGAAACAATATTCTGACGCAAATACCGGCGACACGGACATCTCCCCGCATTCTGGTGCCTCATTTCAACTACGGCAAGTTCATGGCCGTTGTCCTCGCTACGCTACCAGTAATTCGAGAGACATTTAAATAAGTCGTAGGAGGATAATTTTTTATTATTATGCTAATGTGCTAATATGATAATGTAATGTAATATAATAAAAAGTAAAAGGTAGTTTGATCGAAATGTCATTTTACTTAGAAATCAATGAATTTGGTTTCATTTAAAAGAAAAATATCTCACCCTTCTAATGAAAAAAAAAATTCAACCCCTTACCACATTACTTTCCGAGATATTTGCCAAAAAATACCAGCCCTTTTACATGGGAAATGGTACGTGTATGCACTCCAGAGGGACATTAATCACAACATGAGGTATTTATATCACTTAGATGTCGTAGAAAAACTAAAACTGTGTAGTTTGCATGTCTTCTTAACTATATTTGAAAATTAATCATATTGTCACGACAGTAGGTTCTTGGGTATCACAATTAACCTTCCGTTTTTATGGAGTTTCAAACGCACCGCGCGAAAAAAATGAGTCTCGTCAAAGGCTTAATTGGACATTTTCATTTACTTACTAACAATTTCTGTCATATAAAACTGTATTATTGCACCATTAATAACGCAATACTTAATTGATGTGTCCTACAGCTGGTGAAGTTAAAACGTATAATTCGAATGTGGTCTCTATTATGACTAGGGAACTATCTCGCTCGGACTACCTTAAGTTGAATATCAGGAGACCAATCCCGATCAGATATTAATTTTCATCGAAATGAAGTCATAAAGAAATCAAACGAACTGAGGAAATCAATATTTGGAGCTTCGTTGAAAATCACGGTGTTAGATGTCCTTCAATTGCTAAATTCTCCGGTACTCGGCTCCCGGATTGGATTGATAGCCTGCGGTCGCACACGCATATCAGCGCAGATTCCTCTTCTACATCTACGAAATACCGTGCAAGCCATCACTAGGGAGAGAGGCCTGGGATGATTCCACTCCAGGTGGGCAGTGCTCATCCCAGTCGAGATCAAAACCTCGAACGTTCCCCTGCTTGGGTGCAGATCAAAATGCAGTAGGAAAATCAATACGCGGTCATCCCGGAAACAAGGAGAGTGCTACGTATAAGAATATCCTAAGATGCAGTACACTCATTATAATACAACTTCTGGTTAGTGTTTATGACACTAGTAAATTATAAATATCCCAAGGTGCTAAATCATACTGGACATTTCTAGCGGGGTGAGCTGCTTCTAAAGATGGTATGCTATTAAACTCTGGTCTACTCTAGCCAGTGAAGATGGGAGGGTTGTAGAAATAATATATCGCAACTATTATGGTCACTTACTGTACGAGGTAAAAATGACACTTTAAATATATCGATTTTAAATGAATTCACTTTGTAATATTCCACAAGGTATTTATTACGGCGACCTAGGTTTCGACTTAAGTCATTATCAAGGTCTTTAACTTAAGTCGAAACCTAGGTCGGAGTAATAAATACCTTGTGGAATATTACAAAGTGAATTCATTTAAAATCTTTGCAACGTTGTTCCACCAAGTTAAGCCGAAAAATTTATTATGAATTAAATGCATCGATTCAGCAGACTATTTCCTTGACCTTATGTCTGTGATCGTTTCTACCGTTTTCCGTCTAATAGGTTTTTTAAAGCAAAATATGTTGTAATTCCGTCAAAAAATTGTCTACTTCAAACGCAAAAATATTCAACTTATATCTTCCCTTAGATCAGTTTAAGGTTCCCTCTCTAATCCACTAAACAATTCGGTGGCACTGTTAAGTTTCATCTCCTCTCTGCTTCCTTCAGCTGGATCTTGGCCAGCATCATCATCATTGTGATTCTATCCTTGGACAGGTACTGCCTCCACAGCATTCTGTCCTGGGTCTCTCTCTTCATCTCTTCATAGCTCCTTCCTTTTCTGATGTCTGTCAGCATTCCGTGCCTCCACCTTCCTTTTCCTCTCTTCCCTTCTGTAATTAATATCTGAAAACTATTCCTCCTAAAAATATGCCCAAACCAATTAGTCTTCCTATTTTTAATTTCTCTCAAAATGCTCCTTTCTTCTCCAATACCCCTCAGCACCTCAACATTCCCAACTCTGTCTTTCCACCCAATTCTCCCCATTCGTCGCCACAGCCACATCTCAAAGCTTTCCAAGTACTTTTCTTCTCTCATCTTCAAGGTCCATGTTTCGCATCCGTATAGTACATACAATACTCCATATGAAGCATTTTACAAATATTATTCCTCGGATTATATAGTGTATTTAGAGGAGATCAGTTTTTATTGTGGTCACTTATTGTTCGCCGAAAGAACGAGTTTCTGTACCTATCTGCTGGGCAGTGTGTCTCTCTTATTTTATCGCATCTTTCAGATCTAGAGATGTAGGGAGGAGTCATGAAAATATTCTCTATGTCGCTCTGAAAAATATCAGTTCTGAATTTATCAATCAACCTAATCAGCCTAGCGTGTAGCCTCCGAGTCTCTAGGGGCTCCCACCTTAATTCCTCTAAAAATTGTGAGACACTATATGTACCCTCGTAGGAGTTTTTAACGAAGCGTGCTGAATTTCTTTGTGTTTTGTTAATTATTTTGGTTAAATCTTTATGACCAGGGTCCCAAATGCTCGCGGCGTATTCGAGGTGTGGCCTAACCAGAGAGAAGTAGCATCTCTCTTTTACTTTCATCCGAGGACCTTCCTATTGTATGCTTAACAAAGCCTAGTTTCTTTAATATGAGACAAAATGGTCGGTTAAATCCTCATAGATGTCCCCTCCTAGAGTCAGAATTAAGCAACGTCTTCAAATGTTCGGGCGGGATCGTCATCGGTCATCCATCTGGGTCATCCTTCGTCAAGGCTGCCCCGAAAGTGAAGTCGGTCGCCGCCGCCTCCGCGCGTGATAAGGCCTAATGACACGAAAGAGTTTCCATTTCAAAACTTTCTTGAGGTGCCTTCGATAAAACTTCCTACATTGAGGTGACATAAGAATGAGAACTCATTTCTGAACGTCCCAATTTGAGGTGACAGTAACGAAGCCAACACGGCATTGCACCTGACATCATCCTGTATACGTAATCCGAAGTTTCACACCAAACTGAGCGGATTATAGATATGAAAGTTACACAGTTTTAAGCTATCATCAGTCTGTATGTTCTCTCTAAGTCATCCAAATCAAAATAAAAATGTGGGAAATACAAAGGCAAATATTAAGGGGATTCACAATAGTAAGCTTTATTTTTCTCACGAAGTATTAGCTGTGAACTCCGAATGAATGGCCATTTTTACACGTTTTGATTAACTATTGATGAACATTTCATAGACACGAAACGTAGTAAGTTTTTTGCTATTACTATGACATTAAAATAATAGGCATGGTTTTATAATATAAAGCCATTAAGCAAATATAAAGCCATATATATGAAAACCGAAGTTAAATCATTCCCCATTGATAATGGTTTCGTTAACTACTCGACACCCGAATGCCATATCCTAAACCCCATTTTTTCAATTAACTAAGACAAAAGACTTGGAGCGGTCATCTCGTGATGGACGTTAACCAATTATCGACATCTACATACTCCCCTAGGCGCCGGCGCATGGGCGTGTGGCAGGGGGTGTTAGGATACCAGCCGTGTACAGATGTAAGGGATTAGATTTTGAGAAGTGAAATGGTGACGAGTAATATGGGATTGTGTTGAGTGTAGCTCAGTTTTTATTGTGGTCGCTTATTGTGCTCGGAAAGAACGAGTTTTGTACCTATCTGTTCGCTATCTCTCTACAATTTATCGCTTCTGACAGACTTACAGATGTAGTGAGGCGTCATGTTAATATTCTCTGTATCGCTCTGAAATACACCATTTCTGAATTTCTCAAGCAAACTAAGCCTAGCATGTAGCCTCCGAATCTCTAGGGGCTCCCACCTTAATCTCTCAAAAAGTTGTGAGACACTATATGTTCGTTCGTAGCAGTTTTTAACTAAGCGCGCTGCTTCCTTTGTATTTTATCAAAATTTTGGTCAAATCTTTATGATCAGAGTCCCAAATGCTCGCGGCGTATTCGAGGTGTGGCCTAACATGAGCGAAGTAGCATCTCTCTTTTACTTTTTCATCCGCGGACCTTTCTATTTACATTTAACAAATCGTAGTTTCTTTAATTCTGTGCCGCATATGTTTTGTATGTCTTTTCCCCACGATATATCAGAAGTCAAGGTGATTCCAAGATATTTTACTGTATTATTTATGCTAACTTCACCCACAGTTTAGATACGACATTTTAGAGATGACTTTCGCCAGAACTGTACTGTGGTGCATTTACTAAGAATTAACTCTTGCCCCTAATCCTGGCACCACAAATGAACGTTGTTAAGTTCCTATGACAGAAATTTTAAGTCTGCGTATTCACTTACTTCACGGTAGATGCCTGTATCGTCTGAAAATAATCCTAATTCACTGCTAACTCAAGAACTTAGGTCATTTACATGAATAATAAATTAGGGAGGGCCGATTCTGCATCCTAGAGGAACACCGGATGTGACTCCAACCATAGCCGAGCTAATACCATCAATGACTACTTTTTGTTTTCGTTCATTGAGAAAGTTCCATATCCAATTCACTATTATTTTTTTCATTCCGCAGGATTGCAATTTATAAATGAGTTTTTTTAAGAAACCTTATCGAATGCCTTCTTAAACTCGAGGAATATCGCGTCAACTTGATTTTTCGATTCACCTGATTTTGGGATGTCATGAAGGAAGAGCGCAAGCCAGACCTTAATCAAATTTTAATTAATGCCCACATAAAATCGCCCTCAACCCCGGATTTTCTTGTTGCCACACAACTCCAGTACTGCTCTGAGGACACCGGTGAGTAGAGCCAAAAAAGATTCCTCACCCCTCCCGACCACCATCTTTTCTTATCTTGCCTTTCTTGTTTAACCGCTTTCTCAATATTTGATGCATGTACTTCGATTTCCTAATTTTTGTACTTTCTCCATCCATCTAGGAAATACTGTTCTCCCAGCCCATAGTTCCAAAAGGAAGACTAGTTTGACGGAGTATATTATCAAAAGAATTCTTTCACGTCTTTTAATATAAAACATATTATGGAAAAATGCTGAAGAGCTGCTCCTCCTCAGGATTATGCAATGGCGACTTCCCTTACATATCACAGCGCTATATCCTTTAAGGAAAACACTGTGCCTGAAGTGTGATTGGTGTCGGTGTACCAACCCAGGCGGTTTCCACCTTCGCACGTACATATGATTCAGAGCTGCCGGCTTCTTCTCCAGGAAACTGGTCTCTTATGTGTAGGCGGTGGGTATTCGCCAAATCAAGGCCTTTAGACTGGTTTTGAAGCAATTTTGAGCAATATTAACCAAAGAGAGCCCCATATACCCTCATGATACCACCACTTTCCATCCATAAGAGCTCTTTTGTGAATGAACAAGCTTAGTTCATAACTAACCTTTGAATCTAAAAGCCTTCCCACCGTCCAAAACCCACCGCATTCATGTTGTGAGCCGTAAGCAATCACCGAAGAATAGGAAAACAGTTTCATCCCTCGTCGATGAAATTCCGCACGACCGATTCTGATGCGCGGGCATATGCGTGCTCTCATCCGTTGGGACGATTGACAGTACGGCGTTCACCTCGAGACAGAAGATTGGCTCAACTGGTTTCGACAATGGCGCATAGCCTTGGGACAAATATTAAGTGGGTTGGGAGACGGGGAGCATTAGGCAGAACGAGGTCTTCTAACCTGGAAACAATTAAACCGGAAAAATAACAAAGACTCCTCGCCACTCTTCCCGTGTGAATTAGCCTCCACCTTCTGTTGCATCCTTGCCCTTCTCCAGCCCCTCTTCCCCCCCCTCATAATGTAAGTCTCTTTCCTCGAGGCTTCACCTCGTTCATTAGCGCCATGTGGATGAGCACAGAACTGGCTCACTGATTTCTACTCAAGAATAATTCTTTTACACATGTGTGTGCATTTTTTAATGCGCTTTCCGTTTTCTGACAATCCCAGGCTATTAGAGTGATTAGAATTGGACAGTCTACTACAGCGTAGTATTGATCTTCATGAGTTTTGACGCTAATTGGTTCTCAAACTGTGTTAAGGGCGTATTTTAATAAACCCGCGCTGCTATGGCAGGTTATTCCACATGCATAAAATTAGAGAAATGAATTGCATGATGGAAAGGTTCAAAATGTCAATTTTTCCTCGTAGTGAATATTTGGGCCCACAACGGCTGTGATCTAAGTTCCCAAAAATGTAAATAGTAACTATAGATGGCGTGGTTAATTTTATGTAACTTTAAAGTCGTATTTTTCATGTTGCACCGGAAGCAAAATATATTATTGTTGTATAACGTATCCGCATTTTCCATTTTTTCAGCATACTAGAATGACTATAGTTTAACTTTAGGTCCCCGTGACCTAAGGCACATGCAGCATCCGCCCGTAAGGGTCAACTCATTGAATCCGTATTGAGTGTGATATCTCCTTTCTCAATCGCCACTCATTAGTGCAGATAGTAAATGATATATGTACTTACATTATGATAGAGTGTATTACAGTCGGAGCATGCCTAATGTGGACCCCACCCATGATCTTGAATTATATTTGAAGAGTACCTCAGGCGGATGCGGACGTAGACATATTCTAAGCGTCTGCGGGTTCTATCTTCATAATCCTGAATATTGAGCCAGAAAATGGTTCTATATCTTGAGATGTGCGACTATCCATTTCTCTAAGGTCCTCGCTGAAAACCCACCAATAAATGTTGAGTGATGGATCTTATGAACCCCGTGTCAACCTCAAAACTCGTACAAAGTCAAATGTTCCAAGGTCTCAAGACCTTTCGAGTAGTAAAAATCTCTTGCTGGTCGCTCCAAAACCATGTAGAACTTTCCGATCGCTCCTTGATTGAATTGATTGGGAAGAGGCAAGGCAACAGAGGTCATTTGCACCGATGAGGATTAGTGGGCAAGTTGGGAAGGAAAGCTGGGCCGATGATGAAAGAAGAGCTCCCTTATTTTCCTCCTCTCCGCACCTAGTAATTCCCTTTCGGAAAATATCAACAATTTCACTTTGTCTTCCAACGACACCACTTACCAAGCCGAAAGTGATACCCAAACAAAATAATTTTTACTGTCTTCCCACGCTTGGGTATCATTTGTTAACTTCCTCCTAGAGAACATTTTTGCACGTTTGTCCTTTTATGTTGGTTATATGCATCAATTTCACATGGCATCACGTTGTATTTGTTTCATTTTTCAAATAATTATTACGTTTGAGTGATGGAAAGAAATAGTGAAAAGAAACCCTGCACGCCTTATTAGCATTAAACTTTATGCAATAAATAAAATAAAGAGATACGCAGTTTACGTCCCATCCGACGGACAGAACAAAGAACGCGAAGTGCTATTCACTTGTCATTCCACTAGCAGGAATCAGAATCCGATTCCACGCAACACCCTAGATTATACTCCGCCCTCTCGGTTTTCCATTCCCAACCCCGTTTTAAACCCCCGCTTCTTCGATAACGTCAATGAAGTTAGCGAGCGAAATTTGTACTTCCGGCAAATCTGGAATAGGATTGACAAGGAAATAGGGAAGTAACAGATGGCAAACAGTGGCATCAATGTGTCATGTCCAAATGCAAATGCAAAATTTCAAGGCCCAACCCAAAAAAACGAACGTTTCTTCAAATACATTGATGGTTGTTGGAAAATGAAAGAGTTCTCCATGAAAGAGTTCCCTAAAAGTTTATATCAAGTGTTACTAAAACAATTTCATGTGAATGGAGCTATCTCCATTCCATGAAAATTTCCCAAGATTTACGAACTGGTTCGAATGTAAAAACGCAATTTTCTAAAATTAGCCAGTCACCGAAAGGGCTGTCAATCTAGATGTTATGGGGTGTTGGCGAAAATGCCTCAGGTAAGTCCAAGGAAAAAAACCCACCAAACCAGTCGATGTAAAAATTAATATTCCTATCGCCTTTCCACCTATGATCTATTACTGATAAGATTTATTCTACTACTACAATTCTTTTCTCATAGTGCTTTTTCGATTTCGTTATCAAGAACATGTGTTGCGATATCATCCCTGTCGATGTCGTCTTCTCTCAATCTATAAAGCTCTTCAACATATTTCTTCCACCTCTCCTGGGTCTATTTTGGCTTTACGTTCGAACTATTTTGTTTGTCATCGTTATAATATCTCTGTTCTTCACTACCACCTCTCATTTCCTATACTTTACTAGAAAATTCATCTGTTGTCTTTGCCGCTTTCACTATTCCTCCTTTCAGACCAATTCATTCATGTCTTGCTGATCTCCCTTCATGATCCTCGCCAAGGTTTTCATAAGCCTTCTCTTGATTCATTTATTGCCCCGGTTAGTGATTCAGTTTTCCAATTTCGTTCCCACCTACCCCTGCTACATTTTTTATAGGACGAAGTATTTCATGGCTTAAAGTTTTCCTTCGTCGAGGATAATGCTTGAACCAGATATGCTACCTATTATTCCCTCCATCTCATCGCATTTACTATCTACGACTTCCACTTTGTGGTTCGTGGTAGGCATAAAGACCTGGATTAAAACTATGTTCATTTGAACTGCATTTAGCTCAACGACTCTAATATTACTACCTATCTGTTTTGTATTGAGTATTTCCTATCAAATTTTCTGTTCATCTCGAATGCAACCCCAATGCTGACTTTCATCCCCTTCGCTGTATATCACTGCGTAGACATTGCTCCAGAAGTACCCGCCATCTTTCCATCGTCCCTTGATGACCACACCCTCATCCTCCATTTCTTGCTTTACTCTCTCTAACTTGCCCATCCTTAGCACAGTCCAGTCATTCCATGCACCTGTTCCGACTTTTACGTTCCACTTGTGTCTCCTATTGTTCTGCTTCTTCATTGTCTCCTTCCGGACAACAAGTATTTCGAGGTATGAAGACCGCATGGGCCTTGCTTCCAACGCTGATGAGGAAGATATTCGACCCGAGGGGTCGAATTCCTATATTTTCCACACTTCATTTTTTCCAATATTTCAAGGTAAATGATTAGAGATGGTGCTTCGTTAAGCAGGCATTTGGTGTCAATGCTTAACGCCAAATCTTAATCTGTGAGTGGTTGAAACGTTTTCTACAATGTCGAACACGTCGTTGATGATGACCGTTCAGGACGGTCATCAACAAGCATTAAGGCAGAAAATGTCGCTTACGTCTCCGCTGCGATCATGAATAATCGCGGGTGTACCACCCACGGCGTCCACAAAATTGTAGGACTATTTTACGGCACATGCCAGAGGATTTGAACGACTACGTCAGCATAAGGCGATCAGCGACAAATTTCGAAACGGATTTAACGTTGTCCCGCATTCGTTACCTAGGCTGTTGAAGGTAACGAAAGTTGGTATTATCGGTACATTCTAGAGAAAAAACAGTTGTAAGGGATTATCCATAAGGAGTTTGCCCTCCTGCCCCGTCCGTTTCTACCTTGAGGTTCTGTGGCGGATTAAGGAGAACGTCGAGAAAAATGGTGGACAGACAATTGGCTCCTGCGTCAAGAAAACGCAAGGCCGCATACTGCTTTCATCGTGCCTGCTTCTGGATGAATGACAATATGATTACCGTTCCTCATCCACGATACTCGCCCAATTCAGCGACTGCGACTTATTTTCGTCCCTCTAGAAGGGAATGAAGCTGAAGGGCCGAAGATTTGAGGCAATTGAGGAAACTGAATGAGGAAGCAGAATCACAGGCGATTCTATTTTCGCTCACGGAAAGGGACTTCCAGAAGACGTTAAATAATTGGAAGAAGACTATAAGCGGTAAATAAACTCTAAAGCAACTACTATGAAGTTGATGGCGATTAATAAAGTCCAGGTTATGAGCAAGTTCATCCGCTGATGAATTTTGGATACTAATTCGGATCGAGGAAGCCCTAGGCCCACCCCGGGCTGTAGGTGATGATGATTATGAATATGTAACGACATCAGCGCATTTCGCGACCTGAGTCAGCAAAATTTAATTGGTTGCCGTTGGTTCTCTGGCTCCCTAATCATTTCCGCCAGCTTCCTACTCCATGTGGGGGTGGTGGAGGGGGTGTGGCGAACAGGTGTCCTTGTACTTGGGCAAGCGACCCTGACGGGAGACATTCCCCAGAGACGCTTGGCTTTTTCCATTGTTTGTTCCTCATAGAGGCGCCCAAGGGCGATAAGTCGATCACTGAATTCCTCCGAATGCGATCGAAAGTGACGCGTGGCGAATTGAGTCATCAGTCACCCTCTCACAGCGCTAGAGAATGGAAGGAGAAAGGTCCATTCGCTGCACCCACGAGAGATAATCGCTGCATCCGACCGAATCAATTCCACGTCAAGTTCTCCTTTAACGTGTTTTGGATTGCGCAGTGATGACAGACATGCATTATCTTAATCTCCGCCAATTTTTATACCGCAGTTGAAGTTTAGAAATACAGCCAATCAGGAAACAACTTCAATGAGTCCAAAGATTTCAGGAATCACAGTGTGGCAATGCATTTTAAAATGAGAGAGAAAAAACGCAGTGTCTTTCCACTGATTTTGCATTAAATTGGTTGCTAGGTTACAATTAGTTTTGACTCAAAGGCGTCATCATTGGGCACAATAATATCAAAATTTGTACCTGATGAAGATACTTTCGTGTCGTTTTAAAACACTACGTTTTGCTCTAATTTTTCTCTCGCATTTAACACCTTCAATGCCTTCTGGGGAAGCTAATCGCTGGAATTCGCAAGCAACTGTTGAAAATAAACAGTATTTGTCAAGAACATTTCAATAATTTACTAGAATGGGGTTTCGTACCGGGCTACCAAAATATCACACGACCATCTGTTTCAAATATTGTCGAAAGACCTTGTATTGCTAATATACTTATTAAATCTACTCCTATTGACACCAAGATATTTAAATTAACCAACTTATTTACTGGCCATTACCCATTATTTCTTACATAAATAAAATTTAATATACAATTAGTAAATGGCCATACATCCGAATTGACTAAAACTTGGTATAGAATGGCCTATTATATTAATTGTGTATCAATATTGTCGATTAATGATCCAAATGAAGCAACAAATTAGCTTGTCAATTCATACAAAATCGCGTAAACCAGGCAAAATCGTATAGGACAAAACAAAAAACTTAGCTAGGTCTGTCCCTAGAAATAGAAGCTATTGTTAACTTTTGCGACAAGAATGAATCGTTGTACCAAATGTGGAAATCTGATCGTAGAGAAGGGAGTCAATACCTTGCGGCTCACATCTGGACATTGCCGAGACAAACTCGCACATTTTCGGTGTCGTTCTACGTGACGAGACTTTTTGAATATCCGCTTTTTAATTTGAATCACTGATAAGAGTGTCCGAAGAATTTACAAATCGATTACATTTATAATTGAGACCATCAGAAAATTTACTGTAGTGTACATCGCTAAAATATTAATATGGACGTTCTTCATTGTACCCCTCATTGGAACCCCACAAACCTGAGGTATCCGCACAAAATGGCTTATGACTTGGGAAAGCGAAAAATATGCTCAAATAATAATCCCAATATTTATTTCAGTAAGCGCCACCATACTCATAGTGGCTCTAAAGGAAATACCCATCTGGTTACTCGTTTGAATAAAGATGGCAACAAAGGACCTGGAGGAATTTTCAACTTGGGTAAAAATAGGAAATTCACTGTCAACTTTAAGATATTCCGTTTGCGTAGAATTAGAAATTCTAATATTTGGATTCATCTCCTGGTTCATGGGCGACTTATTTCTCGAAAATTATGAGACCTCTTTTGGCTCATCGTTTGGGAAGTCACCATTTACGTTCATAACTCGTGAGCAGGGATGTGATCCGGTACCATATTACACTTAAAAGTACGTTATTATTTCGTTTCGTACCTCATTCACTAAATCCTACACGGTACGAAACAGGCACGAAATGCAAAGCACTAAATAATGCCCCGTAGGAAAAGGCACTTTATTCTTTTCGGTACGAAACTATATGCTCCCATTCAATTTCGGACTCCAGAGTTTAGTTTCGGACCGGTTCACTTTACTCCGGAATTAAGTTTCAGACCGATAGGAAGTATTTTCTGTATACCGATAGCTAATGTTTGGTAATTGAAGTTAAACCTTTATTAAAATATTGTGAGAGGAGATATCAAATCTGAGTAACTTAACATCTGCAATCTTTATTCAATTCATGGTAGGTAGGTTCTTCTTAACATTTATCTTGGAATCAACGCTTGGAGGTTTTTTTATAAAGAGCATGCGAGAATATTAGCATAGCAACCCGATAAACAATAGGAATCTAAATTGAAATTAAATAGAGAAAGCTGTGAAGTAACTTAACAATGGGGCATTCGAATGACTTAACAGCGGATTCCTTTTCCAGATCAACAATTGGTACTAAACCGTAACCGTAGCATCGTAACGAAAACGTTATTTAAGACAATAATATTTTCGATAGCAAGCAGTGTTATATGCTATATGTGCTTAACTATTTTAGTCTATTATTTTAAACAGATCCTGAATGGATTAGGGGAACCTATAGAGGATGTAAAGTCCATATTTCTATATAAGTGCATATTACAGATATCATGTCGTTTTTGCAGCTTTCAAGCATTTTCATCCATTCATGAATAAATCTCTAAGTGAAATGAGATAAACATTCTTTATGGTCTGAAATAAATTCATTATTTCTGAATTTGTTATAAATGACATCGAATCTCATTTGGAATTATTCTTCTAGCAATTTATTCTTTCATTGCAAAACAGTATCAATTGAATAATGCTTATATGAGTTTCATTTAATAGGATTTATAATATATTTAAATGTCTCCTCCAATCATGCCTAAAATTGTATGCGGTAATTAGGTTAATACATCTAAAATATTCACCCATAATATGTATATAAAAGAGTTTACGAATGCCCGAATACTTGTAAATTGACTTACCTCGACAGGGGGTGTGACATGATTACGATAGTGGTAGCAAACAACACCCAAGATCCAGGTGCAAAAATTCCGTCGAAGTCCGTTTTGGAAATTGGCAAATCGAGCTATTTTTTTTTTACATTGAGCTAATATGGCTTGGCAACTTTGAAAACGGCCTAAGCAGGTGGGACGGTGTGTTCGTGAAGAGATATGTCAGTATGGATCGTTAAAATCCTTATTTAATTGTATTATTATTTACTGATGGCAGGAATACAAATGAAAAGGGAGTTTAACAATTCTGTATATCCAGATTAGAACAGCATGGCTTTTATAAAAATCTATGAAATAATTTCAGATGGATCGTTGGTGAAAGCTTCGTTTATTTACATGATCTCTCCCAACAAACAATAAAGAACCAAATGAAATACCTACGAAAGAAACAAATATGTACATGTGTAAACAATTATCCTAATGATTAAGAACGCGTGTGCCACATGGAGGATGATAAAACATTACGTTAAATATTTTCGAACAAGCGCATTAAAGATATTCATATATTGTCATATAAAAAATAAAGTTCATCTATTTGTCTTTCAGTCCACAAATTTACGTATCAAAAACTGTCTGCGTAATTTGTAAATTTCATTTGCACACTTTATTATTTTCATTTGCGTTATCATATCATAAAATACTGACCGTACAAAGTCGAGACTAATGCCAAACAAAAAAATATAATTAATCAATCGCTGCGGTATAACTTGACTTAAAAAATGATAAATGACATTTTATTAGTAAAGTTCAATAGGTTGTTTGAATGTTATTAATTCCAATATTTATTTTTATTATCTATGGGTTAACATGTTACTGTATAGACTCCCTTTCTTCAAAGTTAATGTATACAAGACATACCTATGGTATGAAGACTTAAGATAAAATTATCTAGGTCTAAGACGGTATATCGGAAGATAAACGTTCAAAACCCTAGTCCCCACTGCAGAAGCCCCGTGCAAGAGATATGCGTTAAATAAATGATGAAATATCGGTCAGATCCATAACCTTATCGAAAGTATAAATAGACGTGCCGGTGCGAAACGTTTTAAAAAAAGTAAAGTAACGTCCCAGTACGAAACTTTATTGATTAAGTACCGTGGCAATCCGGTACGAAACGTTGTAGAAAGAATAAAGTTTCGTACCGATACGAAACTTAATTAATAAAGTACCGTGCCAATCCGGTACGTAACGTATTAGAAAGTAAAGTTTCGTACCGGTACGAAACTTTATTAATAAAGTACCTTGCCGATCCGGTACGAAACGTATTAGAAAGAGTAAAGTTTCGTACCGGTACGAAACTTTATTGATAGAGTAAAGTACCGTGCCGATCCAATACGACACTTTACGTTTAGTTTCGTACCGGATCACATCCCTGCTCGTGAGTCGGTAAGAAAGGAGAACAATTGACAATCGTCTTAAATTTCGATACGTATTCCATGCCACGGGAGTGACAGCGATCAACGATTCGGATGTTCGCAGGCGAGAGCACGGCCGCATCTCGCGTTTGGGTGGATTACAGAGTAGGAACTTCTTAAAGGGTTGGTTTCTCTGCGATTCAGGAGGAAAAAATCCCGGGATCTCAAGGCCGCACTCCTCCAATGAGACGAGCCAAAATGGCATTAACGCCAACAAGACGCAAAGAAACTCCCAAAGACAGCCGAGCAAAAACCCACCACCGCCGTCGCCGGACAGCATTCTCACCTCCGTCTTTCGGCGAGACTCCCATCAGGGTCATGGCGACGCATTCTCCTGATACAAGAGGAAAGCTAAGTGCCGCCAGGCTGAAGTATGGGAAGCGTTTCATAACAATGGGTGCTTTCCATTTGAAGCGGTAAGCAAAGACAGCCAAGCCGTGGTGCTTCCTACTTACCAAAATATATCAGCCATCGGTGACAGTCTTTGACTTATCGACAGTAAATAACAAAAAAACATGCGAATTCGCTCACAAGAACGAAAAGTAAACAAGTACTTCTTCGTAGCAAGACGATCGGCGTTGCTGCTAAAATCTGCACTGTTGATTTGTCCAGCTGGCGATCGTATGATGATGCGTTCGATAGTCGGCTATGGCCACACATAAAAATATAGCAAATGTTCACCCGATAAACACTTAAAACCACCCGATAAATTGGTTATCCACAATAACTGCAATATATCGATTTCTTGCAATGATAAACGTCTATATGAACCATTGTTTTCTCTACTTGGACATGGTCAACAGCCAAAACCAGCGGGCGACAGCCCAATTACGCACTAAGCATCGATAACGGTTTCGATTGAGCCGCGCCACGGCGCAGACAAGCGTCGCGGTTGATTGAGTTTCACTCTCAACGCGAAGTTGTAATCAAGGCACCAGTTACAAGGCACAAGGCACAAAAACCATGAAAATTTTCTTTTTGGCTTCATAACATCTATTTATATGAAATAACACAATCAAATCTGAAGTTCAAAGCCAAAAACGTAGCCTTACAAAAATCTATCGTTTTACATAATCAATCAAACCTACAGCACATTTTTGGCTTCTTCTGAAATAAACGAAATGGCGCCTCTATTTCCTCTTCCATATCATGACCATAGTGCAAAACAATGGAAAGAGTTTTATGTCAGGGACATCGCATTTTCGGCGTCCCATTCTAAAAAACCAGGGGGCTGTTTCTCAGAGCTACAAGCCTACAAGTTACAAGTCACGTGACTACTTTCACAAGGCGGATGGGTTACTCAGATATACCTAACCAAAGACTGGTACTAGTCCAAAAAAAATGGCGGGCCTAATGAAGACCATACATAACCCGTATTTTGATGATTACGATACATTTTGGGCGTCCACCTCGCAATATTACCAATTTAAAAGTTAGTGCAATGTTTTTGGGTAAATACAAATGATTTAATATGTGCTGAAAAGTAATTTGATGTCCCAACCTACCCTCAAAGATCCCAAGCGAACGCGAGTTTTCCGGTAAACCTAACATCATAAGATATAATCGTTTATTTTTCCGTATTTCTTGAAAGATGAGCTCAAAATGGTAGTTATTAATAAACCTTACATTTCAAGATATCATGTTGAGTTGGTTTTACCTTTACTGAATCACTATTAACGGATTTATAACGTAATATTATTACGAAGCTTCATGATAACATACCCTATGTGGACATTAAGACAATAATCGGAACTTACAGTTCGCATATCCCCTTATTTATGATCGCATTACTTAATAGAACTAATTTATAAGTACTTGTTAATTGTTTATAAATAAAATAGTGTGAAACATAAGTATGTTTAATAAATTCCTCCACCATATCCAAAATTAAACATGGTTAAACATGACTTGTACGTCGCAATTCATTTATCATTTGTTATTCAAATGAAAGTCAACTTACTACTTTGATGATCTTGGTAACTTGGATTTTGGGCGAAATTCACGACGACACAGCAGTCGAGAGAAAAATCAATCAGCAAAATAAAGCAACCTGAACGCGACTAGAAAGACCGTTAAACGAAATCAAATTTTTTTAGAGATTATCCTGAAGAAAACACAGAATTGTTGAGTTTGTCCTCCGCTGTTGCGTCAAATAAATCAAGTATTTTGTAAAATTCTTGACAATGTAAACGTGAAAACCACGGTCGAATAAGTGAAAAATATCATGTCCAAATGCCAGATTTTTAGTAAAACAAGGTCAAAACCTGAAAGTTTCTGGTTTACGATACTGGACCCAAATAATAGATCATAGAGCACCCATCTTGCCGAAGCTGCTCCAAAGTCTACAAACCGATCCCTGCTGCCGCTGTGCTTATCGTGGCGGGAGGAAGTCATCGTGAGCCCACAACTTCACTCCACCCACTTGGACCTTCCTCTAGAATTGGGCCTCGACGGACGCTCCTCTTGGGAAAATTACAGGGGATGACTCGCCACCGCAGCAACTATGCAGGAAGATTAGGGAGCTCTCTCGTAATTGATCAATCAACTGCTCTGTGGAGACGCTTGAGGAGGCGACCGTGAAGTGAATGACCATTCGGTGGTTTTCCTTTTAGAAATCACATTCATCGCTGCGATACGACACAAACTGCGCCTCAAAAATATCGGACTTGACCAGCGCAATACTTTTTTAATTATCGCCAGGAGACCCGCTGTCTTTATAAGCCTGGAGTTCAGAAGTTTCTACAGTGTAATGTGATTCAATGTGATTATTTTTTTCGTGCCTCATCTAGAAAAACGCGTCCTTTACATGACATTGATAGCAAAGTCCAAGTTTATCTAATTATTTTCGCACAGTAAACTTGTGAATGAAGCCTTATGGTCACATTGGTAAGAATAAGATCGAGGGAATAAGTTTTTCTGCCATGTTGAAATGGAACTTTTTTCGAAAACTGATTAAAGAATCCTGGATATTAGTTAAGGGCATAAATGAGATCCAAGAGCTTGAGTGCCGAAGTGGAGTCAAGATGTGTTAGCTCAATGTGATTGAAAGTGTAGTAGGCTTCGTCAGCTGGAAAAATATTGCATTTGTCGCCTAATCAGCAGATTTAGCACCTTGGTGATAGTCTTCAGCAGTTGTGGCACGCCTGAGTGAAAAAATGTTTTAGTGATACTGACGAAAATGTAACCATTATTTGTGTTCGGAGAATCGCAATTTAGAACCATATTCGAGTATAAATTCGTTGCAAATCCGTAATCTGCCTCTGACAATTTCTCCACTAAACCACAAATCTTAGAGCGCATTGTTCCATCCACCACTTCCCTCCCATGACTGATCGTCAACAATCCTCTCCGCAATGCTTTCTTCAGTCGCTTGTTCCTAGGCAGTCTTCCCTAAAACAGCGTTGTCTGAGAATGTGCTACGTTTGTTTCGTCACGTGTGGAATCACCACGCAACCTCGTAGTGGGTTAGCACGATATTTAGTAGATAAAGATTTTTCCCTCTGAATCGATGTATTTCATATCAATAATTTTTCTGATGATTCTTTGGATGGCCACTACTTCCAACAATGAATTATCTGCAGCCTTATCTCCCATGACAATCGTCTACCAAAGATGTAAATTTGACCGCATCATGTATCTCAATTGCTTCGAGAATTTCTGCTAATTTTGTTTCTTTAAATCATTCAATGGTACTCTTTCAAAAGTCTGTGTGCATTTTTTTTTGCCACATCATATTCAATTCATGCCCCAGTAAGAGATGGATAGCAATACAGTAACTAATATGCCACGGTAAAGAATGGAGAGTTTTCAACAAGAGCTCAGATATTAAATCAGTCAAGATTTATGTCATTTATTTCTTTTGATTATGAATGAAAGGAGCACTAGGCCAAGCCAGTTCACCACTAACGTTACGCTATGTAAATAAATTACAAGCTTCAGTGGAGCCGCTGCCCGCAAGGTCCATTTCCATCATTGATCACATGGCCGATAGGCAGCGTAAATTTCAAATTATACAAGGTGGGTGTTGAAGTGTGGGGGTAATTTACTCATTTTTTGGCTGTGTGAACTATACAATTTATGCTTACAGGCTTCTGTTGTTCCAGTGGATTGGAAGGATGAAATCATCGTTCCATAGTACAAAGTGAAGGGAGGAAAGACTGAATATAATAATTATTGGGTCATTAGTTTATTCACCACTCCGGGAATAGTCTTCAGCAAAATTTTAATCGAAAGAGTGAGGAATAATACTTCTGACAGAATATGGGGTGTGCAGTGTGGGTTTATTCCTGGGAGAGAATGTAGTGACCAGCTTTTCGCGCTTCAGCAAGTGATAGAAAAATGTATGGGCGTCCGAAAGAAAGTGTAATGTGCGTTTGTTGATTTATAGCAGGCATATGACAGGGTAAATAGAAAGAAGTTGTGGAAGGTTTTGGAGGACTATGGAGTGAATGGGCAGTTATTGAACGTTATGATGGCAATGTGTGATATTAGTAAAGCAAGTGTGACAGTTAACGGGGTTCTGAGTGATTGGTTTGTAGTAAAACAGGGCGTCAAGCAAGGATGCGTAATGTCACCATGGCTGTTAAATGTATTTATGAATAAATGTGTTAGAGATGCATGTTGTGAAAACTATGGTGTTTTGATTGGAAATGCAAACGTGCGAGTCCTACTATATGCGGATGATGCTGTTTTGATCTCAAAGAGCCAGCAGGGATTACAGAAGCTCCTAGATGAGTATTGTGAATCAGCAGAGAGAATGAAATTGACGGTAAATACGTGCAAGACTAAAGTAGTAGTTTTCGATAAGGAGAATGAGGAGAATAACTGTATGATGAGGGCGAATGGTGACGTAATTGAACAAGTGGATGATTTTGTGTACTTAGGTAAAATGTTTACGAAAGATGGACAGATTGATGAGGAGATAAAGAGACGTGCGAATGCTGGAAGGAAAGTGGTAGGTAGCATGTGGATCATATCAAGGAATGAGTGCCTGTCGAAGGAAGTGAAAATCGCCTTGTACAAAAGCGTACTTCACCCCACTTTTTTTTATGGTAGTGAAACATGGGTACGTCAGGATAGGCATAAGAGTAGACAAAACGCCGTGGGTATAAGTTACCTGAGGAGTGTTTGCGACAAAAGTATGATGGATAGAGCCAGGAATGAGTGTGTAATAAATGAATGTGGGTTAGATGCTCCAGTAATGGACATATATGAAAGGAGTGTGCTTCGTTGGTTTGGCCATGTTGAGAAAATGGATGAGAGTCGGATAAAGAAACAGATATATGAGAGTGAAATGAATGGTGCGAGAGATAGAGGTAGCCCGAGAAAGTTGTGGCTGAATGTAGTTGAGGAAAGCTTTAGGAGTAGGAATATTAGGAGTCTTAAAAACAGGAGGGCGTGTATGAAGCAATGTATGGGGGTAAATGAGGCAAGAGAGGTTTGCAAGGATAGGTCAGTATGGAGGAAATTATTGAAGCAGAGTTAGGTGTACAAATATGTATTTATGAGTGAAACATTTTGACTGTGCCTATCCCGGAAGGGAACGGTGTGATTGGTATGTATGTATGTTTGTAATTATATACCAGGTGGTAATTATGAAACGATCTTTGCCGCATATTATGACCATAGCTTCCGGACTTTTCAACACTTTTAATTTAGACGCCACTCATCACTCGGTCGCTGAATTGCTATGTAGATGTATATTACGTGAGTTTATCACTATAAAATAGAGTATACCTCGCGGACCGTGGCTTTGCAGAGAGTCCATTTCCCGATAAACCGCAGGTCCGGTTGCCATTCTCGGTCTAGATGGACTTGTTGTATGGCAATTATAATTATCAACGAATTTAGAAGCCGTAAATTCCGGCCTGCCTAAATCTTCGAAAGTCAACTTGCTTTTCAATTCTCATCACAAAGATAATCCATCTTCCCCTAAAGGCTTTCGATGTTGCCATTGTTTATCTATCACAGCATCCAGAAAAATATCATTGATATCTAACTATCCCTACATACCTATACTCCAACTATCGTGGAAAGTATTCCGTTCTCTTCAAAGTCTCAACAATTTTATCCGTCCAATTCAGTTCAACAATTTAGTCCGTCTATAGCCCGTCCGAGATAATTTCCCCGATGTAATGCACTGATTAGGCTTAGAAAGAAATGAAAAGCGGATTTTTTCCATGATAGTATTATTAATATAAAGGTCACCATCATGGATTTTTCGGTCGCGCGATTCCCTTCTGCGGACGGCCTTCGACGTGTGCACAAATTGGGTGCATACCTTTACTGTAACTGAGCCATTCTATTGGACGCATTCAAATAAAACACAATCTAAGACCATCAGGGGGGAGGGGGGGGGGGAAACCTTTTCAGCCATTGGAAAAGAACGGAAAGGAATAATTTAGTTTTCAACATTTTTATTTATTTTAATGAATTTTCAACGTGATGGCGTGAAATTGAAATAAAATTTGAATTATTTGAATGAACTAAGGCCAGGTTCGTTGAGCCGATTTTAACTTTAATTATAAGCTCCAAATAAAAAGGCTACTTCTCAAAATTCACCATCTTCATAACACCACAGTCACTCATCCCCCGTAATTAACATTCAATAAGACGTTATACTCCGTCTTTGGCATTCTTAATGCAAGTTCACTGTTTCAGCTGAAGATGTGACGCAGTTGCGAATTCGGTCGGGCTCAGTATGTCAACCACATTTCTGCCCTTAAAATCCCCGTGTCTAGGTAGAGTACTCCCTGAATCCTCGATCTCTGATACCTATAGCTGTGCAATGGATAATTTTTGGACATGAGATACTAAACTTTCATAGTCCTACGAAATGGGGGCGGTTGTACAGAGTGGAGCCCTTCCATTCCCTGCCAACACAAGCGTTTCGAGAATCGGGATGACTCACAACTATCTGCTGTCCCGTTTTATACACGTTTCTCATTGAGACCCCCAGCATTGTGTCCCTTGCAGTCACGGCAAAAAGGTTATTTTACCCACTAGCCTAAGAGCCTGGCGTTCTGGCTTATTTCCTGAAGTAGTTTGGTTCCCCTGCCTCAATCTCCCTCATTGTCTCCCCGTCTTCCCCTCCGTCCGTTCCGCATTATCAAATTAAGGTGCATAAAAATCTGCTTACATACCCGACAATTGCTCGTCAAATAATTAATATTTCCTAATATTGATTACTGTTGTCTTATTTATAATGATTTAACGGCAGAGCAGAACATCAAATTACAGCGTCTCCTAAATTCGAGCGGTCAATATATCTTTATTCTTCGTAAAGACGAGCACCTCGCCCCCTATTACAAGAAACTTGCTTGGTTGAATACCAGATCCCGTCGCAAATACCTGCTTGGAATATTTAATTTTTCTATCTTTGCCAGAAAAGAACCATCCTACCTAATTGATATGTTTTCTAAAAGAACTACCAATCATACAATGGTTACTAGAACAGAACCAAGTAACCTTTTACTTCCGACCCACCGAACCACTACCTTTCATAAGTCGTTTGTCGCAGCCATCTCACAACTTCATAATTCTATTCCAATTGAGGTGAGGAAATCTCACTCGTTGGCAATATTTCAATCTGAATTGTATGAAATTTTATTGAGTGAATGTTTTCCAGAACAGTTTAGCCTGGTCAGTATTTAATTCGCATTGCCAATTTTTTTTATTAGACAAAAATTGTTTTTTCCCCCTCATTGCCTGTTTATGTTTTTTGTCTAGTATAATATATCTATACATATATCTTGTATTTATACTTATCTCTGAGTTCAGCTGTATAACATGTATAGTTATTGTTTTTCAATGAGAGTAGTCGTTTTTGTCTTTTTCTTTATACATTGTATGTTATTAAGCTCAATTTATTTTTTGATTTGAACTAAATCATATGTTAAATTTGTTTATTACCTCGCTTCTGTTTTATTTTATTGTATTGTTGCCCTAAGGGACATGTGTCCCAGCGTAAAATAAACGTTTATTCTACTCCGTTTCCTTCACCCCCTCCATTTTTTCCGCCACGTTACCGCACAGACCTGAGCCAGGAAATTTTGCGGGAGTTGAACCCCGAGTCGCTTTTCAGCACATTTTGACTCGCAACGTCTCCCCCGAGTACGTTAGCCATGGTGTCCGAGCATTATAGCAGCCGCCTTGATGAATGTTCGTCCCCTTGGCATTTCATTTTTTTCCTACCCCCTCGTCCTCCATCCCGCTCCCCCCCTTTCATTGCCAATGCCAAGCCAGACCATTGTTGCGGCCGTTGTTTCCTCCCCTCCTTTCCTTCTTGACGACCAAATGATGGCGAATAACAAAGAACCACCCCAAGGCCCATTATGCTCACTGCTTTCAATCGTCGGCGGCCGAACGGCTCTTCGACCGTCTGACCATTTTTTTAAGGGGATACTATTCGAGAACCAGTAATGGGACAAAGCTTTTTTTTTTAGCTTTGTCATTTGTCTTAATCGTTATGTCTATTTCGAAACCCATGTTCTTCCACATTTTTTTTCAATCAGGCAACTATGACGGCTCTCATCCCTGCGAAAAGGAACGAGATAATGAAATTTGCAGAGAAAAAGGTAGAGGTTACGAAGGGCTAATTACTGCGGCTCGGGCTTAGGGCAGCAAAGATATACCCGGATGGCTTTCGAAAATTCAATTAATCAAAGGCAATAATCGAGGCAAAGAAGATCTAGGATGTGGAGGTAGACATACAGCAGATCACCAACACAACAAGGGCTAAGACGAGGATACTCATCAAAACAATTTCATCGGTATTAGAGAGGACAAAACTCGATTCACTCTTAAAAATACTTCAGACTAGGCGGTGAAAGCTCTGATACAATGGAGGGCCATCATTTAACAAACAAATTTTCCACTCTTATCACATGTCTCCAGTCCATATCACACAAAGACCTCCTGGTAGGTGACACATTGCCTCACCGATGAAAGAGATTGATAAATTTTTATAACTGATACACTATTTTCTTATCTGGAATTCAAACTTACACCGATGTATCCAAATGGTGTGCGCAGGCCGCACCGTTTTCTGAATTATTTCGGAGCAAAATAATTCTCCAAAAATATTTTATGCCCTCTAAAAAGTATTTTCTTGCAAAACAAATTAATAATTCAAATCATTTCTACATTCTCGGAAAATATTTTCCCGCTCAGTTTATGGAAGCGATATGTTAACTAAACTAATTATGTGCTCCTCTTTCTAAAACACATACTTACCCATATGGAAATGTGAGTGCTTAAATATTGGGTGGACTAAGAGCCCCACTTGCATTTTGCTTCCATATATATATTTTGTAAAACTGTTACAGTTACTTTTATGCGCCGTTGCTAATGAAAAAAAATATAAACGGCGCATTGCGAAAGAGAATCGCGTCGCGTTTGAAGCAGCGCACAGTGGTCGGAAAACGAAAAATGCCGGACGAAAGGCCAAAATGGCTTTTTTTGAGGTACAGACTTGAAGCCTGTCACATATACTCAAAAATGATTACTGATCATAGATTGGTAAGCAATTTTCTCAAGTCTTAGCCGTTATTTGGACACAGAGGCTTAAACATGACCTAATTTCCAAAGAAATGCCCATTTTCATTTTTCTCAGAAAATCTTTAAATTCACACGGATGGTGATGTAGTAAAGGGATTTAAATAGAATATAATACATTACCATTTGTCAACACGGTTCTTTACCTGTACATTCGTAAAGTATAAGTGAGTTTTGTCGATATTTGTGAGCAATTATGTAACAAAATGGCGAACGCTTTTTTCAGGCAAAATTTGATATGAAGCAGTAATTATCTTGGGTTAAAGAAAAATTGTCATCGCGATATTTCATCAGGGTATTTAGTGAACATATTATAACGTTATTTAGCAAAAATATTGGAAAAAAGTTTGAAAGAAAAGAGTGTAAAGTCAAATTTTCGATCGCGCCTAGCGGCGCAGGGGACCGCTTTTTGTTTTTCCTCGCATTCAAATTGCATCATTGCAGATAAAGGTAGTTTCACTGAGCAAAGCGTAACGCGAATACGTCAGGGTCAGTGATGGTGGAAGGAGTAGGAATAGGACCTAGAAATCACCATTATATTTTGTAAAATTGGGACTGACTGAGGCTTTAAAAAAACCACACGTAGAGGGGGCCCGGTTTTCCTATCTCCCACAAAGCTGCCGTCAAGTGTTCTGTAAATAAGAATGTGTGGTATTGCTTTGGTCAGCAAAACCACAGGAGTGTCATGTAACCGAGTCAATACGGCGAGAAAATTATCAGACTGATATCTATTCGACCAATAGCGATATCTATTACATTATCAGGTGAAAGAAAATGAGAGAAATGTGATTGGTAGAAGATTCTATACTCTCACTCATCCTGAATAAATGTGAAACAATGAATAATAGCAGCATAAGTCATCTTTTATGTTTTCTCATTGCCGATTTCAAGCGCTGATTTTGATCAAAGTTCATCCATGATGAACGACGTTGATTCTACGTGAAATGGGTTAGGGCTCGAACTTCATCGAAGAAAATGTACGGACACTACGCTTCCGCAATAGAAACCACAACAATATCACATGTATATAGTGCCGAAAGTCGACATGAATGCTGTGAACCAAAACAAATTCCATTGACATTTCCATGACTGCAGACCTTTCGTATGGAAAGCATTCGAAACATTTGTTCGAGTACATTGAAAGGATTCTCCAGTCAGAGTTGAAATAGTCGGATGGACCTCGGATGACAAATTGAAAAAAGATGCGATCTCAATCTCGACAGGTCACATCTCGAGTACACTGCAAGTATTTTCAACCCGGGACAGAAGGATTTAACCCTCGAACCCCACACAACGCCAAGAAACGCCGAGTGTCCTGCGCAATAAAATACTCCTACTTGCTCCAAGACTGGTAAAACAGTAATAGCTATTTGTTTTGGAGCTCCTGGAGACTTTAAATCTTCGCACTAGGCTAAGTTTACCAGAAAAGCTCATATAGCCAGAGTTTTAGGGAAAATTTTTATCTCATTCTTTCACCTCTCCACTACATTCTCAGGACAGGTAAAAACAACGAAATAAGAGAAATTGATTGTAAAACATTTTTTACAAGTATGTACATATTAATTTTTTTCACGCACCATTTGCAACTGCAAGTAAACCAGAAGGAGAGACTGTCTGTAAGAAAATGAGCCTCGACAATCTACAACCATTTCCTATTTACTGCGATCTTATCTTCATGACTCACTTTTCACAGATCAGGGTCCTCGTGACGGGTTGCGAGAATCGGTCGGAGGAGGATGGGAATAGACCTCGTTGTTATTATCATCATCCTAGCGCAGGAATGAGTATTCCACTCTATCCTCAACTACACTCGCAACTCAGAGTCGTAAGGGTGATGCAATTGCTGATTGCAATGAACGTAGGGCAGATGGTTCTTTTCATTGATTTGCCCTAAGCTGTATAATTCGTGGGGAATGAAATGCAGTTTCGTGATGCTGATAACTTTCCAAGTTTGGAGTTCAATGAATGTACTGATCATCACAAAGTAACACTACCACAAATTGCTCTGCGTTATTGATCATCACAAGTCCGCCCCTCGCGATTTGCTGAGCACACCTTTTTCACCGCTTTCCTCGGAAGTATACCGCTCGAGAGGATGACGAACCACCAGCCGGAAAGCCAAAGCTCCGCAGTTCGAATCCCGGTCGGAGAAATTTTTCTCTCGCAGCAACTCGCAGTATATGTGACAGAACGGGAGGACGGGAGTGTTATAGCCCTGAGAAGTGGATTCCCTTCTTATGTGCGTGAGTTCGAATTCTTGCAAGGGCAGTTGTTTATCAGTGGAGTCGTATTCCCTAATCATGCGAGCGCCATGGAGAGAGCACTTTAAGTGCAGTATCCCGGCCATTGGATGTAATGTCAAATTGTATACCTCTATGTAATAGCAAATATATTTAACAAAAAAAGTAAAAAATACAAAGGAAAGCAGCGCGCTTCGTTAAAAACTGCTACGAGCGTACATGTAGTGTCTCGTAACTTTTAGAGGGATTAAGGTGGGAGCCCCTAGAGAGTCGGAGGCTACACGCTAGGCTTAGTTTGCTTGATCAATTCAGAATTGATATTTTTCAGAGCGACATAGAGAAAATTATCATGACTCCTCACTACATCTCTAGATCTGACAGATGCGATAAAATAGGAGAGATACTATGCCGAACAGATAGGTACAAAAACTCGTTCTTTCCGCGAACAATAAGCGATCACAGTAAAAATTGAGCTCCACTAAATACACTCCTGTAATATATGTCACCATTTCATATCCAAAAAACTTAAACCTTTAGACGGCTGGTGACCAAACACCCCCTGCCATACGCCCAAGCGGCGGCTTGTGGGATATTATGTAAATGTATGTACCTAATAAATTCTTTGCATTCTTTTCTTCGCAGAATAGCCGCAAGAAGCACGAAATCCACGGATTTCTGAAGGTCAAGACGAAGGGAGTCAAAAGACGAGAGTCCCAAGGAGGAAGGGGGAGGGACAGAGAAGGAAAAGTGACGAGAAAAACCACCTCCTCGGGAAATGGAGAACTGCCTGAGCTGCGCCCACTTCCAAGGAGGATTATGTCTCCTGACTTAAAGATATTATCGCAGAAATAAAATTCATCCCCGTACTTGAACATACAGAAGCAGAGGTCTTGTGGCCTTCCCGTCTTTTACGACACTTGTATCGGCATTAGCTGAACTTGAATTATCTTAATTAGCGTCCATGGCCACTCCACGTTTTCTAAGCGGAAGACACTTAATGATAGTTTCTTAATGATTTCCGCGGAAAAGTCAATGATTTACATTGAGTTAATTATACATTCCGTTAATTTCATACCATTTCGCACAACTAGTGACAAAATATTATGACAATGAAAGCGAGGAGGGGTAGTATGCATTTGGAACCAATGATTCCAGGATTTCAAATTACCTATACATCACCTTTTTAGTCGACCTAAGAGAGCATATCGTGGAGTATTGAGTATTCTGCTTCGAAAAAAAACAGAAAAGAGAATAGTGAAGGAGAGGGAGGAAAATCGAAGTTTTTGTTTGATTCGCAGGAAGAGGGGTACAGCGCACCGTGGACCATAGAACAAATCCAACTAAAACTCCAAGCTTACTTTGTTTCTGTCCGGAAGTTAAAACTTTGCGAGGTCACTCCATTATTGCATGTGACGTTGCATTTTATTTCCCGAAGTTTCCAGTTATTGGCAATCAGTAGTAGTACAAAGTCAATAATTTACGTGAAAAACACTTCTATTTACTTTTCTTTGAAAACCTCCAAATTCAATCCGTCGCAGAATCCCAGAAAATTAACATTTGGGATAAAAATCTATTTTTTATCCTTTTAAACATCTTATTGCCTTCAAAAGCATTCTTTGTTACTTGCGCTATGTGTGAATTTTCTATAAAATAAAATAGTGAACGCTCTTTTTAATAATTTTTTTTAATAAATGCAACGTTATATTCCACACCTTTAAAACGTTATATTTCGTTCAAGTCACCACCGACCGACCATGGTTTCGGCACATACGTACCCTTATCAAGGTTTGCACGTTGTTTTTATTTGTGAATGGTAGACGTTTAAGTGTTCCACCAATTTACGCCTGAGACTTTCGCAAAAAATATATTTTTATCTTTTAAGCAATGAAATAGTTGTTATACACCGCCATTACCGAGTCAGCCATACAATACATCCCCTAAGTCGTACGAATGTAAATACAAAGAGAACTTCAGCGTCCGTTTGCGACCTTGAAAACGAAATCGAAACTTAAAACCAAGGTTTTAAGGCTAATTCCATGCCTATTCAAGCAAATCAGAAGCCATAATTTTGTACTTCTGGCTTTTTTGGATATTAAAATAGAACGGAGAGATCACTAGGCAGATTTTCCAGTTAGTGTTCTAGCAACTTCCTTTCCCTTTGCCTAGCCTCCGATGCCTCTTCCAATTTCCCCAACAGAAGTGTTGCCTCTTAAGCTATGTCGGCTCCATGAGTTAGCTCCTAACAGTAAACGGGAGACTTGAGGAAGAAGAGATGTAACATTTATTCGAAACCCTTTTAAAGAGACTGAAAAAATAATACAACAAAATATGATGAGCATAATCTTGCATTATTTAAAGCCTTATCGCGTCCAGTAATTGAAGAAGAATGCGGTTGGCCGTGAAACAACCAGCAAGCTCTTACGTGAATCAAAGGGAGCCTGGAGACAGCCACTTTATAGAGGAGCCTTCATGAGCGACTGGGATACATAATACGTCAGCTGAAACAGAAGAAGTGGAAGTCCTTGGAAGGGAGGAGGTGAGGTCATTCCCAAACGCAACGGCCAGCAGTCAAAGGGCAAATCCTCCCATTGCATAAAACGGGAGAACTAGCGACCACGCTGGGGCGAAGAGCTGACACGAGATGCGGCCACTTGCCTCGCTGACTATGATTCCAGCGTCAATCATGGTTTCAAGAGACGGATGATGAAGCGTTGTAAGTAGGGATGAGTCGATTCCACTTTTTTCGATTCCGATTTCGATTCTTTCAAATAGATTCCGGATTCTCGATTCCGATTACATCAATTCTTATTCCTTATAACAGGTGGGATATTGATATACCAGTGGCGTACGACTATTATTTAAATTCAAGTATTGGCTGAAATGATACAACAAAGACAATTAAGTCGCTCAAAAAGTATATTTATTAACAAATAGCAAATATATCCTCAGCTTATTGAGGCAGTACATAAAAAGTACAAATTGATAGCCTACACCCAAAATTACTGAGACAAATATGACGTGATAAATGAAATTTGATTTGAATATTTATCTATCTGGAATCGATGGAATCGGAATCGACTTTAGGCGATCGATTCTCGATACCGATACTAATCCTTAGAATCGGTGGAATCGAGAATCGACATTTGGATTCGACTCATCCTTGGTTGTAAGCAGTGAATTAACCGCCTCATTCAAACGAGGACTCATCAGACGACGAAATGAACAAATTTTTAAAAGATTACTCCCCTCGAAAACAACAAGCAAAATGTGTGCATGCAGGTAACGCCATATGGCAATCGCAGGAGCCCATCAAATATCAATCGATGAAAGAGAGATAACTAAGATTTTAAAAATATAGATTAGGAAGCTGAAAATTCATACTTCTGGCAAAAATAATAAGAATTAGAAATATATTCGTTGTCTCCTCATACTGGAAGTTAAATGCATTACACCCTTCATATGTCCTTCACCCAAAGCGGAAGTTACTCTGAATGGCTAAATAGCGTTTCACCAATGACCACGGTTGTATTCAATACTCACAGCGAGAGAGTCTCGCAATTATTTTCCTCTCCACGCGAGCCGGAAAAGTCTATAAAATAATCATCACTATGATCGAACGTTTCAGAAAATTCTGTACGATAAATTAATACCCCATCCTTGTTCCTATTCGTGCTCAAATTAAATACACTGAAACTTTTATCCGTGTCTTATACTTATAGATAATTAGGTTATTAAATAATAGCAACACATGCGAGTTAATACGGCTTAGCTCTTATTGAAATGTGTCGCGTTGTTTTAAGGAAAATGAATTTGAAATGAACGCCTGTGAAAGAAAGATACCGAGATACATATGACATAATAGGAGGAAAATAACTCTGGGATAACTACACCAACCAAAAGTTTTGCGTGAAACGCACACTGAAGTCCTTAGAGCGATTAAATTTCCGAGGGAAATTATATAAATATATCAGGCACTATCGATTTATTAAATTACCAAAACTGAAGCACGTTCACACAAAACATCATGTGATTAAACATTTTTGTAATTCTTTTAATTTTTCTTTCCTCATCAGTCTGCTGTTCTTTGCCAAAGTAAAATTCCGGTAATGATATATAACAATCCTCACAGCCTAGGAATTCGTACATCATCATCATCATCAGCTGTTTCCAATCCCAAGATTGGTTTGCAGCGGCTCTCCACTCCACTTTCTTCACCAGACAACCGATTCATTCTGACATTACTCTTCACTTTACGGGGGAAGCTCCATCAATCGCATCTTTTAAAAGGACGTTACATAAGACACTCCTAAGAGCACAACTGTAAGACACTTCAGCATCTAATGTTCTACCATATTGGCACTACACTCTCCTTCCACAATTACTCTCTAATTTTATTCATAAAATTTCTTTCTTATTACTTTCGCAATGGGACGAATCTATTATTGTTTTTAGTTACATATTATAGACGTGTATGTTTGCTTGCTACATTTCCTATTAAGAATATCTATTTTCATAAACTCAATTTATTTCATTAATTTATTTGTTTAAATATACTTTTAATGTTGATTAAACCTTTTTTGTGAAATGAAACTTTTTCTCATTTTATTCCGTTTATGGAGACTCACTTTTATATTTTCGATTTACTGTTTATGATTCATTTATTTGATTTTCTTGAGTTATCTTTGTTTTATTTATTTATTGATCTTTACTTTACTTGTTCATCTACATACTTTATTTATTTTTGATTTCTTATAATTTATTTATTTTTATTCTCTTATTACTTACTTAGTTATTTTTAACTGTGTAGTTATGCATGAATTACCCTTTTCATTATTATTATCATTCATGTGAATTTCATGGATATTTTTTCTTTTGTTTGTGGTACATTAGCATAATCTGTCTGTAGGTTTTCGCTGGTTTTTCACACTCCCCTTCATGTGCGGGTGTTTTCCTGCAGTGGGTTTTTTCGTCAAGGATATTCTCTTCCTTACGTTTTTCCCACAAATGTATATATCTTTCTTCACACTTATTTCATGTATTTATCTGATGAAGGGTTGGATGGAAGGAGGGACTACTTTAGTCTCAATCTCGCCCCAATAAATACGCCTTATTATTATTATTATTCACTTTGATGCCTTTCACAATTTTCCCAATGCATTACTATCTTGGCATTCCTCTGTAATTCTTCCCAAATGTTTCTCACATTGGCGACGATTATTAATGATATTTTTATTATCAATGCTACGCAAATGCGTACCACCAGTAAGTTACCCTCCACAACCCATGAATGGCAAAATGAAGCGTTTTTTTCTGCCATAAAAATCCTTCCTCCCATTTCGCGTCCAAGCCCTCATCTTGCACTCCGTCTCCACCACCACACTCAACTACTCGTACTCAAATCCTTCTGCCAGGCTCCACGAGCTTTACGAAGCAAATTTATCTTCATCCCTCGCTATCTTCCATCTCAACACTCCCTTCTCATAATGTCCGCCAATGGTCTCGCTCATCGCCCGTTTAGTTTTCCTCTTCGCTTCAATCAAGTGCCCACAATACATTGTGCCAACACACTCTTCTTGCCGATTCACTGTGCCTCTTGTTCTCATCCCAACCAACGAACCTTTCGAGCGAAGAAAAAAGAATACCCTCGCATATTACATGTAATGTCGCTGCTAGAGAAAGTCTTTATAATCAGTGGAAACATGCAAACTCCCGGGATATTTGCGACCGGTCACGTCTCTCCGTAATGCCTCGTTTACATTCTTAGTTTCTACGCTAATAAATCGAGTGCTAGTTGGAATACCGCGGTATGGACACCAGTTAGCTCGAACCCGAGTAAACTTGTTTACAACGCTACAGCAATAAGGGTTGGCCCTGACGACCAGTTTCTGAAAAGCGTGTGAACGGAAGTTGATATTGAGGGTCAGTATCAGCTATTTAAATACGAGTTAAGAAAATAATGGGTCAAGCAGAGTAGCGGTAGAGCTTCACTGGTAGTCCGAGCGAGATAGTTCTCTAATCATAATAGAGACCATATTCGAATTATAAGTTTTAATTTCACCATCAATGAGACACACGAATCAAACATTCCATTATTAATGGTGCAATAATATAGTTTTTTATGACAGAAATTGTAAGTAATTTAATGAAAATATCTAAATAAGTCGTTAACTTGACTCATTTTTTTTGCGCGGTGCGTTTGAAACTCCTTCAAAACGGAAGGTTTTTTGTGATACTCAAGAACCTGCTGCGGTGACGATATGATTAATTTTCAAATGCAGTTGAAAAAACATACAAACTACACGCTGTTAGTTTTTTATGACATCTAAGTGTTAGAAATTCCTCATTTTGTAAATAATGTCTCTCTGGAGTGCATACACGTACCATTTCCCATGTAAAAGGGCTGTTATATGTTGGTGAATAACTCCGAAAGTCATGTGGTAAGTGGTTGAACTTTTGGTGTCATTAGAGGGGTGAGAAATTTTTCTTTAAAATGAAACCAAATTCATTGATACCTAAGTAAAATGATATTTCGCTCAAACTACCTTAAAGGGCAATTGAAGCATTCCTGGCCGGAATGCGGAATAGCCCATTCAAAGGTGGGTGTAATGATTAAATTAACATCCCAGGCATATTTGAAACGTGAAGAATTTTCAGTCCCCCTGCAGACGCGAAAGATGCTTCAGTAGTTTTTTTGTTGAATCTCTTCACCAGAGATCACCAGCATTTCTACCTCGGTAAACTAGAGTTTGGAGAAGGATACCAACAACAAAATGAATGGACAATAAAATCAGCATTGAAGTTTGGAGGGAAAATAAAGAAGAGAAGAATTTAATCAAAGAGACGGAGAAATGGCAATTTATATTTGTTGGACATGTCCTCCGGTATAACAGCTTCCTAGATAATACAATGGAGGGAAAAGTACTTGGAAAAAAAGGAAATGGAAGCCAAGAAATAAGTTCCTGTGTGACATAAAAAGTAAATGGGGGCTACACATATTAGAATTTGAAAAGAACAACAATGGAGAGATATATATGGCCACAACAATTAAGCTCGGCCTTTAGAAGAGGATGATGATGAAAGAAGAGATTGTGCGAACTCAAGCAAGCTGGAACCACCATTTTTGCCATCATTCAACGCTTGCAGTGTGAATGAAGCTTAAAGTGAGTGAACGTTTATTAGAAATGCCAAAGGATGAACGCCAAAATGCCAAGGGTTGTGCAGAGGGAAGTTGTGGGGGTAAACTGCTCTTCACATCGGGTTAGGCTTCCCTGGCGGCCGACGTTTCGATAGGAGACTTTCCAGTCGTCTTCCGGGCCAATGAAAGATTCAGGTCTTCACGACCGATAATCATTCATCAGCCCTGAAGGCGATGGAAGTGAAGTAAAGTATTCCATCGAAACGTCTGCTGCCACGAAAGACCTGACCCAATGTAAAGTGCGAGAGCAGTAAATATCTCCATCTACATACTACCCCGCGAGCCGACGCATGGGCGTGTGGCAGGGGGTGGTAGGTCACCAGCCGTGTGAAGATGTAAAAGTTTTGGAGGTGAAATGGTGACATGTACTATGAGAGTGTATTTTGAGGATCTCAGTTTTTATTGTGGTTGCATATTGTGCGCGGCAAGAACGAGTTTTTGTACCTATCTGTTCGGCAGAGTATCTCTCTTATTTTATCGTATCTGTCAGACCTAGAAATGCAGTGAGGCGTCATGATAATATTCTCTGTGTCGCTCTGAAACTCACCAGTTCTGAATATCTCAAGCAGCCTAAGCCTAGCGTGCAGCCTCCGAGTCTCTAGGGGCTACCACCTTATAAGTGATTCGCCGGGAGATCATTAAATTCTAATCGAGTGTGTGGTGTTGGTGGGGTTGGTGTGTGGGGTTGGCGAAGGGATTTCGGGTGGACTGCGGCTCCCTCTGGTGGGAGAATTGCTCGCTGATTGAACGGAGGTTCGTCGAGGAAGGCGTGTACCTATCTCCTCATTCCCCACAGTAGCAAATATTCTACGAAGCCTATTTTGTCTAAAAATGAGTGAATTCAAAGGTTAAGGATCATTGCATGGCGTATACATACGTTTGTTGGAATTTGCTATTTGATATCACTGTCCATTTCGGAGAACTGCGTCGCCAAAAATCTGTCCTTGAGGTATCTTCTCACTTACTTAAACCGCATGATGGCCACAGCAAACGACAACCCCAAAGGAAAAAGTAGATTCACTCATGTAAATAAAGGACTTGAGCAGATATGTTCGTGTATTTTAGTGGAGATAATAATTGAATTCGACAACCAACGGCGACGAACGCAAATGAATCATCAACGAGCGCTCGTTTTAGACAAATAAAAAAATCAAATGCAGTTTGATCATTTTCTTTTGAATTGCATTCCATGAGTTTGGACGTATTTGCAACCGTTTAGTATTTTTCGTCGAAATGCTCAGTTAAGAGCACTGTTGATGATGTACTGTTGTATACTATTTGGCTTAACACGCGCGATAATGTGTAAAAGATCGAATTGCGTGGTGCATAGGAAAAAAATAAAGACCGCGGAAAATATGAATACTAAAGTAATTGCCTCAAGCAACCAAAAATTTCAACTCAAAACGAATATGATGGATATTATGACTTTAAAACTTATAGGTGATACCATAAAATCTCCAAGGTAAGGATATGTACTAGGAATATAATGGAGTAAAGCGTCATCTTGTGGAAATTCACACTTTGAAGCATTATTGATTAAACACTATGAACAATGTCATTCTTTATTTATGACACTGTCATGGTCAATGTTTATAGCGTAATTATCAAGGTGCATTGACCAAATATGTTCTATGTATATACCTTGACAATGGCGCGGATATTGAAATTGATCGGGTCAAATAAAATGCGGAACGATACAAAGTAATCAAATAATAATGCTTAATAATGCAAGGATATCAATGCAGAATACACTTCACCTGCCCAATAGGAAAAGTTCACAAGTACGGCGCCGATAGTCCAGGATAGGATTTAGACTGCGGATAATAATTCACCGACATTTACCCTTGAACTTTGAATTTATAAGTGTGATCAGTTTATCGGCTTCCAATTCACAACCTGTGACTGCAACTAACCAAACGCTCAAAGCTTTGCGAAAACGAAACAGTATGAAGGAAGTTATTGAGGCTTAAAACTCGCGAGGAGATTTGATCTATTTCGACTGATGAAGGGGAATGCTGATATGTTATGAAGAAATGAGAATTTTTTTACTGGGCTCGAGCGAACATAATATTTTGAACAAGGGTGGGTAGAAGTAAAGGTCTTCATTGGAAATAAATGCAACGAATATTCGGCTTAATTTTCGAACAGAGGGTAAAGGAACGTAAGAATTTTCTGTTTGCGAGCTCTTCACTGAGTTAATCCATTATTATATTCAAATAATTCAGAATCATCTTACAATCCATTCTTCACCACCTCCAAGTGGTGACCCTAAGCTTCGTATGTCTGCCCGCAGTCTGCTGAGCGTGACCGAGTTGATTGATAATATTACCAGTTTCACGCATAAACTGATTAAATCACGCTCTAAGTACCCCTCCTATTTACGATTGCACATTTCCTCACATAGTATATATATTTTTCCTTGCAGAAAAATTCCAGTAAAATGAACCGGCAATGGCTGGGTCACACATAAGGTCGCGTTGTTTTACAACTACCTAGACGGGGACATCATCGACTGGTACTAATAGTCTCACATCCCTTCTACATATAAAGCGTGCTACATACCTATACTAGGATAGGTATCGACCGAGTAAATTAAGTAATTACACCAGTGTGTTTTGAACCATCAAAAGACATGACGTAGAATCTAACTGCCACAGAACTAACTGAAAACAGCCGAGAATCGTCATGGGATACATGGCAAGAGATGTATCCACGCTGGTCATATTAATTCTGGTACCTGTGACACTACGTGTGAAATTCCGCCGGGGAAAACCATTCGCCTTGACCGGGACTAAATTCAAAACATCTCAATAGATTGCAGGTAACTCCGATGATGTGTTACCATGGATACATTGCATCCAAGAAAATGGTGCAGTTAGAAATACAGTCAATTCGTAAACACGTCCAATGCCGTTTGGGAAAGGAAAATTCGCGAACAAAGAATTCATGATGGTGGCATTTTTATAAATCATACGATCGTGCCAAAATTGTCTTATTTTCATTTATTTATAAGCTGAATCAGTATATTTTCACAGCGCAATCATCTTCGTAGAAATCTTACACCGGTACTCTCAAAATTTGGAGACGACGGCTCTTCGGATCCCAAAAAACATTCTCAAGGACATAATGCACTACCCTCCCAGCGTCCTTCCCCCGACCGATGTCAACATGTGTCTGAATGAAAAATAGTCACTACGTGTCCCGGAACCACGAGGCAGCAAGCTCGCCAAGGTCTGATTCCGATCTAAAAAATGGAGACCATTTGATGGATTTTCTCATCACCCTAATCGCCAGGTGGATTGTTTTTGTCATTCTTCGATTCGATGTTCCCTTGAATATTACCGGGAGGTTAATAACCGCAAAGGTCGATATCTCCATTGCCAACGAGAATGATGCAAAGGAGGAGAGGTATATCAAGGAAGGTGGCGACTCACGGTATTCGAGACACTCACATTAATTATTTTATTGCGATGCAATGCATAATTTTTAGCGGCGTTAGCGGTCATAAGGTCATCTTTTCAACTCTAACAACGTCATGGATTGGCTGAGAAAACCAAAAGAGAATAACAATTATAAAACAATCACACCTGTAAAATTTTTAGGGACGTTGAAAGATTTATACTCGGAATCCCTAAAAGTACATACAAAACTTCGGCGCACCGAAGCAGCCTGGAAGTATTTCTAGGATAATCTGCGCAATCGATGAATACCTTTCAATACAACTCAAACATGTGAGTGAAGAACCACACTGGTATAACAACGATGCGAGACCCAGAGATCATTATATATATTGCCATTACATCCCTCAAACTTTGAAGAAAAAAGACGGACTATAATAAGGGCAAAATTTTCTTTCTCAAAGCGGCGCAATTGCACTCGAGTGTTGCATTGTGAAAGAATTAATTCCTGGCAGTTTAAAAAAAAGTGGAAGACTGCTGAGAATCTACTTACAAGGCATGAAAAATTTCCACCTCATTTTCCCAGAGAACACATCAGTCATTGAGTGTTGAAAATTGTAGTTAATGCATCGCAATGTCGCGGAGTCCTAGTGGCAATGAACGCGAAGTGCGAACTGGTCCACTGTGCCACTCTATTCGTGCCACACCTCATTACCACGGAATAGTTCGGGTGATTACTTCTCTATGTTCTCTCAAGACTTGGTCTGGGGGTATTTATCAAGGATATTCCACGAAAAGATCAAAAATATCAACAGATTGTTCAACATATAACTCCAGTAAGGTCTGAATTACCAGTATCTGCCCCTAAGAATGTGTAACCCACGCACAAGAACTTTCCTACTTTTTTTAAGAACGAAAGTAGGACCAGAACAACACTTTTCCCAGTCAACCTCTGTCAACCACACACCAATGTGTGTGCTCTGCATAGTTTGCTCCTCATCGATCTCCTTGATCCTGACTTTCAGGAGACAAATTGGAGCAAAACAACAACGCATCGAATGATTAAGGGCCTAAGGAACAATTAAAGTGCACCCATGTGGCGGATAGTAGAGATTGCCACCGTGGTTTTGAAAGGCGGCTCTGATGACCGTGATACCATGGAAGCTGGAGCAGTAAAAGCGTGACGAATATGGAAGAATCAAACAATCTATTGGCCTTGAAATCCCTATTGCCGGACACTTTGAAACAAGAAAATACTGGATACTTCCGTAAGCAAGTGATGGGAATGGATGGGCGATGGACCCCCATTTATTAATTGAATGGCGGATGACTTATATCCTGCCAGAGAGTCCAATTAAAGGGCCTCACGTCACCTTACTCGTGACAGTCATTGTTCCATTCGTCACACTCCCAAAATTGATAATTCACATTTGATAAAGGCCCATGTCCGACTCGATCATATCCCTACCCGACAGCCTCTTTGTTTCACAAACAATAAGATTTTTTTTGCAACGTCACTTCAAGTTGAGGTCAAGTAGAGACTGGTTCTCAATAGTCCGAGCTGAACCCTCGAGGAAAGACACCTTCGATCAATGTAATGCACGCAAAATGTTTCAAGAATCAACCACGTTTACGTGATTACATGCAATATCAATACAGGCCGCTTTACACGGTACATTTTATTGTACAAACTAATGTATGAACTCTTGCATGAGGAAAATTATACCGTGTGCCAAAGTGCCAAATTGTATGATTGTCTGAATGACTGAACGGGAAAATAGAATCTGCTCTAATTCCATTCAGTTTTTTGTACATTCTATGATACAATCGTTTGTACACTAAAATGTACCGTGTAAATCGGCCTTAATACGTGTCCATAATAGCAGTTTTGTGAATTCACGAATACATCAGAGCACTTAGCATCATGCGATAAAAGGAATTTATTCAATCCTATATACGCATCCTTCACACATAAAATTCATACTAGCCAAGACTTTGCTTGCAGAAATTTTAAATGGCAAGAGAAATAAATACGTTCGGAGTGCGAGCATCCAACATATAGTTTCTCCAGAGTCCCAGCGTTTGCTGAGCGCCGTATCATTTCATGCAGGCAATGGACAGTGGCATTACTTGCCAAAGAGTGCGAAGGTTATGAATGCATATGTATGCGCAGAAGAGTAAAAACATGATGTTTTAAGAATTAAAGTTGCTTGGGATACGAATTTCTTCAAAACAGGTTCCGAGTACATTTCATCCACTAAAACAACTCCCAATATGTTTATAGAAATAAGATGTACATAGGTCAAAGCACACAAACGTTTGGAGAAACGACCCAAAGTGACGTACGCAATTGCATAGTTTACCGTTTGAGTCTCTTTCGGACCCTTTCAGCTCCAAGGTCCTCTCTCTGAGTCTGCGCTCATGCTCTCCTGAGACAAGACTCCAATTTAGTTTTTCTTTCCATGGACCACACAATCCATTGATGGACCTTTGCTCCCGTAGGTCATCAATCTCCCGTTCGCCCAGCCTAAGGACCAACCCCTTCTTAATTATCACCCATTCTCTTAGTTAACCATTCTTTTTGTGACCATCTTTCCGGTCGCCGGCGGGCGACTTTTTTCAACCTGAGTCCACACCCTCATCTCCCAACCCGTCGGGCGCCATTATCCCAGTCCACATGAATCTGAGTGGGGTGTCCCGTAAAGTGTCTGGGGTTGGCAATCGTGCCTTGCAATCACGAGCTACGCCTCGTCACAGTGGGTCATCAGCGACGAGGAGTCAAGGGGTCAATCGTCATGAGAAGCAGTCGCCCACAGAGGAGTTGATGGGGTGTCCTTTGATGTGTGGTTGAGGATCACGTGATCGCAACACGTCACGGATCACGTGATCTCGATGTTCGCGAGACAAAGACAAAGAAGCGCAAAATTTTGCGGAGGAAAAAACGTTTGCGTCGACCGGCACTGGATCCTTCATTCCGCGCCGATTGTCTCATCCAGTTAACCTAACTGAGAGGCGTCCTCTTCCTCAGTGGATCTCCGTCGGTGTCTCTTTGAAGATATTTGGGACCAGAATTAGGGACCCTGGTCATAAAGATTTAACCAAAAAAATTAACAAAATACAAAGAAAAGCAGTACGCTTCGTTAAAAACTGCTACGAGCGAACATATAGTGTTACATAACTGTTAGAGAGATTAACATGGGAGCCCCTAGAGACTCGGAGGCTGCACGCTAGGCTTAGGCTGCTTGTTAAATTCAGAACTGATATTTTTAAGAGCGACATAGAGATTATTATCATGACTCCTCACTACATTTCTAGGTCTGACAGATACGATAAAACAAGAGAGATACTCTGCCGAACAGACAGGTACAAAAACTCGTTCTTTCCGCGCACAATAAGCGACCATAGTAAAAACTGATCTCCTCCAAATACACTCTCATAGGACATGTCATTATTTCACCTCCAAAACTTTTACATCTTTACACGGCTAGTGACCTACCACCCTCTGCCACACGCCCAAGCGGCGGCTCGCGGGGTAGTATGTAGATAGATAGATATATAGATAGATATTACCGTGGCCTATAAATTGTCAAATACACGAAACATTTCGTGGAGGAAACAGAGCGCGAGCTCATTAGATACATTGGAATCATGGTTTAGTAATATCTAAGTTTAATGCTGTATGAGCTCTTTTTCCATTCACTACTCCTTTCCGCAAATTTTCATTCGTAAATCCAGCTTTTCACTTGTTTTTTACAAGATATTCACTCGAGGATCCGAAGCCAGCAATTAGATTTGCTTCGCTAAATTAGATTCGCAGATCGGGACACATCACCGCACGCGAGTGACGATGAATAGAGGAATGGCGAAACGTTCGTTAACCTGTAAGTAGGTAGCATTCGGCAGGAACACAATTGTCCAAGCCAAATGATGCGTAAGCAGCGCACACATTTGGTGCTTTCCCGGCGTATGAGCTTCTCTTTAAGTTTTCTCCGGCTTCCTTCTACGTGAGAGGGTCCAGGACAGACTCACTCATCCGGTAGGAAAGCCAAGAAAACTTTGAGAAGCAAACGCATTCGTTCGAAATCCATCCTTATAAACCTAATCTTTTCACCATAGAGGAAATAAAAACTTAACATCAAGCATATTTGGCGTCTTTACTGAAAGTCAAAACAAATCAACACAATCGTGGATACAATTATAATCTTTTTTTCTCAAAGGTTACGAGCGCGCATTAAACTGGTCCTGATTTCTGCTCAGAAGGGCACAGAGAGGACTTGTAACAGTTGGAAAGCAGCTGCATTCACGAAATCAGAGGGAAAATTAATTGAATGGAGAACAGAAGCACACATTTACATCAGAATCAGCAATTATCGGTCCGAGAATCGATTTATACCAGAGTAAAATCCTGGTTTTTCTTCTTCAAGTCCATATTTCACGGTTTTTCGTTAATTTATTCACGAAATCCTTATTCATGAAATAAGTATCATGAACGTTCATATTATACCATTCAAGCAAAAAAGTTTACGAATTTGACGCTGACCACGATTAAAGGGCTGAACCTGAATATTTTGTTGTGAAAATATAGTGATGTGAGAGCGCTTTTTTAAAACGATTCCACCACTAAAAGGTAGGTTTGGTTGAAAGTCAGAGAAACTCCTCCCGATTTTCTACACTTTGAGGGTCATATCTCCACCTAGTATTTTCTTTTTCGCCTCGGTATACCGGCCTCCATATTCGAATTATACATTTTAATTTCACCAGGTGTAGGACACATCAATTAAATATTGCTTTATTAATGGTGCAATAATATAGTTTTATACGACAGAATTGTAAGTAATTAAATGAAAATACCTAAATAAGTCCTTGACTCATTTTTTTCGCGCGGTGCGTTTGAAACTCCTTCAAAACGGAGGGTTTTTGTGATACCCAAGAACTTACTGCGGTGCCAATATGATTAGTATTCAAATATAGTTGAGAAAACGTACAAACTACACGATTTTAGTTTTTTACGACATCTAAATGTTAGAAATACCTCATTTTGTAAATAATCTCTCTCTGGAGTACATACACGAACCATTTCCCATGTAAAAGGGCTGGTATTTTTGGCAAATATCTCCGAAAGTAATGTGGTAAGGAGTAAAATTTTTGGTGTCATTTGATAGGTGAGATATTTTTCTTTAAAATGAGACAAATTAATTGATTTCTAAGCAAAATGTTATTTCGCTCAAACCACCTTAAGAAGACACGATGAAAGTGGAAAAACTTCACGATGTCATAAAATCAAGCAAGTAACTTTAAATAGAGATCGATACCATTGGTCTCATCATTAAGCGGAGGGAGAAAACACTTATCTGGCTCGCTCGAACCAAAAGCTCGCAAATTTTTTATTGCTACCTAAAAATCGATCCAAAAAGTGAAAAATATAATCTATCAGCACAATTTTAGTTCAAGTCTCGCTGTAATCGATGCATTTTTTCACATTTTTATGAGAAAATTAAAATTGCTCTGCATGGAACTTATTTGTATCACTCAATCTCATTAAAATACGGAATTCTCGTCTGGTATCGAAAAAAAAACTTTCTCTAACCATTCGATTTCTTTCCCGGCTCACTGGGTGATTAGAAACATTTCCTGAATATTTCAACCATCTAACTTGATAAGGAATACCCATTTATAGATGTGTACCGAAAACGGGCACGCGCATTTGCAGGCCGAAACTGCGTATTTTCATAAATTATTATGTCGTTAATTAACCAAAATTTACCATGGGACACCAGCTACATAGGAATTCAGAAGTTTTCACAGATTCTGTGCTCTGCACGGATTCTTCTATAGAGGCAGTTTTTCCCTTATTCGCAAACCCATTCCCTGGCACCTGCGCCGTTTCCAATTCCCAGATTATTTCAATCGCGCATATCGAAGTCCTTGAGTAACTTCTACGTGCTTATCAGGAATATGATTTGTTTTCTGACCATGAGCGTGAAAAAACGCAGCTGACCATGATGGAGAGTATGAATAAATAACTTCTTCATGCATACATGACTGTGTTTTAAATGCCCTTGCATATCCGTATTCGGAGACCCCTTCCTAGACAGAATAATCGCGAGACTAGATGAACTGAATCACCACCAGCTGCATCACCGGCTAGCTCTCTCGGTGAAAAATCCCCGCAGGCTGGTTGGTCATTTGCACTAGCTAGCGACGATTGAAGTCATTGGCACCGATCAGAATTAGTTGGCAGGTCGGTGAGGGAAGAACTAATGGGGGAGAATGATGGGTGGGGAGAAACATCCTGCTTAAAGGTAGTCTGAGCGAGATAGGTCCCTAGTCATAACAGAGACCATATTCAAATTATACGTTTTAATTTCACCAGCTGTAGTACATATCAATTAAATATTGAATTATTAATGGTGCAATGATATAGTTTTATAAGACAGAAATTGTAAGCTATAAAATGAAAATATTCAAATAAGTCTTTAACTTGACTAATTTGTTTCGCGCGGTGCGTTTGAAACTCCTTCAAAAGGGAAGGTTTTTTGTGATATCCAAGAACCTACTGCGGTGACAATATGATTAATTTTCAAATATAGTTGAAAAAACACACAAAATACACACTTTTGATTTTTTGACGAGATTTAAGTGTAGGAAATGCCTCATTTTTAATATAAGGTCTCTCTGGAGTGCATAAACGTACCATTTCCCACATAAAAGGGCTGCTATTTTATGGCAAATATCTCCGAAAGTAATGTGGTAAGGGGTTGAATTTTTTGTGTCAATAGAAGGGTAAGATAATTTTCTTTAAAATGAGACCAAATTCATTGACTTCTAAGTAAAATTATATTTCGCTCAAACTACCTTAAGCGAAAGGCCCCCTGGGGTTCACCATTTAACTTCCAATCCGACGTACGGAGTACTGTGCCTCAAAGTGCCCTCCACAGAACACCGCAGCAAGGGATCACGCAAATCTTGCTGGGATTCGAAACCGGGATGAAGAGATGAGAAGCCCAAACGTACTTTGGACAGCACACCTACCCGATCCCTTGCACCAAAACCCATGCAGCCCTAATGAAATTAATATTCCCAACAGAATAGTGGTGTTATTCATTAAAGCCATTCACGAAATCTTCTTCTATAAGCTCTGCCATGTCTTCGTCCAAGGCAAAGACATGGTTTATTTTTTTTTTATGATAACTCTTATGGGGTGATTAAGAAATAAATATGGAGGGTCAATAGAATTGGAACAAGTATCATTGGAGATGATGGTGGATTAAACTAAAGGATGACAGGGGTTTCTGAAAAAATTAACTATGAAGAAATAATAGATAACAAAACAAAATTACAACGTAAAAGAGAGAATCGATTTCAGGATAAGTGATCACTAATTACGACGAACCAATAAATCACGTCAATGGCGGGTAGCGAGGGTCAAATACGTGTTTGAATCGCCATCAACAATTCAACAGCGTGTTTCAGAGCGATATCTGACTTAAAGCACGAATTGTAAAGACACAAATGGGGGTACCAACGTCCGGCTCTGCAAAGAAACTGCGTGTTCATATAATTTATTTATTAATCGTAGAACATGGTGGATATCCAGCCAGGTCTTTTCCACTCCAAGTAATAAGGTTAGAAAAGTAAAAAAAACGATCTTCGAAAAATTCAAAACCTCTTGCTACAAAATTAAAAGGCTGCTAAGTATATCTGTTAAATCTCGTGTCACCTCAAGTAAATAAAATGAGTATATCCCGGTGTGAAACCATGCAAGGATCTCGCAAGTGGGGTGTATAGTGAGTGATTGGATTTCCAAAGGGGATTACACCGCGGAACAGCCTTCTCTGGGTTTTATAAAGTCTAGAGATAATATCAGAGAAGTACTGAAAAATGTGAGCGTATAAATGAAAATGGAAAAGGAGTATTCATGCGTATCGAAAGGGTTTATGGGACGTGGGGAATTGAATTCCAAGTCTTAAAAACCCATGAATGCCACACAAGAAGTGTTCGGAAAAAATTTCTGCAGAGACAGAGACACGAAGTTGCAGCTGTCTCAGCGACCCTTACTAGCGAGCGATGTATTTCATTAAAAAAAACACCCAATGTAGTGACGTGAGAACCATATTTTAGTTTTCTTTTTCACCCAGGATTGAGGGATTTGGTTCTGAACGGGTGGACATTATTTCGAGCGGATTCAACCATTCTCTCCCAGGAGCGCCTTGAGCGACACCATCGGCCGGAATACCCAACATATCGCCACATAACTAGGGATCGCGAGCGCCACGTCATCCTGCCGCGCCTCGAATGTATGCCGTCATCGGAATTGATTGAGTGGCGATTGGAACGACGGATGCAGTTTGGAAAGGCAATGACCAACAGGGACGGCTATTCCGTGGACCTTGGAAGTCGAAATGCGGTGACCACAGTAGGGAGAGAGAGAGAGAGAGACAGAGATGGTAATCATTCGAAACCACGGACATCAGTCGCGTTCGGCGCCCGAGAACGGATTCAGGAAACGTATTGGAAAAAAGACGCCCTCCGAATCAGCCAATCACAAACGACCAATCCGCACATGGGCACTGCCATCGTTTCTGTTCTGATCTGAAAAGTCTTGCGCTTGGATTAGCGCTTGATAATTCCGGATTTGCGAACGCGCGACAAAAAATTATGCCACCAAGTTGAAGGACGGGATTAACGTCATCACGCTTGTTTAATGTTCTCCAACCTTGGCCCACCATTCCTCAAGATTAGCCAAGGGAATCCCGCGGAAGCAACTTGAGCGCATTATTCCGCCAGGCAGAGAGGAAGGGATTAAATAACACTGCGGAGATTAATACCTGTTTGCTCGCTTTCGATCAAACCCTTTTGAGAAACATGGATTAATACCACACTCAAAGGAATGGTTGAAAAATCATACACATGTTATGGTTCGTATTGGACATTAAAAGTGTGGGCATCCAGACACCCGATAAGAGAAGCCTAATTTCGAAGTCTTTGTCTTGTAAAGTTATAATTAAATGAGACTCTCCGAAGAGACAGGTTTTCTTATATACGTTAGTATATTAGAGGTGTTTTTTTAAGCTATGGAGTAAAGGATTGGTTTTATAAATTCTTATTTAAGCATTTTACTGTATTTACAAATTATGAATATAGCGTTTGTTGTGAGCGATAATTCGGGTAATTTCCAATAATAAATAGACACATTTAAAACCATCAAATACTTAAATATGCAATTCAATTGAGCTAAATAAATTTGAGTACCAAATGTAATGGCTCCTCTGCTATACGCTGTAAGACGTCGTTCATGCTCTTATCGCCGAGGTGATGTTTTGAAGGATTTTGCTGTTAAATTCAGCAACACGAAGTATATTTCTAATAATCTTTTAGCACACTTAATATTTTTTCATGTAACAGTTATACGGTACATTTCCATACATGTGCATCGTTTTTTTGACGACTTATGCAGAGTTGAAGATTCCCCATAACATGAAGGTATGATTGCGAAAATAAAACAGGAGAAGTATATCTGGGTTGATGTGATTATTTTCGCTCAAATTAATGCGAAAATGCTTTCATTACCAATTCCCATCAAATCTTCAGTTATGAACATCTCTACTCCAAGTTTTATATAATACATTAATTTTCTATTCAGTGTGTCATCACCTTCGGAGTTGTGCCCGGAAGATCATTCGCAACTCATCCTGTCAATAGAAACAGGAGTCCGGGGATTTATATTATTTTTCGTTACCCTCAAGGGGTAAAAAGAAAACTTTTTGCAACATAATCCATTTACTTCGCAAAAAGGAAACTATTTTCTTGTTTTTCGCGAATACTCAAAATTACAATTCCTAGCTTATATTTAAACATACATTCGCACAGATGATATTAACCCTGGTAAACTATTTGATGGCATTTTGGCAGCAGTGCGAATAGAAGGCTGTCAGCAGATAGTAAGTGTCGTGCATCTAGTATTATGACGTTCAAAAAATGCACCCATCATGTCAGTAAAAGTGAACTCGAAAGTACAATGAGTGTGAAGATTTATTCACAACTGCACGCTAAATGAGATACAGCTTTGTGACTCAGGGCTCCATTTTAGCACTATTGCCCATGCAAGCCTTACTCTACGGCTGCAATTTTGCGAAAAAATAATTACCAATTTCTGGGACACCCTATCTACTGCGCTTATTAGAGGAGATATCCGAATGAGATCCTAGTTCTCCAAAACAGGCACATATATGGATATCCACGCAAAAATAATTACGCAAAATAAACGATTATCGTTTACATACATACATACATATCCATCACGCCGTTCCCTTCCGGGGTAGGCACAGTCAAAACGTTTCACTCAGTAATGCATATTTGTACACCTAACTCTGCTTCAATAATTTCCTCCATGCTGACCTATCTTTGCAAACCTCTCTTGCCTCATTTACCCCCATACACTGCTTCATACACGCCTTCCTGTTTTTAAGACACCTAATATTCCTCCTCCTAAGAATTTCCTCAACTACATTCAACCACAACTTTCTCGGCCTACCTCTATCTCTCGCACCATTCATTTCACTCTCATATATCTGTTTCTTTATTCGACTCTCATCCATTCTCTCAGTATGGCCAAATCAACGAAGCACACTCCTTTCAAATATGTCCATCCTGGAGCATTTAACCCACATTCATTCATGACCCACTCATTCCTAACCCTATCCACCCTACTTTTGCCGCAAACACTCCTCAGATACTCATACCCAAGGCGTTTAGTCTACTCTCATGTCTATCCTGACATACCTATGTTTCACTATCATACAACAAAGTGGGGAGAAGTACACTTCTATACACGGCGATTTTCGCTTCCTTAGACAGGCACTCATTTCTTGATATGCTCCCCATGCTACCTACCACTTTCCTTCCAGTATTCGCACGTCTCTTTATCTCCTTATCTATTCTTTCATCTTTCGCATACATCTTACCTAAGTACATAAAATCATCCACTTGTTCAATTACTTCACCATTCGCCCTCACCATACAGTTTTCTCCCCATTCTCCTTATCAAAAACTACTACTTTAGTCTTGCACGCATTTACCTTCAAGTCCATTCTCTCCGTTGATTCACAAAACTTATCTAGGTGCTTCTGAAATCCCTGTTGACTGTCTGAGATCAAAACAGCATCATCCGCATATAGAAGAACTCGCACGTTTACATTTACAATCAAAACACCGTCTTTTTCAATACATACGTCTCTAACACATATATCCATAAATACATTAAACAGCCATGGAGACATTACGCATCCTTGCTTTACACCCCGATTTATTACAAACCAATCACTCAGAACCCCGTATACTCTTACACTAGCCTTACTATTGTCATACATCGCCATCACAACATTCAATAACTGCCCATTCACTCCATAGTCTCTCAAAACCCTCCACAACTTTCTATTTACTCTGTCATATGCAAATCGACAAACGCACCGTACACTTTCTTTCGGACACTTATACATTTTTCTATCACTTGCTGAAGTGCAAAAAGCTGGTCACTACATCCTCTCCCAGGCATAAACCCACACTGCCCACCCCATATTGTCGGAAGAAATATTCCTCACTCTTTCGATTAATATTTTACTGAACACTTTTCCCGGGATACTCAATAAACTAATGGCCCGATAATTATTACATTCGGTCTTTCCTCCCTTCCCTTTGTAGAACGGAACGATGATAGCATTCTTCCAATCCGCTGGAACAACAGAAACCTGTAAGCATAAATTGTATAGTTCACGCAGACTACAAATTAGTAATTTACACCCACACTTCAACATTTCACTGGATGCCATCTATGCCTACAGCCTTCCCATTTTTCAATATTCTGCCAGCCGCTGTGACATCCTTCTCACTGATATCCTTTTCCACCATCACATTCTCACATACCAATTCACAAAGCTCATCCTCAACGCCTGCAATATTATTGTACAATTCTTCAAAATACTCCCTCCAACAGTCCCTGATATTGCTCTCGTCCCACATGATCTCTCCACTTTTGTTCTTTACCGCATTCATCATTCCCCTACCTTCACCAATCTTAGCCCTTTTTACCCACTTCCAAAACAGCTTTTTATTGCCTTTAAAATCGCTCTGCATCTTGCTTGCTTCATCAGCCCGCATCCTTTCCTTGCTCTCTTTCACAACGATTTTGCATTCATTCTTTTCCTTTCTATAAATCTCACATGCCTTAGGACGCTCTTCCTCAGATTTGACAGCAATCATATCCTTGTACGCCTCTTTCTTTTCTCTGACTGCAATTTTCACTTCTTCTTAATTCCATCAAGCATCACCTTTCATTCTTCCTACCACTCCTTTTCCACATACACTTTCAGCACATTCCACAATCACTCCTTTAAACACTCCCACGCATCGTTTACGTTCTCGTTTCTGATATGGTCGTCCCATTCTCTCTGCTTCAACGATAGAGCATCCTCAAGCATGCAACCATACCGCATTCTTACCTCGCTGTCTAGCAACCTTTCCACTTTTACCCTCAACTGCTTATGCGCAACAGTCTTCCTTGGTACCCACTTTCACTTTGGAGAGTACCAAATAATGATCTGTTCCACATTCAGCACCCCTCATCATAACTCCCTCAATCTCTCATCATACACAACAAAATCAATCATGCTTTTACAATAGCCCATTTTCCAAGTACACACATGTATTCTCTTATGTTTAAACCATGTATTCGACACAAACAATCCTTTTTCCAAGCACACACTCACCAAGTTTTCACCAATATCATTCACTCGAGGGTCACCAAATGGCCCAACCACTCTCTCAGATGCATCCCGACTCACACCAACCCACCCATACATGTCACCCAGTAAAATTATTCTCTCACCAGGATCACATTCATTCAAAACCTCTCTCAGTTTTTCCCAAAACTCATCTGTCACACTGTCACTCTCTCCATCCACTGGTGCATAGCACGCCACATTCACAACTCTCCTAATACCAACTTTCATGCGAACCCAGAGCAATCTAGGGGATACTAACTCGTACTTCCTTATTAGCAACTTAGCTCTCTCATTAAGAATGAGTCCAACGCCTTGACTGCCGTGTACATTATCTTCAACTCCTGACCACAATGCCAGACTACCGCCATTTAATGTAACAGCATCCCGCTCCTTACGCTTAGTTTCACATACACACAAAACATCCATTCGTCTCACTTTCATTTCATTCAGCAACTCATGCTCTTTTCCATACAGTCCTCTCACATTCCAAGTACCGAGAGTCCAGTTCGTTTCCAGTCCGTATCTCGATGGGCCAACCTTATTCAGCTTCCGCCGCCCATCGTGGCTTCGGCTGTCCGAGGCAACCTTTTGACGTTTAGCAGTAAGTTGTAATAGAGTATGCAAGGTTACCAGCCTTTGCAGTACCCGCACCACGTGCAGCTTTCCCTGCTAACGGATACGGCGCTCTACCGGTCAGTTTTGGCACATTTTCGCCAGTATGCCACAAGAGAAACCACAGCATAGTAATACCCTAGGCCCGCTTTCTGCTCAAGATAAGATCCCTTCTGAAAGGACTACCTTGAGAGCCAGCATACTGTTGCGCGCGACCCAAATTATCGTTTACACTATCATTAAAGTGAATATCTCGGTATAATTCTTTTCGCCTCTACCCCCCATTGTGGAATCATTAGCTGACTTCTGATATTGAAGCGGAATGAATTATAGCTCCCTCGAGGATTATTCTGACTGATTCCACCTAAGAGTGTGTTCAAATGAGGCACCACATGTTCATAAATGGTATACTCAGCTATTCCGACCACTTACTTATCCTCCGGGACTTTTCTGTTCGTCCGCCTCTAATTTTAAATATCTGCGTCCAGCTGGCAGAAGGCAGGGGGTGGAAATTGAGTGATAATATGGAAACAAGATTTGATTTAGCCCACTCGATTGACAACATTTAGTTTTCTTTAATGCAGGATGAAGCATCTGAAGCTAAGTGCAGAATTTAGGAACAAGCTTTGGTCACATTTTATCCGTGAGAGATAATGCAGCCTCCACCAGGAAGCACCACCTCAGTACTTGCTTGTCGTTGAAAATACTTTAGACTCTCCTTTTTTGATCCTGGAAGTCTCTTTCACCACTCAGAACCATGATTTATTTGGTTCCAACCGTCAAATCACAGTCCACAGACGAGTAAAAATTAACGACACAAAGCATTTCAAAATAGGAAGTAATGGCCTTTCACATGCACAGTATGAAATCAAATTTATTTGAAAACAAACGCCTGTTCCCCATTCATTCGCACTATTGCCTTCTTACCATAATTGCAAGGACATCATAACATGTTTATAAACGCAATAGTTCTGGATAATTGGTCTAGGATGCATAAATGAATTGAATCTCCTCTTCCCGCAAACGTTTCGCAGATTAATTTCTGCATCCTCAGGGCAATTGTATAACTAATCATTGGTCGTTCAATCCTAAGGTTGGTTGACTGCAGCCCTCCACCCCTCTCTATCTAATGCTAGCTCCCTTACCTCCTGGTATCTCTTTCTATGCATTTGCCTCTTTATTTGGCCCATGAACTTATTCCTCGTTCTTCCTCTGGGGACTTTTCCCTCCATTTTACCTTCAATTATGTTCTTCACAAACCCATTGTGTCTCAAAGTGTGTCCAATCCACCTCGTTCTTCTTTCCTGTATGGTGTTCCATATGGTCCTTCCCTCTTCTACTCTTCTGTACACTTCATCATTTCTTATTTTGTCCGTCCATTTTATCTTCAACATCCTCCTCCAGCACCAGGTTTCGAAGGCTTCTAGTCTGTTCAGGTCATCTTTACCAATTGTCCATGCCTCCGATCCACGAGTGCCACGCTCCACACGAAGGTTTTCACATACTGTTTCCTGGTTTGTAGTCCAATCTTCTTCAAGCACAGCAGTTGTCTTTTCCCCATGAACGCCTTCTCCGCTTGGGCTATTCTCCACTTGATGTCCGTTGTACTTCTTCTGTCCCGTGTGATGGTACTTCCGAGATAGGTGAAGGAAACCACTTACTCTAATTTCTCTCCTCTCAGGGTTACTTCTACATTCATCTTCTCCCTTCCGCATACAAGGATTTTAGTCTTCGTCTTACTTATTTCCATGTTCGTATTCTTGGAGAACTTGTTCCACGACGTTTAGTGACCTGTGAGGATCCTCGTGATTTCCAGCTATGACTCCAATATCATCTGCTAAGCGGAGCGGGCATATTTCTTATCCGTTTATCTTTATTCCGCTCAGTCCAGTTTCTTGCGCTTCTCGTATGGTCTCGTCCAAGTACATGCTGAACAATGCTGATGAGGGGTTGCATCCTTGTCTCACTCCTTTGTTAATTTTAGCTTCTATTTCACTACCGTCTCTCATTCGATTTGTGACGACTTGCTTTCCGTATATTTGGTAGATAATTCTTCTGTCGTCGTGATCCATTCCGAGTTTTTCCAGCAGTCTGACTATCTTGTTCCACTGAGCATGGTTGAAGGCGGTCTCCAGATCCACGATTTACAATACATACATACAATGATTTGTTCACATGTATTGTTTTCTCTGCCATTACACTCAGGCAGAGTATGGCCTCCCTGGTACCTCTGTTATTCCTGGTTTTCTGTTAGTTTTTCTTAAATTTTTCTCTTAAAATAACTCATCTCTAATTTAAGCAACTGTTCGGGTAACTAATATTTCCTATGGAGTGGAAAAGTAATAATGCATAGAACACTTAGTTATTTGAAATAGCTATAGTTTACAGTATAATTCTAAGAAAGCAATTTATTTTGTCGAAGTTGCCCATAAAATCACACACGCCACCTATGGCCTCCGAGGTTAAATAATTAATAAATTAATTGGAATTATTGGACTCACCCGCCCATTTCATCGTTAGCCTCGAATTACCATTTCTTCTTCACGTTGTTTTCAGATACGAATTCGGACCGAGTAACACAGTATTAGAAACACAGTGGAGGGTCACACGAATCAAGTTGAACTTATCAAAATCCCCAGCATTACGATTTAAGATTGCATAGTCTATTCCCCTAACCTATATATGAAGCCCACTACTTCAGCACGAAAGTGAAGCAAATCTCTGAGTATTTCCGCCTCTAACTGTTCAGGATAACATCTTCGTCTGTAAATGTTTTCTCGGTGACGATACGGAGGAAAAGAGTATTACATTAGATTTCATACTTGCTACCCACGTCGTTACTACATAATTATATTAATTCAAATATTTCGTTCCAAATCGTTCAATACGATCGTGTCTCGAAACGTCTTTATTTTCAGGTCATCTGAGGCAAATGTACACAAACTTTTCGAGGCCATCCCACATTCTCGACTTGTCTACGAACGCTTCATTTTCTCACCAATTTCTAGCTCAATGTCTGATCCTCGAGAAACCTTCGATTAGCGATTCTTTATTCTTCAGTGAAACCGAAATCGATTTTTACTTCTCCAGGTTGATGCTTTGGATACCCTTGACTCACTTCCTCACCGAGAGTTTATTCTAGTTAAAAACTCTTCTTTCTTAGCCTTTCCGTGTTTGTTTTTCCCACATTTGGGAAAACATATTTGGAAACTAAAAGAAAATGTGAAGAATTCTTCCCGTTTCTCCGCTCTATGTTTGCGTTGGGCTATTTCTAGATAACGGTGGCCTTCATGTTATATTTCTCCTTCCTTAATTTCCTCTGCCGCTAAAAAAGCTTTTAAAAAATATAATGGAAGTTCTAGCAAATCAGCTATCACGAAAACTACGCTTTCCAAATTTCTGTTTTCTGCAAAACGAGTGAGAATAATGAAGCAGTATTGAGATGCCGTTGAAAAAGCGGCATGTCTCGAAGGCGTGAGTATTAGAATTTTTTATCGCGTCTGTTTCTTCTATCGTCAATATCCTAGACCTATATATTCCCCCAAGGTGCGCAGTCTTACACTCAATCGCAAAATAAGGTGGTGTCTTCCACAAGGTGTGGCTTCGACTGTCCCTCGAGCATTTAGAAAGACGCAGAATCGTCGCATTCATTTGAGATTTGTGTTTCCCAAACCACTTGTGTTTTAACAGTCTTCAGAATAAGTGGTGCATCAAATCATTACACACCGTCCCAGATATAGGTTCGAGCTATTCATTTTACCTTTCAAACTGTCATTTACTCCTCTTCTTTGAGTTTAACTTAATACATTTGAAAACAGAAATTCATAACTAACCATTCTCTCGCTAGCAGCCACTGACTGTTTTCCTTCTTAAACTAACGCCATAGTCTCTATTAGGAATTTCCTTGGTTTATCTGCATATAAGGTATACTTTAACTTAAGTTTGACCGATTAATAATAACGGTTTAACAATAAGTGGATTATTACATGAGTTCACTGGCATTCCTGCAAAGTGCAGTCGATGGGTACCTTACACGTGTTTCACTCCAAGGCAGTACACAATGAAACTCCACGCGACCATATCGGGCGTGGAAACTGGCTTTGGGTCTCTGGGAAGTTATAATGTCTAAGTAAGAGCATACCTATTCGTAAATAGTTCACGTATTCGTGTTGTAAACAGTCACATGATGAAGGTCCTGGTCATACAACGTATTCGGTTAAAGTTGAATTGCAATCTCAGATAAAAGCTACGCCATAATGGCACTAAAACAGTTCCTCAATATTGGCAATATATTCTCGCTCATTTTGAAAATCTAACCTTTTAGCCTATAGTTTACAACGTTGATAGGATTTTTATAATAATAAAGTTTATTTGCTCCGGGTACAATACCCCTAAGAGCACCAATAATACAACACGTGGTGAGCACATTTGATACATGAAAGTACAATACATCGCGGTAGAATGAAATATAACGAAGTACTTCACATAAATATTTAACAACAAACTTCAATAAAGTAGTTCAACATAGTATTAATAATATATTTAAAATGTTATGCAAGTTTAAATTTAAAAAAATATAAAGATACTTAAACACACTTAGATATTACAAAGCAATTATAAACACAACACAAATTATTAAATTTTGGCATTGAATATGTGACAGTGGTATACATTGACAAAGGGAATTAGAAATTGAGTTCTGTGTGTTGAAGGTAGTGATAAAGTTTGAGTTTGAATGATTGTGGGTTTTGAATGTTCTTCAGAATAGTGGTACATTAATAACACCCTAGTAGGGTGAATAGGAGGGATTAGCATTATGATGAGTGCCATAAAAAATACGCTGATACAGTAGACGTACTCAATGTCTGAGCGGTCGATGATGACCAACTACAATAAACGTTAGTCCATATGTTAATATGCAGAAATGAAAAAGAGTCGGATTAGAGAAAATAATGACAAAATTATAGTTAAATTATAGTCAGTCTGACTATGACCGGAAAATCTCCAATTTTTTTAACATGTCAACTTAAGTATTGATTTAAACCAAAGGAATATATATCGGTAAGCATGAGTGCCTTAAATGTCTGGGTCCTGCCTTTCGATGCCAGAATACTTCCGCGAAAATGTTACCTATACTTACTTTCTGGACCCTATTCTTCTGTGGCGATTAGAGGACTCGCAGGGCAGCGCTGGAGAGGTACACGGAGGTAAACACGAAAGGCTAAGAACAACGGCGGTTTTAAGTTTTTTACATGAGAGTATTTTATTGGGGTAGAGTATATTACTAATTTTAACCCAATATTACGCCTTATGAACAAGCATTCGTGAAAAATTAGATAAATAGGGTTATGCAAGACATTATTTGTACACTAGAAAGTTTAAGCTAAAAAATAGATTAATGAGAGTAGGCAATTTTCCACAATATAAACTTTAATACGACCGGTTTCGATGTACTAAATCATCATCAGGTAACAAGCATAACTCATAGTCCAGTATATACACAGAATTGCAAGTACTGCAATATACTGGACCATGAGTTATGCTTGTTACCTGATGATGATTTAGTACATCGAAACCGGTCGTATTAAAGTTTAATTCGTGGAAAATAGCCAACTTTCATTAATTATGTCATTCCACCAGATTACGCCTGAAACGTCTCTTTTTATAAAAAAGAAATATTGGCAATTTCGCTTTAATTTTTACGGCCTGTATATTTGCTTAAAGCCCTCTAAACGTGGCAAAACGTTTCCCTGAAACACCATTCCGCCATGCTCGTTGGATCGTGAAGTCATAAGTCGCACCATATCGCCGCCATCGTAGCCTTGATCTCAGTGTTGAAGAAATCAGCGGTATGGCATTATTTTGTGGTCGGAAAATGCAACTGGATTCACTGAAAACTTTTTAAGACTAGGTATTAATGATGTATTGCCCTTCGATATTAATCCGAACGCTTAAACAAGGATTTATTTCGAACCTACAGCTTAATTAGTTCAAGGGACATGGTTTTTGGAGGTCATCTGGTTTAGAGGTCTAAAAAAACGCATTATTTTCCAAAGCAGAAAGAAATCACAGCTCTCTACTCTTTGATTTATAAAAGTGTACTTTTTTGGCGTATAAAAAAGATTACTTACCTATAGAAAGATTTTTCACCAATGAAAAATATTTTTTTACCCTTAAAAAATTCGAATACAAGACATAAAATGTGGTCATTCGTAGATCACTGAGAAAAGTCTTCCACCTTTTTTTTAATTTGGACTCTTTTGATTGTATCGAAATATCTTGCCGACATTCACTAAGCAAAGGCAATGTTGACTTACTATTTTCTTTAAACTTTTTCGGACTTTTTTGACCCTCCGAGCCTTTCTTTAAACAAAATTTTCACTCCAAAAACGTGCTAAAGCCCTAAATCAACCCGAGGCATAGTTCTGAATGAACATTTGCAGCAATGATGAAACGACAGTCATAAACATTTTGGTTCAACTAGGTGCTCTCAACTTCAGGTATTTCTCAACCCGTGCCTACTCCACGAAGTTCTAGTCATTGATCAAATAAGATATAAATTCTCATCAAATTATTTATACATGAATCTGAGAGTTTTTCAATGGATAAATTAATTGCTGCTTTGGCGTAACCTTGTTCATGTTCAATTTCATATGAGGTTCACGCGAGCAATGCAGATGCTCCATCTCAGGTCTCCATTACTGTCCACCATAAGGAATATGTCCTTGTTGCTTGAAATTCGGTTGAGCATATCAAGAATTAAGAACGACCCGTAGCGTACGTATGGACACTTCCTATAAAGGTACCGGTTTTTAACAGACGAGCAATTTTAAGCTCTACTTGTAACAGACCGGTGGTACCGACACAACATTATTGGTAAATGGTGGAGTTTAATTCATATTTTAATATATTCTGCAGAATATTAACGTAAATTTGACTTATTTAGCCTGGTATTTCTGTCAATTGGTGTAAGAAGATCCAGTAGGGTATAAAATTACGCGAAAATCATCACCAATTATTTTTAACGAACATTCAGTAGTACGTAATCTGTGAATTGCTGCAGCCTAATTGAGGAATGAGTGTCTATCTAAGGAAGTGAAAATCACCGTGTATAAAAGTGTACTTCTCCCCACTTTGTTGTATGTTAGTGAAACATTGGTATGTCAGGATAAACACGTGAGTAGACTAAACGCTGTGGGTATGAGTTATCTGAGGAGTGTTTGCGGCAAGAGTAGGATGGATAGGGTCAGGAATAAGTGGGTCATGAATGATTGTGGGTTAAATGCTCCAGTATAGACATATATGAAAGGAGTGTGCTTCGTTGGTTTGGCCATGTTGAGAGAATGGATGAGAGTCGGATAAAGAAACAGATATATGAGAGTGAAATGAATGGTGCGAGAGGGAGAGGTAGCCCGAGAAAGTTGTGATTGAATGTGGTTGAGGAAATTCTTATGAGGAGGAATATTAGGAGTCTTAAAAACAGGAGGGCGTATATGAAGCAGTGCATGGGGGTAAATGAGGCATAAGAGGTTTGCAAGGATAGGTCAGTATGGAGGTAATTATTGAAGCAGAGTTAGGTGTACAAATATGTAATCATGAGTGAAACTTAGTGACTCTGCCTGCCCCGGAAGGGAACGGCGTGATTGGTATGTATGTATGTTTTATTTACACAGAGAAGTACGAATAGGCAAAGGTATGTATGTATCAAATAGAAATATTCCAATTCACTCACGACAGAAGCACATCTTTATCCATCTCGATGGTACTACGCCATATTACCATATAAGTATGTCAAAGACACCTTTCTAAGCATATGTCGGGTCGATGGATGCGGTCGTGATTTTCAAAGATATCGATAATTATGCGTGTGTTCTCTCTCTCTCTCTTGTCATCAAATTGAAGAATTATACATGGATCAGGTGAAGAACATCAGCTATGATGAAACAAAGAAGGAAGCTCGGGACAGAAGCGGATGGAGACGACAGTGGTGTACGGGACCTGTCAGCAGATAGAACACCAGGTGATTATGCACTAATTTAGCGCCACATCGTGATGTCAATCAGTGACGGTACAATGGAATCATCCAAAGTTTCTACCACACTAAGCAAGATCAATTTGGCATGATCTCCGAGCTTATCAAACTAAACTTTTTATGAGAATGATGTGGACATACATGGCTAATTTTCGTGAATAAAAGTTGTAATTTGAAAACAAATCATAACTCCGGCAACGAAATAAATTAGTCTGCTCGTAACTTTGCTTAGCGCTTCGCTGAATTTATGAAGCGAGTGCAAATCTATGTCATTGTGTCCTAATTAACGAAAATTCATTGGATTCACACATGTTACATGTCTTGGAAACAACTCTGGCTGATATTTTGCAACATTTGCTTCTCTCCAAACGCACAATCAATTCTGAGTCGCAAGCACAAGAGCCTAACCAATATTCCACCGTGATGCTTAAGGGGTCGATTCCAACCAACCAAAAAGAATTTATTTTGTTCTTTGGTAATTAATTTTCGATGGGTAATCAATCATGTAAAATTGTCATGGTGAACAGTATTGTCTTCGATATCTCCAGGATCCAACATGGACACCGTCGAGAGAACACCCAACACAGACGAAGATCAACGGCAGGTCATCCTCGAAACATTGGCTGGCATTGAAAGGTGACCCGAAGCTCATCTGAACGAGGGTCGTATCCGACGTGGAGGCAGGGCTGAGGAAACCTACAGATGGCCACGGCGGATCGGCACCACTGATAGGGCACCCTTACACCGTATGAGTGTCGCCCCGCCAGGAGAGAAACGGGCCACACTACTGAGTGGAGAGGAAAGCGTAACTTACGATGAGATATTTTCCAGGTTCATCAGCGTCAAGATAGGGACTAGAACTTGGAACGTTTTAGCGGTCCGACCCACGCTAGCTAATCCAAACCTTTCGCGAAGGGGTTGCTCCGACCGGAGGAATACGACCCGAGGTTCCGGAAGGAATGGCACTCGGTCTGGAGATCGAGAAGACTTTGGCTGGTACACTCAAGATCCCCTAGGCCATCCCTGACGCACACGTTGGCCTGGCCTAGGGTCTAAAATTAAACAAGTGTCCATTGCTCATGGACTGGACTGCACTCATCGGCAGGCCAGGGCCCGTTTACAGATCACCACCCCACGCCGACATAGCACGGCTGAGGTAACTCAGAACTCAGTTATCACCTGCCACCGGGCTGCTTCCGATTTCCATTAGGCTCACTGGGGTGGAGGAATGGTTTAGGAACACTATTAGCTGGTCTTTATACACGTCGACCAATCCCGAAACCCAGCTGCAAATTATCTATGTATTTTTACCAGAATACTTTAAAATAATAGAAATTCTTGATCATTGCTTTCAACGATTTTAGCATTCTCCAGGCAACGATACCAAAAATCGAACTGTTTCAATGACATTTTTATTATATCGGTTGGCATTAGTTCACTACATATTCTGAATATTATAGTATAAATGCCCAGTACGCATTTAGTCAATTATCTGTATCGCTTTAATAACTAACATTCCCCTGGATAACTTTACGAGATTGAATTTGATTATTTCGCCAAGACCTGTCAGAATCGCTCACTACTTTTTAGTTTTGTAAATCTTAGTTGAATTTTATATTGGGTGATCGACTCGTGGAGACTGTCCCATTTTATTAATCCTGAAATCGTATCATCTGTATTGCATGATTTACGATCGTTGAAGAAGGTATTTGATACGTACGTAAGGTATTTGATACGGTACAATGTCATTGCTTCCTTCCGCCAGGTGCGAAATTCGAAGCGTCACCCGCTATCTCGTTGTGAAGGGAAAATCGCCGTCCGAAGTTTTTAATGAGAGTAAAATGGTTTATGGTGAAGGAGTTATGAATTGTACGAGTGTGTTTAAATGGTGTCGTGAATTTAAAAACGGCCGTACTGACGTTCACGACGAGCAGAGGAGTGGAAGACCATCGATTGTGGCTGATGAGCTTGTTGAAAAAATTGATAAAGCTGTTCGTGGCGACCGCAGATCGCCAAGGCATCATTTTGCAGAGCATCTAATTGATGAGGGTCACAGATCCAATTTTACCCCTAAGCTGTTACACGTTTGTGACAAGGGGGGGAAGCTGGCCTTCCTGGAACATTTTGAAATTCTGTCATATCACAATGTGCACGGCGACAAACTACTCAATGACATAATCCCTTCAACCGTCTCACCCTTGTTCTCTGTGCCAGTACCACCACCTCCACCCCCGTAGTCCTTAGAGCCGGGCGTCACCACCTGTTTGTTCCTTCCCCTGCAGTTTTGCCCAATCAACTCTCATTCCCCCCCCCTTATTTCAGCCACCTCCCTCTACTTGAGATCTCTTATACAAACTGTGCTTCTTTTGGTATTTTACTCTTTAATCTTGATTATGGCCAGAGAAGGCCGAAACCGGTTGATTTGTGTTTTAAATACATTGGTAGAAAAAACTAAGCGTTTTAATTTTTAAGATAACTGTTAGGTCTCAAAAATAGCCAGCTATTATTCACATCATCAAGTAGATCATATCTCTTCAATCGTTATTGAATATTCACCACAGTCTCACGTTATCAACAATTATCAACGGCTATTTACGATTCGACTGAGAAGACTTTTTTCCAAGTGGCGCCAAGGACTGAGTGAACGAAATGTGGAAATTGAGGCAAAACATTACTTAGGCAACTATTCCAAGCATTTAAATCCATAATATATATTCACGGGCTAAGGTGTGAAGATTCGAGATATTTGATTGATTCGACCGAAAATGCGAAATAAGTTGAAACGTATGCATGGCACTATGGAATCGAGACATCGCTCAAAAGCTCTCGCACATGTTCATCCATCTGATGGAACCTGGGCATAGAAACTAGAGGGGGGAAATTGATGGCAGATGGAAAGCTATGATTGTACCTTCTATTAATCGTCCTTCACGAAGTATGAACACGAATTTAAATAAATATATTTGCACTCGAACAATTTTCGTATTTTAATCGCTAGTTGATAACTATTTAGCCAATAATGGCTAGTGCCTCGTCATGGAAACGTCGATACAGTGTTCATCAGTGTCAACACCATTACCCGGCAGGAAACCCGATCATTCTTCATATCCGGACAATTTCCGACTATCTATCTTTTCAGTGCCAGTGACAAACTTACTATACCAATATATATTTATATATATTGGTATAGTAAATAACCATTTTTAGTCGCTTACTCATAAATCACTGATGAATTTGAATGATTATAGCCATTCATTATATTATTTTAATATCGTGTTTAAAAAAATTATATTCCTCAATAGAATGGGAGGATTGAGCAAAAATATATTTATTAATTTTGTGGGTGGCAAAGATTCTCTTTGTCGCGGTGACTACTTTCAATGGGGTTCGTACAAGTTTCTCTTCTAGCAATCTGGTTTAAACGGAAGAATAAATGAAAAATGCGGTATCTTCAAGCATTTTACGAGACAAATGACTCTAAATAGGAAGATACAAGGTTAAGTAGGCAATTCAAAGACTTATGCTATGCCTAGAAAAATTGACGAAATCTTGGCTAAGAAATAAATTGAATAATACGAGCATCATCCACATCGATAGTTCTGAACGTACTGACACCCGCGTGGTTTCGTTGGAAAGGGGAGGAGCAAACCAACACGGCAGTGTGAACAACATAGCCAAAACAATTTCCCTCTGCCCGTAAGAACCCTAGTACACTTACTTTCTGGATATGACTCGTATTATTATTAAATTGCTGTAGAACAATATTCACGAAGTGCTAAGAAGTTAATTGTGCATTTGTGTAATTAAATTTGGAGAGGAATTAAATATGTCTGTAGACCGGATAATATTCAAAAAGAGTGTAATTACGTTCCGCGTGAAGTACTACACTTTTAATCCACTGCATTATGATTACTGATAAGTAAAACCGGTAAAACGTGATTATTTACGATCTGTAGACTGTATTTACATTTGAAATGCCGTCTTTAATCACTAGACGGCGAATCAATCGAAAAAGTTGTTTGTTAACGGAATTCTAGGTAACAGTTTTTGGCGACGAGTCGAGAATCCTTAATGTATATTCATGCCTTAGTCTAAGTGATTCAGTGTCGACAATTATAGGAGTCGTGTAGAAGCTTTCTGATGCAAGGAGGGACAATTGTTCATCGTAAATTACTTAACGCATTGCGCAAAACTGAAGACCTCAAGTTAAAGAGCGAAAAATCTAAAATTCTAGGTGTGAACCACTCAGGTATATACATTATACATGGAGAGGGCGCTAGCTACGATGGCCTAGCCAATGCTAGAAGCTGAAGCCAGTCCGCTATCTATGTTACCCCTCACTTTCCTATATTGACTGCGGGCTAACGAACTAATTTTGAAATTTCACTGTTTCCCATCGATAACTTATTACAAATCTGAATATACTTATTTATTTCATGTGGATTCTCCTCACGTATTTTGTTTATTTATTTAAATAAAAAATCATCCTCATTCCCGATGAAAATTATTGTAAAAATTATAAGTGAATATTTTTAATAATGAAAGAAGTAACTTATCTGATTCCACACAGTATTTCACCAACCGACCCGAGTATTGGCATAGGATGCCATTTTAAAGGCCTTCGGTTAAATATTTAAAAAAATTACTTCTTTCATTAAGATGAATACAACCCATTTCCTCCGAGTAACGCCGGAGTAAATTCCTTATATATTAACGGAATACGGTCATCAAAATGCCTTCTAAGTCCGTAGAAATATTCGATGCGAAAAACTATGATTATATTGGAAACGGCGATTCGTAAACGTATTCGAATATTTCAAAAGCAAAACCATACCAGGAAAGATAGTTATGCTGAATTTAAGCTATTGTGTTGGACACGTAGAAAAACGAATCGACACTCAACTTGACAGTGAGAAAATGAAGATATCGCAAACTCGGTGGAGAGAGGCAGCTGACTGACTGATGCTCTAACTATCAAATGAACGACATATGATGCCTAGGCAAATATTAAAAATTGAGATTCCATTTTAGCAATGAAGGAAGAAGGGCTGATTTAATAATAAAAAGTGTGAATAATTGCAAATGAAATATTGTTCTTATTCAACGGAAATTAAATTCATCTCTCTCATCTCCCAACTCAACTTCATCTGAGTCGATTACTATATCTTAGAATAATTTTTCGTGATTATTTCACCCTGTACAAAATTTGGAGACAACAGAGTATTTTACGAAAACAGTCTATTAATTATACAATGAAGACATATATTTACACAACACTTTTCCATACAGCTATATTTAATAAAACGCTTATAAAGAACGTCATCAAATATTAGGACTCTTCGAGAAAGTTCTTCGGCTAGAAAGAAAAATAATTGCGAACACTGTAACTATTTTAATCAGTTATATGACATAGAATCACAAAATATTTAGATTTAATTTAACGGCGATAGAAATTTTTTATTCATAAGAAATTGGAAATTCCTACAAAACTATGAAACAATAACATAAATACAAAACAAATGATATCCAATCCTAAAGCACATTTCTCGCTGTTGTCGAAGCGAAGAAGTTTGCGTTTGAACTTTGAAATATACAAATCGAATAGAGAGCTTTCACGAAGTCAACACCGATCTACCATCTATAGGCGACAGGAACAACGACTAACTTCGCTCCCAGTCGGTGCGATGCGCGACACCTACATACGAAAACGTGAACCTCATGAACACCACAAGCGACATACTTCCGCGGGTTCTTTCGAAATGACTAACAGCAAAACCACTATTGAGCTCAATGTTTCGATGCAAAGGCGGAAATGATGCCTTGCAGAGATAAGTAATAAAAATGTACACTTACATTGCTTTTTATATTACACCTCCATTTTAAACAATTGATATCAGGATAAATGATTAAAGTTATAGAAAATAATAATAATTAAAAACAAAGAGTAGGGCAAATTTGACATATGTTTACATCCACCATTCCCAGGTGTATTATTTTATTTCTCTCATTGTGATGATGAAAAATATTCTGAAAACTGAATTACATTCCAGTCACTTGGCGCTGATAGCAGTATAAAATATATTTACCACCGCTGAAACTTCAAAGAAACTGGGAAAGAAAATTTGGACAGTGGTTCCACTGCGCTCAGCATTACACTAAAATCAGTAGGATACGGAATCTTTGTCATTATTTTGATAATATATTGCATTTCGACTGAGAAGACACAAATGGGAAGACAGCAAAAATTGTCAAAGACACAGCAAGGCGATTCAGCGACCCAGCAAAAAAATACCTTAGAAGCTGTTCTGTAGAATGTAAGGAATTCTACAGAAATTGACTCTTTTTCTTCAGAACTAATTCCTTTTCTAAGGATCTGTACGGAACATTAGAGCCTGACTCTACAGAACACATGTTCTGTAGAGTTATTTTCTGCAGAGACAAATAACTCCTTACTAGCTGTTCTCTAGAACTTCAGCAACTCTACGGAAATATGTGAGGTTTCTGTTGACCCAGTTCCTTTTCTAAGGACCTATATGGAAAGTCGTAGGGAAATGAACAGAATGTCCTAAGGAATTCTGCAGAACGTCCTAAGGTATTCCGCAGAACATCCTAAGGTATTCTGCAGAACATCGCAGGGAATTCTGTTAAATGGCGTTTCAATACTTTAAAGAATATCTACAGAACCAATTCTGTAGAAGTATTTAAAGGAAACTATACAGTATTTAAGGAGGGAAGCACCCGGAAGTTCAGCCAATGCCGGTCTCCTACGAGAAATACTGAAAAGCCGTCCTGCAAATAAGACAAAATAATAAGAACTGAAATTTCGGGAAATTCGATGTGATTTTAAAATACGTAAAAGGAAAAACTACGTATTTCCTTTAAATTCGTCTCTTGCACATTGCCTTGAGCATTGAGTATGGCCCGTCATGGTACCTCTCTGCTCTTCTAATAATCGACATTGGTTTTTCGAGAGGTTGTCCTCAAATGTCCTTTCCATCCTTCGGCTTATGGTTCTAGAAAGTATTTTTTATGCACTTGTCACTATACTCTAGGTTCGGTGCTCCTCACATCTCTCAATCCTTGTCTTCATCGGTATCGCAATTATTGCACTTCTTTGAAAGTCCTCTGGAAGTCTTTCCCTTTGGTAGCTATTTTTTATTATTTCGTAGACGTTGTCCTAGGCTCCACTTCCGAGCGCTTTGATTATTTCTCCGTTTATGTTATACACTATACGCTCTTCGATTTTCTTGAGGTCTTTTACTGCTCTATCGAATTTGCTCCTCAGTGTGTATGTGCTCCGGTCTTCCTCGTCAGCCTCGCTCTCTTTTTTCGTCAGGTTTTCATCCACGGCGATCCCCCTTGGTGGAGATCTTCGATGTACTGCTATTATCTATTACCAATGTCTTCACCCTCATCAATACATTCCCCTTCGCACCCTGGATGTGGCTGGGGCGAATCTTTCTCTTCTCCCTTCTTCAGCCAATATTTTCATGTTCCATCTTTGCTCATGTTTTATCTTTCTAATTTTCTTGTATCGAAGGCGGCCTTCCAAGACTTGTAGGTTGTGATCACTGCTTACATCCGCTCCGGAATAGCTCTTGAACTGCTTTACTCGGTTCTTGTATCCGACTCCGACAAGTATGTAGTTTATTTTGTACCTGACAATATCACCGGTCATCTTAAATGTATACCTCCTTCGCCGATGCTGCTCGAAGAGAGTGTTAGCCACAAAAATATTCTTCTCATTGTAGAACTCTTTCAGTCTTTCTCCTTTAAAATTTATTTTGCCCAGTCTGAAGTATCCTACTCTATTTCCTTCTTTTTCCTCTCCTACCACTGCGTATCAGTCTCCCATTAACAAGAGACTGTCTTTCCCCTTTGCTATCCCGAGGACCTCTTCAGTTTTCTCGTACACTTCTTCTCCCGTATGGTTAGAGGTGGATGGAGAACATCTGGAACAGGTAAAACGCTTCAAGTACTCAAGCCTGGGAAATGAAGTGACGGAGGATTGGAAGAGTGAAATAGAGATAAGAACAAGAATTGGTATGGCTAAGGAGGCATTTAGGAAGAAAAAAGCTATACTAACTAGTAAAATGGAGGTGGAACTGAAGAAGAGAATCGTCAAGTTTTTTGTTTGGAGTGTGTTTTTGTATGGTGGGGAAACATGGACGATGACAGAAAATGATAGGAAAAGGATAGAGAGTTTAGAAATGTGGATTTGGAGGAAAGTGCTTAACATCAAGTGGTCTGATAGGGTTAGGAATGAAGAGGTGTTGGAGGGAATAAAAGAAGGAAGAAAGCTCTTAAAGACCATTGAAGATAGGAAGAGGAACTGAATGGTACGTGTATTGAGAAAGAAATGTTTGTTACGAGATGTACTGGAAGTGGATGGAAACCGCAAAAAAGGAAGAAAGAAAAGAAAGATGATTGATGACCTGAAGGATGGAGGGAGTTACAGAGAATTGAAGAGGAGAGCAGAGGACAGAGAGAGATGGAGGCACCAAGGACCTGCGAAAGCAGACAACTAATGATGATGATGGCTAGACGTCGGCATGTACACCTGCACGATCATTTTGTCAGTTGACTCTCTTTCCAGCTTCACCATTATAGTCCTCTCGCTGTACTATCACTCTTCTGCCCCATTTTTTCTCCAGCCTACACCTGCAATCCTCTCATCGTCTCACGGATATTTCACTCGATATCCGTCGCTCCAGTAGTCGTCTTCCCCCGCCCATTTGATCTCACCGACTCCCAGTATATCCTCCCACAGCCTCTCCATCTCCGAGCTCTCCAACTTCCCGTTCACCGCTAGAGATCTCACATTCCATCTCCCCATCCTGCATTTGTACTTTCTGAACTGATCATATGTACTACCTGACTGACTATGTACCCCGCCCAGAAGTCTCCACCCGAAGATCCGATTGTGAGACTATTTTACCTCCGGAATATTTTACCGCGATGAATGCCATCATGTCACATATAGTTCGAATGCAAGGCTGCTTCAACTGGGGAGGTTAATGAGGCGGTTTCTCCGTTGCCTTCCACATCGCAGTACCCCGGCCGATTCCGTGAACTCCACTCTCTCCCGTTGAGCTGGCCATTAATACCGGTCCAATCTTCTAGATCTGCACCATTAAATAATTCCACCACAGAGTTGAAAAAAGGGCGAAGCCGGATAGGTACATGGTTATGATGTGATCGTAGGAACAAGGTGCGTGCGAAAACGTGCAATCACGTACGAGGACGAAGCATTAAAAGGGTTTCATGAACAGTTTTTTTTAGATGAGTAGGTGTGGTCTGCCTGGCGCAAAACATGGATGTAACTGAGGATGTCTATTGTGACTGAACCAAATTTAAATTCAATGCGAACGCCGAAAATTGTAATCAGCCCACGATCGTGCCAAATGTAATCCTGAAATTAGTTCCAAGAATCAGATAGAATGTCACCTCCAACTTTTGTTTACTTCCTCCATTGACTTTCTCAAAGTCCGACCGACCATTGCTGGACTTCCATTATCAAATATTGTTTTTGTTTCCTATGGTTCACCATCGTAAGATTTGACCTTGCTCTTTCACTCAGAACACCCCTTTTCGGTTTCCGTTCGTTGAGGGGATAGGGGAGGTACTTGCTCAAAGCCCGCTAGAGGCCAAAAGCATAGTTGTTCCGAGGGACGCAAAAAAATTCGCGTCCAACCGGAGACGTCTTCAAGGTCTTAATCCTTGGGAGGAGGGAAAGGGGGTGGGGCAAACAAAACAAACCATAGACATGCAAGAGATTTCTAAGCTCTTACTGAGAAACACATACCAAGAAACAGAGCGATGGAATCGAAAGACCTTCGTGATTTTTCAATAATTTCATCGAACAAATGATGTCCGCCGTCACGCGCATGCGTGCAAAAATATAGACCGAGGGAATCCCTGTGGGATTTTCACAGAACGAGACTCACCACCCTAAACTGACTATGCATGAAGAGTGGCGTTCTAGACATCGGGTGGGACATTATATTGTGTTCATTCCATTGCCATGGCAAGCAATGCGAGAATAAAACCAGGGTTTTCAAATGGAATCATTCAGGAATAGCCAATGACGTTGGGTGGATGCAAGTGCCTTTTAGTGACAGAGGTATCAAGGCCATCGATAGCAAAAATTTCAAGTAATATTATTTTAAGTACGTTTCCATGATGTTGGCAATGGATAATTTTGTGTCTGCAATTATTTTACAATAGAATATTTATAAATTGCGTAATTTTGTTTAAATTCATAAGAGAATATCAATATTCCTCTGAGTCATGGCATCAGTATGAAAACCTACAATCATTTGCCATAGCATATGCTCATTTTGAAGGAGGCTCTCGGATCACATACGAATGTAAAATAATGAAACGTGAGCTTCAATTAATTTCATAATCATTTTTAGATATATGTTCTAGCTACACCCGAATTTATCCATCTCATGAAAATAATAGTTCGCAGCGCAGGCACTTCTTTAAACCCTAGTGCCAATTAACCATGAACTTACCGACAGTGGAGTTTTCACGGGAAAATTGTACCAAAAAATGTTGGAGTAAATTATCCGAGGAAAATGACAAATTAAATTTATCCGTTCTCAAGTTTATTTCCTCTATCTTATTCTTGTGACTGTTTCTACCACGATACGCAGGCTTTAGGAAAACATGGTAAAAGTTTCCCAAAAAATAGACTTTCCAACTTATGCGAAAGATTCAACCTAAACTTTTCCCTTAACTTTACTCATGATCCTCATCCAGTTTCCTTTCTAACTGTTACGTTTATCGGAGCTTTGCTTTACAAATCTTTCTTCCCTTGGATCTACTTGATCTCTTGATGAAAATAATCCTATTTCACACGGGTCTCACATACTAGCAGTATAATGCCAGTGAGGTCCAACAAGAGAGAAAAATAACCTCGATCATTCACCTTTGAAATTTTTCTTCTCTACGTTTGCACTTCCTAATTGGAGTCATGACTTGTTTTATTTGAAGTACCAAGGAAATCACTGTAGCATTCACGTCCAAATCTGCTCAGTATATTATTACGTTGGAATTTATAAGTGTGCCTTTTTTAAAATGCTGATGACTGCATAAATTCTCCACTAACAGTAACTATGCTAATATCATCCTCATTTTTCGCTATGACGGAATGCTTCACTGTCATACCTTCATAGAAAAGAAGCCTCGTTATGCCCTTTGTAATCAAAAGGGTCTATTTCAAGGGGATGGGATTCCTCATTTTAAAAATCATTTGATCCCGGTCAAGTGTCGGGAATAGTCATTTTGATCCTCCTTTAGACTTCGAAATCTTCAAATTACGGACCGCGTTCCGCTAGAAAGGATTTTCGAGAACATATCAGACACCCTGAATTTCTTCTCGCACTGGTTACGAAGGCAATAGAAGGATCACAACATAGCATCCTACCCGGAAGGTGGAGCACAATATTTTATGCGTAGCCAATATAGAGTGATGAATCTTGCTTCAGAAACTTTGCAAAGAGACGCGAAAAGGCACGGCTGGAACCATGGTGGAAGGTAACGGGGATTATAATAAGTTGTGATTCGCCTTTGTTTGGTCATCATGAGGACCTCCGGGTGAATTCTGATCAACAGCCATCAGAAAGGCACTGAGAAAAATCCATAGCATCTCCAATGTTCTTCGTGACCGTATAACGTGTGCTTGGGAAGTAATTGAAACCGCTGGACACCTTAAACGCCGCTCGGAGGCTCTGGATTGAAATTTAATGGCAACTTTCCGCGGCGGATGGATGAAATAAGACGCGGAAATTTGAGCCCGAGATAATGATAGGGCTAATGTTTGATTAGCTGAGTTATTTCTTCCACGGGTGCTCCCGGGAGTGAGTTTCACGATTCACTAGGCTGAAGTAGTCCGACTGAGGGCTTCGAAATCTTCAAATTACGGACGGCGTTCCGCAAGAAAGGATTTTCGAGAACGGGCGATAGTTATGTGATTCTCAGGGGTTATACGAGGAACTCTTCTGTTCTCCTATGGATTAAGTTGATACGGCAACTAGGGCACTAGAACCTGCATGCCTATGTCCTAGACCAAGGTCAGATTCCCAAAATTGGCTGAGGAATTTCGGTTTTATTCCATGCGGTGTGGATATCAATTCACGACCCAAGCATTGTTCGCACGAGGAAATATTGTATTGCGGAAGTAGGAATGAATCAAGAAAGAAGTTGTAATGACATGTGAACATATATACATTATTCCTAAATCTTGTAAAACATTTTCGGGAGAATTGAAGTTCGAATATAATGAAAATCAAAGATAACGACTTTGAAGCTCGTCAATGTACATAATAAATCTAAACTCGCCAAAAATCGTCTAACCAAAGCAACAAAATAAAAGAGAGCATGGTGCGGACAAAACAAGGAATTTTGTTCCCCACGAACATAAGGGAATTACAGCATAAGAAATGAGATGTAATAAATAATTTCTTCCTTTTACTTCTCTTCCACACTTTCCTTAGCCTAAGACTAAACACCACAGTCAAACGCCTTTGTAGAGGGTAGCAAATTAATACAGATGTGGCAGAAACTTAAACATAACTTCACCATTGAATTTAATTTTGAAAACTCGCAGCTCATATTTCTCCTACTGACTATTCATGATGAGCAATCAAAAGAGTTATATTGCGAAAATTGATGGCAGAACGGAGAGATTTCAAATATTTATGTTTCTGCAGACAGATACTATGATAGTCGCGACTGATAATTTCCATTTTAAGTTCTCTCTCTACGCAGAGGAGACTACATTAATTTCATTCAGTATCACTCACTTAACCTCGCCCTTGAAACCGCCTCTTTGCTAGTTTGCCTCTTCGTACGAATCAGCAACCATTCAATTGGCATCCACATCTCAATGCCGTTTTACCTAAAGCATTAAATTTGGCAATTTTGACGCACAGCAATTGCGATTGGGCGGGAGCGGAATTGGAGTATGGGCTATTTTCTTGAATTTGCTCATGCACACGCGCAATCATTCCAGCAAGTTCTCACATTGCAAGACGCAATCGACACGACACAGGCTCCACCTCGAAATGGGAAGAGTACTGCATGCCAGGTATGTGATCACCCCGTGCCACACCCCCCCCCCCCCTGGGGATGGCTTGTAGTGTATCCTCCGAGAAGCGCATACCGTAACACCACCATTCTCACTGTTATTTCGAAGTCCTAAGAAAATCGCGAGACGTGCCATTGCTGAGATGCGATTCTCACGGCGAGGTTTCCAAACGTGTGGGAATGACTTATAACCGCATGCCGCAATTTAAGGTAGTTTGATCGAAATATCATTTGACTTAGAAATCAATGACTTTTGGTCTCATTTTAAAGAAAAATATCTCACCCTTCTAATGATATCAAAAATTCTACCCCTTACTGCATTAATTTCCGAGATATTTGCCAAAAAATACCAGCCCTTTTACATGGGAAATGGTACGTGTATGCACTCCAGAGAGACATTATTTAAAAATGAGGAATTTCTAGCACCTAGATCTGGTAAAAAAGTCAATAGTGCGTAGTTTGTGTTTTCTCCACTATTTTTGAAAATAAATCATATTGTCACCGCATTAAATTCTTCGGGATCACAGTAAACCTTCCGTTTTGATGGATTTTCAAACGTACCGCGTGAAAAAAATGAGTCAAGTTAAAGACTTATTAAGATATTTTCATTTGATAGCTTACAATTCCTGTCATATATATTACTATATAATTGCACCATTAATAATGCAATATTTAATTGATGTGTCCTTCAGCTGGTGAAATTGAAACGTATAATTCGAATATAGTCTCTATTATGACTAGTGAACTAACTCGCTCGGACTCCCTTAAGAGAGAGGTCGACCTGAGATGTTGATTCCCGTTCTCACGCCGCGTCGGAGACCCAGAGGAGAAGGAAGATGGCGACCGCCATTAACCTCCAAGTGACTTACTGGCTGGCCCTCCCCAATTCCTCTCCTTCACTTCCCATCCATCTTCCATCCCCATCACAACCATTTGACGAGCGAATTCGGCGCTTTTGAACGACTGGCTGAAAATTTACGAACCGTGTCTCGACCGAATCCATACAAATATGCATTTATTGATTAACTCATAATGAAAACGATCTACAGTTCCTGAACATCCTATTTATTATGAATTATTCCCTCTCGTTCCACAACTTAACGCCACAATCAATTGATTTGATTTGTTGATTATTCGCGGAAACGCAGGAGACCTGTTTCAATGATTAAATGGTTATTTAGTTTCGCAACCATTATCTGTGAATGAGTACAAAAAGAGAAGTACCAGGCGTGATATGGTGGAACTTCAGCATAATGAATCACAGAAACGGCAATTTTCCACTAGATAAGGTTTTAATGCGACCATGGGAGGTGGAATAGGTTCATCCTTTTGGTGTGTTTTCCCTATTACTCCTCCCCTCCCCCCCTCCCCTAAACCTTCCTTTGCGAGCCTTCCCCATTTCTCTCCCCTTCACTTTCTTCACTTTGACCTCCTCCTCCTCCCCAACCACTTCCTACGTCACACTTACCCTTCCCCCACCTTCTCCTCCCTACCCTACCTCATCCTCCGCTAAATTTTGTATATATACCTGTTCTGTTTTTTGAGCATGCGCCTGACGATGGTGCAGTGCATCGAAACCATGGTCGTATTAAAACTTATCTGGTGGAAAATTGCCATTCCTGTGATTCATTCTGTGATTGAGTTTTTGATCGGGGCCTATCGCAACAGATATGTCCAAGGCATTAAATTAATCAGGAGAGTTACAATATCCATACACGCAGATGACTTCCTTTGAAATAACGGCATCAATAGAGGTGGAATGGAAACTAAGGATGTTATTTTCAACAAATTATGAGATAAAATGCTATTTAAAACACTTTGGCTGTATATGTTATAACATATTCAGTTACGTAGTATATTTATCGTTTTCTGCGGAGAAAAGTTGACGTGAAACATGTAAACATTATAACATATAACCGCTAAAATATTTTACACGATATTAAAGAGAATTTAACATACTTTCATTCATGATTGATTTTCTCCCTAGTTTTTCCAGAGAACGAGGATAGTAAGCTTTTCTCCCTAAAAATCTTACTAGTCTTTTTGGGAAAGACTGTTCGTTTTTTAACACAATGGGGAAGAAGTCATTCTTGGAGGAATAAAATGTGCTGTATCTAAGGTGGATGTGCTATCCATCTGTGCAGTAACTGGACAGGAAGTGTGCTCAAGACTGTACTTAAATGGAAACAAACAGTACAGTTTGCCACATTACTCAGCATTTTTGCAGTACAGTTATTGCATCTGTACACTTTCAACACTGGAATAAAGCACAGTTTTTAAACAGTGCAATTCCTGCACTCTGATGCAGTATATCTCCAGTACAGCTCTTTCCGCAGTTCAGTCTCTATAGTAGGTACACTTCCTGAGCAATTCCCCCTAATCATTTTTTAAATAGCACTGTCCAGTACAGTTTTGAGCACTGGGACTGCAGTAATTGTTGAGTTTAGTACAGGTTAAGCTTATGTAAGGTACATCCACAGTAGAGATTTTTTCTGTGGGTTGTACAGAGTGGAGGTTTGTTATTGATACCAGAGGAGTAATCATTTACTCAAATCTGATGAGTCTTTCTTCTGTATTTCAAAATTAGAATATACATTTTCCACAATGATGGGATAGTAATTACGTTGACTTATACTGGACATAAACTAAGTGAAATTATTTTACATAAATTTTGAGAATTACATAAAACGTTTACAAGGAAATTTAACGATATACAATAAGTTGAGAATATCGGCTACACCAAAGACCAACATGCATCACTTACTGTCACCTTAATGTTCCATTGCCTATCATAAATTAATTTTGGAAATTATGAATCATAATAGTAAAAACTGGAGCAGCTACGCGTGAAACTGCAGAGGCGTCATTTTATGCATATAAAAAGCGTTTCTAACAGAGTATTTTTAAGTATGTGCCCAAAACATTCTTCAAATATGTAACGTTAAAACGCGTACACGTACAATATAGTTAGCACGTTGATGCTCCGATTAGAACTTGTACATTATAGCGAAAACAATTCCATAGGCTCGTATTGCCGGTTAAGCATCACTTGTTATTTTTTGTGGCAAGTTTTCGGAGTATTCAACCAACGTAAAACAACCATATCTACATCAACAAAACACTGTGCAAGATACCTTCAGGGTGTGTGGCACGGGGTGATTTAACACTGCGCATATGGCTTTAAATCGATAACTATGGGTTTTTTAATCTTATAAATCCCCGAAATTTGTTTTTAACAATTGACAACAGCACGATACGACAATTATTGCCATGCGGAAAATCAAAGTACCACTTTACTTAAAGTATGATCACACCTTCCATGGAATACAATATTTACAATAATAAGAAATAAATATTTTCTAAGTTGTTGTGAAAGCTTCCGCGGAGTGGTCTTTAATCATGATGACTTTCGAGATTGCTCTCGCGTTGTGTCATTTTTGTGACGACAGTTTCGCGAGCGTTCCAGCTCGCCTCTTCAGGTAGAACCGAAGAAGCACCCTAGGACTCTTGCGAAACTGTCGTCACAAGAAAGACACAACGTGGAAGCAATCCCAAAAGTCATCATGATTCAAATATTTTCTAGGTAGCTTTTACACACTCAGGATATTTAATACTTTGAGGACTCGCTGTGGATATTTAGATATTATTTTGTACACTGAAGGATAAGAGATTGGTGATGGAAAGATGAAGATATAAGGTAATACGTGCCTTGACGATCTCAGGTCATTTTGCACTTCCAGTTCGCCACTAGGCAGGCAGGGGCAACAGCACTATGTACGAATGGGAGGATATCTCGAGTCCGAATCCGAGTGCTTAACTTGGGCGATCGAGCGTGAACCGGTATTTCCATCGTGGCAGGCCGTTGACGATGCGTTCGATTCCTCAAAGTGGTCGATGCGCCACCTACTTGACTCTCATCCATCTTTTCCTTCCTGCTTGGCAAATGAATGTTGCGTCGTAGGTAGTTCCCGCAAAGGAAAATCTATGCTCCACATTTGATCAGTAGTTTGGTTAAATCTCTGGAGCTAAACGAAAGAGTTTCTGCCGCAAACGGGTATCAAACATTTTTCATCGACTTAACATTTAGCTTTGCCATTTCCTAACCACTTAGAGGAGTATGGAAATCATCGATAGGCATATTGGGTAACGTATAATAGCAGAAAAAATATATTTCTAAAATTAATGATCGCATCTCCGTTGCTTTTCTATTTTATAGCTAAATTTATGTTTCATAGTAAGGAGCCGCATTACCGTACTCCAAGGGGTCCATTCTTCCCACGCTGCCTTCATTCAGCTGGGGTGATAATTGACGTCTCGCTCATCGAAACGTCGGCTGGGATGGAGGACTTGTCCTGGTGGCGAACAGTCTTTGGCCTCAGCATACATCGGGAAAGCGCCAGATCTTCTTCAATCTCCGAAGACCTTGGGGAAAAGAGTAATGAAATTATGCAAACAAATTTTCTCTTGAATGGTTGTGATGATCATGACTCAAATAACTAATGACCAACTTTTAAGATCCTTCTGGTTTATAATTACTTTCATACTGACTTTGAAATAATTAGGGATATGCTGTTTCAGTTTCGGGCGCTAAGCTATTAAGAAAGCATTCACGAAACAGCCATCTGCCCCGAAAATATGTGCGGAATTGGATTAGTCAGTCATACATTATAAATTACTGCTAAATTAGTCCGCAAATCAGTGACGGCCAGTCATAAATTCATGAGCTGGATCAGTCCTGACCTCACTGATAAAGTGAATTAGAATTTATCTGGTTCTTCCCACGTTGCAGAATTTGAATAGTGGACCCTTTCGCTGGCGTTCCAGTCGGAATATTCAGATCCTAATGTTCAGGACAATTGTCGGCCGCTATGTTTGGGGCTCTGTTCCGTTAAATGTCCGTTGGCATCTAGTCCGGATCTCTCTGATTGGCTGAGGAGTCAGACGGTCTTGGATTGTTAAGAATCCGTATGAAAGTAGAGGAGAGCGAATGGTCATTTTCCCTGCTGAAGTAATTCGGATTCTTTGCGATTTCGATCGCTACCCGTATTAGCCGAGGGAAGTAGGTACTTATTATCCCTGGCGATGATTATACTTTCTTTAAATTTATTACGTGGTCAGGTGCTGACCAGCTCAGTCAGCACAGAGTTGAGAACTAATCGTGTATTTATTTGGCCGAAGTATCGAGCCGGGTCTTAACTGGCATAGTTGTCGGATTCGGTGTCACCCACCCATATTTATAATGTATATTTTTATTTAGAGTATAAATTTAAGCGTAAAGTGTGAATGAAAATCGGCATGCACTGAATAATTTCCACTTTCCACTCCGTATATTACCGATTGGTTCGTGCAAAAATTATGATAGAAACTATTTGCATGTATACAATAGTCACGTTCTCACAAAATCAATTAAACGACCGATCGTCGATGAGTATCTCCACTAATATTCGATTAATTAAATCTGATATTAATTTAGCAGCACGGCAAGAAATATTATCGCATAATCATATATATCGCATATTATCGCTAATATCTATAAGCACTTGAGAATATACGCAGCAGACGAGGATTTAGTTCATGTCTTCGACATGCGAGTCTAATGAAAAAAGAAAAACGATTTTTATGCTGCGCAACTTCCTAAGCTTGCGACCATGCTTCGTTCAACTTGTCCTCTTCGTTGTTCTCCAGCCTCGAGCGTTGACGCCACCAAGTTCTACTACTCCGCCTTTGCGTCAGCTTTGTGATCCGCTCAGCCTCCGTGCCTTATTTAATTCTTCATGGTCTCTGCACTTTCAACCATCCCTTTTAATTTTAACCTACGGCTCTCCCTTACTTCTCTCTTGTCCAAATCCTTTTCCCGCCCAATATATTTCATATTTCATCGATCTTCACTTCACCTTTATGAACGTGGGATTCTCTTTCCCTCCACATCGTTTATTTTTTGGGGATTTTCCGTCCGTCACCTCGTGGTGGATATTCTTATCCAGCGTTTAAGGGAGGTGATCTTATTTCCTGAGGCTGTACCGATTTCTGCTGCCTCAAGGTATTCATACAAGGGTATTCTTATACCGTATTTTAGCCGAGAAATATCGGCTAATAGACCTCATTTGCGCCAATTTGTCACCAGTTTGTCACGTGTAGGATCAGTTTTTCGACGAGATAAATCACGAGTTATATCCGACATACGCACCAATTTTGTATTGGTCGTGCTGTTCGGAGGCGTGTTCAGAAAGAGCAGAATGGCGACATTGGTCGCTCTACGACGTTCTTCCAACCTACATTTAAGGGATCTCGAGGTTTGGCCAATATACGATTGTCCGCAGCTGCATTTTCGCGATATTTTCCGAAGTTCCTGCGACGTAAGGTATAAGTGCGCATGCCCATGATCTACATCAGGCTCAACTATCTCATCCAGGGCCAAATCGCGTTTCATCGAGAAGAACCCGAAAAATTCTAATTTACAAGAAAACCGCGGACGCCTCCGTAACAATCTCATTGAGAAAGCTTTAAAAATAAATACCTAGTAACAATTGCGAAATGAAAGTAATACACAGTTAATTAATAGACTAGAATATTTATTTAATAATTCTCGACGGTATGAGAGAATGAGTCCACCATAATACATATATAACTTTTTACGTTTCACGTTTTATTTCGTCACTCCATTTTAATAATATAACTCCATAATGTATTGCATTGAAACCTAGGTCGCATTCAATTTATTTTAATAATGGAAAATTGCTATGTTGTCCTCATTATGATTACTCGTATTCTTGGCCATTGCTTTGCTCCAATGAGAGTAACATAACGTTACATATACCAAAATTATGCTTCTTACAAGTTAGTCACAACCATAAGCGTACCCAAGGGGATGCAGGAGGGGCAGCCCCCCCCTTGACGAGACATTTCATGACAAATCTGTTACACGGAGCCGGACAGGATGATGTCCTGCCCTCCCTCCACCCCCCAGCATAAATCTTGGCTCCGCCCATGGTCACGACATTGCTTTCATGAACACCTTCATAGCTCATATTTTTGCGAATACATATCTGAGTGTGTATGAATCATTCTCCTCCATCATTAAAAAGCGGATAATCCAGTACACACCAATCTATATAAATTTTTCCTCTAAACATATTTTTAGTGATTGCTGGTACTTAATGAGCGTATGTACAGCGCAATCATATCACACGGACGTGATTTCAAATCTCAGAGTTGTGAGAAAATAAAGTTACCACTGATGCAATTCGAGACATCCTCAGACAACAAATCCCTTGCATATTCATCGCTTGTACGCCGCCCATTCCTTAATACTTTTATGAGAAAAATTGCGTTTTCTAGAATCTACCTTTTTCAGATTTACCACTAAAAAATCCATTTCTAAGAGAGAGAGAAAGAATGTCATTGGTAATTTAATATGGCAACAAATATACGCTATGAAATTAGTAAACACAAAAGTAGACACCTTTCATTGTACAATTAATGCCATGTATGTAGCAATATATTTCAAAATATGAATATTTGACGATATTAATGCAAAATTTAATGCTGTCATTGGCATTTAGATTTATATTTTTCAGTAAAAATTAACAGTGACACACACAGAGACTCTATTGTCAAAGGCTCCGCTTTCAGCATCGAACTCTACAATACACGATAAAATCTGTGCAGCATCCAAACACCTCTACCTACCATATGCCCTCATTGTTGCTTGCGAGGTAAGTAGATGTCAGAAGATTTACCCATTGCCCGATTAAGTTAGGTGCACAGCCTTACAAAAGGGCAGTACCACATTCACATTTAAGTATTTCACCACGACATCTATATTTACTCTCCCGAAAGGGGCGATGTAATACATGATATCGCGAGATAGTACACATAGCATGGTATTCAAAGCGACATGTCCCATATCTCAGTGGGTCAATACGGCAGTGCGATACCTCCGACATGTCTCAGTCGAAAGATTGGAATATCTAACTGAACAACCTTTCGAGTGAAGATGACTCGACCTGAAGACGCCATCTGCACACGCTGGCGAAACTGTTGTAGTAAGCAACAAAACAACGCGGTTCTCCCGATAATGAAGCATTTCCCGCCTTACTTTCTGTGGATGATAGTTGAAATGCACAGAAGGAGGCGGCTCTCGCTAGACAAACGTTAATCATTCCCTTCCGGAATGTGGGAAGCCCATTATTCTTAGCTCTCCTCTGAAATGAGAATTGACCTCGACTCCCCCAAGAGTCCATTCGGGAGAGGGTCGGCGGAGAAGAGAGATGGCGCATCCGCGAATCGGGGAGAGGGGTTTCCTCCCTCACTCCCTCCCGCCAACCCCTCCCACCTCCCTACCAACCCCTTCTAATTGCGAATCGGTCGGTAGAAGACCATTTGTCAAATCCGAGGGAGCGGTATCCTCCGCCGCCGTGGATGGACCGCCCGTGTCTCCTCGACCCCTCCTCCTCCTCTCGAGAGAATCCTTGCCTCTATAGCCTCGACTACGCCACAGGTGTCCTTAAATAGGATTTACTTAAGGTAGTCCGAGCGAGATAGTTCCCTAGTCATAATAGAGACCATATTCGAATTATACGTTTTGCCTTCACCAACTGTAGGACGAATCATTTAAATATTGCATAATTAATGGTGCGATAATATAGTTTGATATGATAGAAATGGTAAGTAATTAAACGAAAATATCCAAATAAATCTTTAACTTGACTCATTTTTTTCACGCGGTACGTTTGAAACTCCTTCAAAACGGAAGGTTTATTGTGATCCCGAAGAATTTTTAGTTTTAGTTAGTGACGGAAAGTTTTATAGTAATACCCAAGAACCTACTGTGGTGACAATATGATTAATTTTCAAAAATAGATGAGAAAACATACAAACTACACGCTGTTAGTTTTTTGACGTCATCTAAGTGTTAGAAATACCTCATTTTCTAAATAATGTCTCTCTGGAGTGCATACACGAACCATTTCACATGTAAGAAGGCTGGTATTTTTTGGCAAATATCTCCAAAAGTAATGTGGTGAGCGGTTAAATTTTTGCTGTTATTAGAAGGATGGGATATTTTTCTTTAAAATGAGACCAAATTCATTGATTTCTAGGTAAAATGATATTTCGCTCAAACTACCTTAATTTAAGGGGGTCCACTTGAGTGGTGATAGGGCGTCTGCACGGTGCACTTAAGTGAAAGGTGCATTTAAATGTTCATGTGAATGGTCATTATAGACGCGGCGTTTCTTTTTCACCCTCGTCGTCGCCTCACATCATTTCCCTCCGCTCACTTCAATCCTAAGGCCTCTCCCTCCTTTCATCCGATTCAACCAAGCCATTACTCATAAAACAAATGGAGTGTCCGCTCTCCAATTCATCCACGAAACACAAATAACCATCGAGATTGACATTCGTGGAGAAAGTATCCGAAACCTTTGATCTGACCTCTCTCTCCATATACCTTTCGAAGAAATATTTTCACATTCGCAGCAAGCAGTGACACAGCAGATGCAGCATCATCAAATGAAAACGACCCCATTTTAGAATAGAGGCTAGACAACCGTGAGGAACGGCGTGCTTAAAGAGCACCAAGGCCGCTCTGTAAACCAGATTTACATACATACCAATCATGCCGTTCCCTTCCGGGGTAGGCACAGTCACAAAGTTTCACTCATAAATACATATTTGTGTACCTAACTCTGCTTCAATAATTTCCTCCATACTGATCCATCCTTGCAAACATCTTTTGCTTCATTTACCCCCATACACTGCTTCATACACGCCCTCCTGTTTTTAAGACTCCTAATATTCCTCCTCATAAGAATTTCCTCACCCACATTCAATCACAACTTTCTCGGCCTATCTCTCCCTCTCGCACCATTCACTTCACTCTTAGGTATACATCTGTTTCGTTATTCGACTCTCATTCATTCTCTCAACATGGCCAAACCAACGAAGCACACTCCTTTCATACACGTCCATTACTGGAGCATCTAATCCACACTCCTTTACCAAACTCAAACCAGCTTTAACACCCAAATACTGGAGAATAACATAAAGAGGATACGATTCCGTACACTACGCAACTCTAAAGAGCCATGCGATGAAGATGAGGTGAAAGAGAGGTTGTCAAACCAATGAACCGAAGAGAATTGTCACGGAAACTACCGAAAAATCTAGAAAAGCGGCATATGTATTGCTGTATGAGTTTCATTTATCAATAAATAATATTATGTCATAGTATTGACTCCGAATGGCAAAATAATTGATGCTATCATTTAAATTTGGTTACACGACATCAAATGATCCTGAAATGTCTCCGATGACACAAGGATGAATCACTAAGTCGGAAATCACCACGTTAGACCGTTCGTGGTTTAAGGTCGATGTAACAACACGTGGAGGGCCCGTGCCGTTCCTTTCGTGGCCGCAAAGATTTTCCCAAGGCCATCACTGTTCCGGAAATTAAAAACTCAACGCCCCTAGTACGGCTTATCATGGATTATTACCTTGATCGCCTATATCCCATTTTGTCGAATATATTGGAGAACTTTCGAACTGTTTTGCACGAATTCAAGTCCTCGGATGGCATTACTGGACTTATGCGCTTCAGTCAAATTGAATGATTCGTATTCACTCGGTTGTTTCTTCGCAAACATTTGTTGATATAGAGGTGCTAATGAAAGCGATGCCGTAATTAACTTGCAGGAAGCATAATTAAGCAGATAATACACTGGTATTCCGATATTATCGATATCCCAATTTTATCGATGATCTAGATTATTTACAATTCGGGTTTAGGTTCCAAAATTCTTGCCTAAGGAACAACTTGCAGCTGGAAAGTAACAGAAACTCGAGAAAATTTAATTGATAAAGAAAAGTCGTTTATGAAGTGACATTGATGTCAATGAGCGCGACACATCCACGGTAAAATGTAAGTTTCTCATCTCGACGTATGAACTTACTCCGAGTAATTGAAGCGGTACCGTTCCAGTAAATTTCACCCCCATGATGTGGATTCATCTGCGATGAAATATACTGATTCTGATTGCTAAAACTAACACAGTGATTCAAAGTTACAATGGGATACTAATTTCTACAGAAAAAAATCATGCGTGACAATACATGTGTGGTGAGGTGGTGGTAATGACAATGAGTAATTTTACTCAAGTCTGGTCTGTTTAGCCATGGCGGGAATTTGAAAGCAAAACTAAAAAGTTTTTAAAAAAAATATTATGTTAATGGTCATACGTATCATTCATCAGTTAACTACCGATCAGTCCTATGACTAATTATTACTTTTGTCAAATAGCATTTCGCAGAATAATGTCACTTTACCACTTATTTTAGAACAAGTTTTTGGCAGTCAGGTTTCCGTCAATTATAGTCTATACTGTGACATGCATGTCAAGGCCGAACTTACATGCGGTTACTTTAGAACTCTGAAGGTCAAAAGAAGACGTGTTGAATAATTTAGGAAGAATTTGGGTTTCGTTTCCCCCCTTGCATAGGAGCACACTGCTCACTATTTCTTTGTCTAGGTACCAATTTCTTCCATCTTATTTTAGCCATCTCCAGTGTTTACTAGATCGCTGCATCAAAGTCACTGAAGTACCTTGTTCATCAATTTTGGTGATCATTCCTGTATAACGTTTACCCTCAAAACTACAAAGAAATCGACTTCTATTTTTTTAATTTTCCTCCGTGATCACAAGAATGACATTGTTCATTTGTACAATAAAAATGTATTCAGGTAATAATTTGCATGTTTTAAACCTTAATTTGGATTTTGAGCAATTAGCGCATATCATCACTGAAAGCAGTATTTTTTCAACCCAATAGAATACAAAAGTTGGAATTTAGAATTATTTTTGACTCGTTAAGACACTGTTGAGTCTCCTTTAGACGATCATTGCGCGACGCTTACGACGGTTGGTTTTCGCATCATCCTCCACTACCGGATGTTTATCACCTGAGAAATGGTTCATTTTCAGCGAAGTTGGCGACTTTGACTTCAGTCCGTTTGCAAGGGCCTCACAAAATTTTTCCAGCTCTCGCTGCCCCGTGGAAGGGTCGATCCTTATTTAGCTGGACCCGAACTCAGAATCCGAGCCTCGACATCGATCCTTCACCGCGGGTGGGTTAAAGCACCTACTGGCCAGCCGCACTATAGTTTATAACTTTTAAAATTTGACAACGAATCCGAATATTATGTTCTTTTTTCTATTGCACTAGTAACGCTGGCGAAAATGGTTTTTTAACTGCTGTCGTTCGATAAATATTAACCATTTTACGTGCTCTGAAAAATCAAGCCGCATAAACGCACGTAACCACGTAACTTAAGGAGTATTCCTGCAGTTCTTCTAACTAAATGTGGGTCGACACTTCCACGGGGCCACAAGAGCAGATAACAATTTGTGCGGCCCCAGCAAACGAAACGATTTAAGCCGCGATTTTTTTCTTTCCGATGAGGTTTTTTTGTCTGAATCCCTGAGAATGTGACCTTTAAGATGAAAATCCCTGGGGTCGGAGCACTCCACCCACCACCCCTTTGAAGTCATTGCACTGGGCCATCCACTCACTCCGCCGTCTCCCTTCCTCTCTCCCTCCCCTCCCTGCCCCCTCCACCCCGCCTCCAGCCACCCCCTCTGAATGCCTCGCGACCCCCAAAACGGCGACCACCCTCCCTTTCCCTCTTTTTCGGAGTCTCTCGGCAACAACGGGAATATCCGGATCTGTGCGATGCAAGCGCTCCCTCCCCCTCAATAAAGCACTCCTCCCCCCACTCCGTCCTACTCCACCCCCAGCCCCCTTTCCATCATCCCGCGAAAGTCCTTAAATGAAAACCCACACCGAGATGAGCAGACAACAGCGGTCGACTCAAACAAACCTTCGCCTGTCGTCCGCATCCCTTCTTCCAGCTGTCTCCACGCTCTCACTTACATTTACATCTACATTCTACCCCACGAGCCGCCGCATGGGCGTGTGGCAGGGGGTGGTAGGTCACCAGCCGTGTAAAGATGTAAAAGCTTTGGAGGTGAAATGGTGACATGTACTATGGGAGTGTATTTAGAGGAGTTCAATTTTTATTGTGGTCACTTATTGTGCGCGGAAAGAATGAGTTTTTGCACCTATCTGTTCGCCATAGTATCTCTCTTATTTTATCGCATCTCTCAGACTTAGAAATTGAGTGATGCGTCATGATAATATTCTCTGTGTCGCTCTGAAACACAACAGTTCTGAATATCTCAAGCAGCCCAGGCCTAGCGTGCAGCCTCCGAGTCTCTAGGGGCTCCCACCTTAATCCCTCTAACAGTTGTGTAACACTATATGTTCGTTCGTAGCAGTTTTTAACGATGCGTGCTGCTTTCTTTTGTATTTTGTTAAGTTTTTTTTTGTTAAATCTTTATGACCAGGGTCCCAAATGCTCGCGGCGTATTCGAGGTGTGGCCTAACCAGAGCGAAGTAGTATCTCTCTTTTACTTTTTCATCCGAGGACCTTCCTATTACACGCTTCACAATACCTAGTATCTTTCATGATGCGCCGCATATGTTTTGTATGTGTGTTCCCCACGATATATCTGAAGTTAAGGTAATTCCAAGATATTTTACTATGTTTGAAGATTTTATGTTTACTCCACCCACGGTGTAGGTATGGTTTTTGTGTGATGACTTTCCCAGGAAGTGAACTGTGGTGCATTTACTAATATTTAGTTCTCTTACCCACTCCTGGAACCAAGAATGAACGTTGTTAAGGTCAGATGACAGAACTTCAAAGTCCGCGTATTCGCTAATTTCACGGTAGATGAATGTATCGTCTGCAAATAATCTTAATTTACTAACATGAAATGCGTTCGTTGAATAAGTGAATTGACTGTGAAACGATTGGGCAATATTTTTATTCCACTCTAGGCTGTGAAATTAAAAAGAAAATAGGGAAATATTCACATATCTAGACCCGTCGGTACATGCAATAACAAACTCATTTCACGAAGTTTAGCAAGGTTTACAGCGATTAATTAAACCAACGGATCACAATTTGGGCCCCTCATTCAATAAATTGATGTGTTGAATGTATTTTTCCTAAATCTATGGACCGCAAGAATTGCCATGACAACACAAACACCAATGCAATGCATGAAGTACTGTTAAATGTGTGTGAAATGCTTGCATCGCTATTTAGAGAGGTCACCAAAACATTTGTCCTTTGGTGCTGAATTTCCTACACATATGAAGGGATACATATACTGTGTATTTGGTATTTCAGTGAAAATTTACTGACAGTCACGTATATTATTTTAACCAAGACGATGGAATAAATTATAAATCGAAACGTTGGCAAGGAAAAAACTAGTCTTTTTAACTTTTCGAACTACCCACGATAAAACTAAAAATTGTCGAAAAATTTGAAGTCAATATGATGAACAGAGAATACTTTTCTTATTTTGAATAGAACACTGATGCGAAAGTTCCCAAATTCTCGTTTTGATCAAGCTCTAAAATTTTTTTCTTCATTATGGTCTTGACGGTTACTTCCCAGTCATGACAGACTTTGAAATGTGCAGTTGCGATGTGCAACAATTCAAATAACAAGATCCATATTGTGGAATGTTACTTTCGCAGATGTTGATGAGTACTGGCGAAGTTTTTGAATTCGACTGTGTCTCGAACATTTTTGTCCCAACGTATTCACCCAAGTTCCAGCGGTGGAAAGTATCGACATTATCTAGAAATTCACCAGTGACCGTTGCTCGCCAGACTTTCCAAAACTCATTAAAATGTGGAACATATACCAACAAACAGAAGGAGCGGCGATGGTGTTCCCCTCTTCCTATCCACACGTTCCCCGTGTCAATGCGGGCCAACGCCTGCTGATGCGATATTGTGAGTAGAGGTCTATATACATGAACAGGCATTGAATAGTAATAGCGGACGATCACTCCAGTAAACGATCGGATAGGTATCCCTCCACTCCTTATTACGCATGGAACTACATTTAACTTTAAGAGCACCATCCAACACGCTTACAGGTATTTTTCTGCATGATTTCCTTTTTATTGAGTTGTTTTATCACCGCCCGGCGCTCTAAATCAAGCGTTTTCTTAGAATCGTCGGATTTTGTTGCATTCAGATATGCTATTCCTCCCGGTGTTGCTAAAGCTCTGAGCTAAAGCTATTCACGCGTGATCTTGAGACATATTTACTTACCATTTCCCATGTAAAAGGGGCTGGTATTTTCTGGCAAATATCTCGGATAGTAATGTGGTAAGGGGTTGAATTTTTGGTGTCAATGGAAGGGTGATATATTTTTATTTAAAATTAGATCAAATTCATTGATTTCTAAGCAAAATGTTATTTCGCTCGAACTACCTTATGTGTCTCCGGAACTGATCGTTTGTTTATCTCCGTTTGCCTTTCATTCGCTCCACGTCCGCGGATTGATCATTTCGACGCCGCCACGAGGATCGAACGTATTCCGGAAGAGGACGAGAACAATTGAGGCTTGCCCAATTCACATTTCCTTTCCGTGTGTGGACCGAAACGCCAACGGCGTTGGGCGTCCATTCCGAGTCACGCGAGCCTCACGGACTAATGAGGCGGCGATTGAAGCGCCTCACCGTCGAACATTCGCCCCCTTCCCACATTCTCGGATACAAACTTAAAAGCCCGCTTGTAAAAGTAAAAACTAAGTTGTTTCATTTTAAAGATGAACAACTTCCACAAAGAGAACTCGCCAACCATTGATTTTATCCGTGTGGCTGTCCCCTTTTATTGATATTATGCAAGAAAAACCATCTCGCGTAAAAATAGCATAAATATACCTAAAACAGTAATCGTGGGTCGTTAAGTGCACATTCAAAAAATACTTCCTATTATCCTAAAAAATACTAGGATCACATAATATTTAGGTACGCCAGTGTATGTGGTAAAAATTCGCCCCCTGGTGTTATGGTAATGATACAAGAATTGGAATTGATTATGGATACACAATACAAATGATACAAATATTTTACTTTACTTTTATTCTTAATACGTTATTACTTGAGTTTTCGGCGCCGATTCTCAAACTTAGGCGGCAAATTTATTTAAATGAGTTTTTTTAAATCGGCATGGCAAGGATTAGCATTACATGAAATTTAATTGCATTGCAATCATTATTATTACATGATATGTGTTCTTCGGCGTTTAAAAGATAGAATGTACTTAAGGCCACACGTTTAAATAGAATTGAATATCCATAACACCAAATTGGAAATTGGCTATGTTTAACAATGTTATTTATAAATATCACTTACATGAACATGCATACAAAATTGCACACAAACCTGCTCATAATTAATAATCACTCCAAACACCACGTCGTGAACGTCAGGAAGAGGAGGTGCTAAGGAGCAGCCTCGCGGAGGCAAACAATGTGCTCTTCCATGTGTAATTATTTACTCCACCTTTTGTTACGTAGCGAAGCGACCAATCAGGAGTCGCAAAAATAGTAAAAAAAAGAATAATTTCCGTTATGCAGTCGATAGTTTAGAAAGAAATGGACACATAAATTCCAAGGAGATGCTGACTCGACGACCGCATCTGAAAAAGGGATGAGTCTAATTGGAGAGAAGAAAGACATGAATTTTAGATGGGGAGGTATTTACACTTATTCGAGAGAAGAGAGTGAGAGAAAGAGTGGGGTGTAACAATATTAACACTTGGGCAACACAGTGCCCCCTACTTTGGACGATACACATACATGATTCCATCCACTTCCTCAATTTCTCACTCTGTGGTGTTTCTGGAAAGCTCTATTCGTGATTTTAGTAGGCATAACATCGCGAACAAAACGCACTCATTCCTTACAATTCAGTAGCATGAGATGCGTATTCGAAATCACAAGATAATTACGTCTCAGAGGAGAGCGGTTGCTTTTATTTCGACTGATCAGGAAAAAAAGCAATACAAGGATTCCTCTTAAACAATCTACATCTACATCATACCCTGCGAGCCGCCTCATGGGCGTGTGGCATGGGGTGTTAGGTCACCAGCCGTGTAAAGGTGTAAGTTTTTTGGAGATGAAATGGTGACATGTATTATAGGAGTGTATTTAGTGGAGCTCAATTTTTACTGTGGTCGCTTATTGTGCGCGGAAAGAACGAGTTTTTGTACCTATCTGTTCGGCAGAGTATCTCTCTTATTTTATCGCATCTGTCAGACCTAGAGATGCAGTGAGGAGTCATGATAATTTTCTCTATGTCCCTCTGAAAAATATCAATTCTGAATTTATTAAGCAACCGAAGCCTAGCGTGTAGCCTCCGAGTCTCTAGGGGCTCCCACCTTAATCCCTCTCGAAGTTGGGAGACAATATATGTACGCTCGTAACAGTTATTAAAGAAGGGCGCTGCTGCTTTAAAGAAAGGAAAATTCGGGAATATAACCCGGGCCATCGACATGGGAGGCCTCTGTTACAGCCACCGTACCCGCCTGATTGTCGTCTCCCATGAATTCGTGGATTTCCTGCACTATCTGTCATATTGAGATATGATAACCATTGGCGTAAGCGGAATATTCGCTCAGCTCGTTGAATGCTCACTGAGGCGTCGGCAGCTTTAGAGTGGGACCCGGGGAGGCGATCGCGATTCTATTTTACTTGTTGACCGTTGTCTTCAACACAAAAGTGGTACAAGGACTGATACAAATGATTGAGTCATTAAAAGTTAATAAATACCACAGCATTAATAAAATAATTATGAAATAAAATAAATATTCAAGAATATACAATCTCAACATTGGTAACTGTCCACCACTTCTGGATTTCGAACAAGGATGGGAAACCACGGCACCAACCAGGTGTCCCGAGATGATTTCTTTCAAGATTACACACAACAAAGTCACTGAAATGGGAGGAATTACAGTAGTTTGAGTGATACATCAGTAAACACTGAATTCAGAGAATCTTCCCTCATTGGAAAGAAATGCATCCAACTTTAAAATTATACCATGATATCAGACTATACCGTACTATCTTTTGAGAATTTTACCAAAAAATGCCAACCGTTTACCATTGGAAGTGGTACAGGTATGCAATCCAGAGACTATTTTTTTCACTGAGGAATTCCAAACGCCTAGATCTCGTCAGAAAATATATAGAGGTTGTGCTAATTCTCGGCCATATTTTGAAATAAATCAATTACTGACCGTAGTAAATTTTACTGAATCCCAAAAAAGTCTTGGGTCTTGGATGGGCTTTCAGCGCACGGCGTAAAAACAACGAATTAAGAGAAAGACTTATTACGATGCTTAGTAAAATCTGAGAGTTTCATTCTCTTGAAACAATATTTTTGGGAAATGGATAATACTATGTTTAACCCATGCTTCTAAAAGCCGTTGAAATAAAAATTAATTCGAATTTCGAATGAGGTCGTTATTTCGAGCGGGGAAATTATAACACCAAACGCTTAAAACGTCCCAAGCCAGCTTAGTGCCTCGATGATAGAGTAAGAGCTTATTTTTATTCAGGGTGCCAGGTAATTTTGGAAAATTACCACCAAAGTCCACAGGACACTAAGGATGATAAAAAGACAATTAAACTCAACGTAAAGACCACACAATAACCTCGTGATTCACCAAAATTCTCTCAGAATCAAAATAAGTCTCATCAGAACAAAGACGACAATCACTCCCAAAAAACCACTTATTTTTTAACGACCGTTCCTAAGTGATAAAACCCAGCCAAGGCCTGCACAAATTTTATTAGTTACATTAAATTTACAATTAAACTGTAACATTAATCGTTGCAAAATATCTCGCTCAAACCCGTCATTAAATTCCAAGTGGCGAGGCTTGACATTTCGATTTCGGGTCTGACGACGCACGACGCGATCTTTCTCTCATTCGTATCCATAGCGAAAATTCACGCGCGATTCTCTTTTATTTCAAGGCGAGAGAGTTTTCTCTCGGGTGGTTTTATCAAGTCCTTCTTACCCCCACCTCCACGGCCAAAATTTTCCTTCGCCGCGACACTTCACGAGAAAGGGATTCCCTCTTCGGATCGCATTAGGGTCACCCCATAAGGCAGACAAAGGAGTCACGGAGCTCAACGAACGTTTCGGGGTCTTGGGGCGAGCGAGGGTAAGTGGGTGGAGGAGGGGGAGGGGGGAATTGAGGAGTTGGTGGCGGACGTGAGGGTCCGGCCGGGTGAAGAGGCTCGCCAACTCGCGGACTTCGCGTTGGAGAGGAGTGCCCTCGTTCGGGAAACGACACTACGCGGCGGGTTGGGAAAGAACACGTAGGGACAAATCGAAGCAATGGCACAAATTTTTTCACGCGAAGGACTTTCTACCGTGACAATGCGAGTCCGAACAAATACTACATTCCACCGGCGTCACTGGCAATGTTTGAGTGTTTTTTTTCCTCTTATCACAGAGAACTTATCCATAATACACTTCAATTTCAATAAATCAAAACAGTTAAAAGAAGAACTACTTAAAACTAGAACCGCTGGGTTTCGCTAACCCCCAAAAAACCGCAGCTGGGACAAAAATGTCTGATCGGTGTTCCGACAATTTCAGGGACTAAATCGTTTCATTTCTTCAAAAAGAAATTAAAATTCTTGCCTTAAATTTCTTCAAATTTCTTCTTCTTACTTAAGGACAGTTCCTGTTTAAGATCAAATTATTTTTTACATCATTTAAACACAATTATTAATTTCCGGTTCAGATTTATTTATAAAATATGGCATGACTCATAACTTAAAATCTTTCGCAGTCTGTCTAATTTTTAACAATTTGTGTGTAAAGGTCTGCAAATATCAGAAAACATTTTTCCTTTCTCGTTCTGGTAGGTTTTTCATAGTGGGTGGGTGGGTAAAGACCTTTAAGCTTATTCGTCATAAATTTGCTAAGATGTTAAGAACAAGGGCCAATTTCATATTGACAAAGGTAAGAGGAGCTATTCAACGTGTATTTACCAAAAGAAATTTTTGCGGAAAATATGAAGAGAGATATAGCTCATCGAAAGTTGTAATGGGACAAAAATGCCCCCGTCCGCGGTTCTAGTGTTAAAAAAAGGTAGGAGGTATATGTTGACGGCCTTAATCTTTTTTTAATGATAAATTACTCAGAGGCCAAATAAATACGCATTTTTAAGGCTAAACCATATTTGTCTTTTGCTCCTCACTAAAAATGCCTTCACAAGCGAAAGTTTTTTTCAATTTTATAAACAGCATTACAGTGAGTATTCTTTTCCATTATTATAATATATGAGAGGACACACTATCTAAACAGTATCGCGCTTATCACAAGATGCAGGCGTGATAACTTCCTCATTCTTTCAATGATGTCTCTCTCTCTCTTTCCCTCAGTCCCTCTCTCTCTCTCTATCTGTGGAGAAAACAGTACAATCATCTAATATGCATCGAGGTCTTTGTAATGAAGTGACATGAGTTTCAGTTGACTCATCTTCAAGTAAGCATGGCAGAAGATTTTTTGGAAATTTCCTCCCATGCCTCTTCATCTCCGCAAACATTTATTTTGTAACTGAACACTTCTATTCCACAATATTGTCAATGCGACCGTATTTCTTTGTAACTTCAGCTAATTTAGCTTATTTTGAAAGGGTTGAGAAACTACCAACACTCCAACCGCGCAGGGCATGATGGTTGACAGAAATGAAAAGGGGAATGCAATGCTCTTGTTGGCTACTTAAGGTGACAAGCAGTGGTTCTTCGGACAGTCAGAGAGAGAGAGAGGTGAAATCAAAATTTAACTCCCATTTGAACAAAATACCGATAGAAAGTCTCGAGAAGATGGGTTGATGACACCCGAAGGAAACAGTCCCCTGAAAAACACATTAGAATCACACTCGAAACGGCTTTCTCCTGCTTGAAGGGATAATTTATGTCCCGGGCACCGTGGTTTTAAAATTTACATTCATTTTTAAACTGTGAATATGATCCTTTCCTATTTAAACTATGTGTGTGTATGAAATTAGTGGCCTCAATTTCTTTAGCTATATATTTCGCCAGTACATATATTTTATTGCCTGAAATCTGGTTCCATTAATGCATGTCAACGAGAGAAAAAAATGTTTTTAATGCAACATAAATGCAGTAGAAACAGCATTTTTTGTTTTGAAAATACCTGATGGGGCTCAATGAAGACTAGACTACAAAAAGAAATCGCGAGTACGGTAACAGGAGCGACGCCTGTCTCGGGATATACGTTTCCCACGACTGGGGCGGAGGAAACAAACTAGGCAAAAAAATATACCACAGAATGGAGGGCACTTGGAGCGTTCTCCCGTCAATACGTAAACACGCAGCTTCCGAAGCGAAACAGGAGAGCTGGCCGCCGCGGAAACAAAGATAAACGCGTTTCGCGTCCGAAATCATCGGAGGGTGAGGCGAACGAGTGCATTCATAGAATTGGGGACAGCAAGAGAGCGGAAGTAACGAGCCACTTAATACGATCTCTCCTATAACGTTTGTACTGCAATCTATGGAAATAATTAAATCGTATATAAATTATAATGAGAATACATGCACATCTCTCTATAAGGTTGACAAAATCCTTTTCAGATAATTAGAAATTACTGAGGGCTTCCTTGACTTGGTTGTTGCAATTTTTTTCCGTGTCTCAACTTTCACTCGGCTCCTGGCTCTTGGTCCATTTGCCCCGAGATCGAGATATGTATAAACATAGCCCATTATCATCCTCCACAGTGGGCCACAATGAACTTTTTGCTGTGGCTTCCAACATAGATAACAGAGAAGTTGAATCTTATTAATTACAGTTTGTCTTGGGAAATATTTAAATCAACTCCCAACACGAGTAAAAATAATTCCGTGGATCATTATATAACTTGATGCAATGAAAAGACCACATTTTTAAGTGTTCGTGGTTTTTACCCGTTCGTCTAGATGGTTCTTAGAATATATTTGGAGTGCTTGCCTCCTTTGCAATCATTATTTGCCGAAAAATGGATAATAATTCTGCATAATGGATGGATGTTCAACACCCGATGGGTATTCGATATCACCATGTTCACATAACCATTACTCCTATGTTGACCTAACTTATTTCACAGTTTAAATTTTTTATTAGAATCGAAAGTCGAAGATTGATCCTGTTTGATATACAGATAAGATTAGTCGCAAAGTATCGTAAAAGTGCGAATAAATGAGCACTCACCTTTTTCCGTACCTATAACTTGCGAAAAGCGGAGCAACAATTTACGGCCCGTGTTGAAAGGGCTTCAATCATTCCTCTCTAATGCCATCCTGAAGATGTCATTCCTTTGTCATAACGAAAGAAAATCTCTTGCAACAAATTAATACTCTTTGTCTATCACTCGTATAGCTGCCCGATAAAGCTGTTACATCAAGAAAATAATTCATTTCCTATAAAAACGAACTAAATTGATTATTGATTTTCACCCCAAGTATTTGATCCAAGTGAAGGTGTTTAATATTGCCAACCAGAATAGAGTAACACTTTGAAACCGAAGGTGACGCATTAAACACAAAGTTATACAAACTATTTCTTTCTTAATATCCTGAGTACCTGGGGACCGAGCTTTGCTCGCTAGACACTATGTATCATTTTCTTTTGAATAATATGGACATTTATATTATGTAATATAATTTTTTATGTATTTCATCATAAATTTACAACATCTCATTAATATCGCCGACATAGGTTTACTCAAAAACAAAACAGTAACAGAACGATTATTTAATTGTGAATGTTTGTTAATATAATGGTCGCGCCCATTCAGAGGTCTTCCACAGATCATCTGAAGACGCAAAATAAACGAATAAAGAAATAAATGCGTAGCCAAACAAATGTAATCGATGTCTCTGTCGATGCCCTTCTCAGGGAAAGTTGGGCTCTCATTTCTGCATAAAACAGATTTTTTGGGTAATGGAACCTATCCCTATCGAAATATCGTACCGCAAAACCGTAAAATGCCAACATTTGGGTAGATCGGATATCAAGTTTTGATGAAATAATTACATAGCGCATGCGTATACACAAATACAGCTCAATTTATAGTGTGCGAGATTAACCTCCACGTCGGTATGACACCATTTTACATATGCATACTACCATGCGAGCCGCCGCATGGGGGCAAGGTGTCAGGGGGTGTTAGGACACCAGTCGTGCTAAACGCTGGTTTCATTTTCAGAATTGTTTTCATAACAGCCCGTGGTCATAATGTTTTCTCTGTAATAATAGTTTCGTTTTCATAATAATACCGAAAATGTTCGTCGCCATTGAATCTCTACGTGATTTCTAAGCCAACAGAGCGATTTTACGAGAATGAAACTTGGTCCAATGGATTCCTCATACCAAAAAGATATCCACTCTCAGGAGAATAGGAGCGGTAGTTATTGAGGAAATGTTTGCATAGTCATACGCCCAATTCAAGAGATCATATCAAAAGATGTGATCCTATTCGTCGACATTTCATTTCTTCGTAACTATTGCTGGTAAGATAATAAATTAAAACTGCTTCAATTTAATTTCCGTTGGAGATAATATCTTCTGGAATTTCTATCTCTTCTAACGCATTAACCGACAAAATTCCATTCCCATGTCTTATCAAACAAGGATAATCAATGAGGAAAATGAAGATGGACAGTGAAATAAGATTTGAAATTGTGCACAGAGTCAATAAAAACACACGGAAATTTGATCTCAGATAAGAATAATAAAAATAAGAGCAGAAAGTAGAGCAAGAATCCCATAAATATTAAGAAAGGCACTAAGGTCCAACGCTAGGTCAAATGTTGTGTAATGCAGTAACTTGAAAGCAGAGAATTCGACTGAATTGCCTCATTGCATAAGGATTATATGATTTTAATTTTTAAGGCGTGTGCGGTCGTACGCAAATATGCTAGCATTTTATCATAGAAACTGGAGTAGGGATGACGAAATGTATGCCTCTCATTAATATGATGATATGACCGAACATTAATAATCACAGAAAATCGAAACAATATAGTTGATATGGACGTAAATAAACTCGGATGACAGAAACAGCTGAAGATTCACAAATTCGCTGGCTGCTTAGAGAGGCAGCACCTCATCAGTGTTTTTTTGGCCACAGTCACCGCACAGATTTTTGTAGACAAATAACTTTCTTCTTTGCTATATATATGATAGATTGAGGGAATACTGACTCAAAATCATATGCTTCAGATATTATTTTCACATTTGTTGCAAAAACGAAGGCACTATATCCATGCTCATTTTCTGACTAAACATATGGTAGGTAAGTTAGATAAATTTTGCCCATTAGGAATCTAATGGGAAAATTTCTATTTTAATTCGTATCCTCGCCTTCGTTTCCAAGTAACTGGCCACTGAAACAGTTACCGTTCGCCACCGAGCTATATCACTTTTTTAATTCATTAGCAGCACGCGGCATGATCCCAAATGATCGAAAAAAATCTCAGATCGTGCTCATATTTTATTTGTATGGAAGCGGAAATAATAAAAGAAAAATTTACCTGGAAGTAAGTTTGCGTAAAACTGTAAAGAACATAAGCTATGATTAATGAACGACCATTATCATGGAAATTCAAGCGGTCATTCCACATATGAAAAAAATTAAATATATCATAAAACGCCATCTTTTTGAAAGACATTAGGCCCAGGACTACCAAACAAAAGGATAAGTTACGAAGATATTTGGACAACCCAAAGGAATTCTCATCTTGGATAAGGCAAAGGGTATTCAACGAAATCATAGCGGATGACAGACATTTAAGAGGATAAATTCAGTAAAGAAATTCACAGGCCTGTAGTCCTCTCTATTTGTAACCTGCTGGCATAACTTTTTCTCAGATTTCTTAAGGCTTCGCAAGAGCCGAAGTTACTGAGTGTTCCGTTAATTTAAATGAAGGTAAACCTCTTTCGAAGAGGAAGGTATGACGCCGTTTCTTCATTACTACAGGTGGGGTTGACTAGCAAGAAGCGACTGACTCAGTAACCTTCTCTGCGTGTCCCTGCTTGCTGGGGAACTAATCCGAATGTAGGAAAGGGAAGATAAAATGTGGTGAGACAAAAAAGGACAACATCTACATACTACCCCGCGAGCCGCCGAATGGGCGTGTGGCAGGGGGTGGTAGGTCACCAGCCGTGTAAAGGTGTAAACTTTTCGGAGGTGAAATGGTGATATGTACTATGGGAGTGTATTCAGAGGAGCTCAGTTTTTATTGTGGTCAATTATTAAGCGCGGAAAGAACGAGTTTTTGTACCTATCTGTTTGGCAGAGTATTTCTCTTATTTTATCGCATCTGTCAGACCTAGAGATGTAGTGAGGAGTCATGATAATATTCTCTGTGTCGCTCTGAAACACAACAGTTCTGAATATCTCAAGCAGCCGAAGCCTAGCGTGCAGCCTCCGTGTCTCAAGGGGCTCCCACCTTAATCCATCTAACAGTTGTGAAACACTATATGATCGTTCGTAGGAGTTTTTAACGAAGCGTGCTGCTTTTCTTAATATTTTGTTAATTTTTTTGGTTAAATCTTTATGACCAGGGTCCCAAATGCTCGCGGCGTATTCGAGGTGTGGCCTAACCAGAGCGAAGTAGTATCTCTCTTTTACTTTTTCATCCGAGGACCTTCCTATCATACGTTTAACAAAACCTAGTTTCTTTAATGCTGTGCCGCATATGTTTTGTAGGTGTGTTCCCCACGATATATCTGAAACTACTTCTGCAATTTTGAAACGAACCTCATTCTCCCTATCCGGCCCTAAAGTAAAAATAGTATGACAGCAGGCATTTGGCAAATCCCACGGGAAGTCAAAACGGTTTTCGTAATCTGAATCACTTAGTCAACACTGCCGAAGGGCAGTTGAGATGAAAATGATCTCCATTGTATGTGAGATCAGCGTATTGGACTTGCGGACGTTAATTTCCCAGCGCCAAATACTCTTTCGCAGATTAATCCGATCCTATAAATTCCGCGCCATGTTTCGCTTTATTTAGAGGTATGAACCCGGCAGTCACCAGGCGCTCTCGGGATCCGTGCACCACACCCTGGAGCCACCCACCACGCCTCGCTCTCGCCCGATCTGATTGGTTAAAAAATACCCGCTTGTTAAGCGAGGGCAAAGAAAAACTTAAACAATCGGGGAGGGAAAACGAAGAGGCGGAAATTAGGAGCTTGTATACGGATAAAATGCCACGGATAGAAAGTCATCGCCGTAATTCGGCAGATATGACAATCAGCAGCAGTCGGTAGGTAGAGTTTGCATAAGGAATTTGTATTGAATTCATTAAAGGTCTTCAACCGTGGCATTATTTGCGCTGAGTGATTAAGAGTTCAAACCATTATAAGTCTGACAGTTTTTAAAATTTACATATCCAATTAGTTTTTTAAAATTCAAATGTAAGGGATGATAGACTACTTCAAGAAGGATTTTAGATTTTCCCGGCGAATTATATTGGTGAAAGTTTCTCGGGTTTCACACCGGGTAAGATTATCTAATACTCTCAACGTTTCGATGTCTGACTCAGCCATCGTCATCAGGATAATGGTCCGCGTGGGGATGCTGGCGGTTATATATATCCGATACCCCATTGTTGTGGGAGCCGTTACTACTTCAAGATATGTGAACCCTTATCTCCTCTGAGAAGAACCGATACTCTTAGCTTCCCATAGCAGTTTTGGCCTTAAATCATACATATTGGGGCCTACTCGGTAAACCGGCAGGCCGGGTGTATATCGCGAATGAAAGATAGTAGCTGATGTGATGATCATTAGAACCGTCCTGATTAGTTCATTTGCATCTTACATAGAGCCAGGGGTTCAGTACAGGGGAGAAGATAACAAGGAACGAGCAGGACGAAGGCCTATCGCCAGCTTTTTTCAATCTCAACAACTCTGGCGTATGTTCGCGTTTCACTTTTTCGTGTTCAGAGCGAGAAGCTATGCCAGTGGCAAGTGTAGGCTTTTTTTGTGTTTTGTCGTCGGAACGTGGCTTTTTGTCCCATCGTGCGGCATCTCACATCGAAAGTAATGCGCAAGATTGCTATGTGGGAATATTTTAAAAGACTAAAGGACTGAAAAGTGAAGTGCACGCTTCGTAATTGAAACTTCGGCATAACGGGAGAAGCACGCTTCTCAATTGAGACCAGTACAACGGGAGGGCTTAAACTCACCTGGTTCTCTCGAAGACCAATCACAAGATTGTGCTTGAAACTTAGAACACCGGCAACGGCAAAAACAGAACTCGTGTGGACAGCGAGGATCCCTTTCAAGCAGACCAAGAGAAAGGAAACAATCGGGATCAGCTAGTGACTCTACTTTCTATCATTAATACTTTCGTTTCAGCCATCCATTGGCTGAGAGTACACAACTATCATTACTTTCTCAAGTTCTGTCCTTTTCCCTGTTGCCAGTCCTTTGTGCTTGCTCATGCTCGTTCTTCCCACGAAAATACTCTGCATTTCATCGCTTTCTGTGCAAACAGGTCTATCGAATGCGCAATAATTCTTATTGATATTTCTTGGTTTCCTTTGTCCTCTGCCCTTATCTCACACTTTTATAGATCACGGTGGACTCAGGGACTTTTCATTCTCCTGTTCAGGGCCATCTCTTTTCAGGGACTTATATCCTCCTGTTCACCTGGAAGGTGAGTGAAGTCTACGACACGCGCGCTGTAGTGTGGACAAGAGTGGTGTGTGGGCTCGCAAGATGAAAACCGTCCAGTGGTGGATGAGAATCACGTCAGAATTTCCTAATCCCCTCAAAATGGCCATGAATTACCTTCCAATTTTGGCAACATCGGTGCCAAGTGAATGTCTCTTATTCAAAGTGGTAAATATGTTTAAGGTAGTTTGAGCGAAATATCATTTTACCTAGAAATCAATGAGCTTGGCCTCATTTCAAAGAAATATATCTCACCTATCCAATGAAACCAAAACTTCTACCCCTTACCGCATTACTTTCGAGATATTTGCCAAAAAATACCAGCCCTCTTAAATGGTAAATGGTACGTGTATGCACTCCAGAGAGATATTATTTACAAAATGAGGAATTTCTAACACTTAGATGTCGTAAAAAAAACCTATAGCGTGTAGTTTGTATGTTATCTCAACAATATTTTAAAATTAATCATATTGTCACCACAGTAGGTTCTTCGGTATCACAAAAAACTGTCCGTTATGAAGGAGTTCCAAACGCACCGTGCGAAAAAATTGAGTCAAGTTAAATACTTATTTAGATATTTTCATTTGATTACTTACAATTTATGTCACGTAAAACTATATTATTGCGCCATTAATAATGCAATATTTAATTGATGTGTCCTACAGCTGGTGAAATTAAAACTAATAGTTCGCATATGGTCTCTGCTATGACTAGGGAACTATCTCGCTCGGACTACCTTAAGAAAGATAGGGATCGCCTAGGAGGATAAAATGTAAATGCTGCTATTGTGTGGCTCTATCTCCCTCATTATTTTAGTTATTTTTTCATTAGTAAAATTATCTAAAGAATGCAAGTTTATTAACCCAAAGTCCTTTTTATGAGTTAATTTTAAATCTTCTGCTAATGAGTTAATTCATAGCGAGTGCTCAAAATTAAAGAATATACACATAATGACGGGTCAATTTATTTGCAGATTATTCCTCTTATTGCTTTCAAGGGAAAACTTAAGATCCTCTCAAATGAGACACTGATATGGACAGGATTCTATCTTTTGCACTATACGGCATATTGAGCCACACGAATGCGCTGGGATCGTCTGGGAATCAGGTCTTAAGTAAAATCAGTAGTAAAGAAAAACAGAAACGTTACCCAATGGAATACTAACTCATTGTAAAACTCAAAACTCATTGATTAAAAAATTTTAAGCTTCGTACAAAAAGCTATAAATTCACCGTTTTCAAAGTTAAAAATACGTTAATATCTATAAGGATAACATTTCGTCAAATGTGCTCCGTATGGGATGCGATGCGATGACGAGATGGATTTCGTCGAAAGAATGAAGGAAAAGTCATCAGATAGTCTCTCACCTGATCAGCGATAAGATACGAATAATCCTTGAAACATTTACCCGTCGAGAATGGGTTACTTATGCACCGAATCAATTACTCTTGGTTCGAATGAGCTCCGTTAGAACTGTCCCTTAGGCATTAATGGTTAAATATTGAGTAGGCACTTGTGCGAACCCCCGATGTATAACACGTTCGACTTTTGGAATTGATAATTGTGCTTGCGACTTTGAAATGAGTGTGTGCATGCTGAGAAGCAACCGTCACAAAATATCAGCAATAGTTCTTTCCATCTGACATAGCATGTGTGAATAAAGAGACTGTTCGCTGACTAAGAGAATATAATGGCATGGCTTTGCAATCGTACCACGAATTTAGAAAAGCGCGAAACAAAACTATGACCTGGCATTTCGTTGCCGAAATGATAGCTTTTTTTTGAAATAACACCATCTTTTCTCCACGAAAATGAATAACTTAGTCACGTATATAGTCCATATGATTTTCATAAAAAATATTTGATAATCATTTATTTAAATTATTAAAAAATATTCACAAAAATCCGGGTCGGGATCATAGTTTCGTAAAAACTTAGGATTATTCCGTGGAAATGTCACTAATTTACATCGACAATGTAGCTTTTAGTTAGAAATAAACGAAGCCTAGCATATATAATTCTTCAATTGGATGACAAGAGGGAACACTCATAACAGGGGTAGAACACGCCTCGGTAGGTTAACTGGCTAAAGCACTCGGCCGGAAATCGAGGGATCCCGGTTCGAATCCCGGTCAAGGCGGATGATTTTTTCTCTGTGGAAATTCGCACATGTTATCCATATCTTTAAAAAACGCGACCGTATTCATCGACCTGAGATATGCTTAGCGAGGTGTCGCTGACATAATTGTGTGTATTAAGGCCGTCCAGGATGGGTAACTATGTACTTCTTGGGTAAGTGAATTAGGATATTTGATTCTTAAATATATTATTATTGATAAACAAGTTATTACGCAAATTCATAAAAAAGTTATTTACGGAAATCCACATATTACATACCACCAAGTGTTACTTAAGGTAGTCCGAGGGAGATAGTCCCCTATTCATTATTGAGACCATATTCGAATGATACGTTTTAATTTCGCCAGATGTGGGACACATCAATTATTATTTCATTAATAAAATTTATCTAATAAATGCAAGTTCTATCTAATTAATGGTGCAATAATATAGTATTATATGACAACAATGGTAAGTAATTAAATGAAAATATCTAAATAAGTCTTTAACTTGACTCATTTCTGTCACGCGGTGCGTTTGAAACTCCTTCAAAACGGAAGGTTTTTGTGATACCCAAGAACTTACTGCGGTGACAATATGATTAATTTTTAAAAATAGTTGAGAAAACATATATACTACATGCTGTTAGTTTTATTACGACATCTAAGGGTTAGAAATACGTCATTTTGTAAATAATGTCTTACTGGAGTGTTTGCACGTACCATTTCCCATGTAAAAGGGCTGGTATTTTTTGGCAAATGTCTCCAAAAGTAATGTGGTAAGGGGTTGAATTTTTGGTGTCATTAGAGGGTGAGATATTTTTCTTTAAAATGAGACCAAATTCATTGATTTCTAAGTAAAATGATATTTCTCTCATACTACCTTAAAAGGGTGGTGATTGTCATGTGATTTTCTACTTTACTGAATTCTAGTAACATATTTTTACAGAAATAACAGGCTATTACGTAATGTTGACGTTAATATTCTGCAAATTTTAAAAAATATATATTCAAATATGCCGGTTATCCGATAAAGTTGAGTCGGCACTACCGGCTCGGTACAAGACAGATATAATCATAAAAATACTCATCGGTTAAAAACCGGTACTTTTTTTATACCCTACACCACTACGTGGGTAGGGTATATTGATTTTGTCACAGCAGAAATGTAACGTAATGAAGGAGGCTTGGTGGGTATGGAAAAGTATATTATACAGAAATGATCAGCATCACCTTACGAGTCAATCTACCCATGTCCGTCTGTCTCTTCGCACGATAACTGCTGTAAAAATTGTGATATCGAGCTGAAATTTGGGTCAGAAGCTTAAAGTTGTCCACAGACGGTACAGGTCTCAAATGGGATGGATCGGACCAAAACCACGCCTTTAAAAACATTTAAAGTGGTGGTGTAGGGTATTTAAGCTTCGGCAAGGCCGAAGATAACTTTTTTACTAGTTTTAAGAAGAGTCTGGGTTTTGTTCTGATTCAAAATGCGCGCCATTACTAAATTCCCCATAGGTGGCACTGCTAACAGCCTTTTGGTAGGCGATGTAGTTTTCGCATGCGTTCATCTCGAACGGACCTCCATGCAGTGTACATTTGTATCCCCCAAATATCCAATATATTCTTTTGTACCGGGGCTAATAGTCTTTTCATTCGCAAATCCACCTTCATCCTAACACAAAAGATAACTTCTTTACTAGTTGTAAGAAGAGTCTATCCCTGCGCTACGGATCTTTCATATTTTTTGATTAATCCAACAAAATGTCAAGCAACAAGTACACACTCCTTGTGGTGGCTAAGTTAAGCTCAGGGACGGAGCATCGGCGCAGCTCGAGTGAACCTCGTATTAAATTGAACATAAACTAAGTTTCTCCGGAGTAGTTTTTGATTTTCCCTTGAAAAATTCTCAGATACATGCATACGTAATTTATTGAGCATCAAATAATTATTTGTTAATAGCTAGAACTTCGTGGAGCAGGTGAGGGTTGAGAAATACCTGAGCCTGACACTACCCAGTTGAACCAATGTGTTAATGACTGATGTCTAATCATTGCAGCAAATGTGCATCAGAACTATGCCTCGAGGTTATTTAAGGTCAAAGAACGTAGTGTGAATGAAAAGTTCCAGAAAAGTTAGTTTAAGGTAGTTCGGGCGAAATATCGTTTTCCTTAGAAATCAATGAACTTGTCCTCATTTTGAAGAAATATATCTCACCTATCCAATGAAACCAAAAGTTCTACCCTTTACCGCATTACTTTCGAGATATTCACCAGAAAACACCAGCCCCTTTACATGGGAAATGGTACGTGTATGCACTCGAGAAGACATTATTTACAAAATGAGGTATTTCTAACACTTCAGTGGTAAATAAACTAACAGTGTGTAGTTTGTATGTTTTCTCAACAATATTTGAAAATTAATCGTATTGTCACCGCAATAGGTTCTTGGGTATCACAAAAAATCTTCCGTTTTGTAGGAGTTTCAAACGCATCGCGCGAAAAAAATGAGTCAATAAAACTTTCTAATAAAAGTTTCTGTCATATAAAACTATTATAGCACCATTAATAATGCAATTTTTAATTGCTGTGTCCTACAGCTGGTGAAATTAAAAAGTATAATTAGAATATGATTTCTATTATGACCAGGAAACTATCTCGCTCGGACTACCTTAAAAAACCTTTGGAGGGGCAAAAAAGTACAAGAAGACTCCAAAAAATAGTAAATTAAAAGTGCTATTTCTCAACGAATGTAACCCAGATATGTTCTTACATCCACGAAAGTCGAAATTTTGAAAAAAAGTTGGAAAAATTTCTTTCCACGCCCTGGTTATTACAAAAGATAACTTAGAAACCGGGAACCTTGAAGTGGCGATCAAGGTGATAGCGATGGTTTTGAGAAGAGGGATGCTTTTTGCTATGAAAATCTAATGAGTACAAAGGGTTGTTAGACCGTTTCCCAACCGCAGAGAGTCTGTATAAGCAGTTTAAGAGAGACACTAATGGAGTAAAGGTGAATGAGACCCCCATGCCCACTAGTTTTCAACGGAAAGCGTAGTTGTACCATTTTAACCCAATGCGCTGGGAGAAGAGGTTCAAAGCTAATTATTTTATCTGAGATTACAGAGTGCTTGGGTCGCTAAAATTAAAACGTGAAACGGTTAGTAGATAGATTAAATTTCATCAGTAGAAATGTAATTGGAGAACAATAGACAGATGAGAACTGGAGACCAAAATCCCTTAAAAACTGTACCGGCTTAAAAACTGCACTCTGGTTTACGGCAAGCTTTATAACTTTTCTGTTATTAGATGATAAAAATAATAATTATCACAGCTCTCTTACTTGATACGATGCTCATGCTCATTGATGAATGCTCATTTCATGTAACATATGCAGACCTTTTACATACAGAATGCCTCTAGTACACGGAAACGTATTTTTGTTCTCTTCTTCTTCTTACCCATAGTGGGGAATGACATGCACAGGGGAGTCCCGCCAAAGGGGCTGCAGCGACAATCTTGCGACCCATCCCTCCGCGTGTGTGCCGTGAACTCCTTTCCGAGGGACGGGGACGTTATATATATTCTTCGTATTTTTCTTTGAAATTTGCCATCATTATCTCTGTGTTCCTCCTGCATAAGATGAGCGACCAATTCCAAACATAAAACCCCCTTGAAGACTAGGTCCTTATTGACTACTTCTGACAAAACTATTCCGTGACACTAATATCCTATGAATGTATTCAGTATTCTATTCGCCTCTTGAGACACAAATTCCTTGGTGATACTCTTAAACATGTTCTTCTAAAACTTCTCTATTAAAGAGGTCTATATGAACGCAATAATTGTCAAATATAGGCACTATTCAAAGTTACTATATATGCATTGCTTACTTCCGTGATTCATTTCTATGGAAAAACTGGAAGTTTTGTGTAAACAGAGCGATTTCCTGCATATAGCAATATGATTTTAGACATCGATTCACTTGCTACTTCCGTATAAGTTAACTTCAACGAGTAAAACAGTGTTAAAATGAAACCACATTCCCACGACCTACGTGAGTCGCAGTTTGGGAGAATTCTCGAGCAGTGTGTGTTTTTTGCGCGATAATAATTTATAGATAGGAAACATAGGGGATGACATCATGTGGCGATATTTAGGGCAGAATTATAAATGAACGGTTGACCCGCTGAGCTTGCGCTAGCAAGGGATAACGGAGATGAAATCTGATACGAGGGTTGTGAATATTTATTACGAACTATGCGACCAATCTCGACGTAGTGCGTCAAGCGAAATGAAAGCAATCGGGGATTTTTCATTCACTCTGTGAGATGCAAGAGTATGGTCAAATCTTGACATAGTAATTCGGTAGAGATTGGTTGTAGAGTTGCGATTCAATTATTGCAAAAATGGTAAGTAAGGGTGCTTGTGCACTTTATTACTACATTTTTCTGCCCAAAGCCGTACGAAAAGCTCAAATAAAGCTATGTCGTGAAATTTGAGTGGTGCAACGTTTAGGTTGGGAGCGTGATTAACGTACTAAGTCACGATCTGTGATTTACGGCTTTAATCGTCACGCAACCCTGGTTTACGGTTGTTTGAGCAAAATATCATTTTACTAAGAAATCAATGAATTTGGCCCCATTTTAAAGAAAAATATCTCACCCTTCTAACGACACCAAAAATTTAACCTCTTACCTCATTCCTTTCGGAGATATTTGCCAAAAAATACCAGCCCTTTTACATGGGAAATGGTACGTATATGCACTCCAGACAGACGTCATTTATAAAATGAGGTATTTCTAACACTTATATGTCGTAAAAAAACTAATAGTGTGTAGTTTGTGTGCATCCTCAACTATTTTTGAAAAAAAATCATATTGTTACCCCAGTAGGTTCCTGGATATTACAAAAAAACCTTCTGTTTTGAAGGAGTTTCAAACGCACCGCGCGAAAAAAATGAGTCAAGTTTAAGACTTATTTAGATATTTTCATTTAATTACTTATAATTTCTGTCATATAAAACTATACTATTGCACCATTAATAATGCAATATTTACCTGATGTGTCCTACAGCTGGTGAGATGAAAAGATTCGAATATGGTCTCTATTATGACTGGGGAACTATCTCGCTCGGACTACCTTAAACATCGTTTGTTTAATAGCTTGGACGGCCCTTGCAATCGCAGGTCACGTGGACGAGCGGCAGAATAGTCCAGCCGTGTCCTGCAGTTATTCGCTAGGCAGACGTATCGGCCGAGCCGTGAGCGTCCGGCCTGGCTCCAACGCTCCTCTATCGGCGCAAATCGAGACGCGGAGACGCCTTCAGGCGGCGCCTTTGGGATGGAGTAGTTGGAATCGGCCGAGTGTCCATCGGGTCCACAGGACGCCCGCACAACCGGTCCCCCTCGAGAATTTGGCATTGGCTGCCGGCTCCTCTTCACCGATCTACGAAGAATGTGGGCGTAACCCGAAGATGGCGCCCTAATATTATGGTAATGCTTATTGACATAAATCATCGTGATTATTCGTATCGGCATAAATCGTTCTTCGAGGCATTAAATAAAAGAAGGAGACCCGTTTTAAACGACGCCAAGTCAACCCCCGTGGGTGTCTAATTAGACCTCTTTCGCCATCAAACACAGGGCACCCCACGATGAGATAAAGAGGCGCCAAACGTGAGCATAGTGCTCCCAGCAGAGTGCGGTACAATACAAACTCAAAAGATTGGGAGTCGCTTTAGAGCGAAGCTTTCCCACGGAGAGGACCAGAGTTCATACCCCTGCAGCGTATATGTTTAGAAGACAATGATGCTCTGTACTGTACTTGTTGTACAGAGCGTTCAGTTAGACTCGATGGACCGCGGACGTCAGTCACTGAGATCATGGATCGATCGGCAGTGGACTTCTCCCTTCCATTGCAACCTTCTTATTCTATCCTAGAACCTTTCCTCCCAGAATGAGGAGCCGTTGCGCGTGGAACAGACTCGAATTTCACGATGAGATTAAGCGGCTTAGTAAGTATCAGTAGAGTACTAGGTAAGTAATACATTTGACCACTAACCTTACCACTCCATCCAAAAAAAAGGGTGATGTCCATATACCCTATTTCACCGCATAATCGTCGCAGATTTTATGCCAATTTTTTTCGCTAAAAAGTAGGGTGAGACCATTATGAAGGGAAAATTAAAAAATAAAATTGCGCCCATATTAGTTACACATACACAGGTCATTTATTACGTACTTAACTGCCTTTATTGCAAAGCTAGGATTCTCATAAATGGTAGGCCTACATTAAATACAATGCATTAAAATTTAAGACTAAAAATCGACACTATTTTCTTCCTGTTTAGCGTATACCGTACTTTTTCCGGCATGAAATGAAAAGTTAACACATTATGCCCCGGTCTCCCCTACTATGTATTTGTGAATGACAGGTACAAATTTATGTAAGGTAGAGTGCAAAATTAGACAAATTTTTCCTTTAACAGCAAGTGTCGCGACGAACAGAATTGATATGCGACGATTATGCGATGAAACGTTGTGAACCAATTTTTGGACTGAAAAAGTAGGGTACGAAGATTATGCGGTGAAATACGGTATCCTTGGCATTCATTATTTTTCCCTCTCTTGTATTGCAGATACAACTTTTTTATAAGAAAACATCGCAAATTCGAGTTCCAAAGCCACTAAATTCGTCAAAGCCTTTAAAAGTTATCGTCCAAAAAAATAAATTGGATGGTAAATATTTATACAGTCTATACCCGAATCGAATTTCAGATGTTGGAATGCGAGAGCTTCTCTTGAAGTGACTGTCCCTCAACGCTCAGCGTGTATTCCAATGAGCTCTAAAACGTCCGTATTTACAGAACGCCTTTTGCTTGAAGGGGGATACAAAAAATTTAGGCGCTATAATGAGTAGTGCAGGAAGTTCAGCACCACAAAATTTAAGCGCAGTCTTCCGAAACTGACCCCATCAGCAGCGGAAGGACCGTTAGAAGAAGCGAAGGCATTCTCTTGACGTTTTCTCATTCTTATTTGATTCTCTTTTTAAATCCCACGAATGCCGAAAAATCTCCTCTCCTCACAGCGTCAACGTCCCGCACCTGTGGGAGACGGACTCCTCGCAAAGTTTCTTTTTCTTCCATTAATTGCGAAAAAGGACGAGAGGAATCCTTGCTGCGCTGCCGTTCCACCAACATACTCTTTCCCCAATTTTTACTTCCCGCCGTATCCTTCCCAAACGAGACGGCGTGTTTTCCATCGAGTCTGCCTCCTTCACCGCGTGCCGTTAGTATTTTGTTTCACTCTTCTTTCGCTTCGTCTCTCTTTTTTTCTCTCTTGCCGAGGCGGCGCGGAGGATTTAAGAGGGTCGACAGTCAACCGGGGGAGGGTGGGTGCGCGCGCGGCGATAATCGCAACTCTTTTGTTTCCAGCCCGCCGCATTCGCCCTCCGGCGATGCCGCGCCCTCCCCCTTAAACTCACCCTCCGCCTTCCCCTTCCCTCCCACACAAAGGTCCCGCAAGATCCCTTTATTTCTGTCCGCTCGCCTAGATGTGAGGAAGAATAAAAAGGCCCCCTTACCATCCGAAGACCACTCCCCCCACCCTTCTTTTGTTCTCCTTCCCCCTGCGAGCATTGAAGTACCCACAGGAATCCGACCGCAAATTCAACCCCACACTCATTCACAAGAGCACTGGCAATTGCACACGTGCTTCACTTCTGACTCATGTCGCCACAGCTGACAGCAATCCTCTCCAATTCCTAGCCTTAAGGTAGTCCGAGCGAGATAGTGCCCTAGTCATAATAGAGACCATATTCTAATAATAAGTTTTAATTTCACCAGCTGTGAGACACACGAATGAAAGTTTGCATTATTAATGGTGGAATAATATACTTTTACATGACAAAAATTGTAAGTAATCAACTGAAAATATATAAATAAGTCTTCAACTTGGCTCATTTTTTTCACGCGGTACGTTTGAAACTCCACAAAAACGGAAGGTTTATTGTGATCCCGAAGAATTTACTGCGGTGACAATATGATTGATTTTTAAAAATAGTTGAGAAATCACACAAACTATACACTGTCGGTTTTTTGACGAGACCTTAGTGAGGGAATGCCTCATTTTTAAGATAATGTCTCTCAAGAGTGCATACATGTACCATTTCCCATATAAAAGGGCTAGTATTTTTTGGCAAATATCTCGGAAAGTAATGTGGTAAGGGATGAATTTTTGGTGTCAATGGAAGGGTGATATATTTTTATTAAATGAGACCAAATTCATTGATTTCTAGGTAAAATGGTATTTCGCTCAAACTACCTTAAGAATGAGGTGATAGAGTAACATTTTTTTCTCAAAAAATTCTGTTGCTAACTGAATGAGTATTACAAAAAAATTTAAGTCTTCGTGGCGGAAAATGCATAATAATGTCGTAACATTAAAAATAAAATTTCGGAAATGCCAGAGATGCCAGCGGAGCGATATACGCCCAGTGACGTCACTTAACCGAACCCAAGGCGGCGGGCCATGCGGAAATGTAACGCGAATCCAGCTTTTGCTGCGAGGAATATCCACCAGAAAATAACGCCCTGTTTTGACGCGGTTACATTGAAAACAATTTAAAAATAGCTGCAAATAACACAAATGACGCCCAGATGAAATTCAAAAAACACATTTTTATGTTCCAAACATCACGTAGTTTCTGCTATTGATCTCAAGAAAAATTAAACAAGCACTCCATTGAGTTGGGCTTCAGTGAGAAAGAGGACACTCCGTCTCCTAAATTTTAATGCCAAATTAAACCCCCGATTTCAACTTTTCATTATTTTGCACCGGAACTCTTCATCTTCATAACCGGTGAAACACAGAGAACACACACTGAGAAAAACTTTCTAAACACGACTCTTATTTGGAATCGCGTACGGTACTCACATATCTATTTACTTATTTACTATTTACTTTTATCTATTTATTTATTTACTGCATCACGTCATAATGTTCAGGATTCAGAGATGTGGAGATTTGTACAACTCTATCTCCATTGGAGACTCTTTACGAAAGATAATGGTACAAAAGAGTAGTCAACGGATTCCATTCATTTTAGGTTTCCATTCCATTCCATTCATCAAGGCAAAGTGAATGATCCAGCTGCCCAGCTGCAATGAGAGCCTTCACTATCAGTTCACTGCGCGATTGATCTCCTTATTCCACATGATGTAAATAGATACGCGAAATCGAAGGAAAAACAATCCAAGACTCTCCCAAACACGCTCAGCGACAGTTGCATGCATTTGAGTACACCTACTGCTGGCCCATGCACAAGGAGGAAATGCTAATAGCTTCCTTGATATCGTGCACGGATAGATGCTACGCTCAAAAGTAAAACAGTCGTTGACATCAGCCGGAGGCGGATGCTTGTTGCGGAACTAAGAGGAAGAAAGTTTAAGGCTGACATCAGAGAGTGGGGCACAGCAAATTGGATCGTCGCTTTTCTCGAGGAAAATGAGATACTTGGGAATAAGCGAGCGATTTTTTAAAGGAGGTTGGATAGAAAAGATAAAAATGTAACAGATTTAGATTCTCTTATTACCTACAGCGACGTACCAGTGATTTAGGCATCTCATATTTTTTATATCCATTTCAAAATTAAACACAATGGTAACTTTCCACACAGATTTTAATAACAACCGACCATGGTTTCGGCATCTAATGCCATCACTGATAATACCTTGATAATGGCACTGATAATACCTTGATAATGTCACTAGGTGCTCAAACTATGGTCGGTTGTTATTAAAATCTGTGTGGAAAGTTACCATTGTGATTCATTTTGAAATTGATATCAATATCAATTACCTTCACAAAGTTAAGCCTGATACGCTTTTAGGCATTTGTGTCATTATTACATCCATCCTCTTCCTTTCCTTCCGATGACTTAATTACAAAGAAAATAAAACGAAAACAATTTTAAGATAATTATGAATCTGAAATTTCTCGAAAGCTATATTTCTCCATTTTAGTTGCATTATAAATTTTACTACGTACGCTACAAAATTAAAAATAAGTAGAACGTCCAAGAGATAGAGATTAATACTGATGAAAATTTTCCGACACTGCGGCCATAGGCTTAGCTCACTGTGCTGACTGATTCCCTAGTCAACTAAAAAAAGTCTTGATCCTGGAGCCTCAGATATACAATTTATTTACTTAAGAGCTCCCCATAAGAACTCACAACCATGGGACGCAAGTGACTTGCGCGCAGAACAAATGTGGCCCGCACATAATGAATACTTAGGTGCCAGAAAACCAAAAGAAACGATAAATCTACATTCAGATAGGAATTATATTGTACATTTTTCTTCACCAAAGAGTAATATGTTACAAACTATTTTTAGCTCATCATTAGAAGGAAAATTAGGCATTATAACGATAGACCTTGGTAATACAAAAATATTCGGTAGACAATCATGATATTGCTAGTTGCGGAGAACACAAACCTGTTTTTTTCTTTATCGGGCAATAATTAAAAAACGTTTTCATACTTTGACTTGAGTTCACGAAAACAGAAGAACGACATGTCACACTATAACGTTCCCATGAGGTCCCTTCTCGTCGAAAGGATGAGTACTGGAGGAATATAAAAATGTTTACGTTGCTAAAGCCTTTGTTAAAATCTGTCCAAATTCCACGAGGGTACTCCGAAACAGATTTGATTCACGCGAAAAATCAGGATCACTTCCTCTTCTCACACTACGAGTATCATTCGTGTGGAGCGCAGTATGTACTCTGTGCATCGGTAGCATGGACCATTGGAAAAACAGACCAGAAAATATTACGAGCAATGAAGAAATTTACAGAGAAATAGAGGGAAAGACCATATGGTGGCGATGCAATTGAAGGGAAATAGAGGGAAATGTTCGAAGAGTGAAGTCAAGGGATAAATACTAGGACCAAATAAAGAGGAAATTTCATAAGAAGAGCAACATGGGAGTAACAGAACTTCCAATGAATTACGGATGGATAGAGGGCTGCAGTCAACCATTCTAAGAAATGATCGACCGATGACGATGAGACAAACGCTGGCGAGACCTTTCGTTTGAAACCAAGATCAGCGGATCAGCACATCAGAGTATTGAGATGCACCACGGAGAAATTTTCTCCCGAAGTCAAAATGGCCGTCAGTCGCCCCCACCCCCCCACCTATGAGCCCGTATGAGCGGCGCCAACTCAGAGTCACGGTCACATTGTGGTCGAATACCCACTCATTCGAGCGTGACGGCTTCAATTTCGAAACCTTAATTAGTTATTAAGCTAAGAGTGCCAGAATGGATCATACTAAAAACGTCGAAATACCGTTCCCGTCCTGGTACCCTACAGTCAAATTGTCCTTAAATAGGTACCTATCAACGTCAAAACTTCAAATCTCTCCTTAATGATCCAAAAGACCTATTCAGTAAGCCCAAGGATCCAAAAAATAAAAAACGTAACCAATTATTTTTGTTTCCATTTACTCTCACACGGTTGAAAATGAAAAATCAAAAACAAAATGAAAATCGTCATCATTAAAATTCGACACTTCACATAGATCTGGAGACATGAATTAGTACTTTACCAGGACAGGTGTTTCGGGTCTCCCCGCGGGCTAAAAACCTCCCTCTCGGCCTGAAGCTTTCGCTTATTGCCAAGCATGGGGGGTAGTGGGAAAAGGGTAAAGGAAAGGGAAGGGTTAGCGAAGCACAACCACTGCGAGGCCGACACCATGAGGCGGATTGACGTCAAAAGGACAATAATGGGCCCCCGCCTCCCCGCAGTCCTCGTAGCTGTTGGGTTCACCCAACAACGTAAGACCAGTCACCGTCAGTGTCGCATACGCGAAGACTTACCGCACATCTTATGAAAACCGGTGAAGCCGATTACCCAAAAATTTGGGATAGGGTATCCGCCGATTCCCTTTAACGGTGGACGTACAGCGGTCTGTCGGAGTACGTCATAGGATCAGGGTCCTACCGGACCAATGTATGGTTTATTCGGACCAATTCTGGTCAATTATAAGACCCTTCTCCTCGGTAGTCCCCGCCCACCGATAGTCTCCGCTCACCGATAGTACTTTACCAGTACATCTCAAGAAGTATTCGAGCATTTAGTCCTGGTACGGAATCTGAATGTCTTATTACTATAGGGATTAAACCGCCATATAAAACACTTCAGATAGTTCCAAATGATGTCGATAGGCAATGAAAGAAAACAAAATCACCACCTCGACAGGAGATTTCATATTTCTCCATTGGACACTGAAAGAAATGGTGACTCCGTTTCACGGTAAAATTTAAGTTTTAATTAAAATTAAAGTTTATTGCTTTTCATTTCCGAAAATTTCTACCATAATCATTTTAAAATCAATGCATCAGTTAAATACTGAATTTAAGTCATAATTTAAAGAATTAATAAGAATCCGGATTTAGGGAAGGACGCTTAACAATAGATAACGCTTTTTGTTTGACGCAAATAATAGAAAAAAGGAGAGCTACTGACCGAGAAGAGCATTTCATATTCATTGAGATCACAAAAGCTTATGACAGCGTTACTTTGAAAAACCTATGGGAGGTACTTGAGGCAACAAACATAAATAAATCTATCATAAGGGCAATACAGAACAATACCAATAATTGTACCTTCTTAGGTCAGCACACTCAATTCTCGCCTCTTCCCCCTCAACTTCTTTTATTCGAAGACCTCCCGTGCTCTCCTTTCGTCGCCCTCCCAATCTCCAAAATAATCTCTGGATCCGCGACATCCGACAAACCTCACTTGAAGGAAGTGTGGCCAATCCCCCTCTCGTTGGATCAAATCCTTGCAGCAAGCCCCGTTGTCTCACCTGCCCACTCAACCCTTTTGCCCAAACTTTCACGACCCCTGTCACAAATATAACGTATCAGATACTAACTCGGGGGACCTCTTCCTCGAGTAATGTAATTTATCTCCTCACCTGTAAACACTGCCAGGCCTTCTACGTTGGCCTCACAAGCACACCTCTCAATTTACGAATCAATAACCACAGGAGCAGCGTGACACAACAGTTGAAGCTGTCTGTAAAAAATTTAAAGAATAAATACGTCAAAACTGGACCTGAGAGAGTTCAAATGAGAGATGGTCAAGGGACGACTAAACCTAAGGATCGAATGCGGCCACTTTGTAGCACACGCATGATATGCTTATGTATAGCTTCGAAAATCAATATATGCTCGCCACAATTATTTAGTATAATAATCAGGGGATTGGGGATGAAAAATATGGCTAAGATGGTCTCGGCGAAAAGCGTTAAGTAATCCACGATTCAAAATTCCATCGAATGAAATGTGATTCAAGTTCCTTCGACGTAACTCCCAAGAAGGGATCATGGCTCAATCGAAAAATATTCAGCATGGCCAAGTTTAGAACCCAGGTCTCTGACTGGGAAAGCCGACTTTACCCGTCATGTCCCTAGTAAAAATCAAATGAACTAACGGAATAAAATATGACCTTTTCGAGAAACGTTATTTTAGTATTCTGATTTGAGACTAATATCAGCGAATTACATCTACATAGTACTGTCCTGCGAGCCGCCGATGAGGCGGGTGGCACGGGGTGATAAGACACAAGCTGATAAAAGAGGGGGGAATCGGGGAAAGAAGGGGGAAGAGGACAGGAGTGCAATGTATGAGAACAGAGGCGTGCATTGGGAGGACGCTGCGCTTGCCACGCTGAGTCGGAAAAATATGTGTATCCCCTTCATTTAGGTTAATTTTCGCCAAGAGCGAGTTACTGACCTATTTTCAGCAGCAGTCAATGGATGACTGCGCGCTCCGCTATTCCTTCTGTCGGAAACCTAGGTCCGATCCTGGATGTATTGAATAAGAATATCCTATCTTCATTTTCATTTATAGAAGGCAAAGAAGGGAGATTTTCCTGAGAAAATTTATTATCACTACCGTAGGTTGGTATTGGGTCTGAGATCCAACTCAAGATTAATTTTTTTACTCACTAACATTCTGATCTACTCATCCACTACACATCCACTATTCATATTGCGTTTTCATAATTAGAGCCAAATCACATTTTAGGCATTAGCTTTTTATTTTTCAAAGACAATGTTTGGGGTGCACGGGATGCATACTGTTCTGATGTAGGAGAGCTTCATTCATTCGACAATTCTACCAGCTGATTGGTACGTTTTGGGACAGTACTAATTCTAACGTGTAGGAGTGCATGATCGAGGCGAATTGTCTGCCACTCAATAGGAACACGCCACTGTATAGGAAAGTAACATACCACTGCATGAGAGTGGCTTACGATGGCATCATGCTTTTTTTTATAATTATAACTAATTTAGCGATGAAAGAAGCAATTTCAGTAACTATCATTCCGGCAATGTCTCTCACTTCTTAAATCACTCCCATCAGTTCTGGAGATGAATCTCTGAGTTAAAATTACATAGCGTGAAGCCTCAGTTTCTTAACAGTTGCCACCTTAATCCTTCGATTAGCGGCGTAACACTTTTTGTAAGCTCGTGGCAGTTTTTATCGAAGCCTCGAGCTTTGATTTGTATTTTATTTGCGTCGCGATTAAAACTTGCTTGGCACCAAATGATCGCGAAATATTCGAAGTGTGGCCTAACTAGAGCTAAGCTGCATCTCTTTCACTTGTTCATTGGAGAACCTTCCGATCGTTCGGTCGAAATACTCCTGCTTTTTAAATGCAGTGCCGCAAACATTTCGACTCACTTCAGGTCTGAAGTCGAGGTGATTCCCAGGTATTCCCCTTCATCTGAATCCCTTACATTAGCACTTCCACTTCATACATATAGTGCTGATTTGATTTCTTTTAGAAGCGAACTGCAATGCGTTCGCTAGCTTTAAGTACAAGCCCCCACGCAAACCACCACGAGATAGCGTTATTGAGACCTGATGAAAGAGCTTCTAAGTCAACTTTAAAGGCAGTTTCTCGACATATGACAGCATTATCGACCAACTAAAGTCCTTCATACAAAGCTACCAACTACGTTTTCTACGCACTCTAGGGTTAATATTGTTTACTTTGTGAGGAACTTCTTCGAATTCCATCTTTCTTTAAATCTATAAATTACGCGTCAACTAGCTCTTTCGTTTCAATTGATTTTAGAATGGAATGGGTCACCTGCCATGAATTTTAGAATATTACACATCGTATGTCGATAATTCAGTAAGTTATGAGAGCAAATTTTGAATCGTACCCATGGCGTCTCTGCGAATTCGACCAAAGCAGTGAGTACTTCCCCTTTCCCTCGTCCCCACCCACGCCGTGCACACAATACCACCATAGAGTAAGTATATATAGAGTGACAAACCAATGCTAAAAACTGGACATACATTTTTGAGAGCTTTGGGAAGAATTTCTCAGGTGCCACCACCTTAGGGGATGAAGAATTTTGGCTTACGGAGAAGGCCACTTGGAGGCGCTAGTGGCATTCGGTGATTTTGCATCAACATAAAGAGGTTGATTTACCATGGCTGTTGTGTGCTTTTTATCGAGTATCAATTGTTTTGTCGTTGCTATGATACATCGGTAAACAGTTGACTCCGTGTTTGGTAATCGCGTGTCTTATCATATCGATGTGAATTCGATTCATTATAGACGATTCGAGACATTATAGATGATAGATAATTGAAGGCACATTAAAATACATGTTTAATTTGGTCTCGACAACTCAATAAGATTTAAGACTTAAGGCTTTCCCGGCGAATGCTTAGAATGTATAGCTCTCGGGTTTCCAACCGGGTGATGGTGGTGGTGGCTATAATCACGAGTCTAATAAGAAAAGGAAGGGGAAAAGAGAGCTAATCAGAAGCAAGCTAGACCATCTACAAAGCATATATAAAGTGACACCCTCCTGGCCAAAATTATAACCCTGAGGACGATGGCTGACTACGCCTTCGAAACGTCGCGTCGGTGCCAAAAACCACCATCACCCGGTTGGAAACCCGAGAGCTATACATTAATAAGATACGTTTTCGTTGCCATGGGTCGATTAGTAAACATCCAGGCACCGAAATCATCATAATCATAAGAACATCATGTGAGTAATGCGACACTAAATGAAGTGGCCATGTGCCATAGCTCATTTGTGATGGCTTGTCGTACAAGTTCGATACACCTGTTCCATCTATCGGCCAAAGTATTATGTAAAAACTCATATCCGAATCTCCCTATCTCTTTGCTACTCTATATATACTTACTCTATGATACCACTGACGACGGCGCAGGAGAGGAGGGAGGATGAGGATGTAAGGGGGGAACTAAAGGGGGAGAGATGCAGATCAGTAAGAGTCGTGCGACACGCCCCCACACTTAGCGATTCCGGGGTAAAATGAATTGGGGCATTTTGTCTACTATTCGCGCCATTTTCACGCTCCCCCACTGACCCAATCACCAGCAAAGCGCCTATCCCTCGCGCCGACGCCTTTATAAAGAATATAAGAGATCTCTTACGCTCTAGCAATGTACGCGTGCGCGGGAAAACCGGGACGAATCTTTCGAATGCGAGCTCGCTGGAAGATGCGTTCGCGCATGTGAGTGTGGCTTCTTTCTAGTCCTTCTCCTTCCTTAGCTTCGGGTCAACGACCGACTTCTACAAGAAGTAGTAATGCGTCTCCGGAACTGGTTCTCGGGCGGGGGAAGCGGCTTTTGCCCCTTGCAATCCCCCAGTTAGAATGCATGAGCGATGCGTGAAAGAGCGCGTCGATTCGCCTTTCGAATGAGCATGAGTTCCCGCGCTTAACACTCCCGATTCGTCTCTCTCTCTCTCTCTCTCTGTGCGTACATTGTTTCGAGATGACGGTAATAGAGCTTCCGTGAGAGGCACCCCTCTCCTCTCCCGCCGAAAAATCGCCCCTCCCCCCTCCTGGACCATCCTCTGATCCCTTCTCTCCTGGCCAGTCGGAGAAAACCATGTCGCGGTCGCCGCCTTGAACATATCATGTCTCGCGAGGTGTTGCAAATTTGCAACCCGTCTCTTCCTCTCGGCCCGCAGGAGATCCGAATGTTAAATGCTGGGATTATAATCAATAATGAAAATGACTTAGTAACTTGTCACAGGTATTTTTATTTGGACGACCGGTTTCGTTGCATAGGCAACACCTTCAGGGCAAAGGCAACCTGAAGATGTTGCCTATGCAACGAAACCGGTCGTACAAATAAAAATACCTGTGACAAGTTACTAAGTCATTTTCAATATTGATTTCATAATGGATTTTCACACAGTTAAGCCCGAAACCATCGAATTTATCAGCTGAGATTACATTTCATCCTTGACTTTTGCATTCAAACTAAGGATGAGTCGAATCCAAATGTCGATTCTCGATTCCACCTATTCTCAGTATTAGAGGCGGTATCGAGAATCGATCGCCTACAGTCGATTCCGATTCCATCGATTCCAGATAGATAAATATTCAAATCAAATTTCATTTATCACATCATATTTGTCTCAGTAATTTTGGGTGTAGGCTATCAATTCTTACTTTTTATCTACCAGAATAAGTTGAGGATATATTTGCTATTTTCTAATAAATATACTTTTTGAGCGACTTAATTGTCTTTGTTATTATATTTCAGCCAATACTTGAATTTAAGTAATAGTCGTACGCTACTGGTATATCAATATCCCACCTGTTATTAGGAATAAGAATCGATGGAATCGGAATCGAGAATCGGGAATCTATTTGAAAGAATCGGAATCGGAATCGAAAAAAAGTGTCATCTACTTATCCCTAATTCAAACGTATTACTACAGCCATCATTACGTATTTCCTCTCATATCCAGGCCAGGATTAATGACACCATTTATTATTTGTTATTATATTTTTATATCGCAAAATTTTTAAAGATGATCGAGAGAGAGAGAGAGATCTTAAAGAGATTTTGAACCAAATTTTTTCTTGATTTTCACGTGCATTCATGTAATACCTGTGTTTGAGTAAGAGGACTGACTTGCTATGTATTCATTGAAAATGGCAATATTAATGGGAACCAAAGTACAAGGTCATCCTTAAGTGTTTTCAAAATTTGTGCATTGATTTGTATTGAATGCTACAATAAATTCATAAACTGACACTCATTCGATACCCATTCGTTCCGCATTCAATCTCTTTCATATCTCCATTCGCTGCTACGAGCGTGCAGAAGATGTCCGGCAACTAATGGAAAGATTAGGTTGGGAACCGTTAGAGACTCGGATAATTAGAGGTTGTATCACGGGCTAAGATCAAGTAAACGCTCCAGATCAGGCGAGTGTCAGTGCGACATGGAGGATATTATTTTGACCCAACTGTATATCCCTAGAAGTATCAAAATAAGTAAGCAACTCTGCCCAACTGACAAATATAAAAATTCCTTCTTTCGGCCCATCATCATTGATTACAGCAAAAACAGCTGGCAAATAATAAGACGTATGACACATCGTCAGCATGCAAGTCGCTTCTTCCTTCTCCCCTTCCATTTCCTTCCTTGTCCTGGTGTTAAAGACTAATTGGATTAAGAATCCCAGAAAACTTGATTTCGATGAGATGTTATACGATAATGAGTGACACGAAGTAGTTTTAGTGTAATATGTTCGATTTTACGTAGAAGAATTCAACTCGTTGATATCAAGAAATGAAAATTTACGTATACATTTCACTTTGTTAAAGGCAGCCGTCACTAATTCATGTGTTATCTATAATCCTGTTGCCCGCATAAAACAATGAAGAGCTAAAATGTGCTTTCATTACATGATCGAGCAGGTAGCAGAGTAATTTTAATAGAACGGGTACAGTGTCGGTTCTTTCAATGAAATCGGAAGGTTAACGTCTGTCCTACTATTGTACATCTTGAAAGCTTTGATTAGGGCATATCATTCATGGTTTTCCACATTATTTAAGACCACATCACGAAGGTCCCTTGCTATCACATTGTTGCAATTCTCGTCAATATAAGAAAATTTCTTTTGAAGATTTCAGTCTGTACACTTCACAGCCAAACAATGTTTGCAGGATTTCCATTGGTGATATTCTCATGGTGGATAACATTGTTTATTGTCTGAAGTCCAAAGAAATGGTCGTTGTTGGCAGAACATACATAATAAGAAGTAATTTGTATTCTCTACCTTGTGAGAGTTTAAAGTTGGACATTAATAAGGTTGATAATCTTTTACCTTTAAAATGTGTTCCTGTGACGGATATTAAGATGAAGTGTGTCCATCTTCACCTTGAGTCACAGTTAGTTATGATACCTCTTCTGAATTCAAGTTGTCTGGATAGAATTTGAAGCTATCTATTGCCTAAGAGAGACCGACTGACTTAAGGACTGAAAAACTTTTCTTGTCGGAGCTCTCTTCATTATCCTCCATAGCCACTTCTGGATTTGTAAATATTATTAAAAATTGACTCCATGGTTCGGTGAATTAAATTTTTCATTGACATTTGTAAATATTGAAGGATCCCTGGTTTTCCTTGCAAATTGATTGGAATAAGAGAGCTAAATGACACTCTACTACCTGATGGGAAACCTGAGATGTCACAATTTCAACTTGTAAGTAATTATAATCAATTGATTCTATTGTGTGCTACTTGAATTAATATTTGCCTAACGTTGGATCATCAAAGTTACAGAGCATGCGGTATTCGCAATTGCTTTTTTGTTGAACTGTATTCACCTCTGCTCTTATGACTGCTACAATTAATCAAATATTCATAATATGTTCTAGCACCACCATGTGGATTATTGTTCATTTTTTTGGAAGAGGAAGGTGTGGCGGTGGTTCCGATGTCATGGTACAGTGATGGAAAATGCAGGTGGCCAAGTGCTAAAGAAAGAGGTAATTTAAAGACTGGTGTAGAATAGAGTGAAGCCTAAAGATTCTTGGCTCACACACAGAGCAAGGACAGTTGGAGATAGGTTTTACGATTAGTAAAATGCAATTAAGTCTCCCTATTTGTAATTTGTTGAGGTCTACTCTCATGGCATTGTGTGTTGTTGTTTAAGTATTCACCCTTTTTGGATATATTGGTGCAAAATTACTTGGGAAGAGTGAGCCTCCTCAAATAAAGGGTGTCAGACTCTACATAAATAATAAGAAATGTCTCATAGTTTTGAAGTTGTTGTGGCAAATGTGGGTATGAGAGGAGAGACCATCTAAGAGATATTAGTCTCAAGTACCTATTTACTGTGAATTTTCTTTTGTTTGACTTCTGAATAAAATTGTCACATTTCTTGCTGCTTTTGTAAAACTACTTTTAACTCCAGGTTTTGATGAAGAAGTGTTGAGGACTCTTGTGTTCATTAAGCACTCAATCATTGATGAGAGCAAGAGACTGAAGGCTCTCGAGACACCAGTGTGTGCCTCAGGTAATGATGCCTCTGCAGAGAAAGTGAGTTCGCTCCTTGCCTCTTACCCCATTGCCATCCAGAAGCAATAGGAGGAGCAGGAGAAGAAACTGCAGGACGGATTATACAGGAATCAATTGGTAAGAATACATTTTATTTTTCATTTCCTAGGTAGTTTCCATTGAAAGAGGTAGCTACAGTGTTCTCAGTATGTCTTTTCTTAATAGGTTTCAGAATTAAGTATAATTGATAGGAATACACCAAAGGATATGACAAGAAGGACATTGAGGGCAATGCTGATGGACAGGGTAGCTGTTGAGTACAGCTGAATTGAATTTAAGAAGAAGAAGGTCTTCTCAAAGCTCATTCAGAAGGAATAAAAATTATATGGTATGTATCAATAAATTTTACAGTAAACATATGACAAATGGTTGAGGCAGTTCCTCAAAATTATCTCAGGCTTGGCGGAGACATTTACTAGAATTCCTTGGTGAAATGCTATGGTATGGCAAAACTAGATAAGTCAATAAACATTTATTTGCATGTATCTTCAAAGTTGTTAAAGTTTTCTCAATACTGCTACTCATATAGCTTATTTTCCCAGGAATTAGATACAAAAATACTTCCGACTTTAATACTGCATCATGATACATGTTATTCTTTACCTAGCATCATGACTGTAGTATTTGTTAATTAAATGTCCTATCAATGTTTTATCATTCAACATGCTTCCAAATATTAACAGTATGACATAAGGTGGCTTATTGCATACTCATCCATTGGGTGTTTTCTCTTAAATCATTTGAAACATTTAATTAACTCCATTTCTATTTTTTCTCCATTGATCTTTTTTCTAAGTTAAGGCTATTCTTCGTTCTGAATGTGCTTTAAATTATTCCCAATATCAATTAATTTATTATAACCGCCTGGGTGCCAAAATGGCTTAGGTGATATCACTCTTTATAGAACTTATGAGAGATGTAATATATTTTTTGATTTAAATTTGATTTAAATTAAAATCGGAAAAAACTTTGGATTAATTTTTGTTCATTTTATTTAAACCTTTCAGATGGAGTAAGGAAATCAAAGTGGTGCAGCACTACAGACAAGGAGGTGGAGACCTACATTAAGGAATGGCTGCGGCATGCCAAATTCCAATCAGGGGGGAATGATGGGTCTGGGAATGCTGTTAATGCCAATGATGGTGATTTTGGTGATTTGTGCACATAGTTTTTGTTTAATGGGTCATCCCCATGAGTTTTATGCTGCAATAAACTTTTACAAAAATCTGTATAAAAATTTTTCCTTCTGGACCATATTCAATGTTTGAATTGCGTATTGTTAACTTACCGCCTTACTATGTTAACACTTAATGTTAACAAGTGTGCGAATAAGAGTTTCTTACAATCAGTGAATATGGGCAGTTGACATTTATGAGATTATATCCAAGATGATGTAATGCTATGAATACTGGAATTAGTTAGTACTTCATGGGTGGTTAATAATTGAATAAAGAGGCTAACAATGTGTGAAATTTAGCATTAAAATATTGGTATGGGGTGTTTTTATTTTGGGAGGCCAGGGATACTGTGTGGATATCCATGTAACTGCTGAATAATATTAGATGGATGTTAATTTTGGATATTGTATGGATGTCTAAAAGCGGGAACTTCGGATATCGGGTGGATATACGAGGTATGTTAAAAAAGTAAGGTGACTTTATATTTTTATGAAAAAAATATTTATTTATTCAATATTCAAGTTGTCCCCTTAAAAGTATTCCCCCCCAGATATAATACACTTGTGCCAACGCTTTTTCCAATCCTCGAAGCAATTCTGATAAGCACTTTTTGGTATAGCCTTGAACTCTTCCAGCGATGCAGTCTTTATCTCCTCAATCGTTGCAAATCTCTGTCCTTTCATAGTTCTATTCAGTTTTGGGAACAGGAAAAAGTCGCAGGGGGCCAAATCCGGTGAATATGGTGGCTGAGGCATGATTGTGGTGTTGTTTTTGGCTAAAAAATCTCTCACAAGCAACGATGAGTGAGCAGGCGCATTATCGTGATGCAAAAGCCATGAATTGTTTTTCCACAATGCCGGACGTTTTTTTCGGATTGATTTTCGCAAACGGCGCATAACTTCAAGGTAATACTCCTTAATGACCGTACGACCTTGTGGTAAGAACTCCTGATGCAATACGTCACGGTAATCGAAGAAAACAGAGAGCAAAACCTTGACATTTGATCGAACTTGGCGTGCTTTTTTCGATCTTGGTTCTCCTGGGTATTTCCATTGGGACGATTGGGCTTTGGTTTCGACGTCATAACCATATACCCATAATTCGTCACCAGTTATGATCCTTTTGAGTAAATCTGGATCATCATTGACGTCATTCAACAGCTTCTGAGCGATGCTCATGCGACGGTTCTTCTGGTCAAAATTAAGCAGTTTCGGAACGAACTTCGCTGACACACGTCTCATGCCCAAAACATCCGAGAAAATTGCATGACACGAGCCAACCAATATGCCAACATCCTCAGCAACTTCTCTAATAGTGATTCGATGATGTTTCAAAACAATATTCTTCACTGCTTCAACGTTTTCATCTGTTGTTGACGTGCTGGGGCGTCCAGAGCGAGGTTCGTCATTGGCATCTTCTCGGGCATCTTGGAAGAGCTTGTACCACTTATAAACATTTTTTTTACTCAGAGCAGACTCACCGTATGCCACTGTCAACATTTTAAGTGTTTTGGAGCACTTAATTCCATTTTTTCCATAAAATTTGATGCAAATTGTTTGATCCATTTTTTTATAGCAGAAAATCGCTGAGCACACCAAAACACGTCTAACATTTGTATCTGTCAATAACAAACTAAAGATGTGATATAGTTGAAACTGTAAACAAATATTTGGGACATGTGTACCAACACAAAAAAACAAAAAAATCGATAATAAAATGTATGTTGCCCGCGAAATTTGAAAAGTCACCATACTTTTTGAACACACCTCGTATATGCCAGATTACTTGGAATGAGGTAACATGCAAGGGACCCCTGTGTGTAGAAGGGTTTTGACTTTATTCTTAAAAATTTTTACCATATTTTCCGCAGCCCTATTGTTTGCTGGATGGTGTGGCGGAGAAAGTGTATGCCTGATACAATTCATTTCACAAACAAAGCAAATTATCCACTAGTTAACTGGGGGCCATTGTCCGTTAACCATCTGCTCTGGGAGTCCAAAGTTAGAAAATATATTTCTGAGATGTAAAATTACCTTCTCTCCTGAACTGTTCCTTGACTTCAGGCCACTTAGTGTGGCTGTCAATTAAAACCATGAACATCTTTCCGACAAAAGGCCCTGCCAGATCTATTTGCCACGGTGTCTCTGGCCAGTCCCAACTCTTTACTGGTACTCTATTTTTAGTTGGCTCGTTCAATAAGCAAGACTCACGTGACTTTACCATCTGTTCAATGTCTTGGTCCAACTTTGGCCACCACACATATGACCTCACCAATGACTTCAATTTTGCCATTCCCAAATGCCCTGAATGCAACTCTAACAGAATTATTAATTTTAATCCTTCCGGTACTGCAACTGTTTCCCCACATTAAACACCCTTGCTCCACCGTCATCGCAAATCGCCTATCAAAATATGGCTTAAACTCCTCACTCACCTTAGTTGGCCAACCAAATAAGCAATAATCAATTATTTGACTCACACATTTATCCACACGAGAAGCCATGCTAATTACCTCTGAAGTGACTGGAAGAAATGCACTCTCTCCAACTTGCAAATAGGAAATTTCCTCAATATTGTTTAATTTCTGCACTAGGGGTAACCTTGATAATCCATCAGCCACTTTGTTATCCTCTGCCTTGATGTACTGAATTTCATAATCATAAGCTTGCAATATTACTGCACAGCGCTGTAACCTATTGGCAGCCATTTTTGGAATACCACTATTTTCCCCAAAAATGTGAAGCAATGGTTTATGGTTCGTTTTCAAAATGAAGTGTCGACCGAAAATTTCACTGATTCACAACCGATTTTACACTTTTGCATATTTACTTAAAATCCAAATTTTTGCAACCTTTCTAGCAATGCATACCAATATTTACACTAGCATGTCGGAATAGACGAAGGAAGCTGAAGATTCACATCATTCTCTATGTTTCCACGCCGGTGTCATTGCAATGTCTGTAATCAACGGATTTTTTCCTATCACAATGCTGCAAAGTAGGACGATCGAGGCCTATGGGATGTATCGCATTCATCAATGCTGTCATTCATTGCATTGTTTTATTTTCGTATAGCTTAGTTTTACGGCCAAACCTTCCTTTAAACCCAATTTTCAATATTTGAGTATTGTGTATTTGTTTAAGGCAACTTATATTTAAAGCCTTTTGACAAGGCATCCCCAGTGATTGCAATAACACGAATTCAACTTGTCCTCGGAAGCTGACGATTTGCTATTCCTTAAATGAAGGTTATCAAAAAAAGCGGGAAATGGAAACAACAGGGCATCTTAGAAACTAATTAACTACCATTTATTACGGTTTTGACATAGAACGAACACCAACTTCCGCATATCTGCTGGTCGATCGAAATATCTACCCACAACAACAGCGGACTGACTAACAACACCCGGTCTCTGTCACATATTAAGCATACATTCACTTAACACTGGGGCGATTGGATCGTTAAAATTAATGAAATATGCGAATAGATTACAATGAATGATAAACTGGAGATACATAATTGGATTATACTTAAAAAGGAGGGGATTAACGCGTTCATATAGTCAATGACAGGCGACCTATGAAGCTGCGAAAAACCATCGTCCCCTTTTCAGTTAAATGACATAAGTTGTCACGATACACAAATGAGATTGTTTAAACAGATGTAAGTATTATGTTCTTGACCAAAATGTTGCGTAATGTTGTAGCTCCCTTAAATTTGATCGACATTAATTCACTCCAAACGAACAAAGACGACAACCGAATAATATCCTATTGATTATCACTTTTAAACCACATTTCAAACATTTAAGCCATGTCATTGGTCACGTAGCATATTTACGTACATAATTCGCACAATTTCTGATCGTATCTAAATCTAAATCTCATCCAAATGATAAAACTATCACAGAGTAATTACCTTCGGCCGGTCCTTAAATGGGCACCCACACTAGTAATTGAAATATACAAATATAACTCTAAATAAGACTCTAGCTACCATTGTTAGCGTTCTGCTTTCAAAAATATATAATATGCAACCTTTTTTTACAGTGTAGGCCCAATATTTGCTACGCTGTTAGTCCCGAAAGATGTGATGTGACCCCTTCGGAAGGCCTCAATCCGAGTGTTCAAACCCACTCGGATGGATTTCATCCGAGTTCGGAATCGAAGGCTTCGGAAAAAACCTTACGCAATAGCACATTCTCGGAATCGGACGTCACATCCGAAGATTTCGGATCAACATCCGAGGCTCGGATCCGAATGTTCGGATCGGAAGCTTACGCAATAACCCCCAACCTCCAAAACTCGGACCTGCGGAGGTTAGCAGGGCATGCATTAGTTGTAAGGAAAACCTCCCTTTTTCTAAAATGAATTGTTAAAACATTAATTTCTATGCAGTTAATCGTTGGGAAATCACTTGAATATCATTAGTTTAGCTATGATAAGTTTAGTAGTGTGTCTGGATTGTTAGAAGAATTGGAATGGAGATCGCTATCACAGCGTAGATTAAATTATAGGCTTAACCTTTTTAACTAAATTTCAGGAAAAACACTTCTCTGATGACGTAAAAAACATACTATTAACCCCTCGTACTACGGCAGATTAGATCACGCCAATAAAATTAGAGAGATAGATTGTAGAACCGATAGGTATAAAATGTCATTTTTTCCGCGTACCATTCGGGACCATAACAGCAGTGACCGTCGTCATGAATGGTGAGATTAGCTAGACGGTAGATCTTTCTCTTTATATTATCTACGTTCTTATTTATGCATGATGTAAATATTGATGTTCTTATTTACGCATGATATTTTGAATCTGTAGTTGTAGTCTTTGTATCTCTTCCATGTCGGAACGATTGACGATGGAATGTTTCTTGGTTAGTAGATTTTTAATTGGCGCGTTGCATATGTGGTCCGCTGGTTTCAATGTAGTTTCGGTGTTCTGCCGTATAATTCATGCATGCCTGGTGTGGAAGCACCCCCTGCCACACACCCTTTGTGTGGCTTGCAGGGTATGACGTAGATATAGTTTCATCTCAAAAAAAGTTTATCACGGGCATCATATATGATGTTGTATGCTGGTATATGTCGCTGACGCTTGTCGTTGAGTTGTCCATACGCTCAGTGGTAAATCCGCCGAGGATTCGACGCACAAGCGACCTAGAGAGGGCGCGCGAGTGCTGGCAATTTGCGCTCAAAGCGAAAGTGAAATAGCATCGATGACCCACTGACGACCATTCACGGACTGCCCGGGGTTTCTTTCACACTTGAAGTTGAAGACTCACAGTTGCCGGACGGGAGAACAAAGCAAGGATTTTAATCCACAAACGAAGCTGCAAAAGAAAAAAAAATCCACCCTCGAAATCTAATAAAGAATGTACACCTCTGATATCGCCGGAAAATGTCATACAGCATATTTCTGGAGAGAAGAAGCCGTAAAAGAATTATATAACAATTTTGAAGATATTTTTAAATTTCTCAAGTTCCAAATTTTACCATAACATAAATTCATTTCTACTTTCTACATTAATTCCTTACTAAAGATAAATAAAAAAGGTTTTATTATGATCAGCCAGAAGATGCGAAAAACCTCCACTTGCTCTGATTTTTACAAGTCAATTTCATTTTTCCCATCATTTAATGTAAACAGAATTTATGCGCATGTGGAATTTAGTGAATGGCTATACCTACTTGTATGAAATAACCTCCCGTTGTCGTTGATGCACTGTAGTCGATCTATCAAGGGCGGAGACATTAACGAGAAATGGCATAATTTACAAGCAGTTTTCGTGTGACACTTAAAAATTCTAATAAATGAAGTATCCACACAATAAGCACGTAAAAACATTTCATGGGATCATACATGTTATTCATCCTTTCAGGATGCGTTCAAGTTTTTAGCGCGAACATCGCCATTGAGATTCCCGCCGTAACGCCATATCTCGATGCTCCTCTGAAGCTTGCATCAAGATCACCCAGGGAACAGACAAAATTGATTGTGAGAAGACGACCGTTTCAGTCATAAGGTAAATTCTACATCTTCATCGGTCCAATACAGCCATGTTTTGCACACGGTTCCGCTCAAAAAATTCTCATTCTAGTTTGTTTCATTTTCTTGCACACCGAGAACATACTTGGGTATTAATGCAGTAAAAGTATCGCCACTTTATGTTTTTAAACAAGCTACTTATAATAAAAATTACCTTGACCAAATTTTCTAACCGCCAACACTGACTCGTCTCTCTCTAGATCGCCTTCGACACCCATCCTCACTCAATACTCCATCCAATCAGTTCACCTCCATTGAATTTTTCTCACCAGCAACTTTCCTCTCTTTCCATATTTAACTCTTAATTACTCATTCCCTTTCCACTGAACACATTTACTAGTTCAATGATTATGAATGAAATCATCTTGGATGACTCCGTAAAGACATTACCCTGTGCTAGTCTCGGTATCCTCAAAAAATAGGTGGGACTTCCACCAGGTCATCCATTTGGCTACCGACGTTTCGATAGCTCTCTCCGCCATAGTCTTTAAGGCTATATGAGCCTTTTCGTAGCCCTGAAGAGAAGGCACACCTAGGGAAAATAATCAAACCCTACATTTTTCACCTTTATCTACACATTTGTCTCATATAGTGTTACACAACTGTTAGAAGGATTAAAATGGGAGCCCCTAGAGACTCGGAGGCTGCACGTTAGGCTTAGGCTGCTTGAGATATTCAGAATTGGTGTGTTTCAGAGCGGCACAGAGAATATTATCATGACTCCTCACTACATCTCTAGGTCTGACAGATGCGATAAAATAAGAGAGATACTCTGCCGAACAGATAGGTACAAAAATCGTTCCTTCCGCGCACAATAAGCGACCACAATAAAAACTGATCTCCTCCAAATACACTCTCATAGGACATGTCACCATTTCACCTCCAAAACTTTTACATATTTACACGGTTGATGAACTAACACCCCCTGCCACACGCCCATGCGGCGGCTCGCGGGGTATTATGTAGATGTAGAGCCTATCTCTCCCTCCACAGTGACTGATGCGACCAAGTTTTTGGGCCATGGAAATGCCCCGTGCTTTTAATTGAGAGTGGTGGAAGAAGGGACGCGGGTCGTTTCGCGCCCGCCGCCGCACCCTTCCTTCCTTCCCCGAGACGTCTCCCCACCCTCGCCCGGACACTTCCTCCCTCTAAAGGGGGAATGGTGCGATAGCCACTCAGGAGGAGAGCCACTCTGCTCTGGCGGGGAAACATTCCAGCGGACGAAGAGTGGGAATAGTATAAGAGAGGTAAAAAAGAGAAGGAGATGGAGAAGAGGAGTGTCGACGAAGGAACGCTCGCGGACTCACCAACCCAAGCAAAGTGGAACACACACACACACACTCAAGCTGGGGGGGGAGGGAAAGAGAGGGGGGGGGAGATATGTCTCCCAACCCTCCTCTCCACTCCTACTTTTCCCCCTCAATCCACCCCACACCCTACCCCCGGCGCTGTAGGAAGGAACTAGAAATGAGTCGATTCCACTTATTTCCGATTCCGAGTCTTTCAAATTGATTCCCGATTCCGATTCCATCGATTCTTATTCCGAATAACAGGTGGGATATTGATATACCAGTAGCGAACGATTAAGGATGAGTCGAATCCAAATGTCGATCCCACTTGTTATTAGGGATAAGAATCAATGGAATCAGAATCGAGAATCAGGAATCGATTTGAAAGAATCGGAATCGACTCATCCCTACGTGCGACTATAATTTAAATTCAAGTATTGGCTGAAATAAAAAAACAAAAAAAACAATTAAGTCGCTCAAAAAGTGTATTTTTTAACAAATAGCAAATATATCCTCAGCTTACTGAGGTAGATAAAAAGTACAAATTGATAGCCTACAACCAAAATTACTGAGACTAATATGATGTGATAAATGAAATTTGATTTGAATATTTATCTTTCTGGAATCGATGGAATTGGAATCGACTTTAGGCGATCGATTCTCGATACCAGTTCTAATCCTGGGAATCGGTTGAATCGAGAATCGACGTTTGGATTCGACTCATCCTTAGAAGGAACAACCGCGGCAGGAGAGGGACACGAAGGCGCATCATAAAGAAGCGAAAAGCGACGCTTACCCCCCTCCCCCATCCCCCCTCGGTGCATCCATCCGTCCGTCGCCTTCCTTCCTTCCTCCGACGCGCTCGCCTTGCCTCCACTGGCGCTCTTGCCCGACCCACACCCACCCGGTAGCCTAGTGACCCACCACCCTTTCTTCTTCCCCCCCTCCCGATCCGAAGATCCTAAACTCTAGACACCAGTCGACCGAGTGCGAGCGGAGGATCGCCGACGGCGGCCCCGAACCGCGTCTCCTCCTCACTGCGTCCCCTGCTCCCCCCTCCCCCACCCACCGACCAACCACGCAAATCCCAAAAGGAAAGAATCGAGTTTCTCGTCGAGTATCGCGTCGAAATCATTTCGATAGTCATCGGAGGAACCCATTCTTTCGCTTAGTGAGGAGAATCATCGAATATGTAATAATAATAATAGTGATATTAGTATTTATATGCCTGGAGATCTCGGTACATAGTTGTTCCATGATATAAGGCACGTCAATATTACATGATATAACATAAAAACGTATTAATAAATTCGTCAATGGAATAAAATAAATGAATCATGAAGAATGCCCTATGTTTACATATCATTTGGACATTTTTTTCACGCACTTAATATCTCGTGGGAGGTTATTATACAATAATAGACCCATGTGCTGAGGGGCATAACTAGAATTTGTAGTTCTAACAAAATTTTGGTGAAGATCATTACAAATCCTGGTATTATAGTTGTGTACACTGTCATTGGTGGAATAATCTCTAATATTAAGCTTTGCATAAACACTTGAACAGAACATATACACACAAGGAAGCGGGAAAATACGGAGTTTTTTGAAGAGAGGGCGACACGGAGCCCTGAGGGATGCATTGCACATCAGTCTCACAGTCTTCTTTTGAATCTTAAATATATCATGAGCACAGGGCAATGGGCTCCAGAAAAGAATACTATAAATAATACGAGAGTAAAACTCACTATAATAAATTGAGAGTTACACTTCACATTTTACGGTTGGCCTACGGGATCGGATTTAAAAAACACACTGAGCTGAATTTATTTCGCAGATTAAAGGTATGACTCACCCATGTTAATCTATTGCCTAGAGTAACATCCAGAAATACGTCGGCGGAAGTATCTCCATTTCCCGATGCTCTCAAATGGAGGAGGTCAATTGAGGCGGCTCGCCCATCTTTCAAAGGCGAGACAGCGACTCGAATGGATAAAAACTACCGCTTTGCATCGCCCCTTGTTCGAAGGGCATTTTCAATTTCTGGGGAGGCTTCGAGAATATCCTCGTAGCGAATGCTCTGAGTTTTTTGTTAATGAAGCGAAAGAGGTTAGCAAGGATAGGTCAGTATGGAGGAAATGATCGAAGCAGAGTTAGGTGCACAAATACGTATTTATGAGTGAAACTTAGTGACTGTGCCTACCCCGGATGGGAACGGCCTGATTCCTTAATGTAGGTTTTGAAGGGAAGACAACGAGAGCAGGGATTATAACTGCACTATAGAGGTGTCATTGATTATCACAATATTTAGCATTTCTTCAGCGATGTATTTTATTATCGTTGATTGATAGTATTATTTATTTTTATTTCCTTGTTACACTACGTTTGTGAAATTATTCTTTGTGCCAATTATAAGGTATATTTGTTGGGGGAATTTCCAATAGTTTATTTGACTAACTAGGTTAGTTCGTTACAAAAATCAAAAGAGTAAGCAGTACACTTAGTAACTTGGAACCCTCTGGGTTATTCTGCTCAGATCGAGTAATACGAGCACAGCTCAGACCGTCCAATGCTCCGTTTTAATCCGCAGAGTGGCGAGTGTGAGGGGTGCTGGCATTCTGCTCCCGGATTGGGTGCCATATGGAGAGAATTTCTCACCTATCATACGATTCTCTATGGAGGTGAGCGGTAGGGGGTGTTTGTTACCTTACCTAGAAGTGCGAGGGAATAGAGAAAAGGGAGTGTTTGAAGGACAAAATTTAACAAGTAAGCTGTGCACAAGCATTTAACAAGCTGTGCACAGCTCTCCTATAGTGGTAGTCAATTATGATCCATGAGGAGCAGAAATTTTTCTCCTACTGCCCCGGGATAGTATCTCACTTATTTTGCCTCTACTTACGGTTTTATGAGGTGTACCTGAGGTAAATATAGTAGCATTCGTGTAGCCCTGAAACTCGCCTTATCTAAATTTTTGAAATTATCTTAGTCAACGAGTAGCCTTCAAGTATCTAGTGGATCCCAAAAAGGCTGCTCAAAATAGTCCTGTCGACTCCAGCTGTGTTACAATCTGAGTTCGCCTATGGCAGCTTATTTCACGAAGCAGTTTACTTTCTTAAGTACTATATACGGCTCGCAAAAAATCTTTCTGTGCAGGGTCCCAAATGCTCGCGGTTTATTGGAGATGTGGCCAAATCGGAACGAAGTATCATTTCTCTTTTACTTTTCCTCCGAAGATCTTCCAACTGTTCGCTTGATAAATCCTACACCCAATTAAGCAACGCTGTACACGTTTCGTGAGTTTCCTCTCGCTAGGTCCGAAGTTATGGTCATTCCTAGGTTTTTGACATCATCTGACACCTTTAAAGTTTCTTTTTCAACTTACAAGGTACGGCGTAGGTCTGGTTTCCTTCGAAGGAAGTGTCCAGCAGAGCATTTTCTGCAATTGCTTACACTCACCGTCGGTCAAGACGTCAAAATCAGCCCTCTCGACTATCCTGATGAACAATATCACTCTCCGCTCGCATCTGTAAATTAAAAAAACTAACCATCCCCTGATGACGCGGGCGCCAATCCATGTGGAATGGTCTTGAAGGTCATGACCGGTCTTCTGATTCATATCTTGGCGAGGAAAATACGATCCGAATCTAATACTTTCCCTTCTCATTACGAAAATGGCTGACCCGGTTGTCACGGTGGGTGCCAATGTCTACGACCCAACATTTACTGGAGTGCTCAAATTCCAAATTGGAGACTCTAACGGTCTCACATGTTAGGTTTCTAGGAGACCAATTAATGCAACGCATTGACCAACAATGGGCCTAAAACATTTTTCAATTGGGATTGGCCCATTAAGAATTATACTGCTATACTTGGTGTTTCTTTTAATCACTACTTTTATTTTCGCTGTAATAGAGCAAAACGGATTTTCACTGGGCACATGACAATAGCAATAACATCACCAGCAAAAGAAGTATTATTACATCATGGGGATGGAAATCCCTACATAAATGTTACTTGATTTTTCTGTTTTCCTCCGCTTTTTATACTCACTTCTAGATTACTCTTGGGTACCCGGTAAATTATTTGTAAAATAATTAGCTATTTATGTGATTGATTAAATATGAATGGTCATACCACATTAACTGGTAACTTCTCTGGGAGATAACGTCAAAATAATATTGTCCTAACCTTTTCACGCAGATCGCAAGATAGAAAATTTCAATGGTTCTCATTTGGGGTTCGATCCACTAACTGCACGCCAGCCTCCTACACTAGGCTTGGTTCGCGTTCTAGTTTATGAGCGCGACGCGATGGACTCTCAAACGCATCCGAAGGCTAGGATGCGTTTGCGTCCGTGATACTTTCTGCTTATGGTTTGTCGAGTGGCGGGATGACCAAAGCAACCGGAGCGTATGAAACCTCAATGCAACCATCACTAACACACTTTCTGGTCCGACTCGTTTCATTGCATCTCATATTCACTTTTAGAGATCCGAATAAAATTCCTTCGCAGCGTTAGTCATCGTGAGCGGAGAGTGTGGGGGCGCGGCATATACGTATGAAGTCATCCACGCCGTGCAGTGTAGTCTGTGTCCACTGCAGTGGCGAAGGGGTAATTGGGGCGATAATCCACAGAGCGTAGCGAGGAGCGGACGGACGTGGCTTATCCTTCGCTGGTCGACTCCGAGGCGCAATAGAATGTGCGAACCCGTCTCTTCCCAGGTGAGAGAGAGCACCGGAGCGGAACCGATTTTAACCGGAAAAAATATTGTCAGCCTCGGGAATCGAGGCCTGGCCATCCCATAAAAAACCATCGAGAGCTACAGAACACACTAATCGTTACGCCGAAGAATGAGGAAAGACGGGGCAGTAAATAACGATTGAAATCATCCAATAAGGTAGTCCGAGCGAAATATCATTTTACTTAGAAATCAATGAATTTTGTCTCATTTTAAAGAAAAATATCTCGCCCTTCTAATCACACCAAAAATTCAACCCTTTACAACATTACTTTCCGAGATATTTGCCAATATATACCAGCCCTTTTATATGGGAAATGGTACGTGTATGCACTCCAGAGAGGAATTATTTACAAAAAGAGGTAATATATCTATCTCTTAGATGTCGTAAAAAAACTAACAGCGTGCAGTTTGTATGTTTTCTCAGCTATTTTTGAAAACTAATCCTATTGTCTCCGCAGAAAATTCTTCGGGATCACAAAAAAACCTTCCGTTTTTATGGAGTTTCAAACGTACCGCGTGAAAAAAATGAGTCAAGTTAAAGACTTATTTAGATATTTTAATTTAATTACTTTACATTTCTGTCATATACATACTTACTATATAATTGCACCATTAATTGTGCAATATTTAATTGATGTGTCCTACAGCTGGTGAAATGAAAACATATAATTCGAATATGGTCCCTATTATGACTAGGGAACTATCTCGCTCGGACTACCTTAAACCGGCGTAATACCCTGCGAATCGCTGCAAGCGTGAGAGGCATGGGGTGTTAGCACTGCAGCATAGTGGGCGTATAATGAAGGGTTTGTGTGGCCCTGAAACTCGTGAGATCGGCATTTTTTTAGAAACCTTGACTCAGTGAGTCAACTTCCGGTCTCCCAAGTGGCTCCCATTTCTGTAATCTCAATAACTGTGCGAAAATTTCCATTCGCTCATGCATAAAACTAATTCTGTATCCAAAATAAAAACTGTTCCTTTTCCATTTTTTTCATAAACAATACAGCAATGAATAATGAGAATGAATATGAGCCTTTTACAACGGAAACGGAGAGGAAAGACAACCTTCCGAGAAGATTCAAAGGCGGCAGAAGAAGTTGGGAGCCATAAAGTGAGGTAGTTGGGGCGGATTGTAGTTGTAGGCTGGCAAATGCTGAGAGGAATAGCGATTGAGGGAGGAGACGGCAGCCGTGAAGGACTTAAAGATGAATAACAGAGACAAAGAGAGTTGTGTTGCGGCAGGATTGGACAGGGATAAACCGATTACCTGGAAGTGAGAAGTTGGGGAGGAGAAGTCCTAACTTGCAGCAAGGCATATTGTCAGAATGAATATGGGGGATTCTTCTGATTTGGCCGTAACTCATTGGTAATTTATAGTAATCCGCGATTTATAAATGATAGAACACATTTTCTCTCCTTATCGACAGTTACTAACACAATTAGACATTTCCAGAGGTTGTGATACCCAAATCGGTTACGCTTTCAAAGTGTGAAATGAAAACATGTTTTGTATAACAAATTATAAATATGCAAAAGGATATGCACAATAACTCAGTTTCTTTCACTTTCGAACGTCTTTAAAGTTCACCGGCGAGGAAAGCTGGAGAAACGGGGCAGGTTTCTTTCCTTGTATCGCGAGTGGCTCCCTAGAGAAATCTGGCAGGACAAAAAATAACGTACTCGAGATTTACAGGGTTGTATCGAAAGATGCTTCTTCTGCGAATTAATCCAGGACCTCGATTGCTGGCTTAGTGCTTCACCAATTGGAATATCACGCAACTTGATTCGCAACTTAGTTATTTTTATGATTCGTAACAATGTTATGTTTACATATACTAGGCATACATTCAAATAGTCAAACATATTTGTGCTCCGACTCTAATTGACAACTTAAACGATACAATGGGTCCATGCCCACCATAAAGAGGAAATGCTGCCGCGACATCAGGATTTCAAGCGAATCTGAAGGCTTACAGGATTTACCGCGAATTCCGGAGTTGAAGATTTTCTGTAGGATTCAGAGACTTATGAATATCTTCATACCACTCTGGAAATCAGAGACGCGTGGCAAGGGGGTTTAGGGCATTAGTGCCAAGTGGAGAAGGGCGGATTTGTGTTCACCCTCTCCAATATCCAAAGACCTAAGGACGAATAAATTGCCGTATATGGTAAGTATTAGTTTATAACCATACATTCCATCAAAATCAAAATACACCATACCCGGCCAAATCACATCTGAATGTTGGAAACTTGCGCAAAAAATTGCAAAAAAATCCAAGCAAGACGAAGTCACGTAAAGTCTACTCATTCGACAAGAAGGCTACTTGCCTACCTGAAGCGTTCCAATCGGGGTTGAAAAATGTTTTAATTAAATTACAATATATTTATGGTTTTTAAGTAAATAATGTTAACTATTCTCTACTTAGTATTCAGTTGGATGCATTTGGGAATTCTTTTGGGATAAAAATATCATTTCACCTAAGGAAGACCACTTATACGAAACACGTTGAAGAGAGCGTCCCCTAATGCTATGAGAAAGATACGCCGACGCCGCGCCGGGTTTCTCTCCTCCCATTATTCTTCAAAGAATACGACAACGCACTCACCAACCAACCCTTCACGGCAGATAACAAGGCCTCAGTTTGCAATCGCCTCCCAACAGTTATCACCACTCGTCGTTTCCCACACCGCGAATGATGTCACTGTGATCCTGGATTTTTTCAACGTCCAAATGAGCAGAGGATGCTTACATCTACATCTACATAATACGCTGCGAGCTGCCGCATGGGCCAGGTCACCAGCCGTGTAAAGGTGTAAGTCTTTGGAGATGGAATGGTGACAGTTTTCATTGTGGTCGCTTATTGTGCGCGGAAAGAACGACTTTTTGTGCCTGTTCGGCAGGGTATATCTCTTATTTTATCGCACCTGTCAGACCTAGAGATGTAGTGAGGAGTCATGATAATACTCTCTATGTCGCTCTGAAAAATATCAGTTCTGAATTTATCAAGCAACCTAAGCCTAGCGTGTAGCCGCCGATTCTCTAGGGGCTCCCACCTTAATCCCTCTGAAAGTTGTGAGACTTTATAGGTACAATCGTAGTTATCGTAGTACGATTTTTAACGAAAATGCTTACATGAACTTTGCGTCCACAAACAAGGGGGACACAGATGGGACCTGGCCAGCCTGGGTGGATGAGAGTTGGCACTAAATAAGAATGAACGGCATAAGCACTACAGGGAGCCAGTCAATGTTATGATGACGAGCATTTGTGTGACCCGAATAGTACATAGGCGAGGGTGAAATCGTCCTTTCTCCAGGGCCAATCGAGGAGATATATTTCCCTCTGACGCGTCTCTCCTCGAGGAAGTCATATCCCAGGGAAGAAAGTGGTCGGATCCTCATGTCCAAACCTTTTGCCGCGTTTACACTTAAGGTGGTTTGAGGGAAATATCATTTTACCTAGATATCAATGAATTTGGTCTCATTTTAAAGATAAATATCTCACCCTTTTAATTACACTAAAAATTCAACCCCTTACCATATTAATTTCGGAGATATTTTCCATAAAATGGCAGCCCTTTTACATGGAAAATGGTACGTGTATACACTCCTGAGGGACATTATTTACAAAATGAGGAATTTCTAACCCTTAGATGTCGTCAAAAAAACTAACAGCGTGATGTTTGTATGTTTCTTCAACTATTTTTGAAAATTAATCATATTGTCACCGCAGTAGGTTCTTGGGTATCACAAAAAACCTTCCGTTTTCAAGGAGTTTCAAACGCACGGCGCGACATAAATGAGTCAAGTTAAAGACTTATGCTAATATTTTTGTTTAATTACTTAACATTTCTGTCATATAAAACTATATTATTGCACCATTAATAATGCAATATTTAATTCGTGTATCTCACAGTTGGTGAAATTCAAACGTATAATTCGAATTTGGTCTCTATTATGACTAAGGAACTATATCGCTCGGACTACCTTAAGGCAGCTTAAGTCTAGATTTAAATGCACTTTTCAATGAAGTACACCGTTTAGTGGCCTTCTCATCACTTAAACATGGAGTGACCGCGGGTGACATTTGATGGACCCGGGGACCTCTATTTATGTCGACCTGGATGTAATCGATGGTGCCCCGTCGATTCTTGGTAGAAGAGGTCGAGGCCTAGTTAACGATAGGCCTAAGAGTTGCGATAATCATACATCATTACATCATTTGTATGAGAACCTGAGTAATTGCTCACAAGCCATTCCCCATTTACATTTTCGTGCGGCTTTAGGTACCAAGAAACGCCTAAATAAACACAAGCATTTTAAATGAAAGCCAATGAAAGTTTCTTTCCATTAACACAATGCATGGCTGAGATAGCTGTAATATAATTTTAATGATAATAATAATCAGAAATTTATTCCCCGACTACAAGTTATGCATTGGTTATTACATAAATAAAGAACAACAACATTGCCTGAAATATAGGTACCCCATTGAGAATTCCCGCTTTGGGGTTACCGACTCGATCATGGGTCATTATTTCCCTTTGGATGGGTCACAATAAATTTACAACAACAAGGAATATTTTTACTTATTTTTGGTCATAAATCATTCATCTATTAACAGTTGTCGTCTCTTCGATGGCGTGTTGACACATTATAAAGAAGAAAAGAAAACATTATTTTTGCATGTTGACTCCCCAGCTGGTAACACTACATAATTACATTTATGTTTTACAGTAAAAGAAAACTTACATTTTGACAAAAAATATCTATGAGAAGACGCTCGCCCGCATTTGTCTCCACCCCACTCATTTTACACCGAATGTTTTCGTGTACACCGAAATTCAAGCACACATGTACAGTAGACGAGGCGTTTCTCTCCCGTGGAGTGCAGGGAGACGGTGAGGTTAAGTCCCAAATTCACACTCGTAGGCCCTCTCTCTCTCAGCTCCCCCGCGCGAAACTTTCTTCACGAAACAAAACACGCACGCCTCCTCCCTTCACCTTTCTACGCCCTCCCCCGTTGGGAGGGGAGGCCGAAAGTGACCAAAAGTCCGGAACCATCCCCCCCCCCCACCCCTGCCCCCTTTGCGCGAGACCACTGCCGTAGAAAGGGAACAAATGTCTGGTTTCATAGGGAAAATATAAACTGCGGAATAAGATGGATTCACAGCGAATTTAAGTTGTCATTTCCGGCGCAATCGGTCCACTCATTGTAAACTTCCCCAGCAAAAAGACGGAGCAATATGGTCTCTGCATGACAGCGGAAATAAATACTACATTTTCAGTTTTTTCTTCCGCATAGCCTACTCAGGAAAAAAAGTGGGTGACTCAAAAAAAATAATAATTGTGCTAATATACCGTCTCTTATGAACTAAAAACACAAATGACAAAACTGAATGGCCATTGTGGTATTGGTTAATTAGCACTAATTTTTAAATCATTATTTGTTTGTACAAAACCGAAATCTTGGCTTAAGTGGGGAGTTATGGGAGAATTTAACGGGGATATGGTAGTATATAAGTGCTAAAATGAAATAAATCAGCATCAACCGTAAATCATCATCTGGAATACGAAAGAAGACAGCACTCCCGAGGGAAAACATACATCGAAAGTCATAACTTCTTCTTCTTGATGCCGTACACTATTCAGTGCGTTGGCTGCTCAAGCATCGCTCTCTTGCCTTTTGAAACAGATCCCCAGTATCTCTAACCGCTGTCCACTCTTTGATGTTTTGTGTCCATGAGCTTTTACTTCTCCCTCTTGGGCGCTTCCCTTCAACTCTCCCTTCCAAGATCAGACTGAGGATTTCGTACTTTTTCCCACTCAGGATGTGCCCAAGATATGAGATTTTCCTCTTCTCAATTAACTTCCTCAGCGAACGATCTAGGCCTGCTCTTCGCAGGACCTCAGTGTTTGAAACTCTCTTGATCCATGAAATTTTGAGAAGCCGTCTTAAGAACCACATTTCAGTTGCTTCCAATCTTTTCATTGATGTTTTCTTAATCGTCCAAGTTTCCACTCCATACAATAAGACGGGTATCACGTAGCACTGCACCACTTTTATTCTGAGAGCCCAGGGAGTGTCTTTATGGATCAATATATTATTCAGCAGCCGGAATGTTGTTTTAGCTGTACCACATCGAATTTTGATTTCTCTGTCACAATCAAGTGATAAATTATTCTTTGAGGCCAGATATTTGAATTCTGAAACTTTTTTAAATTTCGTTCTGATCAATTCTGAGTCTTTCATTCTGCTCTGGTGCTCTGTATACACAAATCCATTTTGTTTTTGCGATGTTAATCCGGATACCAAATGTAAGCCCTGCTCTATGGATACTGTCTAGTATTTTATGGAGGTCGTTGAAGCTTGAAGCAATCAGAGCAATATCAACCGCATATCGGATATTCCATAGCCGCACACCATTAACCTTAACACCAAAATTCTCTGTGTTACCAATGGTCTGGAACACCCTTTCAAGGTATATCAATGCAAATTAGTGCGGCTGAGGCAAACGAAAATGTCGAGTGAAAGACCATTTTTTCGCCCGAAACGCAAAATCAACTTCATTGAAACGTCCTTTGAACAATGGGCAACTCGACTAAGAAAAGTTATTTAGTCGAAAGAAATTGTTATTTGAGTCACCTAGTTATTTCGTTTTCATTCTTCTCAAAGGACCACGCTTCACCGAGACGGCGCTCACTTATCGCGGCCTATCTTCGCGACCCGGACCCTTCCCACCTTTCCCTCCGCCCCCCCACTCTTCTTCCTCCCACCCCCTCCTCCTCCTTTCCGCCCCTCTCCCGCCCTCCTTCCCTCTCCGAGCCAGCACCGGAACAGGCCAAAGATCTCCACGCACCAGTCCCTCCTCCGCCGCACGCACCGATCGCCAGCACCGCTCTCATCCTCCGCAGTCCGACGCGGCCAGCCGACGTACAGGACGTCCATTCACGAGGAAGGCAGTCAGAGGCGGCGACAGCGGAACTTGGCTCTCGTCGGCGATCGGCGTTCGGCTCCTCCGTGGCCTCGCAGAGAGCAAAAGGTGATTCTCGGCGCTCTCGAGAGAAGAAGAAGACGACGACGTCGTGGAGAGTTCTGTCTCTCTCTCCTAGTCGCGCGGGAGACAAAGGAAGAGAAGAAGCGGCCTTCCCTTCGTGCCTCCCCCCCATAGGAGGTGGCTCCCTCCGCCTCCTCAATGCGCCCCCCAACGACCGTCCCCTGAGCGATGGTGGTGTTGTCCCAGGAGTGAGGGAGGATAGTCGACTTGAGACCCTTCTGGATTGCCCTTCCCTTTGCTGGAGTGTAAGCGGGCCAGGGAAATAACCTTCAAAGGTGGGATTCCCACCTCTCCGAGGATCGCCGGAAGACTTCTCCCACGGTGAGTCACCCATCAGCGTGTCCATTTTTGCCACCCAATATCGAACAATCTCAGAGTTTGACGTTTCATGTTGAGGGAAAAAATGGCAGTGAATTTCAAAACCAAGCACGTAGCATTTAAGGATGTTTCCTTTCGCATAAGTTCATTAGAACCTTATCATGATGACAATATATTGATAGCGATTAATTTTCATTTTCACACATGGAATTGCTATTTCGTGATCACGTTTCGCTAAAGAGTGAACTATTAGACCTTGCACCGGACTTGCACCGGACGATGCAACTCTGACACTGAAGATTTGATTGGTTTGGATATTTGTGGGGGGGGGGGGCACCGTTTGCGCCAAAGGGGATAGGTAAGGGAGGAAGGATGGATAGAAACCCGGCGTCGGCATTAGCCTGCTCTTAACGAAAGGCACCAACGGGACCACGGTTTAACGTCTCATCCGACAGACGGAGTACTCTACTTGAATTGCCCTCTACAAGACACTCAAGTAGGGATCGGGTTCCTCTGAAAAACATCCGCCTCTGCAGGGGTTTAAACCCTGGCCGCCCGCATGGTTAGCCAGTACTCTAGCCCCCACACCAACCCGATCCCCCACTAAAGATTATATCCATGAAAACGCAAAGTCAGATTCACACACATTTCTTGATCATGAGTGAGTTCCTTAAAGCCCGAATTAGTTTTGTCAATTGATATAGAGGCATCATATAGGAAAATTATGATACAATATCTAAACTACTGAGCGACTCATAGGTTCATAAGTTAGAGGGCATACATTGAATATAATAAGCTTAGAGGTTATTCCTTCCTGTTTAATGTATTATGGGATCTTTCAATTTAAACTCTGGTGTATCTAATTTATGCTATCAATATAAAGCCATCGACTGATTTCCAAGTCCCAGCATGGACGTGTCTCCAACTCATGCCTTCACGACGGTTCATGCAATCTTGAAGAAGAGAAAGAATCATTAAGGTTTCAAAAGAAGTGCTTGAAAATATGTTGGCTACACCAGCGAATTCCGATATATTTGATAAAAGAGATAAATTTGTGTTTAAATTCTTGAAATTTCATGCGACTATCACACGCTGTTACTCGACGTACTAAGACGCTGCCTAGTAGGACTAAGCACAGGAGGATATAAACAATTGGGATACCCAGTCCACACCCTTTTTTCAACCTGGGTTAAAACATTTATGCATAAAGTTTTACCTAAAGGACTGTATGACATTGAAAGTTACAGTGTGGCTCTTTTAACTTTTAACTCGGCTCAGAAATAAACCGTGGCAATGACAACTGTTGAATTTCATTCAATCTCAATCCTACCTTGTCAATGAAGTGCACATCAGTATACTTTGTGCAACATACGAGGTGTGACCTTCAAACGCTCCTTCGCTCACATGCCCCACGGTGGTAACTGAATATTGCGATAGTCAAGCTAGATATTGTGTTTAGAATTCACCGCAAAAATTAACCGCAAGTGATTGGTTTTAATGCCTAACAGGAGTTACACGATCGGAGTACTTTCACGGGTTGATATGTATCCTGTTCAATAGTTTGCCCTTGACTCAAGGACCCATTGAACAATGCTTGACATAGTTGTTGAAGAAGAAAAAGATTGCTGATCATTTAACGACTGAGACTTGAGGCGAAAACGCTATTGACATACCTATGAGTAAGGTCTCGAAACATTTGGCATCAAATAAGAACACTGGCAGCATTGGGTGAGGGAGGTTCCTTTGAAGGTCTCTTGCCGGGGAACCACTCCGGTAATTCATTTTTCAATATTTCATTTCGCAGATTTAATGTTTCCTACCGAGCATCCGGATATCATCTACTGCTAATGTACTCTACATAATTTTGCCATATTTATTCCGACGATGTGATCCCGAATTGTTTTGCATCTTGTTCTCCCGAATATTCCTTTTGGTTTTTGATTTTTGGAAAAAATTAAATTGGTAGTCAATGTCCAAAACAATGGTATTTCCCATTTATGGCAAATGGTTTAGTCTAGATCGACTTTCGGATCGTATTCTGGTTCTTCGCTAGGGTGTGTTCGAACACATATAAAATGAAAACCTTTCAATATTTATTGAATTCATACAGAATAAAGGCACGATCAATGGAAATTTCCAACGCATCAGTTACTAAATTATACTTATCCATGAGCCATTTTATGGTACCTAAAAGATTACCTATCACGAAAAATACAAAATACTAAAGTTAAAGCCTCTTACTAGAGAAGCTTTTCTTAATTAACCCGGTCATAATACTCGCTTCGTCATCATTGTATTATAATGAAGATGAATATTAAGAATAGGCTGATTAACTTTTTTGAATTTTTTTTGAATGATTTATTATTTTTTTTTTATTTTTTTTTTTTGAATGATTAGAGGAACATAAGTGAAGACTCACGTATCGAGCATAGGAGATGACTAAGAAAATTAACTGGGGCGTAGCTTTCCACGGAACGCAGACAGTAACGGCTCCATCTCTCGAATGTTTACCGAGTCGTTATATTAGAGTGAAAAGTTACGCCTACGCTGCAGCAGGCGTTCTCAAATTTAAGAGCTGATGCCGGTTTTTTGACGACTGATAGAGAACCGCTGATACCTCCAGATATGTGGGCGCCAATTTTTTTCGTTTGGCCGTTTCTCTATGGAGGAGTCTATTTCAAGTGTAGTGGAGCTGACACCCGTCCCACTGCATGTGATTCCTCGGGTCTATGAATATCTCTATACCCTCCAGAATGATTCTCGGGAAGCATCGAGATTCCCTGAGGCTTCCTCCGAAATAATGCCGCGCCTAGACTCGGAACAAGCATATTCCACCAAAGTGGAAAAGCTGATTTTCTTTCTCCTTTTCTCCCAACTGTGTTCTTTCAGGCGACTATATACAACTTACATTCAAGGAAATTAATTAACTATTCTTTCAAATATAAAGAAATGACTCCGTTTCTCTGTAGAAAGATACTACTTCGTTCTGGTTAGGCCACATCTCGAATACGCCGCGAGCATTTGGGACCCTGGTCATGAATATTTAACCCAAAACATTAATAAAATACAAATAAAATCAGCGTGCTTCGTTCAAAACTGCTACGAGCGTACATATAGTATCTCACAACTTCTAGAGGGATTAAGTTGAGAGCCCCTAGAGACTCGGAAGCTACACGCTAGGCTTAGGTTGCTTGAGAAATTTAGAACTGATATTTTTCAGAGCAACATAGAGAATATTACCATGACTCCTCACTACATCTCTAGGTCTGACATGCAATAAAATAAGAGAGATACACTGCTGAACATATAGATACAAAAACTCGGTCTTTCCGCGAACAATAAGCGACCACAATAAAAATTGAGCTCCACTAAATACACTCCTATAATACATGTTACCATTTCATCTCCAAAAAACGTAACCCTTTACACGGATGGTGACCTAACACCCCCTGCCACCCGCCCATGCGGCTCACAGGGTATTATGTAGATGTAGATGTGATCTTCTATTGGCTTATGCTGTATGCTGTTTACTAAAGCATCTAACTGGTGCGCAAACCTGCGGTTCGTGGACTGGAGTTCCTTTCTTACATAAGCGTCGTCTAATTTTTTAGCCAAGTGGTTCGAAACTGATGGCTGTCGTGCAGCGAAGATTGGCTTCATCGGAGGCGCACGATCCACGTGGTGCACGTCTGCGATCGTCGGGCAAAAGTCTTTCGTCGCGAACTCGAAAGCGTTTTTATCATTCCGAGCGCCGTCCGTGGAAAAATTCGCGCTCCACACCGCGGATTCCTCGCGGAGGAGCCGCATTGACCGCGCAGCACGATGCCACACAATCATCGGTAGATAGGGCAGAGGGGACTTATCTCCGGCAAAACAGACTTGTGCTTACAAGAGATCAGGACGGAGGTGTTGAAACTAAATTATAACTAACCATATTCTTCAATCGAAATTTACTTTTCAAAGCGCTGTCGATATCGTCTTGAAATTATAAGGTATGCCATAAATTGTCGTCAGTGTCCTTCATTGTACTTTCAATGTTACTTAGGAAAGAAGATTGTGCCAGTCAACTGTAATGATTGACTTCCTAAGCACTCTATTCATTTTGTTCTCCAAAGATACTGGCCCCAAGGTCTAATTCGATCATCTTGCAAGGATAAACACATCTTTAAATGGTGACGCCACATCTTGTTGCACAAAGATGCTACTTCACTCGGGTTAGGCCACACCTCGAATACGCCGCGAGCATTTGGGACCCTGGTCATGAATATTTAACCCAAAACATAAATAAAATACAAATAAAAGCACAAGCTTCGTTAAAAATTGCTACGAGCGAGCATAGTGTCTCACAACTTTTAGAGGGATTAAGGTGGGAGCCCCTAGAAACTCGGAGGCTACTCGCTAGGCTTAGGTTGCTTGATAAATCCAGAACTGGTGAGTTTCAGAACGACACGGAGAATATTATCATGACGCCTTACTACAACTCTAGGTCTGAAAAAATTTAGGTCAGACAGCGATAAAATAAGAGCGATACATTGCCGAACAGATAGGTACACAAACTCGTTCATTCCGCGAACAATAAGCGACCACAATAAAAACTGAGCTCCACTAAATACACTTCCATAATAACACGTCACAATTTCTCCTCCCAAAACCTTATTCTTTACACGGCTGGTGACTTAACACCCCCTGCCACACACCCATGCGACGGCTCGCAGGGTATTATGTAGATGTACCAGCCTTTGTCAATTTTTTTTATCGTGTCATAAATTATAAAGCAGTAGTTTACGATTGTGTAGACTAAAGGCCGGAGTTGGATTTCTTTGAGTTTTTCGGAATCGATCGATTCTCTATTAATAATTTTTCACCCACACTTTCCCCTCTTCCCAATTCGAGAGTCCCTCCTCTCCCGTAACCCTCAGGATAAGCCTCAAATTCATCTGCTCCTGCTTCAAGCCCTCCGAGCCAACTCAAGGGAGTGGGGCAGACATGAGTTCCCCCCAGCATGCATTGCACTATACCCTATGAAAGGAATTGTAATTATTGGATTGTAACACTGACTGTAACTACGAACGGTTGATGTAGTAACCCTAACCGCTATCGAAACATTATTCCCTTCTTCCTTTGAGCCCATCTCTGACCTCCCTTCAAACAGTCTGTTGCACTACATCTTGGATTAACCCCTCCACACCCCTCTCTCCCATTTCTTAAATTATACCTTCATGATTCGGGAATAAAAATTCTTTAGAAATACATGCATTAGTCATCTCAATTATGGATAATAATGTGTCTATATTTTAGTTCAATTAACTATTGGCGATGGAACTAAAACAATTACTAAAATTAATTAATTATTAATTAAATTAATTAATAATAATATAAAAAAATTTAAAAAAATAATAAAAAATACGGCAATTGTGTCAGTGTTTTTCTTAGTAAATATTTTCTAGCAATAAAGTTATATATATTTATTTACTATCAACAAATAAGGGATAGAAATGTCCAACACCCTTCGTTCGACCATTAATCAGTCTCCCACTAAAACGATAGATTGACTGAACCTCTCCCTGTCTTGTGCTCCCTTCCTTTACACCGAATCCTCTTCTACCAAGTCGAATTACCTTCATCTACATCATCTAAGTTAGAGAATAAAAAGAAAGAAATGGAGAAGGTGGCTGTAGAAATGATGGGTCTTAGCTAAAAGTAAGGTGGAAAGATAGCGGAGACGAATGGAGCGATGACCTTAGAGTAATGCAAAGCGGAGGGAATGAATTCCAGCGTGGGGTTGCATTCGCAATGGACAGGAAGCTTGGTAGGAAAGTAGAGTATGCCTAACAGGTGAGTGATATGATTATAGCCGGTGAGCAAATAGTAGATCTGCATCTACGAAATACCGTGTAAGCCACCAGCAGGGTGTGAGGCATGGGGTGATAATACACCAGGCATGCAGCATTCGTCCCAACCGTAATCAGAACCACGCACGCTCGCCCGGATGCCAGGCCAAGGTTGATACGCATTGCCAGTTTTGATTTTCCCTGACTTTTTCCTGACTTTCCAGACCAAAACACAGAGTTTTCCCTGACTTTTAAAAATCACCTCATTTCTAGAAAAGTAAAGAAATAATGAGCATTATGGTTTAACACAGCTTCTTTTATTATCTTCTTTTAAAGGAAAAATGTGAAGTATAGGTACATCAGTTCTTGTACATAAAATAGAGCATAAATAAAGCATCACATACAAATGTATCTTGATAGCTGGTTCTCACTATGGGAGAAAGTGTTTCAAATCTTTGAACAGTGATATTTCATTGCATACTTAAGGGAGCTCCTTACCTCGCCAAAAAAGCCACTACACGCCATCACTAATTCCCGGGCTACCCTTACGCAGTGATATTTTTTTATTTTGATTTGAACAAAAGTTCAATATTTGCTTTCCTCGGGGAATTTTTTTTCTACGAAATTCCCAAGTTAAGAAAACTTTCGTCAAAATTGATGAATTTTGGCTTTTTTTCGACGTGTATCGCCACGGCGCAAAATCGTATTTGGAAATTTCATCCGAACGAAGACTAAAAGAATCCTTCATCTACAAACGGAGACACTTACATTATGCACATATCCTACTACTAGGCTACAATTTGGGTAATCCTGAGCCCTAGCACGCAGTTTCACGAGGTTCGCTCGCGCCAAAGCATTCGAAATCGGCGGCAACGCCTTCCCTTCCAACGCTTCCCTTCCCCTCCACCAGAATTCCCCTCCAGTGCCTCCCCTCTGGAGACTCGACATTTCGTGAAGCATGCGTGAAATGAGTGGATCAGTTTCCCTGTTGTCCCTAGGGGAATTTTCGAATATGAGGTCGGCGAAGCACTCTGGTGTTTTAGAAACAACTGCTGAGTCCAGAGCTTTGGGAATCTTTCAGATATGTTCTGTGAAGCAAGGAGAGGGTCGCGTGTTTCAAGCTTCCAATCCCGGGATAACTCTTTCTTACTTTTTTGAAATTATCTTTCTCCGTTGATATTCCACATTTTTGGTATTTTTGACGCTGTATCCCCGTCCCCTTATCCAGTTATTTGGCGCAAGGCTCACACCTCAGCACAATGAAGTATGGGATCTGTAGTGAAGATGAACAAGTCACATGCCGAATTGATTTCGAACGTGGATAATTTTTTCCTAACAAACAATAAAATTCCCTGACTTTTCCCTGACTTCCAGACCAATTTTTCAGTTCCCTGACTTTCCCTGACTTTCAAGATGCGTACCAACCCTGCAGACTCAGGCCAAAAGCAGTCAGGATGGCAATGCGCGGTCACAATAGATATTAGAAGAGTGCTACGCATACGAATATGCTACCATGCAGTACACTATTTAAGATAAAATTAGCTGTTAGTAATATTAATGCGAGTGATGAATAGTAAGACATATGAGGTACTAAATCATGCAGGAGCTATGTTTTGCGAAATATTTCATGCGGGGTTAATTGTTAATGTGCTGTTAAGTACAGGGGTTAATTGTTTATGTGCTGTTAAGATATTTACCACTAGTGAAAAACCTACTTTACCCAGTGAGGGTCATAGTTTCCCAGAACAGATCTATCGCAACTATTATGGTCCCTTATTGTGCGTGGAAAAAAAAGACATTTTAAATCTATTTGTTCTACAGTCTATTTCCTTGATTTTATGCCTGTGATCATTTCTACCACAATAGTTTGGCTCTAGCAAAATATGTTGAACGTCCGGCAAAAAACAGCTTTTGTCAAACTTTTGGAAAAGATTTAATCTATAGTTTCCCTTCGATCGGATAGAGGTTCCCTCCCTAATTCCCTCAACAATTCAGTAACACTACTACGCTGACCTCAAGGTTCTTAACCACTGACCCCAAGGTTCTTATAGTTTTACCCCTGGGCCTTCGTCGTCGTGTGTTCCTTAATGGCCACGTCCCTATTTCTCCGACTTCCACACAATCGTTGGCTACCACGGGCTAAGTTTCCTCAGAGTTCACTTGTCTCTCACACTCAGTGATACATGTCAATGGACAACCGAGAAAAAAGCAATGCGAACGTTTATCATGAAATGACCACGTACACTCCTGAGTGAATTGTCAAACCCAAATAATGAAGAGTGAATCGCTTGCAAGCTTATAAATAAAGCCGGACCAAAAAAGCTATGTCAATTTACTGAGGAGTCATCAATTCCAGTCTTTATCATCAGGAAATTCCAGCACAAATTTATGGGCCCTGAGAAGATATCTGTTTAAATATTCACTAATGGTTCGTTGAAAATCTACAACGGCACAATGTTCCCCAGAGAGGAAATGAAACAAGGTCCTTAGGCTTCCCTGTCCAATGCTCAGATCATCAGGATTATTTGGCCTCTGACTCCCACTAAAGTGTTTGGTTAGCGATGATACCGCCACCATGGGCATCCCTTAAGTAGAAACTATTTTAGCCAACGCAAAATTTTACAATAACCAAAGCTTTACCTTAATATGCCAAATTGAAGGGATGCGTGTTTTAATTAAATTATAAATCAGACGGCGAGAATTTTAACTCGAATGCAATGTCATCTGAAATCCGAAAGTCCTAGAAGTCTCGGTGTACTCAGCAGCTACTGTCCAAATCTGTAGAGTTCTCAATCCTAGAGTGCTGGTGATTACAGCTTGATTAAAAGTCTCTGGCACCTTCGCAGAAAACCATTTTTGTCGTGGGCATGCTCTATTTTGATAAATTGCTGCTAGAAGGGGATGTGGAAGAAGGTGATTATCTTCTTGAATGATTTCCCTTAAACTGCTTGCAAATTCTGCCTTTATATTTTATTTTCTTTCTTATTTGCATCGTCATGAAGTGCCAGCAACTTTCAACCGAGCTATCGACCATATTGAGTATTCTATCCCTTCAGCACTGTATAAAATTGCACAGTTTTAACGTAAAGACACGAATATGTCGTAAACAACCACAGAACTATCGACGTACAACAATGAAAAACTCTAATTTATTACGTTCGAGAGCTTAATTCACGAATCGATAATTATTTAGCCAAATAATTACAGTTTGCTTGACTATGAATACTAGAAGAATAAACAATGATTATTTGACGTCTATGAATACAGATTGATCAGATATTGATGAATCTCTGATTCAAGAATCAACGATTGACGAATCATTGATTCTTTAACGACTATGAATAGGAAACGGTAATTAATTTGAGATATAACCATAGATTGGAACGAATGTCTTAATTATTGAGGACTATAAATATCGGCCCTAGAGTGCTGGTGATTAGTTGTGGCGATTTTACGCGGACCGAGGAATCCAAGAGAGATCAGAGGTTTGACGGGAGACTCAATCGGAAATCGAGGGCGCAGAGCGAACCGAGTCCGCCGATCAGGAAGGAAGAAGGCGTTCGTTCGCATTGGGGAGTTGAGTATCACAGTGTTTTCAAAAGGGAGCGCTCGCTTCTTCCTCCTCCGCCTCTCGCGCGATCGTTCCGAGGAGAGGACGGATGACGAGGACGCGGGACGGGTACGACGACCGCGGAAAGGCTAAGTGCAGGCGCCTACTTTGTCCCGGTAAGACGCGGCGAGAGACAAGACACGCTCGGGCCGAACCGACGCGGAAAAAAAGTGGGTTGTGCCATTTCCACGGAGCGGGTCGCGAGCATGCGTATTATGTATTTGCCCCTGGTGCAGCGCGACGCCAGAGGAAAAAGCAAGGTTCCGAATGCAATTCCCTCCTCGCGGACGATCAGAAACGCAGCAATCAGATACGTCCCTTGAGCCCGTTTCTAGTGGCGAACGAACGAGCACCCTGCTAAACAATTCCTTAGAAGCTGTTCTGTAGAACGTAAGGAATTCTACAGAAATTGACTCTTTTTCTTCAGAACTAGTTCCTTTTCTAAGGATCTGTACGGAACATGAGAGCCTGACTCTACAGACCACATGTTCTGTAGAGTTATTTTCTGCAGAGCTAAATAACTCCTTACAAGCTTTCTACTGTTGACGGCTCTACTTGGTGGAATAACATATCGAGGGAGAATTTAAAACACTTAGTAATATTCCACAAACAATTTATTTTCCCAACCGGTTTCAACGCTAACGCGTCATTTTCAAGGGACAATTCTCAAAGTTCTTAGGAAGTGCGCCAAATATATATCCAATTCACAATGGGGGGGAGGGGAGGTTAAGTAAAAAGGGGGGGGATGGATAGGGATGGAGGGGAGGTGTTTTAAATTCTCCCTCCTTACAAGCTGTTCTTTAGAACTTCAGCAACTCTACAGAAATATGTGAGGTTTCCGTTGACCCAGTTCCTTTACTAAGGACCTGTATGGAGAGTCGTAGGGAATTCCACAGAACGTCCTAAGGAATTCTGCAGCATGTCGTAGGGAATTCCGCAAAATGGCGTTTCAATACTTTAAGGAATATCTACAGAACTTTTTAAGAAATTCTGTAGAAGTATTTATGAGTAAACTATACAGAATTTTGTTAGCAGGTCACTCGCTCCTCTGATGGGCTATCACTATCGCATGACACCGACCATCACCACCCTCGAGAAAATGTATTATGTGAGCACGAGGATGCATTTTTATGAATGTTTTTCTATTGCATTTCTAAAAATGCGCTTTTTCAAATATGTCTACAGATGTATTATAAATGTATTTCATGAAATGAGCTCCACTGACAGCATATTTCCATCGACTGTCAAAATACGCATTTGATCAGCTGTAGGTACTCCCCATACGTTCGCTATTAATATCCATGAGGGAATTTTTAATGCAGCCATCATCAAAAACCTCGTTATGGAATGATCAGAAAAGAAAAGTATACATTTGCTGTAAGAATATAGCGTTGTAACTATTTTACTTTATAAATAAAATAATATATAATATAAAATACTTTACTTTCGATCCCACTGTGAACACAATAAATTTGATGTTTAATACCGACCCTAATTGAACATATTTAACATGAATCAATTTTTTCATTCACCGAAATGGGTTTATCTTTACCCAAAAATTTCATGTTTAATTGCATATATGCATTTAAGCATATCTGATATGCATTCTATATAAAGAATACATATCAGAAATGTATTTTAGAATCATTCACGTAAAATTCTAGATAGTGGCTGAAAATATAGTGATCGCTCTTTTCCTCGCTGAGCCGCATGATTTCATGAGTGTTGTGTCACTTGTTCCCTTCTCGCTCGCAGTGGGAGCTAGTTGCTGTCGACCACCCACGTTAGCTTCGGCAGCCGCTGCGCAATCTTCATTTTTTGAAATGGTGCTTCCTATACCTCCCGGCGACTATTAGTAAAATTTTAGTCGCGAAATCAACAATTGGTGACAGTTTCCAGATCGTTGTCTTGGTCGTCTATAGACGTAACACTTTTTAAATAAAAAATCATAGAAGACATACGTAGCGATATGGACGAAAATATCGCTTCCTCTTCAGTACTCGTTTAATACTCGAGCAAAACCTTACAGGACGGCTATATTTGACAGTGAAGTCTGCTTTCAAATTCAAGCAGCACCAAACACACAAGGCCTCGCGCTGCCCATGTGACACAGGCTTTCGACTTTACTCCCTAACCCAACAATGACGGAATCCTTGAGCAAAGACATTTTGAAGATCATTACAGCAATGAAATGCCTGATTCATTCATTCAACAATTTTCGCGTATTCAAATGTCCAAATGAAAGACGAGAGAATTTCAGAATGATAACAGCATTAAACATTAATTACCAATGAAAAGTCCTCCTCCAGGATTACCTCTGCGATGATTAGAGACAAATTTTTTTCTCTGAAAATTCAAAAAGAAAATCCAAGAAAGCAGCTCTAATCTATCAAATCCTCGCATTGAGTAAGAGCCAGGAAATTTTTTGCCATTAAATGACTGAATCAAACTTTCCAATTCAGACTAAATAATTCTTATGAAAAATTCGAAGAGCACATTATAATAGGTTTGGGATTAAGTGAATTTACGAAAAACGTTTGAACCATACAGCATCTATAAAAAAAGTAAATCCAATGAAGCATGACTTTCGACCATAGATTTCAACCGCTTGAAGGAAATATCGATCAAGTGGCCATAAAAGATGTGTCTGCACTGAAACGAGAGAGATGAGGGAGATGAAGCGTCAAACTTCTCAAGAAAGAGAAAAGCACTGTCACTTTCTTTTTGATGACATTGTTGCGAGTGGCTTCCGACAACGACAGTCGAAGGGAGAGTAGAGAAAGAAGAGAAAAGGATGACAGCCTCAAATCACTCAACGAAGGTGAGCAAAGGTCACAGCAAAGAGTTTCATAGAAGACTGATACATTTTTTGTTGGAGAGCATTTTGGGATAAAGGAGATTACTAAACCTCGAATATCTGGAGAGCAAAAGTGAGCACCAACCTACCAGCTTGTCAATTATTATCACATTATTTTTTTCCTTCCATCAGAGAATAGAATAATCAGAACATGAGAACAGAATAATGTGAGCATAAACAATCATTTTTACATCGGGTTAAGCTCAAAATAACACACTCATTTAACCGAAATGTAAAAATGACAAGCAGCTCTTCTCCTGAAATCCATCTTAGTTTCATTCATTTACATTATTATCATCGAATGTTTGTGAGTGGAGCATCGAACAATGCGGTTTTCACTTCGTCAAGTCATCCTCAGGTAATGCTACTCATGACATCATCCCGAGTTGATTAAGTTCAACACCGTAGAATTGGTATTGTTATAGCATTGATATGAGTGACAATCTTTTACATGACTGAAATATCAGGTTAACACCTACAAATTACCCTGAAAGTCAAATCAAGAGTCTTTGGCGGGAGGAGACATATTCTAGGCGTCACATTACGTCGTTTATTTCCATGTAGTTCCATATGGGGAAATGACACCGGCAGCTGGTTGAGGTAAAATTAGTTCATCTACGAATAATACACGCATTCAATGGGTAAATAATATTAAGATTCTACGGAGGGATGAGGATAGAATTAAAACCTCTTGAAATCGGGCACACTATGACATATGTTCAAGAAAAAATACAACAGGTAAAGCTGTATGTCCCCTTCACCAGATCCGAGAGAGGTAACCAAATGATTTCTTTTCATTTTAAGTACAAGAGTTTTAATAATATTCTTCTGGGGACATTGGTCTTCAATCTTAATAAGATATATTTTATAAGTGAGAAGTCATGCGATCCAACTGAGACATCCAATGTCATATGCATTTAACGGGAAAAAATTTCATTGCTAACAGTCGACACGACTTCTACCGTGTAATAAAAGGCCAATGAATGGATTCCACGGTTTGAAATGCAAAGCAAAGAATGCATCCCCACCAACGGTCACCTTTTGGCATCATAGTACGAAAGAATTAGCATTCGCATTAGCTGTAGCCCTACTCCCAGCGTGCAAGTTAACGAAAGAATTACCATTTAGAGGTTCTTAACCTTTTGAGAAATGTTTCAATGGCTCATTGAGACCGTTCAAACCAGCATCTTGCGGGACATTTTTTTCAATGTTTTCTGGCGTAACTCAATAGTTTTTGCACTCTATCACCCGATCCTCGGAAAAACAACGAAGCTGTAATTTAGAGATTTCGTGGACCAACAAGCACTCGCTATCATGTTTTCATTATAACCTCCAACTTCCGACTTAAATCTAGTGCAAATAAATTCTTCCCCTGGAATCGTATAGTTAAGTTTCTTGCACAGAATACAGAACGACACGTTACCAAGGATGAACATGTCCATAAACAAATCAGCAATCGAATAATAGATGATGACGAAGATTGGAGAACATTGTATGGGGTAGGCGCCAGCGACAGTATGCATGCCTTACCTTAATTTCGTCCAGAGCCTTTTTCAAATTAAAGCACCCATCACACAATGAAGAAATCGCCGAGGAATTCATTTGCTCAGGATGTTCCAATGTCCATAGGCAGTTAAAGTTAGTGACTAAATAGTTGGTTATATGTTTTTGGCTATGTTCTTTATTCGCCCAGTTGCGTGTCAACTCACACATCATTTTGAACTTTCAGTAGGTTTGAGGAACAATATATATACCCTATAAATCCCTACCCTATCCTCATTAAATATATAAATATATTTAATAGATAAATATTAAATATATTTAATATATAAATATTTAATATATAAATATTAAATATATTTAATATATAAATATTAAATATATAAATATATTTAATGAGGATAAAATTGGAATTACAAGCGTCATTTGCCAACAAGTGAGAAAAACCTCTACATCTCATTAGTTCCTCAGCCAATGGCATGCAGGCATTCTTCTTGGGTTCTCCAGCGGGTTAAGCTCACTATAGTGGCCGATGTTTTAAGCCCGACTTGTGCTTCGTCCTCAGGGATAAATGGGGATATTTTATTCCCATTCTTTGAGATCTTTGTCCGTAAAAGAACTGATAGCATATCCATGTAGATTCACCCATTTTTTCACAAAAAATACCTTTGCTTTGCCACAGTCAACTGCTTCGTCAAATATGCGCCCCTGTTACTTCCCAAAAATGTGGTTGGAATTGATAGGTGTTCACTAACGTTTGGAAGAGTCTGAAGGAAGTTGAAACGAAGGCGTTACATTTGATGGTAGCACGAGGAAGTACTTTTGACGGGAACAACTTCAATATCGAATGGTCGGTTGGCTATTTGAGAGAGCGACTGGCAACTTTTGGTCATTTCCTCCATGAATCAGAGATGGGTAGGAGGTCAAGTAAACCAGACGTACGGTGGAGAGAAACCCAGCGTCGGCAATAGCCTTCTTTAACCTCTTCACTCCTGCCACTTTCCACCTCAAAAATCTTTTTCATTGGATATTAAAAGGTAATTTGAGAGTATAAGTAAAATATATATCGCACAAACAAAAAAACCTTGACACAAACGCTCGAAATGGCTGAAATGTACCTAGGGTATAAAATGCAACACGACCACCGGCATATAAATTCATCGCGTAGTGGGCGCCAAATGAAAATAACGAAGCAAAGCACATATGCTTAGAAGGAAAGAAGAGGCTAAACGCAAGAGGGTCTACAGTTCCAACTTACAGGAGAATACTCTTGAAGTGCTCTCTCCACGAAAGACGTCAACATCGGAGAACTAATACTACATATAGCTCGCAAAAACATTTTTTTTCATCACGCTCCGTTTACAACTCGATCGCAGAGTCCATTTAATCAGCGTTTCGCGGTGTCCTTCGAGCCGCATACAAGCAGATATTTTTTTTCCATGTACCGCATCAGAGATTGCGGTTTTCCGGCGCGAGAGGCCGAGTTTCTCCTCCTCCACGGATTCCGCGTCGCGCGAGGAGGAGGACGGGGGAAGATCGCCCGCACGTCGCGATACAGTCTCTCCAATCGACTGAGAAAGAGAGATGGGAAAGTGCTTTCACTGCTCTTTACACCGCGTTCGCTGTTTGCGGCGAAAAATCCACCCACTTCCCCCCCCCCCACTCCCCCTGCGATTCAATCGTCTCTCTCGCTCTCAATGGAGAGAATGAACCGTTGCAAGCGTGGTGTACCGCTGTCGCGCTCATCCTCGGGACGACACCCTCCCGTTACACATCCCGCTCCTCGCCCTTGGCAGCGGGATGCTGTGCTGAGTCCACACACAACCCCCCAACCCACGGGACTTGCACCCCCAACCCCAACCCTCCCCCCCCCCCCCCCCCCCCCCCCCCCCGATCCGCTCCGATGGGCCCAGATTCAGAGCGGCGGAAATAGCGCACCTACGGCGAAGCGAGAGGTACATACAATCCCAAAGCCTCGGGTCCCATTCCATCGAATAAGGAGATTGCAGTGCAAAACCAAGCTATGCCCCAGCGTTGAAATTCGCCATGAAAAAATCATTTGACTTGACGGGGATTTGAACCCGGATCTCCCAATTGCCGGTCAGGTGTGTTAGTCAGTTTCGACACTAAGCCATCTTCCTTCAAGGCGAATTTCGAGGGGGGTTTATGCGAACTAGATGTTCACGCCTCAGGTCTACATTGTAGCACATGAGACGAAGTCGTGCACCCGTGCGAGTGACTTCGTACAACATAATTTTTTTATGCAATGATTGGAAAAAACAAGTAATGCTTATATTTTCCGCGTTGATCTGACTCGCAAAAAGTAGTGAATTCCGACCAGTAAGAGCAAAAATCCCGATTAAGTACGCTGTTTTTGCCAAATATTAGAGTCTGTCCAAAATATTGGCGCAGTTGACGGAAATGAAGCCATATGGTAAACACGTCCAATAACGTTATTAGTAGGGTGATCACGTGACCGTCGGATCAAATATTAAGGACTTTGTTTAAATCATGCAATCGTGGAAAAATTGTTTACTTTTTATTTCTTAGTGACTAAATCAGTATTCTATTATCATGGACGGAATCTACACTGGAATATGTACGTGATTGAAGGCGACGATGTGCGAAACAGGAAACGATTATATTATTGATAGCTAAGCGACAATCCTACTTTGGCATCCTGTCAGCTAAAGCAAGTAGGTAACTAAGGACAGCAGCATCATTTCTTTAACGAAATAAGCAATGCATTTCATTATTCATGCTTTCATTCATTCCTCATTATTTTGACTTACGTAGTCATTGTGGTGACTGTTATGGATGGTTACGGATGGTTAAGGATGGCTTTGACGGAGATTTGGTTACTTCTACGTTTCCTTCTACGGTTTCTTCTTTTACAATTTGAGGGACGTGTTTTTCTCAAGCGATTTCCCTTTTCTGCTCAACATTCGTCCTCCCTCCGTTCATCCCTTCCGCAGAGTCTTTCGCTCTCTTCCACGCTTATCCTCGCACCCAACCCTTGGATACCTTGCATCTCTTCGCCTCGTATTACTCGTAAACGTTCGAACAACCCACCCTACTTCCCTCTAATCTCATCCTAAGCAGTCTTCTCACCCTCTGTACCCAGAAACTCTCCATTATCTCACCCCCTCCGGTCATCGACACTTCCTCAATCTCGAATATACTTAATGGTTGAAGGCGTAACTTTGAGGAATGTTACCGCAGATATGACGAAAAATAAGAATCTCTTAGTATATTCCACACTTAAAACTTTTATTCCCGACCTAGGTTTCGATTACCTAGCTATCATTTTCAAAATTACACCCTCACACTCTCCCCTATTATCCATACCTTTCCCCCACCACCTCCCACTGACCGTGACGCACATCTCTGACGTCAACCAACCACTTCTCCCTCCACCCCTCCCCCTCCCCAGGTCTCTAAATATTGACTCGCATGCTATACATATGAACCTTTGAAAATGATTGCAAGGCAATGGAAATCTAGGTCGGGAATAAAAGTTTTTAGTGTGGAATATACTAAGAGATTTTTCTTTTTCGTCACGTTCCTCAATCTCCTCGACACCCACCCCCACCATCATGATCCCTGATGAAGTTATGAAAATAATATTGGTGTGTGGTTCTATTTGGAGAGAGGCTCCATTACGAGGTCAAGACAATAGGAGAGGGTGGAGGTAAGGAGATCAGAGTATTCGAGGTGAGGTTTTGAAGTCAGTTGGAAAGAGAGAGAGAGAGAGAGAGAGAGAGAGAGAGAGAGAGAGAGAGAGAGAGAGAGAGATGGATTGATGGAAAGGAGAACAAGCTAGGAAGTGACGGGTAAGAGAGGCGGTTGGCGGGGGAAGCCAAGAGGTAGCTAAGCGCAAGGTAAGAAGGAGCAGGTTGCGGGAGGAAACGGGATGCCGACGAATGAGATGGAGAGGAGAACAACGCAGGATAAGACGGAATGGGAAGTAAAGGACGGCCATTTCAAATGAAGCGGAGAGAGTTCGGAAATGTGAGATATTAAAAAATGTGATAGTGGTGGAAGTGGGTTCATACCAGCGTGAGACGCGGCATTTGGACTTCTCATCCTAAGATGGCTCACTTCAAATGAGTATTGCCATCCTCAAACTTTAAGGAATCTAATTGTTTTCTAAACCGTGGCCACAAGTAAGGTAATGGCATCCTACTGGATTTGGCAAAATGTAGGTCATGAGTTTGAATCCGGGCGAGGTCTCTCCTGGCATACTCAGTTAAACCAAGGCGGTGTGAATTTTCTTTACACTGCAATCCTCAAGAAAGCTAAGCACCCAATGGAATAGATCTCAAGCCCCTCGCAACCGAGTCGCATGCTTCGTACTGTTTACCTTGGAACTTCGAGAGCTCCGCTTTCACCTTCTAAGGTAGAAGGCGGTGGTTCTCGCTTCGGGTTCCATTACCCAAAAAAATATCAATGTCAATGCCATCCATAAATTACTTCACTGTCTATAGTATTCATTGATTATTTCTCGCTATGGCAAAGGAGAAAGAGTACTTCGAATATTTTTCAAAGTGGGACTTATGTGGTTATAATCACATATCTTGGTGACATCCGTTGATTAAAGGCACTTTCGGGCTTTTTTGATCTTAGGGTTATTCTTATCTGATCGTGGATTTGGCAAGGGACTATCTGATACCTTTGCCTTCGTCGAGTGCAAAGTCTTTTCACTATATCCCAACCAGCGAAAAGTAATTTTTATTTCCGAATTTTATGTCAAATGGAAATAAATATGGCTGATATTTGCAACAGTTGCTTCTCTGCATGCACAAATTTAATTCTAAGTTGCTGGCACAATTATTAATTCCATAAATCGGACATGCTATACCTCGTAAGTTCGCACAAGTTCCTAATCAGTATTTCACCATTCAGTGCTTACGCGGCGATTCATAGGGAGCGCATTCGACCAAAGAATAATTGATTTAGTGCTTTGGTGACGCATTCTCGACGGGTAATTATTTCTTGCGGTGGATTAGCTTCTAGGCTTACTCTTATTTGATTGATGATTAGGGGAGAGACACTCAGATAACTATCTCCCCATTTTTTCGATAAATCGGATCACGACATCCTGTTTCCTTTGTGGCACATATTCCTAAAGACATTGACGCACATTTAACTGTAAAAAGCATTGGCTTTCACATTTTTGTAAGAAGCATAAAGTTTATTATCATAACATTTCGAGCTTTACAATGACTTAATACTTCATATGGTGATATGTTTTTTTTTACTCCCTATTATAATTTAGACCGATTCACTGATGAACCGAGGGCATTCGTGTGGCCCGAAATGCCAAATTATGCAAAAGATAAATCCCAGTCCCTCTCAGTTTCACAACTGAGAGAATTTTAATCATACCCAAGAGAGCATAATAAAAATAATTGGCAAATAAATAGACCCATCATTATATCCAGTGCAATCAACGGCAACTAACATTAAATTATATTTAAGTTAAGTTTTAGTAAAATAATAATTGAGTTATCTGAAGCAAGAAATGAGAATTACTTGCAATAATCACCCACTTCCCTAAGGGGCCGGAAGGGAAAGACGACGCGAGGTTTCGGCCCGGAGAGAATGGTATTCGGTCTGATGATCCGGGTGTCGAGAAGACTTGGGCTGACACAATCAAGATCCCCAAGGCCATCCCCGACCCACACGTTGGCCTGGCCTAGGGCCTAAAATAACACCCCTGGCCATTGCTCGTGGATGCACTCATCGGCAGGCCAGGGCCTGTTTACAGAGCACAACTCCATGCCGACATCACAGGACTGAGGTACCTCAGAACTCAGTGTTTAACTTCCACCAAGCTGTTTCCACTTTCCTGGGGCAAAGTGGTCCAAACAGTACGCTAGAGTGGAGGGATGGGTTAGGGAAACTGCCTACTGGTCTCGGTACTCAACGACCAATCGCGAACCCCGGTTCAAAAATATCTTAATAGATTCGCATGGTACACTTTAAAAGACTTTAATAGACAGTCATGACTAAATCTTTCATTGTTTTAACACTTCTCCAGGCAATGCAACCGAAAATCGCTCAATAGAACTGTTCCAATATAATTTTGACATAAGGGATGCCTTAGTTCTTAACACATTCGACATATTTTACTATACATGCACAGGACCTGAACAATTTTGAACAGCCTTAGTCAGAACCTCTAAATTAATTGATCACGGAAACTGTAGATTTAATCCGAAAAATCTCAGCATTAAAACTATCTGTTTAAGATACAATGGTGGTCGATTTCGGCAAGAATCTGTATTACCTAAATAATGAATATTCCCTTGGATAACTTTACGGGATTAAATTTGATTATTCAACATAAACTTGTCAGAATCTCGTTTATATCTTTTCAGTTGTGTCTGTCTTCAATCGAATTCTCCATTGGGTGATCGACTTGTGGAGTTTAATTTTATTAACCCTGAATTAGCATAATATTTTATGCATGATTCAGTATTTATTGGCGCTCACTGAAGAAGACATTCAATATCTGTAAACTGTATTCTGTACCCAGGGCATTTGTTCACTTTTCTAGGTTAGGCATAAGTCTTTGAATTACCTACTTAATCTCGTATCTTCCTATTATGGATCATTTCTTTCTGAAAATGCTTGAAAATAGCATATTTTTCAATTATTTTTACGTTTAAAACAGAATACTCAAAATGAAACTTGTACGAGCACCATTGTTAGTAGTCGCCGGGACAAAGAGCATCTTTGCCACCGAAGAAATAAACTTAGACTCATGTCCCTCATCCTCCCCATGAAATAAAGAGTTTGAATTAAATTTCATGATATAAAAATTATATTAAGTAGGATCAAAACGGGCAATTAAATCAGTGACTTATGAGTAGGTGACTAACATTACTTATTCAGCATAGTATTCATTGGTATTGTAAATTTTTCATTGGCCCTAAAACAAATTTTCAGAATATGAAGAGTTCTCGGGTTTCCTACTGGGTAATTGTATTGACGCTGCTGAATGCCGCTTCGACGTTTCCAAGACGAGGTGATTGCCGTTGTCATTAAAAAGTTATCGATTAGTTCTTTTAATAAATAAATAGTCCAAATATATTTTTTTATCATTGGTGTTCATACTTCGTGATGGAAAACTGATAGATGGTGCAAAAATAGCTTTCCTTCTGCCATTAATTTTATCCCTTTTTATATCAATTTCCAAATCCTATTCGATGAATGAACATGTTGCGAGAGCTTTTGGGTAATGACTCGCTTCCATAGTGCCATGCATACGCTTCAACTGACTTCGGATTTTCGGTAAATAAAATCAAATATCCTGAATTTTCACACCTTAGCCTAATTGATTCAGTGTCGACAATTATGGGAGTTAAGCTCATGCTTGCGGATTCAAGGAGAGTCAAGTGTTCGCCAGAAATCACTCAACGCATTGCGTAAAAATTATGAACTCAAGTTAAAATAGTGAAGAATCACTTAGAGGTGCGCAAACTATAAAAGGCGGTATCAAAAATATTGCCTAAAATTTCCATTAGCTACATGGCTACATTCAATTATGCCCTTATTGTAGCGTGCGTTAAGCGTAATACATATATACAAGAGTATGTTGAGAGACCGTAGCATATCCTTCAATTTGGAAACACTGGAGATATATCTCGACGACCTTCACTTAATGACACATTCCTATTGAGGAAATTTAACTTAAAATTAATCATTTGTGAAGCTTTGGCAACATTTGTAATTTGTTTTCTTGTCATAAATTCCGTTTTTAAAATTAATATGTTTATTTTACTTTTCTGAAACAGCAAAAATTTACGGATCAGTAATTAACTGTGATAAATGATTACAGGGATTAGTACATTTTTTCTTATCTATAGTAGTAATCATGTACCATAGTGTGTTAAAAATGTGCTGGAATCATTTTGAAAATACAAAGGCTATTTTCTCCTTAAAAATCATTATTTTCCTTCAGTCTTTTTTCAAATGTTTTCTAAAAGTCATTGCTATAAAAATTATCCAATTAATATTAACTACCAATTCAAGAAACTTATTTGAGCTCTCATATTTAATTCTCACTACGATTTTGGAATATATTCATAAAAAATACTCAAAGACTTTTCGAGACTATTTCATAAGAATTTGAAACTTTTTCAGCGACTTGGTCCGTAAATTTAAGAACATTTTTTCCGCGCTCTACATTATCGCTTACTGAACCTTCAACTTCTAGTTTCTACGTAGGACATGAAAGTCGGAAGCCAGTACTCAGCTCCTGAACAATTTGAAAATACTGGTCGTTGAGGCTGAGGCAAATGCCGCGATCCAAAAATAAGACACGGACGAGAGATGGCAGGAAACTGTCGAAGAGTGACCAAAGGACGAAAATGAAAGTTAATTTTTTTCTACGCACCATTTATGCGGAGAGTAAAGCAAAAAGAACTGATAACTATAGTTTTAACGCATAATGCACTTTTTGTTCCCGTTACATGGCTGCATTTTCATGGCTAGCGGAAGGTGCTGCTCACGCCATTTAAGCTGCTTACCCTTTGACCACCTGCTCCAATTTTCCACTCTCAGTGTCTGAGGGGTGACAGATCTCAGCTCTCTCACTTGTTTTAAAGGTGGTAAGTTCATTGATAAAAACTTTTGGTCAGCAAAAGAAGAGTGCGGATAGGATCGATATTTTAAAATTTATAATTTTACTTTCCTGATAAAACATTAACTTTCTAGCAAACCAACCCTCACAAGACTTATTTGAGCCGACCCGCGTAAATAGTGCATATCATTTGCCATTTCAGAGCATTAACTTTGTTAAAATATAGATTACAGTCGAATAATTTGTTTGTCATACCAGCTTCTGTTGAAATACTACTTAGGTACTTAGGTAGCGCTGGTGGAAGGAATGTTTGCACCAACATTTCAACAGTGTGACTCTCTAAATTTTCAGTTTCAACCAGCTCTAGATATTTAAGGTCAGATAAGAAAGTGCGCAAAATTAATGCTCAATGTTTTCTGTGATTTCAAAGATATAGCGTGCTATGATTTCCTGCCTCCCGGTCGTAGGGTCAATAAGGAATTCCACCTGGAAGTTCTATGTCTTTTGCGTGAGGTATCTGAAAAAAAACGCTCAGGTTTGTGGCAGAAAATGATAATCACAAGATTTAATGGCAGATGTTTTGAGTTCTTTCATTGAATACGTAATAAATACTGATGTCATTTTAATTCCTCGTTTAAATTTTGCTAAAATCAGATACAGACATAATTGAATTACCGTGTTAATGCAACCTTTCAATCCAAATCAAATAAAAAAAAATTGTCACCTATCACTAATTCCATCCATTAAATCGCGCGGCGTGACGGTGAAGTCCATCAAGCGCTACGTCTCTGATTTTCTCAGGGCTAGTCCGAGTACACTCCAGTTCTTCTGGCTTCTCACGAGGAAACAACCTTAAGCCACCTAGAGTACCTTATCATAACTGCCATGTCAACATTTCCACCTGAAGGTCACGTAAAATTCCATACACGTCCTTCGTCTAGTAATTGAGCATGGGAAAAGGCATTACGTAATTCACTGACTCAAAATATTTGTTAAGAGTTACATTCGGCTTCCCAATGAGCCTCCGCTCATTAAATAACTTCAATGATTTCGGACTGAATTACAGAGCAACCAACATTACCCGTCAAATATAATGGGAAGTCTCAATTGGTAAAATATCCTTACATGGTAAAACTAGCCTAAGCAAAAAAATATTCATTTGAAGTAAAATATTATGCGCTAATGATACGCATTTCAATGTAAATTACTTTCGGCTTTGTGAACCGGAACAGTTCGAAATACCACGCTTTCCCATTATAGTATGAAGGCTGAGTATTAGTTATCTTAACCTTTGATATGCTAAAAATTAAGACATCTTTTATAATTCATCCGAATTATGTATCGCTAGAAATAAATAATCGTCTTAGATTTCATATGCAAACCTTCAATACTCAAACAGATCTTCACTGCGTGCCATGGCAAACGCATCCCCATTTGAATCCTCAGAAGGAAAATAACATCCTTCATTGGTATGACCAATGACTCGGAAGGAGTGGGACAAACCTGTCGGTAACCAGCCGAACCAGAATGAGCTTCGATATGAGATTTAAAAGATATCTTTGGAAAAAAAACCTCTCCATATCATTCGACCACATCAGAGCCTTAAGAGAAACAGAAGTGGTATCACTGAACTAGGACGTAGTAGAACTATCGACCGATTCAGGCGGAATGGTGAACAAGGTCAGTGGACGACATAGAATACCAGTTTTGGAAGCGAGCAATCTTTTTAGAATTCCTTTCCTTCCGTAAGTATAACAGTATTCCTTTTCTAATTCACAAGGTACACAGTCTCTTCCTTCAAAATAAAAATTCCTAAAACTATGTAAAATTTTTGTTCAGATGTAACTCTTAATTGTTACATCGCTTAAAATTGGCGTTTGAATAAATATAGCGATTTGGACCATTCTATCGAGGTTTTACCATCGAGGTTTATGGTTCATACTACATCCTAGTTAAGGAGCGAAAACCCAAATAATGTAAACAAGCCCTTATTGAGCCTCCGAATGAATTCTATTCTCAGAGCCGATCATGAAAAACAACCTAAGACACCAATCATTCACGAGATAGTCTTGTTTGTTTCCTGGTATGAATACCGTGGGGCTGGAATGCAGAGGCACCACTGTGAACACCACGCCACCCTCCGAATGACGAAATATTCTGAGAACACAGGTAGACGACGATTATCTTCAGACTATAAAGGAATTCCGGGAGTCCAAATTTTATAAGGTCATGGCGGCCTCAGACGATCTCTGCCTGGCATATGTATCGCTCTCTAAGAAACGACTCCGTCCACTGCAGCCCATCGGACTAATACTTCTCGCTTCTATGCAGGTGCCGTATGGTTTGATTGAGCTGAGAGCTCGTGGGAACATAACACAATTAAGAGAAAAAACTCTGGCGAAGAAATCAACCGACTTTAAATAAAAAATCGCGATTATAATCTTGACCACATTTGTCTGCATTTATTCATCATTACCCAGAGATTTCCCATCTCACAAATAGTTGCATGAACGTATAGTCATCCAATATAGGAAAACCAGCATACGCGCAAAAATGGATGTTTTTCAGCCCATCTTGGTTTCAGAAAGTAATTCCTAATCTTAAACGGAAATGTTTTTCTACCCTCAAAGAAGCCCACGTACATGCCAATAACGAAATAGGAATCACAATGAGATTCCATGATAAGGTAGTTTGAGCGAAATATCATTTTATCTAAAAATTAAGTAATTTGGTCTCATTTTAAAGAAAAATATATCACCCTTCCATTGACACCAAAAATACAATCCCTTACCGCATTACTTTCCGAGATATTTTCCAGAAAATACCATCCCTTTTACGTGGGAAACGGTACGTGTATGAACTCCAGAGAGACCTTATATTAAAAGGAAGTATTCCCTACACTTAGATCTCGTCAAAAAATTAAAAGTGTGTAGTTTGTGTGTTTTATCAACTATTTTGTTAAATTAATCACATTGTCACCGCAGTAAATTCTTCGGGATCATAATAAACCTTCCGTTTTGATGGAGTTTCAAACGTAGCACGTGAAAAAAATGAGTCAAGTTAAATGCTAAAGTACATATTTTCGTTTGATTGCTTACAATTTCTGTCATGTAAAACTATATTATTGCAACATTAACAATGCAATATTTATTTGATGTGTCTTACAGCTGGTGAAATTAAAACGTATAATTCGAACATGGTCTCTTTTATGACTAGGGAACTATCTCGCTCGGGCTACCTTAAATGTACACTATATGGTCAAATTAATTAAGCCCAATTAATTTCCGACAATGGTCAAGTTCTGAGAGCGCAAAATAACGCAACAGATAGCATTAGGGAATATTAGGGAAAAAGACAGCAAAACAGACAGGTTTAAAATGTCATATTTCCCGCGATCGATAAGAAAGCATGATAGCAGCCAATCATATTTTTTAACTAAGTTTGTCGATGGGTAGTAATTAGCTAATAAGTAGATTTGCCCCCTAATGCTTGTTTCTTTTTCTGCAACGTAGTACAAACATAAACTTTCGCCCGCATCCCACGTGACTCTGAAATTTCTACGCGGATATATAGTTGCGAAATACATGGATATAAATAGTTTCTGTAGCATTGGTAGCATGTCGATAGTGCCGAGCACGTTGGTTAAAGTTCACCACCAGACAAATGTTTGCAGGTTTTTGTTAATGCGTTAATAGTCACAGTTACGCTGGCTTCATTAAGGTACATTGTGAAGTATGTTGGCTCCCCTCGGGCACACTCTATTAAGGTGGCTTTATCGGGATTTTATGCTGACATAAATGAGCTCAAAAACAAGGATAGAATTCGTGGGAGGCAACAGAGTGAATGAAGAATACATTGAAGAATTTTCACAAATGTTTTCCTAATTTTGGTTCAAAGGATATTATGTTTACTCTCGCTCAACGCATATCTTCTAAATAGGTTCAATAAGGGCTCAAACTGAGCCAAGTACAGCGATTTGATACTTTAGAAGAGAATGACCAATGCAGCAAAGACATCAGGAGGAGAATAGCGCCAGCGAGAGTTGCGTTCGGCAGTAGGAGGGATGACGAGGAATTTAGGTGAGAATAGAAAAATAAAACCTAACAAGAAGTATGACATCAAGAGTGAACTTTTATGGTGCAGACAGCTAGACTCTGGGAGAAGAAGAAAAGCATTGGAATCAGACGCTTGAGATGTGAGTGTGAGGGAGAATGGAGAAAGTGTGATGGACCGAAAGGAAGACAAACGAGGAAGTGCTTGGCACGGTGAGTGACTGGAGGAAGCTTCCAGAGGAGATTAGGAATACACAAAGTAGGAGGTTGGAGAAGGTATGGAGGGGTGTAGTAATTCTCAAGGCCATGGTTGATGGAAGGACATTGAGTCACTGTGGAAGGGTAGAAGTGAAAAAAAAGTTTCATAGACAGGATGAAGAGAGTACAATGAGATAAAAAAGTAACTGTACTGGTAGATAGAGATGGAAGCTTAAGCTAGTCCGAGCGAGATAGTTCCCTAGTCATAATAGAAACCAAATTTGAATTATACGTTTTAATTTCACCAGCTGTAGACACATCAATTAAATATTGCAATAATATAGTTTTACATGACAGTAATTGTAACTATTTAAATGAAAATATATAAATAAGCCTTTACTTGACTCATTTTTTTCGCGCGGTGCATTTGAAATTCCTTCAAACGGAAGGTTTTTGTGATACCTACTCAAGAACCTTTTGCGGTGACAATATGATTAATTTTCAAATATAGTTGAGAAAACATACAAACTACACGCTGTTAGTTTTTTTACAACATCTATGAGTTAGAAATACCTCATTTTGTAAATAATGTCTACATACACGTACAATTTCCCATGCATAAGGGCTGGTATTTTTTGGCAAGTATCTCCGAAAGTAATGTGGTAATAGCTTCATAGGTAAGGAATTGAATTTTTGGTGTCGTAAGAAGGGTGAGATATTTCCCTTTAAAACAAGACCAAATTCATTTATTTCTAAGTAAAATGATATTTCGCTTAAACTACCTTAATTTTATTAATAAGTTAGTTTTAATTAATAGTTTAAATTAAGAAGTAGTTAATCAAAAGTTCTCATCCACATCATTGCCTCCTCTGCCACCAGAAGTTCGTAAAGCATATTTTGTACGATACGTTGGAATGTCTCCACGCGGCTGCAAGTTTCACTGTAGTTCAACCTAAGGTGGTTTTTTCCAAAAATATTCTTCGTTGGCGTGCCGCATCAGGCAAGTACCTACTATCACTCGAAGTATCAAATCCATCTTAAAATGAAAAACTTCATCAGGCTGATCAAAGGATTACTTACAGGTTGAATGCAGAATGAGACGTCGATTCCGTGTTTTCAAATTAAGTGCCTTTCCTATATTTCCTATACCTATTCAAAACACCTTCTATTTCAATGGCTAAATAGATTTCGAGTCCGCTCAAGCAATCTGATTACCTACTCCAGTTAAATTCCTCACCACGATTATTTATGCAACCAGACCTTCCACTGTGATATTTTATCTCCTCTTTATAGAATATAAATGCATTAACTTTTAAAAATAATATAAAAACAATATTTTATCAATCTGCTCCGTGTTTTAGCTTTCGACCGCGTATTTATGAATAGTAAGATTGGTAATAATATATGCACCACAATAAATGGTTTAACGACACCCATTAATACTACGCTTGAAACCGGAGGCGATCATAATGACCATAGTATTTCCTACCAAAACAAAACTTTATCTCAGTTAACACGGTCATAATTTGCGCAGCACAATACGAATCTGTGAAAAAGAACTTTGCCCGTCAAGGACCAGTAAAACTATATGTAATTCCCTCATGAGTAATTGAATGAAAGTTGGTAGTGCTTCAAGACAATATTCAGCAATTAGCTGATAGGCTGAGTACTTACGGGATTGCATTGTAACTAGCAAGTGCCTTTCAAGGTCGAGTCGACACGAGCTAACAATCTAGTCACAGAGATATTTGCCAAAAAATGTTTTGGCTCCCAAGGAAAATTTTAGAGGGTATACGTTTGAACATAATTGAAGGTAAAATAAAGGGAAGAGTCCCCCGAAGAAGACCCAGGAATAAGTTCATGAACCGAATAAAGAGGAAAGTACATGGGAAGAGATACCAGGAGGTAAGGGAACTAGAATTGGAATGGAAAGGGTAGAGGGCTGCAGTCAAACAATCTTATGATTGTTTTACTACAGACCAATGATATTGGCGTTGGAAGGAATAGGTAAGTCTTCATCGTCTACGTACTGAAGAGAGAGAGAGAGAGAGACGAGGAGAATCTCGAGTTGGCACGGGGGAGATTCATTGGAGTAGGCAGAATGAGGATCGGCTGAAGATATGAAGAGTTTGAACAGGGACTACAAGTTAGGAAAATGAATGATTCACGGGGAGAATGACAATAAGTGTTGAGAAGATGGAGGAATTAGACCACCATCAGCATCATCATCAGTGGTCCCCAATCCCAAGATTGGATTGCTGGAGCAATCAACTCCACTCACCGCACAGCTAAGTCCTTATATCCTAAATTGGTCTTCGATTTAACATGTCCCATCATTCGTCCGAAGCCTAGCAATCCCTTTCATTCTTGGTTATTATTCCCATTAGCTGCAGCGTACCATTAATATTTTCGAGCGTCTCAGAATGTGTCCAATAAGTTTGTCTTTTCTCATCTCTTTTAGGATATATGTGTAACAAAGCAGTGAAATTTCACCGGTCGTCACTCGCTGATCAGTCATACAAATAAACTCAGGTCAAAGTGGAACAATTATTCTTCTGGGCTGGGATTACGTCTCCCTCTCTCTCATAATAGCATGGCATAGAATACCCTGCCAAACGACCTTGCGATGACCTGCAGGGTTATATTAAGATACTTCTAGATTTAATCTACAAGGGTCTACACAATTCCATGGGAGCTCCCACCCGGTCTTAACGGGAAATTTTCCTTAATTTTGCCAGTCAGCCATTTTTAAAGAAGATCAATGCATATCAAGATAGTAGTAGTAGATAAGTAGTAGATCAATGCATATCGAGAGATTAAACCGCTGAAAAGAAAAGAATGGAACTAGAATTCTTCCTAATGTGCTTGTGCTAGCATTCGTAACCTTGTATCCACGACCTCGGATTTTGAGCAAGCAAAATATTACCGGCAACGCAAAGGAAAATGATCACGTAACTAAATAACTGGAGAAATGAAACATCGTCATACGGCAGGAAATTCCAAGGTATTCCTCGGAGAAAGAAAAAAATGAATCGAAAAATATTCGACGGATATGCCGCCCGCACGCGAAAGTTGAAAAAATCAAAGAATCAATTCACTGCTCACCTATATTCCCTCCAGTCCGAGATCTATTCGCACAGTGAGGCTGACGAAGAGCTCACAAAGACGCTCGCATGTTCCATCGATGATCCGGGGGTGGCCGCCTGATGAAAGCCCTCTCGATCCGGTGGCTCTCTCCTTGCCGGAGAACTTGTGTCTAGGCGAAGCTTGGAGGTGACCTCCGGGGAAGTTATTCCGGGACAGAAATAACTGCAAGGCAAATAATTAAGAACATATCAGCACTTCACTTAAAGCCAATAAATAATCACTTTAACTTTGAGAATTAATAGTCCTCTCTACGACCTTTTATGGCATATTACTCAAACGGTGATATTCATGCCAGTCCATTTATTTTATAAAATAACGCTATAACATCGACTCCGCGGTAAACCTGACAAATATTCGTTTCCCGAAAAATCATTGCAAATACCTCCTCGATCGCTTGCTTTGCCCCCCTCCCCCCCCCCCAATCTCACCCTCTCCATCCTTCTCCACACCCACATCTCAAAAACGCCTCAAGTCTAAAAACGTCCTCCCTTCGCGATGACTAAGTCTCCGACCCATTCAGCGCCACACTCGGTTATTATTATTATTCATATTAAATATATACACTCGGTTATATTTAAGTTTCCACCATCCTTATCTTTATGTCTCCTCTCAGACCCCCCTAATCCATTTTCTCATCTATGACAATAATTCCTTAACCGCTGCAATTCTACATCTTATGTCTTTACCACGGATCCCATTATCCTCATAAAATACTACCCAGATGCGTAAACTTCTCGACTTGCTCTACATTGTGCCCTCCGTCCCTTGCATTCCGCCCCACCTTCTTTCTTCAAGAGAATCTCATCACTGTCGTCTCCTAATGGTTTATCTTCGTCCCATACCTTCCGAGCTGCAACAATGACGCACTCATCATTGACAGTAAGGGTGCGTTCCGTTTCATGCTCCAATCGCATTGATGCGGTCCAAGCCGTTCCGTTTCACACTCCGGAGACTTCAATGCGCTCTCGAAGGAGCCACGCATCGAGCATAATATGCGCTCCAAACGCTCCACGGAAAATATGGCACAGTTGATGCGGTGACGTAATTTTGGCGGTTTATTTGTTGTGGTAAGGCATGCGAAATGTAGAAAATGAATGAAGTGAGAGTCTTCACGGAGACTAAAACACGGATTTCGCGGCATTGACCGCTAAAAATAATAATTGTCTGTTTTCCATTCCCATTTCCATTGTGGTTGTGTTTCCCTTCCGAAACATCTCATCAACAACCCTTAGCAACGATTCGTCGTCGCTATTCAAATTTTCCACCCGCTCCAAAGACGTTTCACTCTTCCACATCAAAAGCTTTAATGCGAGAATGAGAAACTGATGCGGTGGCGCATCATGCGATTGGAGCGTGAAACGAAACGCACCCCATCTTCTTGTATAATTGACAAACCAACGCTTGATCATCAGCGAATCTCACTTAATATAACAGATTCCCTCCTCCCTTGATTCTTACCTCGCCTTCCTCCAAACCTCAACGAGCGGGAAATGGGGATAACCTCTTAATGTTAGGGCATCTGGAGAGAGTATCAAGTAAGAGTGTTCATTATTTTTCATTTGGAAGTAATAACAAAATACTTCGAAATAATCCCCTCAGGCGATGTTTCAGAAATAGGAACGTCGCATTAGACCAATTGGATCACGGTCCTACGCATAAAATGTTGACCTCTATCCTAATATCATTGGGAAGCCAAAAGAGGTGAGCACCTGTTCCCAGTGGAGAGAACGCAGCCCATGCGATGGGCCGAAGGCGAGATCGGCCTGGAGGCGAAGACGACGCGGAATCTTGAGCGATGCTGCAACAGAGCTCCCTCCCCTCTCATAGCCCATCCCCCCCCTCCACTCGTATCGCGAGCGGCGGCAAAGAATCTGGGATGATTAGGAATGCAGTTCCAGGGCGAGGGGAAGGAAGGAAAGCGGAAGGGCGTGGGGAGCTCGAGGAATTCGACACAGATTCCCTCTTCAGCATAGACGGAGTGATAATGACTGACTGAGACTATACGATCATCATAAAGCCAACGCATTCACTTTAAATCCTCATCATAGAGGGATTCGGAAAGGTTGATGGGGCATCTTCGGCTTCGGGAGGAGATGGTAGCCGGTTCAAGCCCTCAAGTTAACTAATCATGATTCATCGGTCGTATATACACGCCGCGCTTGATGACGAGATGGTAGAGAGAGGATATTTTCGTTCAGTTAAGGTAGTCTGAGCGAGATAGGTCGCTAGTCATAATAGAGACCATTTCGAATTATACATTTTAATTTCACCAGCTGTAGGACACATCAATTAAATATTGCATTATTAATGGTGCAATAATATAGTTTTATATGACAGAAATTGTAAGTAATTAAATGAAAATGTCTAAATAAGTATTTAACTTGACTCATTTTTTTCGCGCGGTGCGTTTGAAACTCCTTCAAAACGGAATGTTTTGTGTGATACCCAAGAAACTACTGCAGTGACAATGTGATTAGTTTTCAAATATAGTTGAGAAAACATGCAAACTGCACACTGTTAGTTTTTTACGACATCTAAGTGTTAGAAATACCTCATTTTGTAAATAATGTCTCTCTGGAGTGCATACACGTACCATTTCCCATGTAAAAGGGGTGGTATTTTTTGGCAAATATCTCCGGAAGTAATGTCGTAAGGGGCTGAATTTTTGGTGTCATTGGATAGGTGAGATGTTTTTCTTTAAAATGAGACCAAAGTCATCGATTTCTAAGTAAAATGATATTTCGCTCGGACTACCTTAAGAGTAACTTTAGCGTATGCTTGCAATTGATTAAAGAATGCCAACATGAATAACTATTGGGGAGATGAAAAAATTTTTAATGACATTTTTCACCATCTGCGGTTATCAAGTTAAAAATAAACTTACCTCAGAGCGAACGACTACTACTACTACCTCCATCATACACCCTCGACTCAACGTGTGTGTAGACAATACTGTCATCATCAAGACATCAGGCAAGACTGTCTTAACAGTCTTGCCTGATGATGACAGTCAAGACAGACCTTGATGACAGTCAAGACAGGTAGTCTTGCCTGATGATGACTGCTAGTCAGTCGAAACACGTGCAGCAAGAGGTGGAAATAAAATTAGTAGACAGTACGAAACCATTTGAGCATATTACTCATTATGCTGTTCTACGATATCTCGCCTGAGAAAGTGGAATTTACCAATGATATGAAGGGGTCGAATGTATGAGTCAATGCTTGACATACACCACCTAATTTTCCCTTACTCAGGCCATCTAAACAAGCCAGTGGCGCCGTAGACCAATACGGTATTTGGTGTTCGGATGCCGCTTATGACGAATGAACATTACAATGTAATAGGAAGAGTAGAGAGGCTTTTGAATCAGTAGATGAACAATGCATCTTGCGAACAACACAGTGCACGGGCGGAAACTTTTAAGTACTCTCATTTTCCTCATAATAGAAGGCGCATTGCTACATAGGGCATAATCTGGTTTGATACAAATTATAAGTAATTGAATTATGGTGAAGTAATTGAACAAGTGGATGATTTTGTGTTCTTAGGTAAGATGTTTGCGAGAAATGGACGGATAGATGAGGTGATAAAGAGACGTGCGAATGCTGGAAGGAAAGTGGTAGGTAGCATGTAGAGCATATCAAAGAATGAGTGCCTGTATGAGGAAGCGAAAATCGCCGTGTACATAAGAGTACGAAGTAGTGAAACATGAGTATGTCAGGATAGACATAAGAGTAGACTATACGCCGTGGGTGTGAGTTATCTGAGGAGTGTTTGCGACAAAAGTAGGATGAATAGGATCAGAAAAGAGTGGGTAATAAATGAATGTGGGTTAGATGCTCCAGTAATGGACATATATGAAAGGAGTGTGCTTCGTTGGTTTGGCCATGTTGAGAGAATAGACGAGAGTCGAATAACGGAACAGATATATGAGAGTGAAATGAATGGTGCGAGATGTAGAGGTAGACCAAGAAAGTTGTGGTTGAATGAGGTTTAGGAAATTCTTACGAGGAGGAATATTAGGAGTCTTAAAAACAGGAGGGCGTGTATGAAGCAGTGTATGGGGGTAAATGAGGCAAAATAGGGTTGCAAGGATAGGTCAGCATGGAGGAAATTATTGAAGCAGAGTTAGGTGCACTAATATGTATTTATGACTGAAACTTAGTGACTCTGTCTACCCCGGAAGGGAACGGCGTGATTGGTATGTATGATACAAATTATTTCCAAACCATACTTTGACTTCACGGAAGCAACCAGGAACTTGGTTCCACACGGATCAACATAATCCAAAAAAGACGTGGAGTTTTTAAGAAATTGTAAATTTACTTTTACGTGTGATTCACCGTCAAGGCCGAGAATAGCGATAGGGAGCTCGGGGGGAGGGGTAACAAAACATCCTGAAAAGTCATTTTAATTATGAGGTTTGGGAGGAAACTCTTCACATGCTTAATTTTTCCACTGCTACCACTTTTTGTAATAAAAATCAATATTAACGTGAGATAATGCTTGCCATTGTAAAAAATATTCTGTTTCAGCGTTGAAAATGGATGAAGAAATTCTACAATGAAATAACTACGAAGATATCTAAAGATTTTCTTGGTTAATACTCTTACCGAAGATTATGAGGATATAATACACAGCATTGCTTTCTCATATGTTACGTTATTTCGTAATTACCACGGATGAAGTCGATTAAAATTAACAAAACAAGTCCGAAGGTTTCATTATTGCTTTATGACCACAACTCAATGATCTATGAGATAACCATTACACTTAGAGGAGATCCTGGACGATGCCGGTGACTTCCCAATAGCTTTGATCCGCAACCTCTATAAAAAAAGAAAAAAAAAACCTATTCTTTCACAGCATGATTCCTCACCAGCACGTGACTCCCCAGGTGGAAGTCATATGATGACGTCATTCACGTATTTTGAAATATAAATCTTGGATATAAACTCATGAGTATCCTATGTATCGAATGCTTACACTAATTATTGTCAATTGTCCGCTGTTAAATAACTGTCGTATGAAAGATATTATGGCTAAATCTCGAAATACCCAATAGTCGATAATCAAGGATGGAAAACACTTGGTACGCGTGCCAAAAGTGGCCCGCCGATGATTTTTTCCGGATCGTAAGACAAGTCCTTGCCTAATATATTTGAATTTTTAGGGGACACCTATTAGCGACAGGGACAGTATCGGCAAGTACAAGTCAGATAACTCCTGTGAAAACCAACGTCATATAGTCATTAGCCCGTTGATTGGCTGCATGCACCGAATAATGGTATATTTAGTATCATGAATATGCGTGGAAATTGTGGTTATGTCAATAAGGTAGGAAGAAATAACCTTAAAATAATTTTTGGCACAAACTTTTCATATTTTTCAAAATTCCGTAAGTATTTTATGACTTACATAATCACTTACAAACCAAATTTAAGGCATCGATCGATCTCAAAAAATTTAGGTTGGCACGGCGAAATATTCTTTGTTAAAGATTTGGGCGATTTTGGCGCGCGTTGTTGCAAAGATACCCCTTGCCCTTGTCGATAATGATCGATGTATCAGGTAATTATCATCGCTTCGAAATATCTTCGTTAAATTGATTCACTTTCGATCGATAACTCGCGAACAAGCATCGCGCATCCACATTTCGTAGGTCATCCTTTCAAACGCCCTTTCAAACACCCCAAACGCAAACAGGGTGTCCAGCAGCCGGGCATTTGAAAATTCCCTGAGATTTCCAGGTTTTCCTGACATAGTTTTTATTTTTCCAGAGGAAATATTGATTTTTTCCTCTTCAATTATAAGAGAATGTTCGGTATGATTTTTGGGTGATTAAACGTGCGGATTATTTTTAAACTTGCATATTGGGAGGAAAATAAACACAAAACTTTAAAATACTTTGAGAAAAATTCACATCACCATCCTTTCTTACATTTAAACATTGTCATGCTGGTGCCCAAGGAACACGGTTATATTACAGCCAGACTTTGCTATGAATAGCATTGATATAAAATGATCAACAACTTAAAAAATTGAAGGAATTGACTTTTTTCCCTATTTTGCTAAATGCGACAACGCAAGGGAAATTTGACTTCAATAACCTTGCCGATAAAGGCACATTCTTTACGCCACTGATTTACAGACTATGACCAATAAGAACACAATGTACCTATATAAAAACACTGTATCTGCTTTCGGTGATTACAGGAATGCAAAATGCGACAACGCAAGGGAAATTCTACTTAGCAACTTGCCGAAAAAGGCACATTGCATCCGTTGCTGCTTTATATATTGACACCACAGAAAATTCCAGAGTCAATTCGATATTTCCCTAAGATTTCCCTGCTATCACCAGTGAAAATAAAATTCCCTGAGATTTCCCGGCCTTCCCGGTTTTTCGGAGTGCTAGACACCCTGGCAAATATATGATCGGTCGACTTTTTCAAAGTGGCGATCAAATCGTTTACCAGCTACTCGTCATCCTCGCGACCTCCCTCCCGACGCCCACCGTCCTTCTTTTGTTTCCCGCCCCGCACACCACCCGGTTGTTGGGCGTCGCTTGTTCCCCTTCGCAATCACGTCACGTACGCACGCACTCCTACATATCTCTCTTCGAGCTCGAGCAGTCACGTGGAGGAACGAGGATCTGGCAAACCTACAACCTCGGATCCCCGTCATCATTACTCGCCTACTTTTCCTCCGAAAGAGGACAATTTACTCGCGACGTCTCCCTCTCAAAAATGAAAATGACCCACGGCGACGATGAAATGGGGCGTGGCCGGACACAAACAAGCCAACGGTCATGAAAATGGCCCCGTCAACACGCAGCGAAGAGACACACCTGGCATCTACATCTACATAATACCCCGCGAGCCGCCGCATGGGCGTGTGGCAGAGGGTGAAAGGTCACCAGTCGCGTAAAGATGTAAGATTTGGGAGATGAAATGGTGACATGTATTATAGGAGTGCATTTAGTGGGGCTCAGTTTTCATTGCGGTCGCTTATTGTGCGCGGAAAGAACGAGTTCTTGAACCTATCTGTTCGGCAGTCTCTCTCTCTCTCTTATTTTATCACTTCTGTCACACCTAAAGATGGAGTAAGTCGTCACGATAACATTCTCTGTGTCGCTCTGAAAAATATCAGTTCTGGATTTCTCAAGCAACCTAAGCCTAGCGTGTAGCCTCCGAGTCTCTAGGGGCTCCCACCTTAATCCCTCTAAAAGTTGTGAGACAGTATATGTACGCTCGTAGCAGTTCAAACGAAGCGCGCTGCTTTCCTTTGTATGATATTAATGTTTTTGGTTAAATCTTTATGACCAGGGTCCCAAATGCTCGCGGCATATTCGAGGTGTGGCCTAACCAGAGCGAAGTAGCATCTCTCTTTTACTTTTTAATCCGAGGACCTTCCTATTATACGGTTTACAATACCTAGTTTCTTTAATGCTGTGCAACATATGTTTCATGTGTAATCCCCACGATGTATCAGAAGTTAAGGTAATTCCAGGATATTTTACTATATCTGAAGATTTTATGCTTACTCCACCCACAGTATAGGTATGGCATTTGTGTGATGACTTTCGCAGGAAGTGAACTGTGTTGCATTCGCAGATATTTAATTCTAACCCCCCACTCCTGGCACCACGAATTAAGTAAGGCCGCGTATTTAGTAAGGCCTCGCTTATATCAGGCTTCCTTGAACTTTGTTCAACGTTATTGGTTTTCCAGTTTATAGCTGGGAGGTTGGAATCCCCACCGATAATTATCACGCTTCTGTTATCTTTCCAGGTAAATGATGTTAATTGAGTTTCTTGATTGGAATCCGGTGGCCTGTAAAACGAGCATGTATGCATATTTATTTTGTTTTTTGCTTAATATTACACCAAACGCTCTCTATTTCATTGTCATCTAATATGTATGCAGCACTATTCATATACGATTTGACAGCTATGAATACTCCACCGCCAGTCCTATCTGATCGATCACGTCAATGGATATTATATCCTGTCGGAAAACTTCGCTATCGATAGTAATTTCTGCAAGCCAGCTCTCCGTTCCAATTACTATATCTGCGTTTTCAAATATATACTCAACTTCGGCACGTTTGTTTTTTACGCTACGGAAATTTACTATTACTAAATTTATGTCGCATTTAGCTTGATGAATGTCGGTTCGCTGTTTTCTATGATTGTGTATTATCTTTTTGATGGTCTCTGAAACCACTGAGAAGCAAGTTTTTCTTTGAAGTTTCGCAGTTATCTTGAGAGCGGTTGTTGGAATTATTTTCGCTATGGACGTAACATTTATTTATTAGTGTTTCCCCAAAGTTTTTCGGCAATGAAGGCCTTAATTACACGGATTTACTCGGAGGCTGTTATCGGGTCCATACTTTCGAATCCCACTGCATGACCTACTCTCTCGCCTAAAAAATACCTACAATGCTAGAAGATCCTATGAGCCACCCGTTCTAACGCCTGGGCGGAGTAATGCACCCCAGAACGGTTGAGGGGAGCCCGGCTCGATCCCAGCACCGGTCGAAGATCTGCGCCATCATGTCAGCCTTTACATATCTAACTCTTTAGAAACTATTCGTAAGGCCATCGTTAGTGAATATCCTTCCGCGCCACTTATGTCAAAGATCGGCAATACCATGCTATGCAGCTACGGCTCAACGAAAGGCAATCGTTACACTTAGGCCTGTAGCCCTCCGGGGCGAGCTGCTCATGCTGGGCGTGCTATACTTGTATGTTTTTTCGACCCCGTTGCTCACCTTAATGTTTTGGGAAGTATTCTGGAGTGCCTCCTGGAGGGATTGTCGACATGACTCTATTCACGCGTCAACATAGAAATTCCGAGTCTGATTCATCGGACGAAGAGTTTACTATCAGAAAAGTAGTTTCTGAGCACTTGAAAATAAAGTCAAAGATGATATTCTCGATCAGCCGAATTCAATCGATTAGGAGTACGGCTACTTTAATACACCTGTGTCTCATACCACTGATTCGGAATGTGCGATGCATTTCCTATCCGGCAATGTGTAAATCGAGGAAATGCATCCCCCAATTCAAATTAGCAAAATTTGTATTTACCAAGATGGGTAAAGTCGCATATTGATAGCGATGGAATCGGAAGAAAAAGAAAGAAGAATAAGACTCGGACTGGACGAGAAGAGGAAAAGAAGAGGAGTTGTTGGAGAAGACAACTCTCTGCACAAGAAGAGAGAATAATAACAAAAGAGGATAATCTTTTTACACATCTAGAAACCGAAGATCTCAAAAAAGCAACGGAAGTCAAAAAATAATAACTTTTTGAATAATTTTCTAAATTAAAACATAGATAAATTGATAGCAACTTAAAATCGACCTTATAATTATACATATATACATTGTATTAGGGGTAAATGGGGGTTCATTTTCCTAGGTACCCCCAAAATATTGTAAAAAAATATTTTTTTTGAAACCCGCGAGTATACTCCATTTAACTCTTGCTTGAGGGTGATTACGGTTTATATTACTATTGTACTTATATAAATCAAATTAAATATCAAGTATAGGTCCGTGTTATTGATTTAAACAATCATACTTCCCCAACGTTTCGGAATTTAATAATATCCATCTTCAGGGCTGCATACAAAGAAAAATGTGAGAGTACAACAATCCAAATCCGACACATCAACGACGTCAATATAATTTAAAAAAGATAATTACCTTAGAATTTCTATGTAAGGGTACAGAATCATTAACAATGCATATTGAGGTAAAACCTGCCATGGTCATAACACTTTGGATAAAAATAATAATAAAATTTAAGGAACATCATCATCTGATGTGCATTGTCTACAGTCTAATAAAGTGACCTCTATGTGTGGATATATATATCATTCAGATTACAGATTCAACAGTAAAACGATATTCAATTTTTTTGGGAAACAACAGAGCATCAAAGTTTACAGTATATGCAAGAATTATCAATGAAACCACGGACTATAACGATATGGACGTACAACTTGCCGCCTGAAAGTGATTCCAAACACTTCCGCGGAAGAAACTTCCGGTAGATGGTGCTAATAAGCAATTAGGGTCTATCCCTTGGAATTTACATTTGAGTTAAGGGGAGATTAAATTGCTCTTTCTATGCAATTTAAATGATTGAATTAGGACGTGGTCAACCAGAATTAAATTTTGAACGTCGTATACCAAAAAACCTCGCGATTAACCCTCCCGGGGGAAAATTTTTCCCCAGAACGACAGGCAAACCGTACTGCGCCGCTCCGTTCATCTCCTGCAAATTGAAATTTTTAGTTGCTACCACCACGCAATTTCTAAGAATTATTCGCGTTGTGACCGTCAGAATGATCAACCAAACACTATTTTTCATGAAGACCACGCGAGTATAATCTCTAGAGAAAGCACGTCCCCGACAGACAGTCATGCTGTAGATGCCTGCTTGAAAACTTACGCTTCCGAGCAAAGGAACGTTATAGCGCCGGCTGAGATCAATTGTTATTCCCTTTGGACTAGAATAGGCAAATAAAATTTCACCCATTGAGGATTTAGGAATGGTTTACCATTACATGTACTGTGGGACAGGAGGAGGTCTCTCTCTCTATACCGTTGGTATGGGGCTGTCGCTAACCAATCCTGATGGATTGACAACTGAAAAAGAAGACAAAATAATATAAAATAAGAAGATAAAATCATGATTGTTGTTATTAAGAACAGAATTGCAAACCACAAGTCAGACATAAATAAGAATAGAGTAAGCTGTGCGCTATCCCAACATTCAACAAACAACAATCATGATTTTAACTTTGAGAATGCTGCCATCCTGGACTATGTTGCTAGCATGAAGAAAAGTCAGATTAAAGAAATGATCCACATTTCAAGGCATATAAATACTTGCAACAAGAAGACAGATATAGAAAAACTCAGTAAAGCCTACAGTAATATCATTAACCTAATACCGGTGCAATAGTACATCTATAACACCCTCTATCATACAACATATCTCATACTTTGTTCTGTGCAATGCATATTTAACAATTTTTTAATTCCATTATGGGAACATACTTTGTTTCAAACTGTGTTTTATGATTTATAATTTTTATAATAGTGTAATGGAAGGATATTGTAAACTTTTTTGTGACCATGGCATATATTTATTTATGCGAAATTATGCTGCAACATTGTATCATGACATTTTTGTGATAAGTGTTATGATTGCATGATATTTAAAGAAAGTTTTGTGATAACTGCATGTATTCTTTCATGTATATTTATGTTTCATTGACAATTCTTGGATATACTGTAAACTTTGATGCTCCGTTGTTTCCTAAAAAAATTGAAAAGCGTTTTACTGTTGAATCTGTTATCTGAATGTTGTATATATCCACACATAGAGGTCTCTTTATTAGACTGTAGACAATGCACTTCAGATGATGATGTTCCTTAAATTTTATTATTATTTTTGTCCAAAGTGTTATGACCATGGCAGGTTTTACCTCAATATGCATTGTTAATGATTCTGTACCCTTACATAGAAATTCTAAGGTAATTATCTTTTGTAAATTATATTGACGTCGTTGATGTGTCGGATTTGGATTGTTGTACTCTCACATTTTTCTTTGTATGTAGCCCTGAAGATGGATATTGTTAAATTCCGAAAGGTTGGCGAAGGATGATTGTCTATATCAATAACATGGACCTATACTTGATATTTAATTGGATTTATAAAACAAGAGGTCGATAGCAGAATGCTATATTGTACTTTGGTAACATTAACCTTCGAGGTCTCGGTAAGCAGTTAAGGTTTATTGCATTCATGATGGCCGAGGATTTGTTAGGGGTCGGGCAGTTATCGCGGCTACTTCCGACGTCCATCGGGTGACTCCGCTGCGGTCGGGTCGTCGGTGCGTACGGAATGGACAGAGAGACCAAAGGATGACGGCCTTCTACATGCGAGCCGCAAGTGATTCCGTCCATGCCACGCAGAACATAGTACACATGATGTCCTCTACCAGCGAGCTCTTAACTCCACCGAGCACACCTATGATGAAGACTACCAGCTTCACAGTGTGTCCAGGGTAAATTAACCGAATCTCAAAAAGAAAGTCTGGATGTCTCGCCAGTTTTCCCATCTTTTTTGCATCCATGTTCGCTTCAGTCGGAACCGAAAGCATATGATCATATTATTATTATTCCCAAATTCAAGATTGTTATACGAATATTTTTACGCATGGATATTGACCAATATCATCTCGGGAAAGACTGAGAAGAGACATCAGTGCAAGGTGAACGGAGGATTTTCTCCTCTGATTATATTATTAAAGGGACTCACTCGGCAGCGTTTTTTGTGAATGAAGTTCACTGTTTCGGGCTTCATTTCGAATAAGCTCTTATTATTCCTTCAAGTTAGAATTCATAATTGTAATAAAACACTAGTGCATTTATATACTTTTTTACATTATTGAACATAGAGATTCATCGGCTTTACGCATCATCAGGATCAGAACGCGATTGTGTGTTTGTTTTTTTGTCGCTTGTAGTCGTAATCAAGGGGAATGGATTGCAACGGTTCGAGGAAAGTTGAGGAATGAAGGAGTCAGAAGAACCGCGGATCGAGGGGCTGGAGGGTGGGGGAAGGGCTATTGTTCCTCGAGGTTATTTTGCCGCAAAGGTGCGAGAAGGGGGGGGGGGGAAGACAGGAATAATTGCTCGCTGCCTGGGTTTTTGGAAGGCCTACTTATTTCGAATTTTTCGAAATCGTTCATTTTTAGCCCATAGGAAAGACGTTTAATTTTCTGGGGATAATTGAATTTAATAGAAAAATTGTAGAAACCTCAAGTATTTTATTTCAGTAATGGATAATAATTACGTAAAATTTTAAATTTATATTATCATCTAATTCCTAATAATTTTAACGCATTATTTTTAACCATAATTTAAATGGAAAACTGATATCATGATCCGCGTGAGTTACATACCAAAAGCACCTGCCGGGAATATGCACATATGAGTGGATTGATTAGTATGCCTCCATTGTATGGTCCCCGTACTATAATGTACACATCAAAGCTATTGAGAGTGTTCAACGCAGATTCATTAGGCTAATATCTTATAAATTTAATATCTATCCCATTCATTATGATTTAACATTGTTCATTCTTAATTTGTTACCTTTGGCTACCCGTCGATTACATTTGGATATAACACTCCTTCGCCGTCTCATCCATGGAGACATCGATTGCAGTCATCTGCTTGCATTGATTTCTTCCCATCTACATCTACGTAATACCCTGCGAGCCACCACGAGGGTGTGTGGCAGGGGGTGAAGATCACCAAACATGCACTATTGACATGAACCCCATGTCCCTACTGTGAACACCAGACACACATGTTCTCATTGCCTCCTTCAGTTAGAAACTACACTTTTAATTCACCTTTAACTAGGAAAATGCGTAATATTAAATATAAATGCTATAACATAGACCTGTTTAACTTAAAACTAGAAAATTTAAAAAGGAAATTGTCTCTATACGTCTGCATTCCTTAAACCGATTTCGGATCGGCCTCACTCGTCCAGTATAAATGTTAATGTTGTACTGATTGTATTCTGACTCTGATATTGTACAATTGCTTTTGTAGCAGCCAGCCGCAGTACCATCCAGCCAACTATATTACTGTAAATCCCGTATGATGCTAACTTCGCGAGTAACTTACAGTGGGGAACCTTGTCAAACGCTTTTCTAAAGTCAAGAAACGCTGCGTCTACCTGTACGTTACCTTCTCCGGAAACTAAAATATCATGAACAAAAATACCTAATTGAGTTTCGCAAGACCGTCCCTTTCTGAACCCATGCTGGTTTGTTATCAATAAATCCTGGCTGTCGAGGTGTCCCATTATTGATGTAACTATTAGATGCTCTGTAATTTTACATGATAGTGACGTTAATGATATTGGTCTATAATTACATGGCTATTCCCTATCTCCGCATTTATAAACTGGGGTCACGTTTGCTATCTTCCAGTCTTTGGGAACCGCATGTTCTTCGAGGGATTTGTTAAATACTACTTTAAGATACGGAGCCATTTCGAGAGCTAATTCTTTGTAAACACGAGCTGGAATTTCATCAGGACCTGAGGACTTGTTCGGGCTAATGTTATTTAGTAAGGACACGATTCCGCTACAAGATATATCGATCGGGGGCATTGGTTGCTGAAATCGGTCTGGTATGGTTTCGTACAAACTACGCTTAGAGTGATTTAAAACGCTCTGAAAACAATAATTCAACAAATTAGCCTTATCTAAACTGGAAGTTGCTATCTCGCCTCTATCGTTTTTCAAGGAATTAACCGTTGACTTTTTAGTTCCCTCTACTTCCCTAACTGATGACCAAAATACTTTCGAATTTCCCTCTAGTTGTTCTCCGAGTACTTTTCTCATGAATTCACTAAACGCTTTTCTAAGGGCTGTTTTTGCGGCTGCTTTACAAATTTTATAATGTTCGATAGTATTTTTTATATCGCTATTAGCTGCATTTTTCTTCATTTTCCTTAAGTTTCGCGTGGCTAACTCGTTGGCGTTTTAAACATTTTCTAACCTCCGCGTTGTACCACCTTGGTTCCCTATTCTCACTCTTATACTTATGAGGTATATATCTGTTGACTTAGCTTAGCTTAGATCACGGACTTAGAATATACAGGACTGGACACTCCCCGCTCGGATGTGTCGCCGCGAGGAAACTCTCCGCGTAGCACCGTAGCTTGCCCTAGAAACCTTGGATTTTACATGGTGAAGACGCGTGAGCGATCGGTGTTCCGTTTTTTATTGCGAATATTAGCAGTTTCTACGGGTAAGTTTTAGTTCAAGGGTTAAGAGGATAGTAGAAGGATGCCTGGTCATCGTTACATTCCACCGAGATGCACTTTTGGTTACGAAAGTAACCTAGAGAAGGAGCGATTTTTTAAAATCCCTCTAGGATTTGGACAAGCTAAAGAAATGGGCAAATGCAATTCCCAGGAGAGATTTTGACAATAAGCCAGGGCAGAGGGTGTGCCAAAAGCATTTTTTGCCCGAAGACATTATATGGAAGAAGCCCTTATACGTTTAGAATGGGAAAGTTATATCTGAGGTTCGAACCGTTTCAATATTGTTTCATAGCAGTTCGCTCGTTTACTATTTGTTAATTCTGTCCTATTATTATGAAATTTATAACTGATGCGAAATTATTCACAATTTTTATTTTATATCACTGGCTCGGATAGATTGAATGCTTGGAAATCGTAAAATTTACCTTGTACATCAGCATGTTAAGCCAGCAAACGTTTGACGTATAATTTTGCAGCAATTATATTCGCAGCTACAACTACTGGCGGATCCTGAGCCATCACAATTTCCAAATTGCCCCAACCATTTTTCAGGTACCCCAAAGAATAAGAGAAAACCACCACGAGAGCGAGGTTTATCTCCAGTCGTCTTGAAGAAGATGAAGGAAATGTTCATCCCTGAAAATACCACACCAGACGAGAAATATTTGGCTTTAGGTAAAGTGCTGCTTCCTGCACACCAGCGAAAAAAACTTCTCGCCCACTTTTAATAGTTTCACCGCCACGACGTTTACGTCACATCATAAGCAAACCTTGCACATTTGTAAAATATTTTTACTAAGCTGATATCTAAATTTTACCAAAAATAGGTAGCATTCAAACCTGAGAAGTGCGTTTTTCCCGGTCTGCGATTACAACTTATCCTCTTCTGCCCCCGAAGTGTGGCGCTGCGATGGACCATTGGCAGCGTATCTATGATATCCTGCAAAACACACTTCATTCCAACGTGAACACTTCCAAGTTTCAACACTAATTTCAATACACTTTGAAGGCACTTTTTCTCAGAACTCAGCGTTTTACACCAAACTTTGAAGTCACTTTTCCTCTTTCCTCAGCATTTCCCAGCAACTCGGGTAACATTTCATACTTGCCCAGCCACTGCCCACTAGCATCCACTATTTTAAATTTAAAAAGAAATATGCATCGAGTAATTTGGTCATTAGAATCTTAAATGTTGTGGCCGCCTTTATACAACCGTACACTTTCCTACACGGTCGTCGGTACATAATTTACGCTTGTTATCACCAAATTATTCGAGGGATATTTTTTTTCTAAAAATGTACGTTCATATATTGCCGTCGGTAAAATAAATTGGCTTGTAATAATTCACTTACTCGAGGGATTTTTTTCTGAGAAATATATGGTGATTGTTCATGGTAAAACATGCCACAACTACGCTAACATTAACGCTAAAAATCATCAACTTACTCGAGGGATATTTTACTTACAAAACATGAATTGCTAACATAGAGCTTACTCAAAAATGGTCTAGTCCTCGCCTTCAATTTCCTAAAAAATCAAGAAATAAGCCTTCTTAGATCTTAAAATACCATATTCGTTGTTCAAAATGGGCATTTTGGGCCCGTGATTGTTTTTACTCCACGGGCCAGCAACATTGTCGGCTGGGGAAAATACGGGGCATACTTTATAGGTGCTTTTTGGAACACTTAAATGTGTGTCGCGCTACGTTGCAGGGTACTTGAGCCGGCAAATGCTGAAGCGCACGCAGTGCGAAATTTGTAGGGCTGCCTTTGTGAATCCAAGTACAATTTATGGCCAACCAGGGGCTCTTTTGCTGAATATGAAAACTCGTGGGGGATAAACTCACCCAAATGTTAACCTCTACAAATTTCAATTCAAATTGGAGGAGGTCTTCAAGAAACTGTGCAGGACATTCCATACTATTAAAGATGTCATTTCAGAGTTGTGGGAATGGTCAACAATTCCGTTTCCACGCTTGGAGCATGGGAATGTTGTAGTAACTTATGTGGTGCACTATCATACTCGCATGAGAATGAGGCAATGGAGAACTTGCAAGGTTTTTTTACGGCTGTTTTAACTCATGCATCATATAGATAACCAAAAATGTTTCCTACACATTCTTTCCTTTCATCTGAGCGACCCATATTTATTGAACTACAGTCAATGGAAAGGATGATGTCGTTTCAAACGCTGCTTTTTGCGCGCCATTTTGGAAGTGATACGCGTGACGTCACACCTGCCGTCCACCGTACGAGACATACGAGATACCGGCGAATAGTTCGGCAAGTATCACCGTTCACTCACCGTTCATTTATCTTTAGCCTCGTGATATTTCGTTGAAATATTGCGTCTGAGTTTCGGAAAGTATATATGTATTTTGGTGTGCAATACTTTAACGATTTATTAGTTTCATCTGCGTGGAAGTTTGTGCCAACTCAGATAATCTGCCTATGAAGTCGACGCTCTAGTGATGATGGAGTACTTATAATGAGATGCGACATGTAGACAGAGTCAGACAGAGAGACATGTAGTCGGAAATACAAACCGTTAAATCACTCCGTTAATTATTTACTGTGATTTTCCCGTTAAATTAATGTATTATATGTATGAAATTTCTATTGCAGTATTTCGGCATTATTAGAAATGTGATCTTTTCGAAACGTTCGATTTTAAAATTTTATTGCAGTTCCATGAGGAAGTATGACATCGATAGTGCAATAGGACGTGTTCGATACCAACTATTGAAAAATAAATGAACAGTGAAGTGCGAAATATTGCCGGAACATAAAGTAACGGCAAAAAGTTGTGAGTCTAGCCTTATGATCAGCGAAGAGTCTCAAGAGGAGACATCGCGAGACCTACGGTGAGTTGAGTTGACGCCAAAGATTTAATTTTTTTGCAACTGGGGATAGATGTAGAAAAAGGGTCACTGCTTTTTCTCCCATAGGCCCGGGTTCGCGAGAAAATTGTAGGTTACTCGAGAATTTGGCATATTTTCAATTTGTCTCATTAAGACATGTTCACACGATGCATGTCCTTGCAAGTATTTACGTTGATAGATAGATGCATGGACAAATTATCCGTATCATAACAGGAGCTTTTTTATGTCCACGAGTTCATGCATTGGCGCAATTTTGGGTGTAAATACGATGCTATTTTAATTGAATTAATGGATAAGATTACGCATCTGCTCATGCGTAATTAACGACAGTATTACGCTCGTAAAATAATTATTTGCCGTGGTGGTGTGGGTTAAGGCATTGGGTGCACAGGACTCCAGTGTACAGGATCGTGGCCATACTACGTAATTTATTTTTCGGTTTAATATGTTTCAGAAATAAAGTAGAATTCCAACCCCGAACAGGTAAAACCGTCACTGCATCATTCTTAACTTTCTAACTATTACTTGGATCTTCAACTAACCCTTCAAAGAGAGTACAACTAGTAGCAAATTTTGGGATTCTATAGTTCGCCTGGATTTACACTTAAGAAGTGGAAGGTTAGTCGTTGGCCGCACATTTTGTAATCCGAGGATACATTTTAGGGAAGAGAGAGAGAGCTCCGATCGGTAATGAGTCTATTTGAAGTGTTAACAAGAGACAAAGATGTAATTTTTATCGTATAGCGACGTATTCACTGTGAATTTCCTAGCAATTATAGTCGAATGCTGATATTTGTTAATCAAATTTTCGCTCACCGTGAAGAATTTTCTGACATGAGAGAGATAATAACAGGGTATTTAAAAGCAGAGGTTTGTGAAGAGGTTCATTTAAAGTGACGTATTTAATGTAAGCAAAACGTGGATCGAAGGATCATGAAGTGTTTTCCTTGCACAATCAACCAACGCGGTTGAAAACCCGGAAGACCTTAATGTTCGACAACATACAAAAATGGTCGCAAATTATGTTACCCACACGAACAGCGTTCGTGCCGATGCAAAGCATCTGGTGATAACTTCATTAAATGCGCTTATTGTGGAATCATTTTTTACTTAACATGCCTATGTGATATCATTTGAAATCATGCCGCATTACGCCGTGAACGTAAGATGAAATCCCTAGAGTTGCAATACGCATAACAAGGTAAAGAAAATACTGTGTTATCATGCCCTACATTTGTAATGAACTGGAATGTATTAACTTTCTCTCCCCCCCTAGGTCGCCGTTTCGATTACTCAAAATGTTACAAAAATAAATGCAATGGCAGGTAAAATAGTGGAAAGAAATCTTATAGTTGCAATGTTATCGCGAACCCAGGCGTATGGGAAAAAAAAATCTTCCACTTTTCCCACGTTTCTCTCCAGTTTCAGAAAAAAAGTTGTGTCGTTAGCAGCCTAACCCAGTCTCTACAGTGTAAGAAGTTCTGACAATGTCGATGACATGCGACTTTAAATTAATGTATATGGTAAAACTTCGCTTCGGTTCCGTTACTTTGTAAGCGGGATTTCCATCGTTGGTAGCAGCGTAGATGTTTCCGTGCTTGCATCATTGAATACTCCACCGTTCTAGGCGTAGCGCTCCTGCCCTAAGTCCCCGGTGACGCCGCCCGGAGTCCCCGAGACAACGCCGGGCTTGCCACCGCTGCGGCCTCTGAACGACAGGTGTGACGTCAGTCCTGCCCGATCTGACCACGCCCCCCTTCTCGCCCGTTTTTCGCGCCGTTGGAATTTCGACAACTTTGAGAATTTATATCTCGGAAACTAAGCGCTACTTAAGCCTCGGGTTTTTTGCGTTGGGCAAGATTCATCATCCTCTATTACCTCTATTTTTTTCAAAAAATCTGCAAGTTCTCCATTCACTGCCTTTGAAAACAAAGAGGCGGATAAGGTGAATAGGAGAAAAAGGAAATTATCTAAGCTCTCCTCAGCATAGAAAAATATAAATATGTATAATTAAAGGAATTCAGGTATATTTGTGTATACCAATTTAATTCCAATTATTGTGATTTTTGTGCTTCCATTTAAGACAGAATTGAAATATATCATCCGGATAAACGGTGAAGAAATGATTGGTCATGCACTTAAGTCGTTAATACGATTTGCGTCGTCCGCTGGGAAACATTTGACCGAACTTGAGAAAGGATGAAACTTTAGGGAAGCATTTGCTTTCATTGCGAGTTAATCGGTTTCCAAACTGTATCCTATGAAACCAATTTTATTGTCGCTGCGGCATCGCTTGTAATCGTCACATTTTATTTTACATATACGTAGCCGTCAGATAGTTGAAACCAGAGGGATTTAAAAGTGCAATATCCGGCTTCTTTGACTCCCGTAATAGTATTTCATGAAATACTATTGCACTAGATTGGTTATAGTCTAACTTTAAGTTTAATTGTATCGAAAACTTCTCTTTTCAATTAGAGTTCAAGGTGTTTACAACTCTTGTGAACTGAATTTCACCGATATGAAGTTATAACACTTTAGTAATAAAAGTGTTGAAATATACAAATTATTACCCTTTTAACGATATACCGCTGAAAGAAGTGATCCGCAGGATATAAATATTGAGTTCCGTTTTTCTTTAACTAAATTATCATTGCTGATTGATCAACTGAAAGCCTACCAGAGGACTCATGATGAGGCAGTTGTTTTGAAGTTTGTAGATCAACACTTGATTTTTCCACGCATTCCAGTCACAGAAAATAATTGGGGAATTGATCACATATTGCTTCACTCATTGTTTCTAAATTAAAAAGCTCTAACTTTCCATTTAAAACCTCATAGACAACGTTTTCACCATGTACACAGTAAGGGCACAAGGGCGAGCTTCAGTGCTGCCACCTACCCCTTGGAATCATCGCTGGGCGACAATAACGGCGACATCTGCTAGCGTTGCCGAGGTAGGGGAGTTGCACTGGGCTGGCTTAGATCAAAGAAAAGAGAGAAGAGGTAGAATAACAAATTTACGCCTATCTAGGCCAGACCTTCCCCTGGTATATACCAGTCCCACTTAAAACTAGTGTAATACAGCACTTGTGAGGGCGGCTCTAGAAGACTGACGGCTGAAGGAGAATAAGGAGGGTAGGCAGTTTTAAGCCATCTACATACTACCCCGCGAGCCGCCACATGGCCGTGTGGCAGGGGGTGGTAGGTCACCAGCCGAGTAAAGATGTCAAAGTTTTTGAGGTGAAGTGGTGACATGTACTGAGAGTGAGCGAGAGTGTATTTGGAGGAGCTCAGTTTTTATTGTGGTCGCTTATTGTGCGCGGAAAGAACGAGTTTTTGTACCTATCTGTTCGGCAGAGTATCTCTCTTATTTTATCGCATCTGTCAGACCTAGAAATGTAGTGAGGCGTCATGATAATATTCTCTGTATCACTCTGAAACACACCAGTTCTGAATATCTCAAGCAGCCTAAGCCTAGCGTGCAGCCTCTGAGTCTCTAGGGGCTCCCACCCTAATCCCTCTAACAGTTGTGTAACACTATATGTTCGTTCGTAGCAGTTTTTAACGAAGCGTGCTGCTTTTCTTTGTATTTTGTTAATTTTTTTGTTAAATCTATTTGACCAGGGTCCCAAATACTCGCGGCGTATTTGAGGTGTATTCCTAACTAGAGCAAAGTAGCACCTCTCTTTTACTTTTTCATTCGAGGACCTTCCTAATATACGTTTAACAAAACCTAGTTCCTTTGATGCTGTGCCACATATGTTCTGTATGTGTAATCCCCACGATATATCTGAAGTTAAGGTAATTCCAAGATATTTTGCTGAATTTGAACATTTTATGTTTACTCCACCCACGGTGTAGGTGTGTGATGTTTTTGTGTGATGACTTTCGCAGGAAGTGAACAGTGGTGCATTTACTAATATTTAGTCTTAATCCCCACTTCTGACACCACGAATAAACGTTGTTAAGGTTAGATGACAGAACTTCAAAGTCCGCGTCTTTGCTTATTTCACGGTAGATTACTATATCGTATGCAAATAATCTTAATTTACTGCTAATTCGAGAACTTAGGTCATTAATATAAATAATGAATAAAAGAGGGCCAATCACGCTTCCTTGAGGAACACCGGACGTGACTTCAACCATATCAGAGGTAATACCGTCAATATTTACTTTTTGTTTTCGATCACTGAGAAAGTCCCTAATCCAGTTTACTATTTTTTTATTTACTCCGCATGGATACAATTTATAAATGAGTTTTTTGTGAGGAACCTTGTCGAATGTCTTCTTAAAATCAAGTAATATTGCGTAAATTTGCTTAGTCCATGCATGCAGGGGGTAAGTCAAGGTTAAGCTTCGTCGCCTTTTCTGTTTATCACTTATGCCGCGGAAGGGGCTACAGAGGATTGGAGGGACAGATGATTAAGTCTGCTCGGAGAGAAAAGGAATCTGATTGAGCTGCTCAGACAATGTACCCTCAAATATCGGACCGTGGTCAGTTAGTTATCTTCCTATTCCACGACGGCCGGAGTTCGCGGACGGAATCACAATCAGTCCTTTGAATCTTCAAGCGAAGGCTCCAAAGCTTCGAGGAGATCATTGTGACACCCTAGTCTTTCTATAGGCAATTTGGTCTATAACAGCTTTCGCGAGAGGTTAATCTTCGCGGATGACTTGCAAAATCCGATCGCAAACTTTAATATGTGTTAATGGAAATCCGCATTTTCACGCGTTTATGAACCAATTCACATCTTTCACTTTGAACGCTTCATCAAATATAAATGGAAGACTTCACGATTTCGCCCGGTCATGTCCCTGTTGCCGAGGGATATTACAGTCGAGCATGGGTCATAGCTGAAACAAAAGAATTACATCTTCAATTTTCGGCATCTCCCATTGTTTTATCCTAGAGCCTCGGTCATTTTTCACGCCTTATCCCGGACACTCACCGACGAGAGCCCCGAGGGTGTGAGCGCGCCGGACCCTCTCGATCGCGGAGGCCAATTCGTTGAGGCCCGACCCCGAGCTCGACATGCCTCAGCGGTCCCCGTTCCTGGCGATTAACTCTTGTTGTTCCGTCACTGCGAGTTTCTGAGGAGGCTTTACAAGAGACGTAGACTTCGTATCTCCTGGGTATTTTTGCCGTCTGTTTTAGCTTTCTGCCACGGGAAAAAACTTATGGTTAATATGATGAATCGTAGAGAAAATGTTCCTCCCCGTCCCTTACGCAGTAACTCTCTGCTGCATACTCCTCGATTCCGTCTTTCCATCTCCCAGTGCTCTCTCTTACACCGACTCCCCTCCTTGTTTAACTCTTTAGCCTCGAAATATCCTTCCTTGGACCTTTTCTCATCTGCCACCGTCTTCAAATCCTCCCTGAAACGCCACTTTAAATGATCCACCCCTCTCCAATCCCTAAGTCCCAAGTCCCTTTCTTACGCTCGCCTCATTATTGTCTTATTTAATGTTTATTATGTTTTTGTTTGAAAATTTTATTTATTGATTATGTCGGCCAATGTCGAAATATCCTTCGGAAATAGCCTTTGTGCCGTTTTTGGTGGTGAAATAAATAAATAAATAAATAAAAACGTACGCCCCAGGGAGTAATCAATTTCATTTTCACTGGTTAAACGACTGATTCTGTACTTTTGCAGAAGCCATTAAAAACCGGCCATGAGCTCAACTTAGAACCGTCATCTTCCGGGGTAAAGCAACTTCAACGGTAAAAGCACTTCAAAGTACACGTTATAACCGTAATTTACAATGGTCACTTTGTACCCTCGAAAATGACAGCCGTGTGTTGAGGCCGTAATCGGATCGTAGAAAATTCATGCAGAAACATTATAAGTTTGCCTTTTACCATTTGTAAATTCTAATCCACAAGTTTAACCCCAAAAACGTAAGAGAAGACTTTCATTTGTGCATGATGTTGCAAATACAATATGAATCGGTACTATATGTATAGATGCGATGATTTCTCCATCTTTCGGGTATTCGCCGCGTTGCTTGTCATGATTGACGACAGTTTCGCCCGGATTCCACCAGGCGTCTTCAGGTCGAAGTGCCGCTGTCAGCGTTTTGGCCGTGCTTATATAGCTCCTCGAGCTCCCGCGCTGTGCTGTGATTGGTCGGTTTTGGGAAAAGTCTCTTCCATGTGTTTGTCAGGTGGTATCCATCGTCCCTATTGAAATTTCCAGGCGTTTTTGCAATTTCAATTGATTCTCTTATCAGCCTGGGATAATATCTTTTTTCTTTTGCAATTATCCTAGCTTTGTCGAAAAGAATATCGTGTCCGGGTTCACTCCAAGCATGCTCGGCGACTGCTGACTGGCTAAATTTCTTATTGAGGGTCGCCCTCTTGTGCTCCTGCAGGCGGATCTTCATGGACCTGCATGTCTCGCCGATATATGATTTCCCGCATGAGCAAGGGATGCGGTATATCCCTTCATGGAGATTCGGCGGTATCTTGTCCTTTGGCCTTGGAATGATTTGGCTTATTTTGGATACGCAGTTGAATCTCGTGACAATATCCTTCTTCTTCAGGACTCTGGAGATCTTCTCGCTTGTGCCGGCGATGTATGGTATGATGGCATGAGATGCGGACTTCTCGGGTTGTCGTTCCTCCTGGTCTAGCGTCTGGTGGCGTTTTTCTATAATGGCGGCCCTTTTGAGGACCATTTCTTTCTTGTACCCATTCATCTTCAGGGATGTCACGAGGTGTTCCTTTTCCTTTGTCAAAGATTCTGCATCCGATAGTTTGTAAGCGCGATGCAGGAGAGTCGCCATCAGTGAAGCCTTCTGAGATGGATGATGGTGTGACTCGGCGTTTAGGTAGCGGTCAGTATGCGTGGCCTTCCTGTGTACTGCATGGCCGAGACTCCCATCGATCCTCTTCTTCACCATCACGTCCAAAAACGGGATTTGGTTGTTTCTCTCCGTCTCCATCGTGAATTGTATCGCTGGATGCTGTGAGTTGAGGTGCTCCAAGAAGATCTGCAATTCCTCAGGTCCATGGGGCCAAATTACAAAGGTGTCGTCCACGTATCTTAACCACAAACTGGGCTTCTTCCCGTGGGATCCAATCGCCATTTGTTCGAACCTTTCCATGTATATTTCTGCTATCACTGGGGAGAGGGGCGAGCCCATAGCCGCTCCTTCGCGTTGCTCGAAGAAACTCCCGTTCCAAAGGAAGTAGGCGCTCCGTAGGCAATACTCAATGAGTTGTGGATAATCCTCCGGTATTCCAGATGTTGTGAGCTCCTTTATGATATCTAAGGATTCCTGAATTGGAATGTTGGTGAATAAGGATGTAACATCGAAGCTCACTAAGATGTCATTGGAGGAGACGGGAGTTTCTTCGAGCAACGCGAAGGAGCGGCTATGGGCTCGCCCCTCTCCCCAGTGATAGCAGAAATATACATGGAAAGGTTCGAACAAATGGCGATTGGATCCCACGGGAAGAAGCCCAGTTTGTGGTTAAGATACGTGGACGACACCTTTGTAATTTGGCCCCATGGACCTGAGGAATTGCAGATCTTCTTGGAGCACCTCAACTCACAGCATCCAGCGATACAATTCACGATGGAGACGGAGAGAAACAACCAAATCCCGTTTTTGGACGTGATGGTGAAGAAGAGGATCGATGGGAGTCTCGGCCATGCAGTACACAGGAAGGCCACGCATACTGACCGCTACCTAAACGCCGAGTCACACCATCATCCATCTCAGAAGGCTTCACTGATGGCGACTCTCCTGCATCGCGCTTACAAACTATCGGATGCAGAATCTTTGACAAAGGAAAAGGAACACCTCGTGACATCCCTGAAGATGAATGGGTACAAGAAAGAAATGGTCCTCAAAAGGGCCGCCATTATAGAAAAACGCCACCAGACGCTAGACCAGGAGGAACGACAACCCGAGAAGTCCGCATCTCATGCCATCATACCATACATCGCCGGCACAAGCGAGAAGATCTCCAGAGTCCTGAAGAAGAAGGATATTGTCACGAGATTCAACTGCGTATCCAAAATAAGCCAAATCATTCCAAGGCCAAAGGACAAGATACCGCCGAATCTCCATGAAGGGATATACCGCATCCCTTGCTCATGCGGGAAATCATATATCGGCGAGACATGCAGGTCCATGAAGATCCGCCTGCAGGAGCACAAGAGGGCGACCCTCAATAAGAAATTTAGCCAGTCAGCAGTCGCCGAGCATGCTTGGAGTGAACCCGGACACGATATTCTTTTCGACAAAGCTAGGATAATTGCAAAAGAAAAAAGATATTATCCCAGGCTGATAAGAGAATCAATTGAAATTGCAAAAACGCCTGGAAATTTCAATAGGGACGATGGATACCACCTGACAAACACATGGAAGAGACTTTTCCCAAAACCGACCAATCACAGCACAGCGCGGGAGCTCGAGGAGCTATATAAGCACGGCCAAAACGCTGACAGCGGCACTTCGACCTGAAGACGCCTGGTGGAATCCGGGCGAAACTGTCGTCAATCATGACAAGCAACGCGGCGAATACCCGAAAGATGGAGAAATCATCGCATTCAAAACGTCGCGGGAAACTACGAGACAACATTATATGTATAGATGCTAAGATTTATAAGAAGGTCGTAAAAGCTGTAGTGATCCCTTTACTAAGTTATTCCTGATTGCGCTACTATGACGCCAGAGACTACGACGGAAGACAACTGGTAGATTTTCCTGTTTCGTGTCATAGTTTGCGCTTTTAGAAATAAGAAGTAGATAATTTTTAGGAAGGCTAGAATTTTGAAGTGGTCACTATTGACTCCGTAAGAAGAAACTGTCTTTGTAAGAATTAATTTTAAAGTTTAATCACAAATTTATTTCTCTCGGCCAATCATGGATCACGAATGTTAATATTTGGATCCTGCTGATTTGAACCTTTATTATATTTCGAGGAACGTAAGTTATTTTTATATTTTTTGTACTTTTGTTCACTTTTCCTCTTGCTGTTTTTGTTGAAATAAAATTAAATAAACAATACTTTTTTCAATAATGCCTTTCTAACTCGAACTGTCCTCTCTACTGCGCTGGTCCGAAGTTATACATCTCGGCTCTGCTTCCCTTCTCTCTTTCTAGCTGTTTACTGCACAGTTAGTGTGCAGACAGTGAATGTGTGTACGCCTATTCCCTCAGTCATGCACTTCTTCTACGTATTCTTTTCTGGTTAGATTAATATCTTCCCGGTCATATTCTTCGTAATTTGGGTTCGTGCGCCCCAACTCCTCCTTACTTCCTCCAGATGATTTGGATCCATCACAGCTTTCCACTTTTTCCTCTGCCCAACCTTCATACTCCTCTGCATCTACATCTCATATGTTTCACGTCTGCTCATATTCCGAGTTTCTCAGGTGTTCACGTCTCCGGAACGAAAAATGCCTATGCCCATGATGCATAACTTTTCGCAAACCTTTTCTCACTGGCCCAAAAGAAGCTCCTGGTCGTTAGTTTTCTTTTATTAGTAAACTTCTCCTTTGATGACGCTGTATTCATCTCGGTAAGCTTAGTCTTATCCCCTTTTTACTCCAAAATAATGCATACGCTCTTAAATAATTCTACCTCTTCTAGTGTATGTAATCGCCTATTTCGTTCTTGAAAATTTCATTCCTTCGGTCTTATTTTCTTCGTTCTACATTTATAATAATCAACATAAACTAATTTTCTTTTTGGAAGTAATTTGGGTTTCTTGGAGAGGTAAATTCACTAACTCATGGGGCACTAAATATTTATATTCTCTCATCGGGATTCACAATAAATCTCCAGTAAGGCTTTGATACTTCGTTGACAGCGAGGCAGCATGAATCAGTGCGTCCACACTTAATTACAAAAACAGTGAATAATTACGTTACAGATCGTTGGTGATGCTACACTGTATTTACTATGGACTTAATGGATTTTATTCGCAAAAGCGTCTGTAGAAAGTTAACGTTTAGTAGCACAACTGCTGAGTTTTTCAAATATTTTTATTACTACAGAAACAGAAATATGCCAATTAATTAACAGGCATTTATTATTACATTAATGAATGTTAGAGAAAATGCGTAACTAACGTCACTCAAAGTACAAATTATAAAAGAGGAATCCAAATGTATTTCCGACATCCATCAGTGACTGAGAGAAATAAATTGATAGTCTACATTTCCAGCGTGAATCATTAAAAAGAATACCAAAATAAAACAGATTTTTTTCGAAAACAGTGATATGAAATTGTATCGTTGTAAACTAGCATCATCACGAGTTCCACGCCCAAATTAATAGTATGTATTGAACTTCCAACAGGTTCAGGCACTATGTAATGGAAGGAATCCGCATGCCATCAAACACAATTTCTACTTTTACAAAGGATTTTAATTTTACTACGCGGTTATAAATCACGGAGTTATCTTCAGGAACAAGGTCAATTCAGCAGCAAGTATTAAGCTTCTTTTATTTTCCATGATTTCAAGAGTCTGACAAAGAGAATTCACCAAGCAAGGCAGACGATTGAAAAATCTATCGCGAAATTGGAAGAGCATATCCCAAAGAATATTATCATGTTAGACCAGCGAAGGGGCGTTGAACCGCAGTGAGGGTATTTTCGCTTCTCTCACGAAATAGCGGGCAAGAACTGGATCACGTTGATAAAAAAATCAAAGATGCGCAGCTGCAGCATAAAACGTCTGCCCCGTAAAAAAGTTTTTTTTTTAACCTCTAGTAAATCAGATTGATTTCAATTAAACTTAATTTATTCTGACTTGCTTTAGTGACTGAGTCAAATTTTCTGCACATGCAATGGTCCGAATGGCACCTTAGGAAGTAAACGGAAATCCGGATGGTCGCAACCACGAAGTGAATGATTCTCAAGCAATGAAGAGACTGCGTAAGAGGCCAAAGTAAAGATGCTCGCAGATGGGCTTAAGTGAGGTGACAAAGGAAAACCCCAAGGGTAAGAATATGAAGGCGTTAATTGATATAAATCATTCATTCCGCACACAATTTATATATAAAAGAAAACGCATCCTTAATTGCCGATCCGGTAATATACTGGCAAAGGAACCTGTAATAAAAACTTCTGAAATATCGAAAATGGACAATGTGCCGTAATTCCACGCTAAATAAGTAATATTTTAAGAATATTTTGCTACCTATAATCTCCAAGTTCTACGTGTAGGTACTTTACTTCTCATTATAATTACTCCCAAATTGATAAAGTTGATGTAACAGTGTGAACGAGGAAGGAAGAACTCTTTGCAATTTTCCACAGAAGAACGGAATATGAAATCGATTTCGACGATTTACTTCATTTTCAAGCCCTGAGAATGCTGTACAACAACTCCTGTTTCTTAAAACATTTATCAGTCTAAGATTAATAACATTTATTCTTTCGTCGAGTCTAAACTCCAAAACATCAGAACTGAGAAGAATGATAAGTTAATTTGTTTACCTGCGTCAAATTTTATGAAATGGTTAAGAATAGTTTATAGGGATATAGCCGGGAATTTAAACACATTAAGTCATAATCAATTAGAATGCTGCTCGTGTCAAAGAAATACAAAATTTAAGGGAAATATTAAACCACCAGAGAAAAGAGCAGAGAAATGTCGTTTTATTTGAAAAAATGAAGGGGAAAAGTCAGCTACATACATAAAAACTGAACGATATAAAAAAAAAAAGCTTTTAATTTCAATCTCTTTTCACTCACAATAAGAAAGAGTTTCTAAGCTAAAGTGATTTTCAAACAGTACTCATTTGTGCATGGGAGATTAATAGTAAAATTTTCTAAGTTTGCCTGACGCAAGTGGACGAAGAGCGCACGTTTTTACATTTGAATTAGATTATAAATTACGAAGGAGGTTAGAGATATGATTGGGATATCTTGAAATCGTTATATAATTAATGGAATTAACAATTTTCAGTTAAAATAAATTATTTTAAAACATCCCATATAACTCCGGTTACGAAGATTACAAAAAGTTCTAATTTCAAATATTTCACTTAATGCCATCTCTGACATTATAAAATTGTTTATAGTTGTTACGCGTTCCTGATGCTAAGATTAGTAAGTTATCTGTTGTTGAGACGCGTAAGATGCTCGCTGTTATGATATTCCGATAGTTCCATTGTTGCGCTGTTTCCAAGCCTACCTCGTATGTATGCCATAAGGATTCCCACAGTTTACGCTGTTACTATGCGAGTACGTTAAGTGATAGGCGTCAACGATTCCCTGAGATGAGTCCCAATTGGGCACGGAACCATTATTGCGAACTGAAAGTCCATCCACCACTTCACTTGAACTGAAACTATCCAAAAGGAACAGTTTCGGAACGTTATATTTCGTTCAAAATTCTACTTACATTTCGTTAAAGAAAAACTAAACCAAGCTTAAAGTTTCGTTTCAGAAACTTCACTTGGTTGCAGTTTTTGTTCGACATCCCTGGTTTAATCCTTCCTGGCCCCCCTGATGATCTTTCGATTTCTTTGCCGTTATGAGTCTATTCTTACGAATGAAGTTTATCATTATGTTTCTCATTTTTTTCCGTTGCTGATTACGGGGTATTACGTAGACGAACACCTTGTAATGGAGATCCGTTCGAAATCTCCACTGGGTTAAACTTCATAGCTGCCGACGTTTCCGCAATTCATCCCAGATGACGATGGACGAGAACGTTAGTCCCCAGGAAAGCCTCAGAAGGCGCATCCAGTGCTTTCAGGCGTTTTATGAACGCCTCTTGGGCATCCGGAAGTCACCCAAGAAACTGCTTGACATTGATCATACACTAAAAATGGACGCATTAAGACGGAGGGTGATTCTCTGAAGATTTGTTCGAGAAAGAAAGCGTACGGAAAGTGCAATGGATAAACTATTCATTTCGCTCGACGCGTGGCGAGGAGACAGGGGGTGAAAACATGGAATGGGCCGCAACCGAAGAGAGTGCGTCACGCACTGAAAAGCCTCGAGGGTTGATTTCGCGCGGGAGCGAGCACATGCGCGACCAAATCACACGCGGAGTGGCGATGCAGCTAAATTTTTCAGGGGTTGCTGCGAAATAGCTAGCTTTTACCCTATGTCAATTATAAGCACTTCCTGCGCTTTATTTGGTTTATATTATTTTGTTACTCGGTCTCTTGCATTTGTCCCGGTCTGAGTTTTTAGGATCAGCCAGGGCTTTAATAATTTTCATATCGCTAGACGAAGATTTTTTGAGATATTAGTTTAGCATGTTCTTCAAGATTTCTTTTATCGGGGTTATTCCCGTCATCTTGTATAAGTTGGAGTTTTTTGTCCGCCTATTAGTTTGAAAGATTGATCGTAGGCATTTCCTTCCGGATATTTCTAAGCGTTCTAAGGTGCTTTTCTTTAGCCTCGCTCTTACAGCAAACCCTTTCCCATTTATTTTCTTTCTATGGTCTTCCATACTTAGATTTCAATTGATATCCTAGATATGTGGCTTTTTCTTGCCATTCAATAGGTTGTTGAGCTATTCTTAGGCAGCTGCCAGTTGTCAGTTTTGTATACCGGCGATGGAACGCTACTATCTGCGTTTTCGCTGCCAAACACACGCACATGCGTGCACTAGTATTCATATGAACGTCCGTTATGCGTATGCGAGGAATGCAATGTGCTGTGGAGGGGAGGGGGAGCATCGTTTCCCCTCCAACGCACACTCTCCAAACCTCTTTTCCTCGCTCCGGAGAATTTCCAGGAATGAGAAGAATAAACAGGTCCGGGTGGGAGGAGGGGGAGGAGGAGTCGGAGAGGAAGTTACGCCGACACCCTCCCCGCCCGCCCCCCCAAATTCGAGCCTCTTCTTTAACAGCCAACCCCTCTTCCTCCCCCCAGCCTATCGAGGTTTACCCCAGATTTGCAGAGCGCGCGATGTCGGAGGCGGAGGAGCGATTATTGTTGCGATGCACAGATTTGCGAAAATCTTTGCATACGTGCCCTCATCAGTGAGATCTACACCTGGATAAAAGTGAAAAAAAATTATCGCACTGAGTTGTTTTATTTTCATGAAACTCATTGCTATTTTTAACACATATGCCCATGGCACATGACATGCATTGAGTAATAATTCAATTACACGAGTACAGATTTCCTCCTCAATGTGAAATAAGACATTCTTCATTATTATAACAGTTGTTAACAAATATTAAGGTGTGAAACCGGCTCCAATATTTAGCCAACGTTAGGTAACGTATGAATATTATTGCACCTAAAATTTGAACGACGCGCTGAAAACTCTGACCTCAACATGTTTCAACTATGGAAAAAATTATAAATATTATAATTGCATTTATTGAATTTATTCCATTACTGCCCGTACTGAAATTTCCAGAGTATAAACAGATACATCTTAGTGAAATGTGGCCCAAGAATGTTTCTTCGTCTTACTTATAAAACCAATGAGTTATAACAATCCCTCAATGGCCCACGATGACCGCCAGTCATCTTTATTCCAGGCATCTAAAGCGGTGGCTCGAAATGAACATCTTAAAGATGCACAGAAATGATATTGTGTCAAAATACATCACACCAGCCCCGCATATATAAGGTTTGTGGAGTGGGTATACATGAGCATTTCGGATCAGTCAAACATTAGTCGTTGCCATTTTCTCGGACGAATCGGGGAGATAAAGGAATCGGAAAGTTCGAGGGACAAGACGACAGGAAATAGAATTTATACGAGCTCGAATGGGTGGGATACAGCGGAAAAGAGGATAATGGACAATACTTCATAAATGGCGAGCATAAACTCGAGCTGGTCCAACCATGGAAAGAAAGCGCTTATCCACAAAGAGGACCAATGCAAAGGAAACTCGCGAGTCTCAATTCAAACTCAGTGTCAGCGAAAAAACACTTCCCCACGGTTATTTGTAGGAATCGAATGAATGATGAGAGACTGGAATGAAACTCACAGACAAAAATTTACAGGAGAAAAAACAAAGATAAGACGAGTTTCAGGTCTACGCGGAAAGTATAAATTTATCGCACTACGTACCAATGAGCATAAGGATAGAGATGAATGGCAGGGCAGATTGGCAAATAGACTCCAACATCTCATGCAGCACTTAATACTACAGCAGAAACAAATGAAGACGCCAAGCATCCAAAGCACACAAAAACTTTCCTTTTCCACTTTTCCAATAAATTTTCACTATCCTCTCCTTCTTTACGACTGATATTTTAAATTTATCCCGAAAACTTCTTTGCGTCGGCTTGCATGGAGATTTAAGGACCAAGTGCCTCCCATGCAGATGTAAAACTTAAAAAATAAGAGAATTCACTCCAAGCAAATTTAGCCTCATCATTCACGGCTGTAAAATATGAGGATTAAATATGAAGCTTGGCGGATGAAATTAAACGCCGTTGGTTCGACCCAAACTTCGGACCCAAAGAGAGAAAAACACAAAGGAAATATTTGTGGTGTGGTACAATTTTATTAAGCTAATTGAATCCTCGAAAGACAATCCGAAAACTTGAAGTTGCTCCTCACTACTTGGGCCTCACCTCAAGAAATTGGAATGCAGAATAGAATGGTTCAAACCGCGGCAGGAGCAAAACACTAAGGATGCATTTACATAATACCCTCAGAGCCTCCTCAATGAGTCATTCAGGGGGTGAAACATCACCAATATGCATTACACTATACCCCATTATCGTTTATGTAACTACAACTATGCATTGCAAAAAATGCATTGGTCAAAATCTGACGTAACAATGACTTAGTACACTTTCTAACGCCAACTAGCAACAGCAGTAGTAAACGATAAAAACAAAATTTTGAATTCAACGTTAAAAAAACGCACGAATCCGTGAACGCTTAGGGTATTGAGAGCAGCCTCCAGGGCGAGGTTGCCCAGAAAGGGTCACTGCCACGAACTGAAGAGTCTCGGTTTCCATCCCTGGTGAACTCTCATGACTCACTCTCGCCTATGTTCTCCAGGAAAGGTCAATTGGGTGTATATATCGGAAAAGAGAAAGGAAATGGTTGGTCCCCATTCAGACGCAGTGATTTGAGGAGCCGCATCGCGCTCCTATAGCCGACAGGAAAGAAAAACTCTCGCCAGTAGAAGGCGTGTGACATTCGTACCTCAGGATTGCATTTCCTTTCAGATGTATATAGGAAAACATGCAATATAGCGTTTCGTGTGTTATATCATCTCGCATCTTAACGTACCACGGTGATCGGGTTGGAGCTGTGCTTTAAGCACTGTCTTCAAATCAAGAAGGACCTGGGTTCGAATCATGGCGGTGGCGAAGGCATTTCATTGGGACTCTGACCCTGGCGAGCTGCGTGGAGGGCACTTCGACGGCGGGACTTCGCATGTCGGAAGGTGTACGTTAAACCCGTTTATAATGGACTGATGCAGGGTGTCCATCCCCTCTGCATCTACATCTACGTCATACCCTGCAAGCCACCCAAAGGGTGTGTGGCAGGGGGTGCTTCCACACCAGGCATGCATCAATAATACGGCAGAACACCGAAACTACATTGGAACCAGCGTACCACACATGCAACGCGCCCATTAAAATCTACTAACCAAGAAACATTCTATCGTCAATCGTTCCAACATGCAAGGGATACAAAGACTACTACTACATATTCAAAATATCATGCATAAATAAGAACATCAATATTTACATCATGCATAAATAAGAACGTAGAGAATATAAAGATAAAGACCTACAATCTAGCTAATGCCACTATTCGCACTATTTATGACGACGATCACTGCTGTTATGGTCCCGAATGGTACGCGGAAAAAATGACATTTTATACCTATTGGTTCTACAATCTAGCTCTCTAATTTTATTGGCGCGATCTAATCTGCCGTGGTACGAGGGGGTTAATAGTATGTTTTTATCCGTCGTCAGAGAAGTGTTTTTCCTGAAATTTAGTTAGGAGGTTAAGCCTATAATTTAATCTGCATCACATTTTCCGAGTATTCTCTTGATAAAGCGTAGCTTCCTGTATGCTTGACCGCATATTTCCCGATTATGTTTTCCCCAAGATATGTCGTGAGTAATTGTGACCCCTAAGTACTTTACAGACTCGGTGTGAATAATTTCCGTACTATTAATTCTGTAAGCCCTACCTGGCCTATTTTTCTTTTTCCCAAAGCTGACTGCTACGAACTTTTTTATGTTTAGTCTACCTCCCATTCATTCACCCACCAGTCCTCAACAGCGAAAATGGCCTCAGTCGTCGATCACCAACCCCACAAACCAAACAATCAATCGTCATGTCACACTAAACATTGTACTAACCACGTATCGCGCTATATCGTGTATTAAAGCCGATGATACAATTCCTCGTGCAATAAAGGGCCACAATAGATGCGACAGAACAATTCTATGAAACTCCGTCCCTCAATAGGTTCAGTAAACGTTGCACTCGTGTGCTAAAATATACCATCATTTTGAAAAACTCACTTCGCTTGGAATTTTCGGCATGACTTCGTTTTCTGCATGGTTTAGTATCTCGCGGTACTATTTTTGATAGCATTAATTATACTAATCAGTAGTTGTATTTTACCGGGTGTATTACACCTTAGCATGCTCGTCTAACTGTTTCGCTCCCCTCGTATCTGGTTTGATCGTGCCTTGTTCTCAAGACGGACCTTTTTGGCGGCCGGGGGAACGTGCGAGGTTCTAAAGTGCGGGGTCGGAGTGGGAGGAGTGCTTTGCGCCTGGTGTGGAATCACCCCGTGCCATACACCCTAGTGGTGGCTTTCACGGTACTTCGTGGATGTATCGCAGTGAATCGAAATGAATAATCGCAGTGCCGCGCCGCTCTCCCCGTTGCCAGGGCATCGATGGATCGGAATAATGACGGATATGGGTCGCATTTCAATCGCATTCCGCATTTCAGTGGCATTCGTAATGCGCATCACATTAGCGTTGCGTTCACGCGGCACATCGCATTCGCGTCACACACACAGTGTGTATTCTCGGCGACTGGACGACAGCGAGAACACGTTACTTATCACAATTGGATTTAAAATATTTTCAACGCTACGAGGCCCATACGGGACACTGGCTACCGTTGACCTTTCCCGTAGTAATGCTCGCGTCTATGCGTGGGAGCCGACAAATGCGATTAACATTAAAACCTTACGGACAGTAGCGCAGTTAAGTGTTAGGCCGCCAAATGAGCAGTCTGAGGACTTTAGTCTTGAGGTTCAATTAGAAAACTGAAGCTCCTACAAGATAATAAGACTGGGCGAAAACTTAACTCCAGGTATGCGGAAATAGAATAGAAACATTTCAGTCTTTTGGCTCTACTGGTAAGCAGCATCACATAAGATAGAAGAAGCAAGGTCTACATCATAGAAAGAATAGCCGAGGATGGGATATTATGACGAAATACGACGAAGCAATTGTTCTGTTCAGTTAAGGTAGTTTGAGCGAAATATCATTTTACTTACAAATCAATGAATTAGGTTTCATTTTAAAGAAAAATATCTCACCCTTCTAATGACACAAAAAATTCAACCCCTTACCACATTACTTTCGGAGTTATTTTCCAAAAAATACCAGCCCTTTTACATGGGAAATGGTACGTGTATGCACTCCAGAGAGACATTGTTTACAAAACGAGGTATTTCTAACACTTAGATGTCGTAAAAAATTAACAGTGTGTAGTTTGTATGTTTTCTCAACTATATTTGAAAATTAATCATATTGTCACCGCAGAAGGTTCTTTGGTATCACAAAAAACCTTCCATTTTGAAAGAGTTTCAAACGCCCCGCGCGAAAAAAATGAGTCAAGTTAAAGACTTATGTAGATATTTTAATTTAATTACTCTCCATTTCTGTCATATATATATATACTTACTATATAATTTCACCATTAATAATGCATTATTTAATTGATGTGTCCTACAGCTGCAGAAATTAGAACGTATAATTCGAATATGGTCCCTAATATGACCTGGGAACTATCGTGCTCGGACTACCTTAAGACACATGGTTTAATGCTTGATCAGAGATGAAGCGGAACTTGGTGTTGTAGGCGACTACTGAACATGGATAAAATCTGGAAAAGTGAAGACCAAGTGTGAGAGACGAGGAGGTATGGAGCAGTCGACAACATATCAGTGTAAGATACTTTTTCATCGCAAGCTTGCGATCTCCTAGCTTTGTCCGTTAGTTATAAATTATATCAGAGTCTCATGAAAATAAGGTCAAAAATAGGGTATTTTCAAACCGTTACTGTGAAAAACTATCCTCTAGAAACGCCTTTAAACCAATCTTATTAGAAGGGGTATGTTGTTAAGTATCTAGGAAATTTAGTTTGATTGACTTACGCTGGCAAACTATAGGGGTGTGAGGAGGACTATCGATGAAGTTTAATGAGCCTACATCAGTTCCTCTGAGCAATTATCTCCTGTAACTACACGCGCGAGGAGTGACGTCAGTGATCTTTACGAGCCCTTGCTCCGACAAAAACGCCGCATCAATGCAACTTGTAAGTGCAGTGGATGTAGGGAATAGTGAGAGGTGCGATGGTCTAAACTAAATGGCGACGAGGTGAGAAGGCGGAATGAAACAAATGAGGATCGTGAACGCCACGGCGTGAACGTACGGGGAAGATATCGAGCATGAGGCGTAAAACGCAAGTGGGCTGAGTTTTGGTTGGTTGTTTGAGGGGGATACCGACAACTGAGGTCATTTGCGCCGTGGTGGGCGGGTTGGTTAGGGAAACGTTATAAAGGACTCGGAGGAAGGGATGAGGGAAACCTGGCGTCGGCGTCAGCCCGCTCTCAACGAAAGGCGCCGAGGGGACCACGTCTCTTTAACGCCTCATCCGACAGACTGAGCACTACACTTTTAGTTTCCAGAGGTCATTCGATTCGAGATATCCGTAGCTCTATCGATATGAGTCTTCGCAACTATTTCCACCACTCGTCCGCCATCATCGTTCTCAAAGAGCGTAATCTACCTCGGAACACCCAGGGGAATCTAAGAATATACGGCGCAAGACGTCATGTCGAATACACACGCATTGCCAAATCAACAACAACGATGAACAAGCTATACTCATGCACAATACACTAAAATAAGCCCATTAACGGCGGGCTTGTTTACGTTTCTAAGACCAGTATCGAAGAAAGAGTGCAAAGATATTGAACAACCTTGTTAGTTCCATTCACAAGACGCCCGAGTGGAGATCGGGATTCCAATGAATAATCCTCACCACTGCCGGGATGGAAAGCAGGCACTCTGTCCAGCACATGCAGCCCGATAGGGATAAGGACCAACGGGAATGGCGCCAGAGGATATGGAATGGGACTTAAATTCGTGCAGGACGCAAAAGAAAGGATTTCATGAATTAACAGAGCGGGTGAACAATTTTGAAGGTCAAGCTTAAGTAAACATTTTGAGAAGTGAACGGTTAATTATAAGAAGTATTACGAATACCTAAACATGATGTAGCGTAACTTTATACGAAAATTTCTTGAATTAAAATTGGGATTAAATAAAAGGCAAATAAATTAATGTATTCTGATGCCAATTCATTAAAAGAAACTGATTTCAGATAGCGATCCACTACTAAAGAGAGCGATTATGACACGGAACTTATCCGTAGCACATCCCTCATAAATACTAGATTATTCGCAAACCCAACCAACTTTACGTCAGGAGGGTTCACACTTCAAACCCCTGCCTTTTGAAGCGCTAAAACCGCAGCTATCAGGAATGAAGATGATGGTTGGCCGTTTCGCGAAAATCCATCTAATCTCAGCTGTAAATATATATTCAAGGAGGAAAATATCTTATAAGTTGTTATTCAAATATCTTGTCGTTAAAACAGTTTTTAAAAACCTTAATTTTATCGACACCAGTGTTCGATGCTGTGACAGTTAATTTTAATTGGAACATGCACAAATCCAAGTCTGTGTGCATGACTATTTAGGACAGATCAGTGAAAACGAGCATCAAAAATTATCAAACATATATTATTGCGCCGTCAGGTTTAAATATACCACTTAAGTTTACAGTCGAATGACCTAAATTCGCTTCGAGGAAAATTTCAATTCGCCAGAACCAAACTTTTATCTATAAACCATTAAACTCGAATTCAGGCACGGACTGAATTATAAATTTTTCTCGCTCTCTTATGACCAATTAACCCGTCCTAAAATCCTCCCGCTACTGCTCCCTTCGAGGAATCATACATTCCCAAGAAAATCCGAAAACACGTCACAACGGAAACACTCAGTGGAAGCAACAGCGCCAGAGAGATGTCTAACGCAGGGCTGCCACCCAAAACGAAGCATGGAGTGACTACCGCAGACGATTTAAGTATTTTAGTTGGTAGGAAGGATTTTTCTTGCCGGACGGATCCCCGGGCTCCTACGCCATGCTTTTAATCTTGTGAGATCGGCCATTGGCAAAAGAGGGATCGACCCTGAACCATTGGGTATTGGGAGGGGAGAGGGTTTTTGGGTAAAGGCTCAAAACCCGGACACAATTAGTTTGACCTCGTAATAAACCAAGAAACCTGGATTTTGTTTTAGCGTCAGAAACAAGGATTCTGCTTCGTAGTTAAAAGCAGCTCCGAGCCTCCCTTGCCGAAGTTTGAACCCACGCACGTTAGCCGGCAACCATTCGTACTTCCCTTAGGTAAGGTAGTTTGGGCGAAATATCATTTTACTTACAAATCAATGAATTTGGTCTTATTTTAAAGAAAAATATCTCACCCATCCAATGACACCAAAAATTATATCCCTTACCACATTACTTTCCGAGATATTTGCCAAAAATTACCGGCCCTTTTACATGGGAAATGGTACGTGTATGCACTCCAGAGAGACATTATTTACAAAATGAGGCATTTCTAACATTTAGATGTCGTAAAAAAACTAATAGTGTGTAGTTTCTGTGCATTCTCAACTATTTTTGAAAAAAAAATCATATTGTCACCCCAGTAGGTTCCTGGGTATTACAAAAAAACCTTCTGTTTTGAAGGAGTTTCAAACGCACCGCGCGAAAAAAATGAGCCAAGTTAAAGACTTATTAAGATATTTTCATTAATTACTTACAATTTCTGTCATATAAAACTATATTGTTGCACCATTAATTGTGCAATATTTAATGTATGTGTCCTACAGCTAGTGAAATTAAAACGTATAATTCGAATATGGTCTCTATCATGACTTGGGAACTACCTCGCTCGGACTACCTTAAACAAACAACGAAATAAGTGAGTTTCCGCCGATCACCACAAGGGTCGCTTGCATCTTAGGAGCTCTGCGACTCCCGTTGTCAGCGGAAAGAGAAAAACGATTCTGTTTCCATCGGGCACCACTTGGGGGTGTGCGTTTGGCTGCTTGTCCATCAAGGGCTCTCCTTCTCACACAGAGTGCACAGATTCCCTCGCGGACTTGGCCCTATATTAAAGTATTATGTGAAACAATCGAGATAGTGATTCAGCCAACTGCCCAATAAGTACCAAACTCGTGCGAACCAGAAATAAGCGAATCATCTTTCGCCTGCTGTCTTGAAGCAGCTTCCATTAATCTTGAATATCAGTCATAAGCTAGACATGTCACGAACTGAGGCGCGTAAGCGTCGATTATGCGCACATCCCTAACTCTTCCCAGGAGAACAGTAACGGGCGTCTACTTCCACTGGAGGGTCAATAACGTTTAAACTCTAATATAACTTATTACTTATTGATAAAATTTTGAAGTAAGTACCGATTGTAATGTTGGCTCGATAATGCTCCACAATCGAAGGTTTCCCATTGTATGTATGTAGGATCGGTTCATAACGTCATCTGACGTCTTCCGATTTCTAGCCTCCAAGTCTCTTTGTCCTTCCATAGATCTTCTTCCACTCCTCCTCTCGCTCTAATTTCTTTGTCCACTCCCTCTTTCCAGCTCTTCTTAGGTCTTCTTCTTCCTCTTTTCCCTTGGATTGTTAGCTCCATGATCTTTCTTGGTAGTCTATCCACCTTCATTCTCTTTACATGCCCGTACCAGATTAGCTGCTTGGTCATAATGTCCTCCGTTATAAAGTGCTCGACTTTCATTATCTGTCGTATTCTGTCATTTGTAACTCTTTCTATCCTTGATCGTCCAGCAGCCCGTCTCCAAAAATCCTTTCAATGTTTGTTTAGTACGTTCCTTTATCAGCCAGACTTCACATCAATACGTCATTATACTTTTGAAAATGGCGTTGTGTATTCTTGCCTTATTTGCTTTCGATATTTTCCGGTCCAACAGGATGCTGTTAATAGCCTAATAACCCTTCTTCCCTGGTTATTTCGGTCTGATCTAGCTTCATCTAAGGTCCCGTCATCAGTAATTTTTACTACCAAGATATTTATAGTGATCAGTGTTAGCTATTTTATCCCCATATTCTAAAATCAGGTCCTGCCTCGCTCTGCCTGTTCATATATTGTGTCTTAGACATATTCACCTCCAACCCCCATTTTTTATATTCCTCTATTAGTTTTCTAGTCATATATTGTAGATCTTCGTAGTTTTGTGCCAACACTATCTGATCGTCTGCAAAGCAGAGCGTGTAAAGAGTGTTGTTGTTAAGGGGTATTCCCATATTCTAACATTTACGTTTCCAGTTGTTTAGCGCTTGTTCCAAGTACCTATATTTTAAAGAGCATTGGTGATATACAGCATCCTTGCTTAAGACCTTTTCTGACAATGAAGCCATTAGATAACCTATCATTCACTTTGACTTGAGCTTTACTGTTCATTTACAGCCTTTTTATTGCACTTATCAAGTTTGTATTAATGTTGGCCCTATGAAGGGTCTCCCATAGTTTGTCTTGTGGGACGCTGTCATATGCTTTAGTCAGGTGTACGTATAATATGTGTACTTCCTGATTAAAAGCTACCTTTTTCTCTATAATTTAGGTTGCACAAAATATGTGATCGATGGCTGATCTTCCGGCCCGGAACCCCGCCTGTTCCTCTGATTACATTTCCGGATACTTATTTTCTAGTTTCTCCTTGATGAGTTTCCCGTATATTCTACTTATACTTCCAGTTACTGATATACCCCTGCAGTTGTTCAGATTGTCTTTTTTGTAGATTATGGAAATGTATGATATATTCCATTCTTCAGGTATTTCCTCTCCATTAAGGCCCATTGCTACAGTAATTCAGGATTCCCATTGCTACAGTAAAATAATGCAATTTCATGTTTCCATATCCGGTGTCAAAATCTACACTTCGCTGCACTGGGCAAGCTTTAACGACATCTGCATCGAATTTGCTTTCTTTGGGGTGACGTGATCGCGCTTTCCTTCGAAACACTTTTCAAAATCCAGGCCTCGTTCATGGTCAGGCAATGCTACCAAATAAAAATTTCTATAAAATTAAGCTAAAAAAATTAATGATGAAAAGCTTACAAATGCCATCACCTTTCAAAGCAAATACCAATTTATTCGGCACATCTCTTGGGACCCTTCACCGTCGATTCTCCTTTGGCTCGCGATTGCTGCTCCGTCTAGCGGCGCCATTCACAATTTGTTACCGCGGTATTTTTCACTCGGAAATCCTTGTACATTCCTCTGCCACTTGGGCTACTTTACCCTAAAAATCCATCCTTCCTAACTCAGGGTAGTCTCTTTCTTAACACGGTTCCTCTGCAGACTCCCACTTACATTCTTCCATTAAGTCTTATTTAATGATGAGAGAATGTGCACGGAAATCGGGAATTTGTCAATTTAAATTTTTCCATGTGACTCAGTAGTACTTTTGTTTTTAAACGCAGAATCTTCGTAGAATATTGATAAGAATCATGTAACACATTAGGAAAGCCATCATAACTTTTTTTTTCAGTTATTATCCAAGTTGATATATTTTTTTTTAGTAATTCATCTTCATTAAGTCCCATTAACATTAGGCTTGTATTTCATTTCTGCATGACCTAGGTTTGTTCATTAATATCATCTATTTTTCGTTGAATGATATAATATTATTCTACAAGTACATCAGATTTCAGTATTCGCCGGGAGGAGCGGTTTCTAACCTGCGATAGGCGTACCCTCTGGGGCATAAGTATGGCGGTTAAGGGTTACGCAAAAGATGTCAAACAATAGCAAAAGTAAGTTTGAAATGAGAGTACGGATATAAATTACGAACGTATTTTCTAATGGGTGGGGAATTATTTTGCGACGCGGGAAACAAAGTGGAAAGAGGAACCAAAAGAGGAGCTAGCGAGGATCTCTGGCCTACAGCAACATTAGTTTCCAGCGGTATATCTTCCGACCTGTTCTCCTGGTTAAAAGCATTACCCTGATCGACCAAGCCACTGGTCAACAATTCAAAAAAATACAACAAATTATAACAAATAGGCGGGTCAAAAAATATAAATCTACGGTGCATTCCTCGCACTTTTAAATTAAGCAACACTAACGAGGACATATTCCAAAACCCCTTCAATTTCTTTACAGAAGCACGACTGATTATTTCAATTTACTGACAATAATTTTTCATGCCTTAGCGCCGTCGAGTCGCGTCAGAGTTCGGCATACGAGGCCGAATAGTGCACGCGGATTTCGGGGATCGGCCGCGAGAGGGTGGGAGAGGAGTGGGGGGACGCCACCGTCGATTGAATATGAAGGGGGGGGGGAGAGGAAGAAGGAACTCAAAAGGGAGGACGAGAGAGAAGGACAGAGAGGAGGAGTGCATCATTCTCTCTCATGCGATCCGCTTCTTTTTTCGGTGTCCCGCAATGCAACGGGGCAATCGAACAACCCCTTTTACCGCGACGTCCGCCGCTCATTGTTGTTTTGTTTTTACTGTTTACGTGGTGGTGGGAGAGGGGAAGGGGGACGAGCAGATTCGTCTCATTTCGGGGCCGCTCCGGTGACTGCACGGATGGCTGCAGTTACCGGGGCGGGCTGGGATTGGGAGTGCGGGGGAGCGAGGGGGTGGATTGGGGGGGGGAGGAGGATCACGTGGCGAGCACCACGGCTGCTGCGACGCAGGCCGATACGACGAGGGGCGGGGGAGACCACAAGGAGAGGAGGAGGATAAATGTGAAGAAACAATTCTGCCCCACCAACCGTTAATTTTAGGATTTCGCACTCGTGAGGATGACATTCATTCATTCCATTCAATTGTGGGATGTGGCCAATACCATAGAGTAAGTAGTACATACAGAGTGGCAAAGAGACAGGGAAATTCAGATATGAGTTTTTAAATAACACTTTGGCGATAGATGGAACAGGTGTATCGAAGGTTGCACGACAAACCATAACAAATGAGGTTTGGCACACGGCCACTTCATTTGGTGCCGCATAACTCACATGACGTTCTTATGATGATTTCGGTGCCTGGATGTATACTAATCGACCCATAGCAACGGAAACAAATCTTATTGAGTCGTCGAGACCAAATTAAACATACATTTTAATGTTCCTTCAATGAGCATCGTCTATAATGAATCGAATTCACGTCAATATGATAGACTCGCGATTACCAAACACGGAGTCAACTGTTTCCCGATGTATCATAGCAATGACAAAACAATTGATACTCGATTAAAAGCACAGAAGAGCCATGGTAAATCCACTCTCCTGTATGTTGATGCAAAATCACGGAGTACCACTAGCGCCTCCAAGTGGCCTTCTCCGTAAGCCAAAATTCTTCCTCCCCAAAGGTGGTGGCACGTGAAAAGTCCTTCCCAAAGCTCTCAAAAATTTATGTCCAGTTTTTAGCATTGCTTTGCCACTCTATATATACTTACTCTATGCCAATACACAGGGGAATTCCATCGGTGGACGAGGATATGATAATGGAAACTTGGTCATCTATTGTTCTAGATTCAGTATCGGGAACACCGAGAATACCAAAAATATATTTATTAAGTAAGTAATGCGAACATACATTTTATTTGGAATAGAAAATCTAATACCCTTTTCTTTGGCCGTCATATAAGTATAATAATATATTTTTATTTAGAATTATTCTGACTCTACTGAAGTATAAAATATTGAGATTTTGTTCTGAGAGTTGTAAATTGTGTATCCACCATGGTAATCAGCATTACCTACATGATGAATTTCAAAACTATACATTCATTTTTCTTAAATTAAGTATATTTTACGTGCGTTGAAAATGCTGTGAGAAAAATTTTGCCTGGACCGAGAATCGAATCGCGGACCTTAGGTTTGCTTCACCGATGCGCAGACCACTTCGCGATTCAGGCTTCTACGTATATTTTACGTGGAAAAGACCAATCCTAATCTTATTTTTGGACCAGTAAAATAGCTTAAGATGTTTTCTATATATCATCAAACGCATCATTATCCTTCGATCGCGACACCCTTTCCACTGAACCGCAGTCCAGAATACTGGTCACCTCGTCCATCCTTTCAAACTTCACTCTGCAAGCTCCTCAGAGAGCAAATCGCTGGATCCAGTGAACGTAATATATTGTTCCATGAAACTCATTCGACTCGCAGCAACAAATTAATACAGTTAAGTGCGATTCATTTTACAGTGCTCTTCGAAGCAGCGCCCATTCTCAAAGTCGAGTAGAAATAGTGTTTAGCGCAAAACAGCTGTACGTGGTGCTAGGAAACAAGAAACTGTTCTTCTTTCTTTCTTAATCCGTGGCCTAGTTCCAATATGGTAAGAGATTCATTTGAAGCTATCTAGTTGGCCGTGAAAAACGTCGTTTACCAAGCAAAAATATGATACGATTGTTATCGTTTCTAATCGAAAAATAGACGGGATGAGCATTCACCTCGTCAACCGCTTCCAACTAAATGCATTCGGTGTCCCGCGTACCTTCGGTGGCTTTCGGTGCCTCGCGTTTGCCCAAAAAGTAATCCAATTTGACATTCCGCTTATGTGAACATAAAACCTCGTTACATTAGACATCCAAACTTCTTTGCGGATTCGAACAAAGAGCGGCACATATGTTCCTCAGAATCTAGAGCAGTGTTTTCCAAACTTTTTCGAGCCCCCACAAACTTTTTTCCACAAACTTTTACCCAGTGCCCCCAGCCATAAGCTTTAACGTCAAGGACCACACAAACAAAGCAAGATATTTATAAAAATAAAGCTAAAATAACTGTGATTAAACAATTGTTTATTTCCAATGCAACAGAGAGATTGTAAACTCATCCCCGGACATGTATATTCTGTAAGAACTCAGCCTCCAGGACCCCCTTGCAGCCCACTTTGATGAAAGCACCGCCCTCCAGGGGGCGGTAGCGCCCACTTTGGGAACCGCTGATCTAGAGGAATCGATGGACTACATTAAAAAGATTCAAGGACTCCCGAGGCCCTTAATTTGAACTGACTTTCATTTCCGTAGTAGGTACTCCAATTTTAAGGTTTCTCCTTTATACTTTAGCAATCATTACTAAACTTCAACTGGGGATACAGGAAAGTACAAGCAATTGACCACAGTGAATCAAAGAAAATGTCCAAGACCGTTTAAGGATGGACACCAGGATTATTTAATTCATGCCAGCTCTCACCATCACTATGCTATTCTGGCTAGCAGGAAGCGGTCTTTGTCCACTACGCACAACTTGAGGCTAAACTAAAAACATTTCTTTACTTTGAAGGTCTCGAACTTCTTTCAACGACTCATCGCGATTATGATCATATCCGGGATCCCTGAAATTAAATGGAAGTTAGGCAATGACCATTAAATAAACTCATGAGGGAATCAAGTAACGAGGACTAAACTTTATCATTAACACCAGTAACGTGCCCCAATTACTGCAGTGTAATTATCAGTAAATTGTGAGAATAGTAAAAGATAATGATCATTTTCACATAGCGATGCTTCGTTTTATGAAAATACTCAGGGAGCTGAAAGTTGGGAGTTTTTAAAAGAGAATTACCTGTATTTGAGATCTAAGGGCATTAACCGTCTGATAAGTATACGCTATTTTTCATCATTGAATGAGAGTAATAGAAAATATGAAAAATAGAAGTTCAATTTCAGCATGAATCAGCAAATTTAATGCATTTCCGCGCTCGATTGTCCATCACTTGACACATTCATACTAAACACAATGAAGGCACAAGAGTAATGCATTAACTAGAATCAAAGTTAAGAATTCTGACCACTACGAATCTGGTTCTCAAATGAATTTTGATACATTACAAGATGAAACAGCGATTTGTGCTCCGTCATTGGGTGGAGCCAGAATTTACAACGGGTGGAAAACCCATTTTTCACGAAATATCTTGTTAACAGTTGAGCATGTAGTAACCCCATTTGGGAGTAAAATGCACAAAAGGTAAAGGAACAATGTCTATATCTTTGTCTAGGAAGATAAAGCACGGAGAAATTGACGAGCCATCGATTTCGCTGGACATAAGTGAGCTCACTTTTATGCCAGAATATACTGTTCCCAGATTAGACTTGGGACCATGTTGTGAACAACCTTTCTCACTCTGTCCATATGGCAAGTATAGGCTTTGATTATGGCATTTGCTGGTGAAATGATTACTTTTAAGCCAAGGTACGCAGAAATCGTAATGGTAACTATTTACTCGGACACATAAATGATTGTATTGGAGATTTCATCCACCTTAAGTCACCGCCAAGCACTAATGATAGAGAAGCTGCTTTCAGGAAAAGTTCGAGAGGATGGCAAATTGAACCCTTGAACTTGGACTGATCATTCAAATGCACAACCCACAAACCCACCCAGGATTCCTAGTCAGCCGAAACATTAACAAAAGCCTGGTCATTAAGTATTGATTGATATATAAATCTATTCGTTGTTTACCCTTGAAACTTAAACAAATAATAAATAGTGCTTCTATGAATAGTAACAATCTATTAAAAATGGGCTTAGTGAGTACAGATTATAGAACGCTCTTTCATAGCTCTTATCACCTTTCAAGATGAATAATTTGAGGCTTTTTGATTTTAGCATGACCTAATAATCATTATTTTAGAATTAATAAATGTATCGTATTCCTCCGTGAAGGAAAAATAAAGCGTGCTGATTCTGGGACGCCAGCAATAAGCGACATCAAGAAACACATTCCTTCTGATCCAAAATTTTTCATTGCAGCCACTCTGGAGGCTGCAATGCAAAAACGCACGAATATATATCTGGATTAGCGCAAACGTTAATCCAGATACAAAAATCGCAAGAACAACAGGTACTAATTAGACTAATTTACCAAAAGTCATAATCAAGCACTTACAGCATAGTTCAACAGAATGTCGAATCTAACCACGGACCATAACATATCGTACCAATGCACAGACCACGAACCACATCAGGATTCCTAGTCAGCCGAACCAAACGTACATCGTTCACGTGAATTTTTAACAAATAAAACACTCAAATTTATTTGGGTTGTGAATTTTTATCCCTGCATTCATAATAAATTCATTTTATCAGCCTGTATATCAGTTGGATATTGATTTTTTGTTTATATTTCAAAGATTTCAGCCGCGGTCCGTTGTGTGCATAAGAAACGCAACTTGCCGCGTCCCTGCGTCGTGCGCAGCCCGCCTGAAAATGGCCGATTTTCAATACTTTGAAAGAATTAGTGTTCACCAAATTAGCCTAAACTTTTAACGATAAATGTGGAATGAATTCTTATGTGTGAGGCAATAAATACTGCGGTTTTTCAAAATTGGATGAAGCTAAGTCTGGCAAAAATAAAGAGAAGCACTATTTCTCGCGTCCAAGCGATGTTCAATAAAAATGCCGCTTCCTTACTACATAAATATTTCTGCGAAGAATGTCGACAAACGATATTTTCAGCAGAAAGTTTTGAACTAACAGGCCGCTAAGAGGGATATTGACCCGACGGATATAGCTGACATATCTCAACGATTGACCGAACAACGCTAGAAGTGTCGCCATGCCGGTTTTTACACAGCAGTAAAAATAATATTAAATTTCCACGCTATCAATTGGCTAAAGATATAAAATAATTTTCTCCCCATTTTTCAATCTTCTCACCACCCCCCACACACTCTTCACACCACTTGCACGCATCATGGCCCCTACGAAACGTAATCCTGACTACTTCACGGATCCAGAGGTAAATTGCCGCTTGATATCACGTGAACATCTCAAGTGAATCCTACCGTCGCAGTCACATTCAACGTTTTCTCGTCCGCAAAATGGTAATGTCACAAAATGCTGGAGGATTGTTCAAGAACTTTTCTGCGAACTCTAGTCCCACCAGTTATGTCACTCCAATAGCAGAGGCTTATAGTCAGGCTGATGACATTTCAGTCCCGCCTCTCGGAGGCGCCATCGAACAGTGGAATGACTACACTCCGGAATTCTATGATGCCTACATCCCCGTATCCCTTGGCTCGTTTAAGGGCTTTCCCATGACAATGGCGCAATTCTATTATCTACCACAGCTATTGCAGACCCCGGTCTAATAGTAGGCTCACTGTTCAAGGTGTGGTGATCGTCTGCATAGCGCTGAGCTCACCTCTGCACGGTGATCCGATTCCCACCCAAAGGTAGATCAATGCAACCTTTATACTGACAAGGTTGTCAGAGGAATTATGAATAGGAACCTTAATTCACATCCGTCCATCTCGTCACCTGATAGCTGGATATTCCTGCGCCTACTATTCCCGCGATAACGCCTCTTTCAACGATTGAGAGCCCAGATGGTGCAGTGCGCTATAGAACGACGGTATCGGAACACCTGTCTTCGTGGCATTTTCACCGAACATACAGCGCATTTTCACGGAAATAATTAGCTGGGAATAAATATGTCACGGTCAAATAAAATTTAGATTAAATTTCAATATGAATAAAACCTTCTGATTTACTTAGGTGAAGTTGCAAATGGGGTAAATACTAAACCGGTCCGAGAAGGGTGAAAATGTTTTTACATTTACATGCTTTGCAGTGAGAGGAGAAAACAGACTACAACATATACAAAAAGAAAGATTTCTTCGCGTTTAAACGAAGTATTATAATATGGCTTTAGATATCTACATCTACAAAATACCATGCAATCCACCAGCAGGGTGTGGGCACGGGATGATTATACACCAGGCATTCAGCACTCATCCTAGCTCAAATCAGAACCGCGCACGCTCGCTCGGATGCCAGGCGCGGCCAAAAGCAGTCAGGATAACAATGCGCGGTCAATCCAGAAACTAGGAGGGTGCTACGTAGACGAACCCGCTACCATGCAGTACACTTTTTAAGATACAACTACTGGTTAGTATTATTAATGCGACTGATACGGTATTACAAGGTACTAAATCATGTAAGAGCTATATCGTTCCGAATATTTCAGGCGGGGCTAGTTGCCAACAATGATGTTAAAATACCAGTTTTGACGTCTCGAGGTTAAGTCATATGGAAATATTACTATATCTCCTTGCCTACGTTTCGGTGTATAATGTACACCATCATCAAGGCTATATAAAAGAATACAGTAACAATGTACAACAACACTGCATATCTTGTAAACTAAAAACCCTGGATCGTCTATTCCATAGTAAATTTATCAAAAGATTTTGTATTAAGTTGTTAAGTAATACTTGAATGTATTGAATTTTTTACGTGTATGTGCAATAATATGTAATAACTGAATATGTTCAACTAACCAATAATTCCGAGGTAACTTTATAATGATATTTATCTTACAATTGTTGTATGGTGACCCCCTTTTATTTGTATGTAATGTTGTTGTACATGGTTATTGTATTCTTTTGTATACCTGTATATTATATTCTCTTGTATTCCGATGATGGTGTACATTATACGCCGAAACGTAGGCAAGGAGATATAGTTTAATTGCCACATGACCTAACCTCGAACTGTCAAAACTCGTTTAATCTAGGAGGTCGATATAAAAATGCTGTTTGGTGTTAAAATATTTAGCACAAGTGCAAAACCTACTTTACCAAAAGAGGGTCAAAGTATCCTAGAACTGATATATCGCAACTATTATGGCCCTGCATTGTACGTGGAAAAAATGACATTTTAAATCAATCGGTTCTACTGTCTATTGCCTTATTCTTAAGCTTGTAATCGTTTCTACCATAATAGTTTGGCCCTCTCTCAACATATGCTGAACGTCTGGCAAAAAATAGTCTACATTAAGTTTTCGTAAAAGATAAAATCTTTATTTTCCCCTTCGTTCAGATAGAGGTTCCCATCCTTTAGATCTATCACACTCTCTTTCCTCGTGAAATTAAATGATGTAAAAAATCGTTTTCCTGTGGGAGAAAAAAGGTGAATGAGGTGAAGAGAATGAAGTCACCATAATAAAGGTGAAGACAGATACTCCTCACAGAGCAAGAAAAGCAATGGTAAAAAGTTTTAAATGGATGAAGATACTAAAGATGAGATGTGTATAGAGTGAGGAGTATTTGAAAAATAATTAAGGTTAAAGATTTGGTCACAATTAGCATCCTCAAAACCATGTCAATGCCTTGAACAAGAGGGATGGGAGATTAACTTCCAATAATGTGGCACAAATATAAGGGACACATAGTCGCATACCTATGCAATGAACTCAAAAACTGTTTAAAAATCAAGTAAAATCAGTCGTTAAAATGGGAATTATTATGGTCACAAGACTCGGACAGTTAGCACCGAAATAGAAACGGTATTAAACGCATTGAATGTAATAATAATAATAATAGAAATTTATTGATCTAGGACTGGTGTCCTACGGAACAGTATACAATGTGGATTGTTAGATTTTGGTGTTGTTAAGGCAAGATCAGACAATACACTAACAACTATAACATTTTCATAAATAGAGATGTCCTCAGATTGCAGGATATACAAATATACAAATGTACAAAAATACAAATATACACATAATTATACATCGGACAATGGATAAGACAAATCATTTTCCATTCAGGTTCGCACATTTTTTTTTAAATAAAGATTTATGTAAGGAAATGTAAGGTAAGAATTTAAGGAAAGTAGGCGGAATAGATAACATCCTTTCAGAGCTTCTAAAGATTTTAGGAAATAACGAAAGACGAACGTGTTCCTAACTAGTTTGTAAGATCCACGAGGAAAGACTATGGCCACAGAATTTCGTGAAAACAATTTGACCCCAATACCGAAAAAAGGGAGCCTGAGAATGCGAGGTATTTAATCTACAGTCATCTTCAATCATTTATTTATGATGAGTAAGAATTTTTCTCGCAGAAAAAGGTCTTAAAGATCATAAATAAATGATTGAAGACAATCAGTAGAGCCAATTACTAACCACATGACGGCTACTTTGGCTAACCGGGTGAGCAGTTTTAGATCGCGGGGTAAGGCAAGGCTGCCAGTTTTCGCCTTTGGTTTCAAACATTTCTGCCGAGTAAATGATAAGAGAGACTTCGGAAGGGCTAGATGAGGAATTAAAATCAGGAGTACAGCTAACAATTGGTTTAGATTCCCGGACAACCATGAGACGCTCGGTCGAACTTCGATGGGAATGCAAACTTAGGTAGATTTATTATAAAATCAGTTCGGGAAACACGGAATTAAGATTAAGCACGTGAAAACAAAAGTGATATTAATTTTCAGGACAAAGAAAGTGAAGCTGATCATAAAAGGAAGAGGGCACCAACTGGAGCGGTGAGAGACCTTTATTTTCTCGGGTATTACATGAGAAGAAAATGGGCGCAGTAGCGAAGTCATTTGCAGGAAAATTGCGTTGGTGAAGGAAGCGTTGAGCAGAATGGGAGAGCTGATGATAGCGATGAGTAGTAATTTAAAGAGTGGGTTGGCGATGAGTCTATTATGGGTTGTGCAGTACAGAAACCACGGGGGTTGTTACAGAACTCATAACGACGGCGTTATGAGGTGAAAGTCGATATCATTGCGACCTTCAGTTCTCAGAGCGACCCGAGCGATTACAGAACTCATAAGGCCGTCTTCAACCAGTGCAGAGTCGCAATGATAACAACCCAAAATAAAGACTCCCTCGAGAGGGGTTTTGTTGGAAAAGTGACCATTATGGCAAGAGTTCAGAGTTGAGAACTCGCGAGGTATAGAATAAAAATCAAAGGCTATGAAAATAATGCCGAGACAAGAAATAAGCGTGTACTATGAGGCATGTTGCGAGATATTTTAAAGATATTCCCGAGTTGCAATTCATGCGGGTCGCTGAAACTCGGATATACTTATGACGAAGGGTCATTTGCAGATCTCGCTAAGTATATATAACAACAATATTTAAAGTAATGGTGAAGAACAAAGCGACAAAAATGCACACGTTCATTACAAGGCATATGGTAAAATGTTTCAAATATATTTCCGAGTTACAAATAAGGTGCATTACTGATAATCGAGAGTATTTCTGACGAGGGGTCATTTCGGAGATCTCGCTCGGTAGGCATACATAACAACAATATTCAATGTAAATGAGAAGAATAATGCAAAAAACACACATCTCGATTGATAGGCATATTTAAAAATGTTCTTAAAATATTTCCGAGTGGCAAAACATGTGCATTGCTGAGATTAGTGTATTAATGACGAGGGATCATTTCGGATATCTCGCTAGGCATTTATTACAATAATATTACAGCTAATGGTGAAGAATAATGCGACAAAAAATACAAGCATTTATTTTTTGGCGTAATGCGAAGTGTTTTTTTTATATCGTCGAGTTGCAAAAGAAGTTAATGGCCAAGATTAGGGAGTACTTGGCTGATGAAGTAGCATACGGCCGAGAAGAGGCTTACAAGCTAGCGTTCATTTGATTGACACTACTCGTATTCCATAACACAAGACAGTCATACGAAGAGATAAACAAGAGTAATTTCAATTATTTATCGACTTTCATAATTTAATTAACACTACTGCTCATTTTTCGCTCCTAAGAATGAACATATCCGCCGTGTTCAAACAGATTACCCTAATGTAAAATCCCTATGAACAGAGTTAAACGAGCAAAAAATATAAAAACTAAGTGCGCCAACTTACTAAGCGCGTGGTATTCTCTTTCCACTCATTCCTGTGCGGTGACAATCAAAAGACACTGATGGAACACTAATCACTAATTTGAGACACTGATCGCTTCGTTTCCGCGCTTGATTATCACCGATATGTACATAACATTATCAAGCTCAACACACATTTTGCACTATTTCAAAGGAAAACCCCCTGCACAGTGTAAGGTGAAACATTTTCTCCACACTAGTGGTACGACCTCTGTCATTTTTTAACTACATTGAGCAAACACTCTTTCACGGCAGTGTCACTCTCCTTCTCGCTAGGGTAATTAACGAAAATAGCTATTACGATATAATAAAAATGATATGCCTACTACTTCATTTGGGAGATACGTAGTAATAAATGTATTCATCACCATTCATTATAATAAAGTTAAGGTTTGTTTACATTAACGACGACCGTCGCTAAATGATACTCATTTGTCTAGTCTTGTTTATTTTTCGTTGATGATGACGTTTCATTCTTTAGCCCACTATTTCTCATAGGAGCATCGAGCATTTCATTGGCCGATCCAAATTCCGAGGGATTTTTCAGGACTTAAACGAAAAATTTGTCATACACCGTCCTTATTTGGATAACGACCACCTTTAAGATTTCTACCGTGAGTTCCGTCATCGCTGGGATCGGTATTTACCGCCAAGGAGAGTCCCTATTAGCGTGGTCGTTATTTAACGCACAGAGTTCCGCAATAAACCCCCAAGACTCAGAGAATAGAGGATGAGAATTAACAGCGGGATTTTGAGATGAAGGTGTGGAGGAGAATGGGAAAATGCTGGTGGAAGGGAAGGAAGACGGATGAGAATTTGTTTGGTATGATTGGTGAGGAAAGAAAACTTCTGGGTGAGACTTAGATGAGGCACTTAGGCTGGTTGGAACAGTTTATAAGGACGAAGGGATGGTAAGTGTCGTGATAAAGGCAGTAAGTCGGGTAAACGGAGAAGAGAAGAAAGGGAATAGGTTTTATGGATGTGATAGAGGACGGTAAGATGTAAGCTCAGATGAAGAAAGAAATATCACAGGAGGATAGACCCCTGTACATGTAAAAATCTGGAGAAATTTCAATTTCATCTATTTAAACCTATCCTGACCGGTAGATTACCCTAATAAAATAATAATGATGATGGGCCCACACGTGGGTATTTGAAAACGTTCTCACAACTGTAAAAAGATTGATTTATTTTGCGCTAGAAGTTTCACAAAATTACTCATGAGAAGTCATTATGACGGAATTCAATTGTGCGTTTTCATTCATTTATTGCAAAATTTCGGTGTAACCGATATGCTTGTGCTGAATTACTCTCTCGCATCCGAGAGAATTGTAAACGTCACCAAAGTTCGTGTCCGAGTGAGTAAAGATGTCAGCTGAGCGTCCTCCGCTGACATTCTCGGAAACCATTCCGCGCTGTCCCTACGAGCTACGCCTTCTCCCCCTCCCCCCACCCCGGGAAGCCCCACCCCACGCCCTACCCACCCCACCAGGTGCCACCCATCCCTCTCATCCCTGCGTCACTCAACCGGTTCGAAGATCCTCAGACGAACACCGCCGCCGCAGTCGACCTATGAATCAGATCGCGCCTCCGAGTAAACACAGCCACGCACATCTTCGAAATGCTCCTTCGCCTCTATTTTCAGTCGTTGGAATAATATTTCATGAGTACGTTCAGTTCCACACTTCCATCAGGAAAAAATTGAAGCCGGAAACACGGCGAAAGATTATCCCACGAAGTATACTACCCATCCATTTGAATCATTAGCAGTAAAATAAGATTATTTGCAGACTATACAGTTATCTACCGTGAAATAAGCGAAGACGCGGACTGTGAAGTTCTGTCATCTGACCTTAACAACGATCATTCGTGGTGCCAGGAGTGGGGGTTAGAATTAAATATCAGCAAATGCACCACAGTTCACTTCCCGCGAAAGACATCACAAAAATGCCATACCCATACTATGGGTGGAGTAAACATAAAATCTTAGGATACAGTCAAATATCTTGGAATTGCCTTAAAATCTGATACATCGTGGGGATTACAAATACAAAACATATGCGGTGCAGCATTAAAGAAACTAGGTTTCGTTAAGGGTATAATAGGAAGGTCCTCGGATTAAAAAGTCAAAGAGATGCAACTCCGCTCTGGTTAGGCCACACCTCGAATACTCCGCGAGCGTTTGGGACCCTGGTAAAATAGATTTACCTAAAAAATGAATAAAATACAAAGAAAAGCAGCGCACTTCGTTAAAAACTGCTACGAGTGTACATATAGTGTCTCATAACTTTTATAGGGATTAAGGTGGGAGCCCCTAGAGACTCGGAGGCTTCAAGCTAGGCTTAGTTTGCTTGATAAATTTAGAACTGATATTTTTCAGAGCGACATAGAGAATATTATCATGACACCTCACTACATCTCTAGGTCTGACAGATGCGATAAAATAAGAGATACTCTGCCGTACAGATAGGTACAAAAAATCGTTCTTTCCTCGAACAATAAGCGATCACAATAAAAATTGAGCACCACTAAATACACTCCTCTAATATATGTCACCATTTCATCTCCAAAAAACGTACAACTTTACACGGTTGGTGACCTAACACCCCCTGCCACACGCCCATGCGGCGGCTCGCGGGGTATTATGTAGATGTAGATTAGCGGATCATTAAAAATTGAATTGCGCAGACATTCCAGAAACAATTAGGATTTCACGAGAGCAATGAAAATGGCAACTACTACCTCCCCTATTTCTCTGCAGTCGTCTGCGACATTTGTGGTGGTCGCTGGAGATTGATTGAGCGATTAAACTGGAATACTTACCGAACCAGCGGCGTGCAGCTCTGATAGCGCACGCCGCGGCGTTGAGATGTCTACGGTTGGCGGCCGCCGCGGTCCAGCACGACCTCATGATAGAGAAATACCGATTGCAAAATAAAATAAAATTCGTTACCGGAGAGTTTTGACGGTTTTTCTTTCAGCGTTGACAGGGTAATGGTGGCATCAAGAAATGAAAGGAAGGGTAATGGTGGGTTTTAGTAGTGCGAGCATCCGGCGTTTTCGCCGGCCGTTCCGGGTCCTTACACGATAGCGTCCCTATTTACGAAGTACAGAATAAGGAAAGCATTATTAAAGTTGGAGACTTGCAATTGTAAAAACTTGAGCAGGAAAGTTTGCTTTTCGGTATTATACGTCGCTATAAAGAAGAATTAGATAGAATTCTCCGTCTAACTCCGAGGGAACTAATTCAAACTTGTGCTCAAAATAATCGCAAATTAAAAGTTAAAAGTTTGAAAATTGACCTCAATCAGGAGATATCTCCATCCTCAAGTGGGGTAAGTGCTCCTCTTAGGGAGGCAAAATCCGTCTCCAAATATATATTTCCAAGCGCGACAATATTTTAGAATATATCTGTTCTATGGCACCGGGACTGGATTGTTCAGATGACATGGATATTTCGAAGGAAGTCGTCTACCAAAGAGAAACCCTCCCAATCATTTTCCTTGACATATAGTACGAAATTCAACAAACAACGAAACCAAATATCAAGAGTTGAAACGAAGATTCGGCTGATTTGGCACGAGTGGCATACAGAGAGAGATATTTCACTTGGTTCCAATTTCACTCTTCGCAGAGAATTGCGTGACGACTTCCCTGCAAGGCCATGTAACATGCGTTCTTCGCAGGCAGTTTACTGACCAACTAGTGACTCATGATTTACAGCAGCATATGGCCTAATACATTTACTATCGAGTCCAAGCCATAATTTTTAACCGTCGACGCTTGACGTCACTGCAACTGTTTATAGCCAAATAACCCCATAACGCGCACTCGAGAGAACGGCGTTACTTCAGATAAAATCTCGTTGCTTAGCACCTCCAATTAAGATCAAATAAGTAGTACACACAATCACAGAAGATAATGAACCGACTTACTTCTAGAAAAACACAATGTCTACTCAGTAGTAGTAAATTGCCGTAGCGTAAAGAACAAACGTGCCGAGGGCAAGCATATATTCCAAAACACAGAAATGGTCATTGGAATAAAGAGCTGGCTAGCTGAGGACATAAGTGATAGTTTTCCTACCAGGATATAAAATCAATAGACATGACCGACCGGATAGGGATGGCATCGGAGTACCCTTAGCAGTAAAAGCCTATTTTATCATTCGATGCATGATCAATATTCAAATTCCCCGGCCGGAGAACACGGCGCTAAAATATTTTATTGGGCTTGTACCTAATTTTTGACGATGAATTATGATTGATCGCAAATATCCGAGTTAGCCAACATTTCTTTCATCTGAGTGAAAAGCCAAACATACAAAAACACATATAAAAACATTATTAGGGTATAAAAATATTTCTTCTTATATATGCGAGCGTATGTATTCTTTAACTAGATGTGCCACATAATACTCGAAAAAAGCTTAAAAACACAGATATAGTAGACATGTCAACTATTTCAAGATATGATATTTTTAAGGAACCCATACAATACGATCGGTGCCAAATATGAATCACCATATCTCTAAAAGCGCTAAAGACATCGTTTTAAACTGATATGCCTCTATTTCTCTTCGTGGTCTCATGTCTGCAAACAGCTGTTGAAGGAGGATATGTAAAACAAAGATAGAGCGAAGGAGAAAAAATGTCAGTGGAATTAGCCAATACTAATATTTTCACAATCACTATTTCTGGCATAGGTTATTTAGGCGTTTAATCCCAAGATATTTGGACGCTGATTTTTTCAATAATCCTGGCTAATTAAGTCGCAATGCTGATATGAGACACCTCGATGAATAGGCTGCCGAGAGTCTGGCCAGGATGCATTGCTGATGACTCTCTAAATGCATTCTCTAAATTTTATGAGCGCCACTCTCACCTCAATGGCCGAATAAATAAGAAATGAAGAAGTAAAGATAAGGGTTGAAAAGGAAAGGACCGATGATTTGTAAATGAATTCACTTTGTAATACCATTTACAAATTCATTTGTATCAATATTCATTTACATCATTTTTTATCGATATTCATTTATAAGTCATCGCAATGTTGTTCCACCGAGTGAAGCCTGAGAATTTATTATATATAAGGAAAGGGCCGCAAGGGGCACGATACAGAAGAGAAGAACAAGAAGGATTTGGCACACCCTCAGACACAAAGGGTTTGTGAAGAGGGAAAAGCCCCGATAAGAAGGCCAAGTGATGACTATACATAGACCGAGTAATGAGGAAAGTACGTGGGTTGAACGGCCAGGCAGTGAAGAAACTATTAGCCGTGCGCTCGAAAGGCAGTGGGAATGGTGCCGAAGGGCAGAGGACGTAACTCGCGCGCGACTCCTTAACAAGGTCGCCGGGCAGCCTTCCTTCTTTGAACCACGGTGGCCTTTCCCCTCGACCCGCAGCCGACAGCTCCAACGTGAATGCCGCCGCTCTTCACAGATGAGATTGCCGGACGTTTCACCGCGCCGAGGAGGATATTTTTAGAAAACACACTAAACATCACTGATGGCTCATGAGTAGGGTACCTAAATTGTGGTAAATAAAAGTCCTGATTGTCGGTAAATAAAATTGCATAGAGCGGTGAAAAAGGGCGGTGAACAGGCGTGAAAATATGCTGATAGCGGTAAATAAAGTTGTTTATAACATGATTAATATGATAGCCCATGATAGGCTGAGCATAATATTATCTCATAACGGGTGATTTACTTTCAATAATTATCTTAGTAACAACTGTTAGTGACGTTTAATTATTTCATGTCTCGGAAGCCCCTTGCAATTCCAGGAGAAATCTGAAACAATAACATTTTCCGCACTAAAAATTGGCTTTGAAAGGAAATGACAAGGGCAGAAGAAGTTCAATACAAGAAATGAACAACATCAAATAATAAATATTGTATTTCATTTAGTTTATAAAAAGTAAAAAAAGGTGTGTACAGTAATAATAATTTTAAAATAACAAAAAAACCACACTTATTGCTGCTCCAGGTACGAAGCCAGCATTATTTCAATGCTATCATGAGAATGATAAAACTTGGTGACTTTATGGGAATATCGTGAAAAAGAAAAAAGTAGCACATTTCGCGAAAAAAACTTATTGCGAAATTCAAGGGTCCCTACTCATTGCTAATGAAGTCATATGAACCCTTCCATATCCACATTGTACCCCTCAAGCCCCGCATTGGACGTGTATTCTCGTGGCGAATTCGAGGTGTGGCCTAGCTACAGCGAAGTGACACCTCTGTTTTACTTTCTCATCCGAGGACCCTTCTTTTCCGTTCCGCAATCGGACTGTAAAACGTGGGGTCTACGAGGAGAATATAGGGAGCAGGCACACCTGTTATTCTCCCTATTCCTTTAATCTATTTATCGGGTGCATCAATCGGACAAAACAAGCCAGTGAGCTAGAGGAGTGACGCATAAGATTACGCACGGCAACGTAAACTGATGAAATTAGGCCACTCTATGCTGCAGGTAGCATCCGCTGACTAGTTAACTTGGCTTTCAACCTTAGTTACCTCACCTTAGTTAGAAAAATAAAATGATGCATTTTATTTATTTTAATTATTAAAATGATTCATTTTAATATAAGCTATTATCTAGCAATTTTGGAGCGAATGCATTCAGGATCTCCAGTCCACTTACGGGAAAATGCAACCTCTAATATTTCGTCCATTTCATAAACTCTAATATTTCGTCCATTTAAAAAAATACTGTCATATTTCCATTTTTACTCATTGGTTGAGAGAGATGCTAGTTAAAATGTTAGCCTATTACTGCGATATTTGCGCCGTGGGTGCCAACGTGTGCCTGGCTGCGTGGCTATGGAGTGCTGAGTTGGAAGGGCGCGCAAGGTTGGAAGTTTCGCTGATCGTCACGATTGACCGGATGTAAGGTGACACGCCTCTGCCTCGAACAACAATTGCCACTCATTTTAACAATTACTTTGCGCTCTTCGCCACATAAGAAGACCTTCAAGTTGTTCTGAAGTTCTGCCCATTATTCGAAAATATTGCATTCAAATTTTGCCAGCCCAGACTCGCGACATCCATCACCTCAAGTTCCTAGGAGTGATTTAGCACGTGACTTTTTTACTTGTTCTCAATTGCATCTCTCTATCATAATATTAAAGCAATGAACAAACAAAAACACCCAACAAACTTCAGAAATGGAAACTGCAATATGATGTGCTTCCAAGTTTATTGAAGATTTTTGTTTCATCTGAAAAGTCATCCGTGCGATATATAATAGAACTTAACATGACATATTTTAGCAAGATGTCGAAAAATTCATAAATAATTAATTAATTTTCATTCGAAAAAGTAATGATTGAAAGTTTTAAAACGTCATAAAAATATCCCCAAAACCGTTTCTATTGGGGATTATCTGGCACCATTACAAAAGAAGCATACCGTGTTTCCAAAATGAAAACTGTTTCGCCCGAACTGTTTCGTAAACTGTTGCGAAAACTGTTTGGAAAAAAGTTTCGTAGAAGAGAAAACTTATTCGGCAGTAAGGAATCGCGCTTTACACCATATTTTGAGATTCACGGTTGACAATTAATTAATTCCTATGTTCTACCATAGAAACACATGTTTTGGAATTTTAATTAAGAAAGCTCAAGGAGCTTCTATGGCGTCAAAAACAAACAAACGAACAAGCAAACTTCAAACAAACTTACGCTACATCAAAACTAACACTGAATTCCAACATTTCCTCCATATTGCCAAAAAAACGTATATCCTTCACTGAGGAATGGCCTAAGTTATTGGAGGAGAAATTGAAGTAGCGAAAAGGAAAATTGGTCGACGAATATATTATCAATGAACACTTTTTACAGTCTGAGGAGACTGCAGCGCCATGTATCTTGATTTTACGTATTTCATCTAATTTAATCGAGGTAATCTACTAAAACTTGCCCAATAAACTGGCCAAGTACTTAAATTTCCTGACCATTCGACTTTCAGGAAGAATCAGCACATTCCTCCATTGTCGCTTTTAAAACCACGAAATAATTCAGCTGACTTTGCGAAAAAAATAACTTGGAGAGGTAGTCCTAAGCCTTTTTTTATCAAATAAAGGGCTTTATTCCTATAGTAAGCTGGAATACGAATATTAGGACATTTAAGTCTAGAGACATAAAGACAGAGTAACCGCCTTCACGGCGCCGTTCGTAATTTTTTTGACTCAACTGAAAATTTGTCGCCGAGAAGAAGAGATTATGTTACTGCACTGCAGATATTTCGAGCTAATCAACCGAAGACAGTGTTGGTTCTTCACTCCGCACCCTCGACGCCTCTAGGCTGTTGGCAACCACCGGCATACCCTAGCCTCCCCTTCCGCCGAGGACGTTTCCTCGCCAACGCACCTTCTATTCCGTTTCCTTCACTATCCGCGCACCCGCCCGCCCCTGAAGCACCCAACCGCACCCGGCACCCACTCCCGCACACCGGAATGTCCCAATCCCCTGCCTTCCCCTCTCGATTTCCTAATCGATATTTTCCTGATAACTATAAAAAAAGAGCAGCTCTTCTGTCCGAATTCTATGTACTGATGAAAATGGTCTTCAGTCAATCTGTGCGATAGGATATAGCAAGGTCACCATTTCTGTTGGACCATGGGCCACGTGTTCAGTGTTCACCCTTCGTTGACGGGGATTTCACTCGGCTCAAGCCTCTAATGCGGCATGATTGGCTTGTATTCAGTTTCCCGCTCGATGCCGTCTTAATCAATATTGTATAATAAGAGATTATAATGACGATATAAAAGGTCGTATAACCGAAAAAGGTATCGAATATACTTCATCCTACTGTTCTTGAACCTATGCGTAATTAGGACGTGTAATATCGATAGATTTCCCTTCCTCGCTGAACAACCTTACAAAATTTTCATAAGTCTCTCTGTCTACTGCCGTTTCTCTTTCCTTCTTCACATCCGCATCTCATAGACCTCTCTCTCTTCTTTCTTTTCCTTACAAGGTTCACTGTCTTCCAGCCTTACAACGCAATGTATTGGAAAACGGGAAGTAGTTAACCAAAGAGTTTACGCACATGCTGAAGAGATAATACTTCTAAATTCAAAATAAAAACATTTGGAGAATATTTGAACGATATTTCTTTTGTATTTGATCATTGGTTCTGGTAAGTGAAGTTCAAGGAAGTAAATCTACGGTGCGGTCTGAGAGTATCTAGAAGGATCTTATGGACCTCGCCTCGCATGAGGATAGGAAAAGGAATCGGAATAGGAGAAGGAATAAATTTCATAGGAAGATTTTATGTCCCACGGCATTGATGAGACATAATTTTCCATCAAATACTATTTAAATGATGCAAATAGTATCCATAACGCATCCTATTACTCGTTAAATAATAAACCGAAAGCCATAGGAATTTTCCTCTGCGGATGAACAGACTGCTTAAGTACATGTGATGGACCTTACTGGAAAAGTTTAGACGGGTGAATAATGAGAGAGTTTATTGAGGAGAGTTTAAAATACGTTTCTGTGACAACCTGGGAGGGAGAGTGATCCCAGTCCTGATGCAAAGAGGCACAATGCGAACGAACGGTGTTGAGAGGTCTCTTTCGAAACATAGAGGGGGAAGGAAGAGGCCCTGACAAGTAGTTACATGTTGATCCGATATGCGGAACCCAAGGAGGAGGACAAGGGGGGGCCAACAGATTCCAGGCCAGGCTTTCAAGCAATGACGGGAAAATTAAAATTCCCTTTCCCTTACTCTGATACCCCCTCCCTCTTCCACTCTCTTACACCGTGACATACAGATGCCTGGAGCAGATACGAAGTATTCAAACATGATCGCGGGAGCCCAATTTCATCATATTTCCAAAATTATTAATAAAAGTTTATGTATTAATAACATAAGTTTATGTAACATGAACACAATTGTTCACAGGAATATGTACTAGCTTAAGCTGCCACCTTCGGTTTGCGCTTTTGTATTTTACTCTCGAATAAAGGTTTGCTATTTTTCCCTTTTCAGTACTTCTTCACTTTTGTATAACATGATTGCAAGTTGCTAATTGAAACAGTTGCCCAATTTAAATCTTCCGTCATTATAATTCAGCAAGCATTTTGAGCTTTACCACAAACATTCTTTTCCTAATAGCCTTTATGCCACATCTTCATTGAAACACCAGAGCGCATATTCAGTCGTTCGGTATCCACTTTTCAAAGCTTCGTACCCCGCGTAACAACAATTACAGGCTGTAAAATGGAGTATACATAACAGCTTACACAACAAAAAAATCACCAATCAACCAAAATCAGGTCTCAAAAAAAACTCATCAACTCTTCTAGGCATCAAAACTCATCTCGGCATGGATATATCACCAAGGTTAAAAACTAACCGAAACAATTACTCTGACATTGCTGATCTTGCACGTAACTCACCATCACCACCGAATGCACGAGCATGTCTCATTAAATACAGCTTCACGTCATCCTCACGTGCGATATTCTTGCTATCACCTATTCTCAACGTTGTCAACAACCTAAAAAGCGGGATAAGCGTCAAAACTCACCTCGTCTTTACTCCGCACTCACAATCTCGCAAGAACTGTCCTAAACACTTGCTAACACGCACAAAAAATGTTTAAAAGGAATCGGCAACAAAACTCGAAGAGAAACGCGACTTTCTCATTCAAATTGACATTGATCTTCACTTTTTAAAGCAAAACGAAAGTTTAAAAAAACCGCCAATCGCCTTTATTTAAATGAATGGTTTGTAAAAAGTCAAATTTCCTATTTCTAACGTCTAAAAATGCTCGATTTCTAAATCTCTATGCATAAATCAAGTGTTGCTAGATCTCGTTCACCCGCAAACGTGAAATTCCAAAAATCGTACACTCTGCGACTCAAAAGTAACACATCTACATAAAAACTACTATAAGCATACTCTTTCGACTCTTTCGCTACATCTCAAGTCTGCGCACAGCCATCGCCCAAATACTATAACGTGGATTTCGCTCGCATTTGCGATAAAAGGAAATTTCGCTCGCATTTGAGATAAAAGACACGGTATAGTGATAGTTTTCATTCAAGCTATTAAATACGCCATTTGTCTAAACGCTTAAAATTGTGAGATATTTTTGTCGCATACTTATGGAGGAATTTGATTATATAAGTTTTTACATGACATTATACAAATGCATGTATTTATTAATGAGAAAACATTAATACTTTTTCCTATAATTTGCTTAAGTGCTACAATACTAGTGAACATATGAAGGCTAATATTACGCCGCCGGTCACGCCGCCGCCGGTAAAAACCATCGGATCGGCGCGCCGCCGGCCGCCGACCCATTTCCAGTCAGCGTCCGCCGCCGATAGTTTTTCCATAGGCGCACAGGTCTAGCGAAGATGTATGTATTTTCATTGACCACTATGCATATACTATTTCGTTGGCATTATCGTATCTTTTTTTTTACTTACTTTATCTTTGACGATAAGATGTGGCATTTTTCTCCGAATCATTGAAAAGATCTGGATATGGGTAAACTTTTATTATGCCATAGTATCATAAAATGGAACACACTTGAATAATTATTTAAGTCGATGTGGATTACCTCTACGGGGAGATAAAGTTTACTGAGTAGAAGTAAGTTGTAATAAATAATGAAGGTCCTTACTTTATGAATTAAAGTTATATCATAAATTGCATAATTAAAGCTGCGTATAACATACTGAGAGAATGTATTTTATAGACGTTATTGATTTCTATGTTCCGCGATTTTGAATTGTATTCTCCGCTACCACGGCGGATGTTGTCGCTGTATTGTTTATGACGTCACATTACGCCCGCGGAAACCCGAAGGCGTAAACTTACAAATAGTGGTATCTATGCATACATGAAAAGTTATGAAGTTCATAATTATGCTTTAAACGTCTTAATGAGCATAAAGTAATTAATAAATATAAATATTTGGTTGTAAACGGTCACATATGAAAAATTACAGCAGTTTTTAATACCAACTATACTAACAATACTAAGTGTAAACAAAAATGTTCTTTGGCGCGCAGCGTACATGACTAAATTATTATTATGGCTACCGCCTACCGCTGGCTCACAAAACCTACGTACATCGTCATTCTGATGGATAATAACTTGTTTTCCAACTTAAAGATGAGCTTGCAGTGTTTTTAGCTGTCTGAAAAAGTCCAGCAACAATGAATATGCGTAAACTACGCTTGATGATGCACGCAACGCACAGATAGGTCTGTTTCATGGTTCGATGAATCAAAATTGTCATGCGTGTCGACTTTAGATGTCGATGGTGGGCATCGAATACCAAAATACGATTGTCAATCGATTTTCGATGGTCTATTGATTGTCATTGTCCGATGAATTGCCGGTGGTCGATGTGCTACCAATGATCGATCGATTAACGACGGTCAATCAATTTTCGATGGTCAATCGATTGTCAATGATCTATTGGTTGCCAATGGTCCATCGATAATCATTTGTCGAAGGTCAGTCGATGGGCAGTGATCCAGTGATAAGCTTGTCGAGTCGATGGTCACTGACCAGTAAATCGGAAAATTGGCGCGTATCTGCCCTCAACCGCGGCCTGTCGCACGGACGACGCGTCGCACGGGTCAACGACAATTGACAATCATCGAAAATCGAAGATTATCGTCGACTAACGACAATCGACGGCCATAAACAGGACGGTCATCGATGATCGCCCATTGAACAAGCCTACACACAAATATTTCCGCCCCGCAGTTACCAGCCACGGATTCTGGAGGCGTCTATCCTTCCGATGCCAAAGCAAGTCGTTGTCAGCGACGTCCTCTGGAACTAGATAGGTACAGAGGGCACGCCCTTTTTACAGCTTCGCTCCTTGAAGGCTCGACTATCGAGTGCTTCTTGATGTGTTCATGAAGGTGTTGCACAATTGTGGAGCTAGAGGAAGAAGGTGATTTGGTTTCAGCAGCCACAACCTCAGCGTTATCTAAGGGTCTGACAAACTCGCGGAGACAAGTCTCTCAGGTGCGTACCGCCAGCCACATGTACTCATTCACGTTGAACAGGTTTATGAAGCTCATGTGTAAATTATTTATGGCGCTTTTTAGGACAAAACATCTGCCTACGCTCTCGAACAGCAACAAAACGATCCACATAGCGAGAAATGTCAAGAGTTCTATCACCTCTTAAGCAGCCCATCCTTCTAGAGCAGAACCATTTTTCCTGGCTTTCCCTTTAGGATAAATAAAGTAAATGCTTGAGTCTCTTATGTTTTGATCATCATGATTTAACCACTGTGAAATAATAACTCGCTATTTCCACTACGGCGATTTTGCAGAGTAATGTACACTTGAAGTCCTAATGAGTAATTGTGTGATTAAACTGATGTGGCTCCGGTACAAAATAACCCGAGTACTTCTCAATTTTTAAAAATATTTTTGCTATAAAGGTGGCAGCAAACAATTACATATGTTGAATAATCTTTAGAAAAAATGAAACGTCCAATTTCTTAAACAAATGCTATGTCACTTAGCGTGATATGTGGCAGCTGACTTAATAGATTCCAGCGTCATTTCGAAATTCTACTTTTTAGAAATCGACTCTTAATTTTCAAAGTTAACTATAAGTCGACTTATGTCATAGGCTTTCGAATTTTGTACGACTACCCATTCGATTTTCCGAATAATTAATTGACCATTTTTCGCAAATGGAATTTGTTGTAAAACATATTTATGAGCCTGAAAACACAAATTATTTTCTAAAGGCATCAACATGTTTAGGAGGCAGGAAATTGGCAGAATTTTCACACTTTTAGAAGGGCTATTTCTCAGGAAGGCATACATTTATCCCAGTTAAAGAATGGAATAATTTTAAAGAAGGCTGGTGAATATTATTAGCTTTGTAGTTCATCAGGCTTGGTGCTTTCATTAGAAAGCGACGAAAAAATCAAAATATTTCTAATGTCCCTTCTTTTTAAGTTCCTTGTCGTGTATCAGTACTTAGCACCAAAAATCAGAGTTGTAAAAACCTGAGCGCTCCTCACCTGTCTCTATTTATTTACTTAATTTGTCCACATACAGCATACTTGCCAAACTATTTGAAGATCTATAAACTTTTATTTCCCCTTCGACGAAGGAAACAGTTGCCCATAGCTTCGCCAAGCCATTTTGGCCTTAAATTATGCATATGGGCACCAACTCGAAGCAGAGGTTGGACATATCGTGAATGAAAGACAGTAGGTAGTGTACTGATCATGGGAATCGTCCGGATGAGTTTATTTTCTTTGTATACAGAGCCAGGGGTTCAGAGTATAGGAGAATACGAGTAGAACGATGAGTTGACGAAGGCACTGCGCCAGCGCTTTTCAGTCTTAACAGCTATGATATGTATGTTGGCTTTTCACTATTTTATGTTCAGCGCGAGAATTTATACTGGTGGTAAGTACAGACTTGTATTTGTGTTTCGACGTCGGTACTTGGTTTTCTGTCCCATCGTGTGCCATCTGATATAGAAAATGGTGCGCAAGAGTTCTATGTGGAAATATATATCTGAAAACTGAATGTCGGCAAAGTGAAGTGCACGGTCTGTAATTGAGAATTTAGTACAACGGGAGTGCCACGACTCACATCGCTATATCGTGGACTGAGCATAAGACTTTGCTTGAGACTTAAAACACCGCCAATGGCAAGAATGAACTAGTGTGGGCAGCGAGGGACCCTTTCAAGCAGACCAAGAGAAAGGAAATGCTCCGGATCCGCGAGTGCCTCTCATTGCTCTCATAATTGTTAATCGTTTTGATTCAGTCATCCCTGGGCTAAGATTACACAACTATCCTTACATTCTCAAGTTTTTTCTTTTTCCTGTTCTTCATTCTTCGGCTTGCTCATGCTCGTTCTTCCCCGAAAATACTCTTCTTATTATCATTTTCTCGTCGAACAGGTTCTTCATCTCCACAATTATCCCTCAGAATATTTCCAGTATTTCTCAATTTCCTATATATTGTTTTTTAGAATAATACGATCATTTCACGTACAATTTTTGTGCCATTTACATTGGCCATCATTATTTTGGTCACGAAACAATCGCCACATAATAAACTTTAATAAAAATCATAAAATAACATAGTTTCCGTTTGTTTTGCTACATAGATGCGTGAAGGCTTTGTATTTGGAACTTAGGAAGCTGAAGTCGGAAAAAGTGGACTTCAAGTCGACTCGTGTGTCGACTTTTAAGGTCGGAGTGTCCAATGTCGAAGTCTAAAGTCGACTTTTGCGGAACGATTCCAGTTTCTAGGCGCGCCAGGCAAATTGGGTGGCATACGCTCTCTTGGTGTCGTGTTTCGGAAACTATTCCGCAGAAATTGAAAATATTTTATATGGAACGTATCAAATATATAATGAAACGTTTGTAATTACCGGAAAGGAATTAAAAACACTCAAGTGGTCCTTAATCGTCAGGAATGACCGGAAAACAAGAAAATATGGTGCAATTTAAGGTAGTTTGAGCTAAAAATCATTTTACTTAGAAATCAATGAATTTGATCTAATTTTAAATAAAAATACATCACCTTCCATTGACACCAAAAATTCAACCCATTGCCACATTACTTTCCGAGATATTTGCCAAAAAATACCAGCTCTTTTACATGGGAAATGGTAGGTGTACGCACTCCAGAGAGACCTTATATTAAAAATTAGGTATTCCCTACACTTAGATCTCGTCAAAAAATCAACAGCGTGTAGTATGTGTGTTTTCTCAACTATTTTTGAAGATTTATCACATTGTCACCGCAGTAAATTCTTTGGGATCACACTAAACCTTCCGTTTTGATGGAGTTTCAAACGTACTGCGGGAAAAAATGAGTCAAGTTAAAGACTTATTTCGATATTTTCATTTGATTACTTACAATTTCTGTCATATAAAAATATATTATTGCACCATTAATAAAGCAATGTTTAATTGATGTGTCCTACAGCTGGTGAAATTAAAACGTATTATTCGAATATGGTCTCTATTAATACTAGGGAACTATCTCGCTCAGACTACCTTAATAACTTTAGGTACGATGCGGCACGTCTTCTCCTTATCCAAAGGCAATAGTTTACATATGTCATTTCCTAACCCAATGGCACCAATCAGGGGTATGTTCCAAAAGAAATTCGGGTTTCCAAAAAATAAGGACCACTCCAGTATGTCACGACACGGCGCCGCCACCGCCGGAGTTTTTGACTTGGCGGCGGCGTGGTCAAATTTGCCGGCGGCGCGGCGCCCATCTCTAGGCGTGCCTCGGTATACGCTCTGGTCGGCGGAAGAAGCGGGGCATCACCCACTCAACTTTCCACGGCCTTGATACGCAGACCCTTCCGCTGGCCTCCTCCCGCTGCAAGCAAGGTTGCTGGGCTGGTCGCTATGATGCACGCGAGCACGAACCTTTTGAACGACCCGTAGAAGAGAGACACCACCCCCTCTCCCTCCACCCCTATCTTCCATTCCTCCTCCTTTCCCCCCGCGGCGTTTGACGGCGACAACCGGACGGCCGGCCGGCGCGTGGTCGGAGATCCAGCGAGTGCACTCCGCCACCCCCGTTTATCGGGAGCATTTCCTGTTTCACTTACTTCGCCGCGACTCCTTGGCGGAGCACTCGAGGAGAGGGATATTTCGGCCAAATGATCCGTAATGAGGGTCAATCCGCGGGCGACTCGAGCGAGTCCGTCCGTTGCACCGCGGCGATGAAAACGTGCTCTCCGAACGGGCTGCTCGAATGAGCGGGGAATGATGGGGATGAGGAAGGCCTTTACGGGTACGGGAATCAACAAAATACAAAGGGGACGCTTACTTACGCTAGGTAAAGGAAAACTTACATTTTATAGCGGCTATGAGAGTTGACTCAAAAAGACAAGCATAAGATATTTAGTACATAAAAAAATAAAGAGACTATAGGTGTAATTTTGATTCTCATCTGGAATGGATTCATTCGCGAAGGATTTTAGCTGCCTTAGGGCGGAAAAATTCGACAGACAAATTGTTCTAATCATTAATGGTCCCCACTTGAAAATTTCTGGTTGTTCTCATTGGTTCTCTTTCTAGTTGTTCAATCTCGTTTTCCTTCTACAATTACTTCTATGCTTCCACCCAGCATCAAATATTTCAACACTTTAAATTATTTCATATTCATTTCTAATATTCGTGCGGCTTTCCACTAATCAGCCTAAATATGATTTATTAAAAATAATTTACATGGATCGCACATTGCGCACCAACATTCTAGTGTGGATCGTATGAGTGTTTAATGAGCTACTTCTTAGACTCCTGGAGAAGCACGCTTGTGATTTCCTAATATAAATATTAAGAATTGGAAATTTCTCGGTCGTTTTTAGCATGATTCCCCCGAGTCATATCCGATGAATAATGTAAATCCAGGTACTCCAATGCATTGGTTCTGAGTGAAAAGTGAGAAAGTGTGAAGTTCACGATAAAAAAGCATTCGCTTCCATCGATCAGGGAAGGCGAGAAATATCTGAGGTCATGGGCGTCGAAAAGTTTAGGTGGATCGGAAGGGAAATACTGGATATGACGGTAGAAGGAATAAAAACGAGACTACGGCCATGGGCTGCTCTCGACAAAAGGTACAGGTGACGATCAACAGACGTAGCGCTGCATTTCAAAAGTACAAGACAAGCAAAAAGGGATCGGAATTGCGGAAGTCAAAATATTCTAGTATTGGTCCACTAAATAACTAGAATATTTTGATTTCCGATATGGAGAGGTTCCACAAAGTGAAGCCTGAATATATTAGTTAGATCGGAATTACGCTGAAAACTCACCACATACGTCAGGATTTTTATTCAGGCCCGCAGAATGGGAAGATAGTATTCCATCTACCTCACCTACCTAATTCCCATCATTCATCTGAACTGAGAATCGACCTCAGATCCGCATTGAATCCCAGCCTCATCAAAGTGAACGACTTTTTGACGAGGATTCGTCTTTGAAATCAGACTGACAGCCGGAATAGTAATAACGACAGAAACAGCCATAGTAACGAGCGTAGGGTGATCATTCCAATATCATAACTTGGTGCCCAGTATCATTATTGAAATAAATTTGTTCTCGTTTGATTGAGTGTGAGAGTGCGATACGAGTATTGTCCACATCAAGTGGTGGGTGGGCGAGGCCCACGGTGACTGGCAGCCATTTCGGGAGCAGGAGAAAATTTCTGCGTGGTACTTCGATGAGCCATACCAAATAAATTGTGGAGATTTAGTTCCCAAACTTTTTAGCATTTTTCGAAGTTATCTGGCGAAATATATCTAAACTCCTTCATGTCTGTTTCAAACGGAAATGCAATGGCGAAGTTCCACAGAATTTATTTGGCCATGGCATACTTTTATGGGTGACAAATGTAAAATAGTCAGCGGAAGACTCCTCCTAAAGACGTTATCGTAGCCAGACAGATCGTAATCCCATTTCGTTGAAAATATATGACCGAGAAATGATGAGTTGCAGCTCAAAACTTCAGATGCTTGATTTTCTAGGCACCACGCCTTTCAGAAAACCGCGGAAGTAGAGCAAGACGGCATGGAACTCCTTGGCTAAGGTCCAGCTAATCTCTAGCCTCACATATAAATATACCAAGAACGTCATGAACTTGTAGAGCATTCCATGTCAATCCATCATTGTTAAAAATGGCGCCCGACTGCTTTTGCTCTTGGCGAAATTATATGTATTTGTCACGCTACGGGAGAAGCTGATATTCTGGACATTTAAGACTCATACGTCTGTTAAGACTCACATGATTAATGCTTAAAGTTATAAAAGCATTAAAGTTTTGTTGCAAACTGCAGAAGTATGTCTTCTTTTTTCTGTGGAGAGGGTAACCTCCACTTTTCAACTCATTGTACGCAATAATCCCCTTTTTCCACATCCGTAGCTTGAAAACGGCCTCATTCTAAGTATCAATTCATTATCATTAAGTACTTGCGATAGTAAAGACAATGTTGTTACCCCTGGAATAAATTCGAATCCCTCAATACACCGATTTAGAGGCAGAAATAATATTACCATGGAATACCTACATTGTGAGCTCCCAAAACTGTTTAAAAAAATAAAATCGATAACCACGAAGAATACCGCGTATCTGCAAATAAAACAGCTGGATACCCTTATAACATTGTGCTATATTAGATTCCGAGTAACTCTATCTCAAAATACATAGCAAATACGCGAAATTTCGCTAAACTCTTTAATGCTAGGAAGGAAAGTTGAGGATGAATACACTTGCACTATATCTTTACAAGTGAAGCTTCTAACACGCATGAGTCACTACATTGAGTTCCCGGCACGTTGCGAACTTCCCGGCATCAACAAACGCGTGAATGCTCTGTAAATGGAAATGGTGAACATAGTATTGATTATTTCTCAGTCACGGGTCAGTGGCAATCCAGATTTTTTAATTTAATTGTGGCGTATACGTTAAACTAGCTGAAGTTGGGTACAACATATAAAAATGATGACTTTGTGAAGAAAGGAAATTCACTCCAAATCCCGCACGGGTGTTAAGAGGACATTATGTACCTCATGGTTATTTGTCTGCATCGCGGCCACATCGAAGGATGGTATATCCCAGACATCCTAATTACCGGATGCTCATGTATTTTAAACTGTTTGATGGCTTAAGTTTTCACTTCACCCTCAAGCTTCCGCATGCTAACGAATGTATCTTCTTGCCCTCACTGCAGGGCGGGAGGAACTCCTCAGAAGGGAGATAGGACGAGAATAATTCCCAGGGGATGAGAGCAATCCATCCTGGTCCCCTCCTCCCCTCTTATCGATGACTCGAGCACTAAAAGGCGAGAGTGTGCGCGTCAAGTTGATCCAGGCCGCGGGCACGAATTACGACGCACGGGCGAACAATCGCAGAGATCGCTCCGCCAACGCCTCGAGCGGTCTCTCCGACCGAAACGGTCTTCTGACGTGAAATATCGCTCGGCCATTGGTTCGCGATTCGACAACGGCAGTTCTCCTGTGGTTGGTAAAGAGCTGGATATGGGATGGAGGATGGGGTATGGGGTAGGGATATATCGTGGGGAACACACATACAATACATATGCGGCGCAGCATTAAATAAACTAGGTTTTGTTAAGCGTATAATAGGAAGGTCCTCGGATGAAAAAGTCAAAGAGATGCTACTCCGCTCTGGTTAGGCCACACCTCGAATACGCCGCGCGCATTTGGGACCTTGGTCATAAAGGTTTAACCAAAAAAATTAATAAAATACAAAGGAAAGCAGTACGCTTCGTTAAAAACTACTACGAACGAACATATAGTGTTACTGTTATAGGGATTAAGGTGGGAGCCCCTAGAGACTCGGAGGCTGCACGCTAGGCTTAGGCTGCTTGAGATATTCAGAACTGGTGTGCTTCAGAGCGACACAGAGAATATTATCATGACGCCTCACTACATCTCTAGGACTGACAGATGCGATAAAATAAGAGAGATACTCTGCCGAACAGATAGGTACAAAAACTCGTTATTTCCGCGCACAATAAGCGACCACAATAAAAACTGAGCTCCTAAAAATACACTCTCCTAGGACATGCCACCATTTCACCTCCAAAACTTGAACATCATTACTCGACTGGTGACCTACCACCCCGTGCCACACGCCCAAGCGGCGGCTCGCGGGGTAGTATGTAGATGTAGCGCTGTGTGGGCCAAAAACGTGGCCCCAAGAGAATTCGAGATTTGAGTGTGCAGGAAGATGGGGAATGCAACGGAAAGGAGGAAAGGCGAGGGAGTGCTTGGTACGGTGGAAGAGGAAAGGAAGCTTTTGGATGAGATGAGGAGGGGGGCAGGGTGGGAGGCTAGGAGGGGGGGATGAGGCGCGATGGGTCGCTCAAGACCGTGAGAGAGGGAAGGATGATAGAAGGGCAAGCGGGGAAGGGGAAGAAAGAGAATAGATTTTATGGACGAGATAAAGAGGGGTGGGTCGTACGCTGACTTTCAATAAAACCTACCTTCCAACGGAAGATCATTCTAGTGTAATCAATCATTCGTGAAACATTTTAATGAATCATGAGTAGTTACTTTTCTATTTTACCATGCGTAGTAGAACAAATGTGAATTTTTTATTAAGGGAAATTTTCTTTCCCTCTTTACTCAAATTCCCGTGATAGTCACCGTTTCGTGATCAAACAGGGGAATAGGCATTACATTTTGTTTCTAGCTCCATCTTTTTAAAGATTTTCTACAGGTAGTTAAAGGTAGTATTTATTCGACGGTAGAGTGTATGGCGAACAGTTGTATCCCAGCCTCTTTGTATCGGAGAGCCTTAAGCTAACGGGGGGATTAAGGCACATATATTGCTCCTTCGAAGGGCTCTACCGGCCGCAATACGTACTCTGACGATCTGAAATTTAGAATGAACCGAAAGTGCGTACGTTTGTTATTATCGCCTACTGCCGGTAGCTCTCGTTTCGATAGCAAGCGATAACGTTATTCGAGCGAGAAGTTCGGTTCAGGGTGGCGATTGTTGCGCTTTTCAACGGGGGAGGAAATACAGCTCCTGTGTTGCGCACTTCTTGTCGTCACTGTAACGAGCCGTCTCAGTGAACGTACTGAGTGAAGCTAATGACATCATCATTACATACTCATCCCATTCATTTTCCTGGTCTTTTAAAAATATGTGCTTTTATTCTCTCCATGGCATTCTGCAACGATTCCTTTGCCAAACTGGGATTCAATCTTAGATGGTATCCCTATGAAGCTATAATTCCCTCCTCACCCTCTTCCAACACGATGTCAACGAAGAGCAAGAGTCTTAAGCCTGAATCACACGATACTTGACCTTATACAAGTCCGAGGATGCTAGCTAACATACTAGGAATTGTGCAAGGTCAAGTATCGTGTGATACAGAGCAAGCACACAGGAAATCCTGCATGGTCGCTAGCATACTAGCTGGTATCCTTTTATTCGTAATTGGTGCGGTACTAGTTTGATACTTGCTCCTAGTAGGACCTAGTAGCCGCCGACCAATCACCTTTGCTCTTTGCAATGCGGTCGTCAATTTTTTATGTCAGCGCCTCCATAGTCCCTCGTGACAATTACCATTTCCCGCGATCAAATAAACAACTCAAACCTTACAACAAGACACAATGGCTTGGGTACCTGAGGCAATCGAAGTTGAGGAGCTGCAGCGGCTAAAAGCCGTCATCTTCGTTCGAAATCATCCGTTTTGGTCGTCAAATCCTTCCGCGACTGTACTAAATCAAACACCTACGAAACAGACCTTGTGAAAGTTCAAGTATCATGTGATAGCTCCAAGGAAGGTTTCAAGCATGCTAGGTTTCGTACTAGAAATCCAGTACTCGCTAGCATCCTCGGACTTGTACGAGGTCAAGTATCGTGTGATTCAGGCTTTAATCCCCTCCGCTGCCACACATCAAGCGCCCTCACTCCCTCCCTCTCTCAAATATTTCCACTTCTCCACGTCACATAAGTATCAAGTCTATGCTCATAGTCTTACCAGAATGATTAAATTTATGAGTCACATTATGTTTTTGCTCGAATTCTCGCTACTTCTTCACGGTGTTGCCAACATGGAATATTAGATAGTGGTCAAAATCGAAATTCTGTCAAATTTAAGCGAGAAATGGATTAGGGATTTAAAAAATGTTCTCACAAAAGAGGTTATCAACAAGGCAAAGAGAAAACAAAATTTGATTGGTTCCACAAAAATTCATTCAGGAATGACTGAGTTCTGTCTCGTCAGCATTAACAGGTTCGGTTTTAAAAGAGCGTTGGTGCTGTCACAGTCATTGGATTAAAAGCGAGGAAAGGAAAGGGGGAATGAGAGAGAGGTGAGGAGGAAGGGAGGGGGGGGGGAGGAGAAGACCACTGAGGGCAAATGAGGCAGTGTGGAAAGAGGGGAAGAGCCGTCTCCGATTCTTCTTCCTCGGAACTTTATCGCTAGCGGTTGGCAGCGAGAGGCCTCAATCGTGTTCAGCTGAAGTAGACTGCATGGACCAAAGTGACCTTGTGACTACATCAGCATCAAAATTCACCCTCGAATTCCATGTCTGTCCAATTCATTCTGGACATGTACGTGATTAGCGCCTCGCCTTGATCGTATGCAATACATTTTATTATTTTATAAACCCTTTCAAAGACCAATGGCATGATAAGCTCACCATGAAACATTTGAAAATTGCATATATTTGACACTCTACATCAGTAAATTAGTATTTTGTTTCTAATGAGCGTAAATACTTCAGAGGTTAATATAGAAAAATAGATATTCTGAGTAATCCTGTGCATCCTCCCAATAACCTCTTCATGAATAATTTGTGAATTGGAAAGCAATGAGTTAATGGCATTGTAAGGCTCTATGTACAATAAAGGCACTAATATATCCTGTATTGTGAATATGGGTAATATTGTATTCTGGGATGTGAATGATGCAAACATCACATTATTCGCTAATATATGAATATCCTTTTTTGTAGATGGAGAAGATTGCCTTCCTCTGCTTGGTTGTAGCCAATCTCCTGGCTCCATTTGCTAGTGGAGGCAAAGCTGAAAGTCGGCAATTCTCATCAAAACCTTACTACGTGGAGGCATCCGCCAGTGAGGATAATATTCGATTTCCAGACAACGATGACATGTTACCTGAGGATTTAGAAGCTGCAGTAAGTTTTAAAATAAAACAAGACATGCCTGTCATCAAATTTATGCCATGAATACTGAGTGATTACATGAAAATATATTCCTATTAATTTGTTTTAACTAACGGTAAATTCTATAAGCTACAGCATTTTTTGTGTCCATACCTCAGGATCCGATGAAAATACTTATTAATTTTTAACCGGTGAAACAAGTACTAAGCTGTAACTCTGGTTTGAAGAAGTGGCAACAATTATAGTTCACTGGGAATTCATTAGAAGGAAAGTGTTTAATCCATCATTTGGCTATGTAAGCCATATTCAAGCTCTGGCTCTTCCTCTTGAGAATGTAATAAAATCATTGGCATCAGATGACCTGGTATGGTAATAAATTATCGGTCATAAATTATTTCAAATTCTCAATCAGAGTTTATCTCCGCAGGAGTAGCTTAGGTGTAACTGTTATTATATTATCTCAGTATTTATTATTTCAACAAAAGCTGGTGTAAGACATAGTTTCCGGCTTCACCTGGTGTAAATTTATGATTTCACTCATTATAAAAGATATGTACTTTGTTTTATTCCACACTCTTTCATATAATTCAACTGGACCATGGTTTCGACACCACGTGGTATTGATAGAAAAATTCCTCCTTTTTTCGGTTAGTGAAAGCCTACCTTCAACTCATCATTGAGTTACTTAAACCATCTTTTTCGCGGTCGATATCTCCGCGGATCGGCCGTATAAAAGCTCATGGGTCTCGATTACTCTTAGACCACAAAGAATATTGACCGATTGATACGTATGTTTTTGTTCTAAATATCATATCAGGACCTGCCACTGTCAAGTTTGCTTGGTACTACCGCTTTGCGAGCTAAATGTATTTAACAATGCAATTTTATCCTAAATATATGATACATCAAAAAAAACACCACAATAACCGATTAGTTACGGGCGAAGCAGGGCCCTGATTCTCCGTAAATATACTGATTAATACGTTGCGTATTTTAAAACGTCATCGGTGAAACAAAATTTAACATTAAACATTGTGAACATTCAACTCGATAATGAGATCAAATAATTAGATTTCAACTTCTCAGACAAATCCTCCAACGAGATCCTTCGAGTGCGTTAGAAAAAAAGGTCGCATTCCCCATTACCTAAATTCTTAAGGAACTCCGAAGGAATGATATCCACTTTCACTGCATTTCCTCTTCTGATGCCTCCAAAATTTCGCTATCGATTGTCTACAAGCCGAAGTTTTTTCTCAATTGTTCTTTATTACTCTCTATCGAGAAATAAGTTCACAGACCAATAACCGCTACCCTATACCTATTCCACGCTTTTTATCCACCAATCCTGGCTACCGTCCGGTCTGATTAATATCTTCCCTGTTTTTTCCTCAAGGTAGTGCGAGTGAGATAGTTCCCTAATCATAATAGAGACCATATTCGAATTATACGCTTTAATTTCACCAGCTGTGAGACAAACGAATTAAATATAGCATTATTAATGGTGCAATAATATAGTTTTACATGACAAAATTATAAGTAATCAAATATCTAAATAATTGTTTAACTTCACTCATCTTTTTTCACGCGATACCTTTGAAACTCTATCAAAACGGAAGGTTTATTGTGTCCCCAAGAATTCACTGCGGTGACAATGTGATTCATTTTCAAAAATAGTTAAGAAAACACAAACACTACACACCGTTGATTTTTTAACGAGATCTAGGCGTAGGAAATGCCTCATTTTCAATATAAGGTCTCTTTGGAGTGCATACACGTACCATTTCCCATATAAAAGGGCTGGTATTTTCTGGCAGTTATCTCGGAAAGAAATGAGGTAAGGGGGTGAATTTTTGGTGTTAATTGAAGTGTGATATATTTTTCTTTAAAATTAGACCAAATTCATTGATTTCTAGGTAAAATAATATTTCGCTCAAACTACCTTAACCTTTGGAATCGCTCACCGTCTCTTAGAGTCAGATACTATTTCCACTGTATCGTAGAGTGTGCACCCACTTGCCCCTGTCTCTTTGGTATTCCCAGTTCCTCGAATATTCCTCTCTACCAGCGTTACTTTCGCCCAATTGGTTACTCGCCGATATTTATCATTTTAATTCCTTGTACCTCCTCCAGTTTTTATCCACTATATGCTATCGACAAATGAAATGAAATTAATTGATTATCTTTTTCTATGACTGTCGCTCTTAGCGATATCATGATCAATCAGCCGCATTTACGGCTCACCGGATTAATCACAAAAAAGGGTTTTAGCAATTTTTTCCGCCTGCACTTATGCTACGCATAAGTGAAAGTGTACTAACTAAGTCACGCAATTTAGTTGACATTTACGGGCTGAACAGGAGATTACAAATTTTAGTTAACTCGACTTATCCTCACAGATATAAGACATAGAAGTAATCAGGTCGGCCAACTGTCCTCATTTACCCGAGAATGACCTCATACACCATGGGTTGTTCTAGTATTTCTGGGACTTAGGCTACAAAGATAAAAAAATCACACTAATGGATGCTCTTGCAATGAAGTCGGTAAATCAAAGAGGTTAGGCTTATAAAACATTCGTAGCTCAGCATTTGGCCCCAAAGAAACCCAACAGTTTCTTTCACCAAAATCATTACATAATGAATCATCTAAGACCTGAAAATCATTTTCAGTCCTTGCCTTAAATTTAGTCCCTAGAGTGTTAATGTAATCTAAATAACATAAAAACACGGCAGCGCCTATCCTTCCATGCTTCAGCTATGGTTAAAATGCCATTCACTGGAATATTAATTGACGAAAATTTTATTCTGTAAAACGCACAGTGAAACTACGATGTCAATTTCAGCACTACTAGAGTTTTTCCGAGAAATACCAACTACATTAATTATTTTCGAACAAATGTTGGAAACTACCAGGTTGACTGAAATCCATATTTGGCTTTAAAACCGCTCATATGGTAAGGGCAATTCCACGCGAGAGGACTGAATGAGGTGGGCTCGATCCCAGTCGATTTGTTCCATATTTCTATTGATAGTCCTACGATAGATAGGACTGTATGACATAGTCCGTTAAGTTGTCCTGTATTACCACACAGAGAAATATTCACCTTCATTTCTCCAAAGTGTCGAATTTTGCGGCATGTGGGATATTGCGCAATGCGCGATATTAGCTCTGCACTGGTTTCGCCAATGAGAGCAAAATCCGATCATCATAAGGCATAGTTATCAAAACATACAGATGGCTGGCCCAAGGCTTAGTGAGACGCGCAAATCGGCACCAACAACGATCACGTGGCATGTGCGCGATTCCCGCGAGTTCCGGTAGACTCATCTTTGAGCACGCCGAAACATTAGCCTCAGAATACGTTATTCTTGGAAAATGGACAATGTTTGAGGGGATTTTTCGTTATCCCGAAATAATATCTACAAATAGCACGACATTGTGTTATAGAATTTTGGATGTTTCGCAAACAAACAGAGGATCAACATTCAAACTTCAAGCATTGGAATAATAAATGTCTGTTTCCAATCATAAGTGTTACCGACTATGATAAATCGAAAATCCGTTCGGCTACACACTTCGAAAAACTACCTAAAACAATGTCCATTTTCCAAGTACAACGGTATTAGGAGGCTAAGGTGCACCTCAAGAGCAGGCCAATACTGATGCGACTTCTCTCCATCCTTCCTCCATTCCACCATTTATATTCTTCTCCGACCAACCAAGCTACTTATCATGCATGGCATAACTTACCTCTGCAATTAATATCCTACCCAAGTAACTAACTGAAGGTGTTGTATATAGAGAAGGGAATCCTCAAGAGTCATTATTTAAAAAGCTTAATTTCTTTTTTGGTAAATTGAGAATAGGCTGCCCAAAACTTAAGCAGCTCATATTTCTGCATAAATACACCCATATTTTCAACAAAAGGATACTTATAATGGCTATAGTGCTTATGACACCAATACCACCACCTAGTAATTTGTAAATTTCAAGTGTACCTCATATATAAGTGTCAGCCTCATTTTCCAGCATCCTGTTGCTGCCTCCATACCGTAACATCAGTAATATAGTTCTCCTGACTTGGGAGGACATTAATTTGGGGCTAGAAAGATCATTGGTTATTTAGGATTGAGCAAGTCCTAAATCGTTGATGAAAATATGCCCCCCTTTGTCAGAATAATTATTTTCATTGCAATACAATCACAAAATAATAAAAATATTGAGAGATCATGGCAATCAATTAAGTCTCCATAGTGGAAATAAAGACATTGTCTGAAACAGCAGGCATCATCATTGCTGCAATTATTATGTACCCTATGCCACTCTCACAAAAAAATCTGCACGAATAAAATTGAATCACGATCTGACCCATTGGTTTTGTTATTGCTTCTCTTTAACTTTAGTCACAAAATCTCAGAATCTGATACACTATATTCATATAAAATAATATGTACACACACATCTATTTATTTATTTCTTTATGCCTAAAGGGTGACAGATGGCAACACAAGTGAAAAATCACTCACACATATTGGCTCCTTAAGTTATGACAGCCTGCCGTGACCATCTTACTCACAGAAGAGGGATGAATCAATGATCTTGGCAGGCTGTCAAAAGATAAGGAGCCAATGCATGTGAGTATTCTTCCACTTGTGTTGCCGTGTTTTTCATCCACCACCTGTTTGGCAAATTTTTTTCTCCACTCAAGTGGTCCTTCACTAATTTCTCAACAGAGCATGTGTATGTAACGGTATTTAAAAATTGTATGAAGATTGATCATTTAGGCTTGTTACAGCATAGTTAAGTCAAAAGTAAGCAGTCAATAGGGTTCTCTTAAAGGATAACTAATGTCGTGAGACATTCCTTTTTTTAGACTCATAATGTTTTACTCTTATTCTTGTTCAATTTCATTGTGCCCACCAAAATCCTAGGAAACTATTTCCCTGAAAGTGATTTTAATAAGTATTTTTCTGTTTTCCAAAGTTAATACTGTACAGCTCAACTTTGTAGTCCGTTCTCTCTCTATCTGTTCTACTAGATCATTTTTGATGGAAAGGAAAAAATGCTTTCCTACATTGTTTTTCTTCCACCCATTGATGACTTTTTTGACAAAAAATTTAGCTTGAATATCTTAATATGGCTGGATTAGCTATTGTAGGAATGAAGAACAAAAGAAAGGCAACCAAAGGAACAAGAAAATTCATTACCAGCTAGGAAGTAGTCATTGATATGGCAAAATAACCATGAAGTTGAATACCTATAACACCAACTGATTTCACTCCTGACAGCATTCTAGTTTTAGATTTTTGTTTGTTACTTCTCACTCAATTCTAACTTTAGACATTTTTTCTTTTTATAGGCAAGTGTGGAGAGAGTTCAAGGACTCAAGTTTTATGCAGTTCAAAATGGAAACATCCCATTGATAATTTATCCTGTGACAAATGCAGGGCTAACAGCATCTGCTGCTGATGATCAGCATGTTTTAGAATCAATAATTCAATCACAATCAACCCAACCAGAACCCTCAGATCAAGGTGACTTTGAGGAGAGCTTGAAAAACGTAGCTCAAGGCTTTATCTTCCCTTCAAGTCCAGCAACTTCACATGAAGAAATATTTAAGCAGCTCTTAGCAGCCGGTTCCCAAGGACCAGCTTCAGAGCCTTATGTTATTCCCACACCCCAAACAAAGAAGCAGATAAAGCAGGTTCAGCCAGTTCAGCAAGTTCAGCATGTTCAGCAAGTTCAGCAAGTTCAGCATGTTCAGCAAGTTCAGCCAGAAGCCATCATTTCAATACCCTCAATACCCCAAATTACACATGCTTACATTTTGGAGCAGCCACAAATACCAGTAATGGCCATAATTAATCCAAACCAGCAAGTAGATGAGCCCATCTACTTGTCCCAACATGCAGCCAATGATGTAGGACAGCCACAACAAGAAGCAAGTCCACACTATTCACTGGACATCAATACCATTCCAGTTGAGTCTCAATACGTGCAGAATAAGCCAAGCCATTACCACATGGTTGGGCCTCATCTGTTCAATAGTGAGCCAAATGAAGAGCCTCAGAAAGACCAAGAGGTCGTCCACACCTCACCATACAGAGAGGAGCCAAGCAAGATCCCCCTACACCCACCTCCCCCAATCAAAGCCTCAACCTATGGCCCCCCTCAAACCGTCCACACTTCAACCTCCCAACCCAGTCGCCACTATCCATCCAAACATAGGCCTCCAAGTCCCCCTCGCTCAAAGGGCCCACCCAAGAGCAGACCACCCAGCAGCCACTACCGCCTTCACTCGGGCCCCCACCGTGACCATGGCCACCACCATCACCATCACCACTACCACCACGAGAGCCCACCGCACCACTACAGGGAGACATCGAGCCATCACCACCACAAGGAGGCACATCACTCACGCCCACCCCCAAACCACCGCCCATATGAGGTCCACGAGACCAAGAGCCCACCACACCACAGCAGGCCTCCTCCCTCCCACACCAGCAGCCATAAGCACCCATACCCCTTCCATCACCACCATAGCCCTCCGAAGCCCAGTGGTGGATCCCACTCACGTCCCAGCAGTAGTTCACGGCCTCCGAACCACCATTCGGAACCACCCAGCAAGCCACTCTTCAGGCCTAATTTACACAAGGGCACACACCCATATGGGCCTCCCAAGACCCTTCCCCATGGTCCACCTCCTTCATCCAACTCCATTGGGAGCAGCCATCCTGCCATCACCAAGGCGATATTCCATTCCACTCACTCCCCAGACTTGACTGTGAACCAGAATGCTGGCCCAATCAAAGATCTCCATGGGTACACTCCTGGGAGATATGAATATGACTCTGAAGCCTCTGCCACATCTCACACAACACCGGCATACAGTGCAGCAAATCATGACAGCCACAGACCCCCAGATGCTTCTCCAAGTGCGAGTATATCAGAGCCCTATGTGACTAGTCCCCCTCGGCCAGCATACTCAGATGAGGAAGATGAAGAGACAAGTCCAACTGTTGAAGTTTATAGTCCACTCAATGATAACTTATATGGTGCAGATTCATACCAGAGGATAAAAGAGGCATTCAAACCTCCAGTTATTGTTTACAAAGGGGTGAGGCCTCCTGTTAGGGTGTACCAAAAACCAGAAACAGGACCCCCATATCATCATTTGCCTGGAGCACACATGGTACGTGGAACTTCATCCAACCATCCTTCATCTTACTCCTATCTACCTGCAATTGAATCCACCTGGGCAAGCCACAATACAGCCTCAACCCCTTATTACCACCAGCAGAGGGTCAGAGGGAGTTACTCTGTGGCATCACCATCTGCTTCATCAAAGTCTTCTGATCCACCCACAAAGAATGTGGCAGAGGAGATCCACATCACCACTAATGCACCCTTCCAATACAGCCCAAGTTCACCATCTACAGGTAGTTCATCATCCATAGAGTCCCTTAGCTCATCATCAGATGATTCCTCATCTTGGACACCAATCAATGCACCAGCAGGAGCTGTTCCTGCCCGAGCTTATCACATCCCCGCACCTGACCTTTCTCGTGGGGGAAGTAGTCAACCTGTCAATCATCACAACTCCTACTATGGCTCAGCCAATGCACGAGCTGATGATGAAGATCTAGTACTGACTGAGCAAAACAGTCAAAATAACCCTTCCACAGCTGGGTCCAACCTGTCATCAAGCAGTCAGCCATCAGGGACAGGAAGTAGTCAACTAAGGAGGGAAAATAATTCTGAGGAAGTTGTTTCAGCTGTTGTTTTAGTGAAGCACAGGTAATTTACATTCCATGAATTTATTAAACAGACAATGGACTGGAGTAAAGTGACATTAAAAACATTTGGATCATCTCGATCCTAACTTTCCATGACGATAAGCGATGATGCTGAAGTGTACAAAGTTCTTTTTTATATTTATAAGAAAGTCAAACTCAAGACATTGCTTTATTTAAATTAAGGCAGAGATAATATTTTTTTACAGTTTTGTGAAACCTCTGTTGACTCATTGTATGGAACCTGGTTATTTGTAAATAAAAACCACCGTAGCCCAAATGAAAAATTGCTATCATGCAATATGAACTGGATGGTAGAGCAGCCAAGGGAATGAAAAAATAAACAAATATAAAACAGAAAATTCAGAGGAAGAAGATCAGTGAGTGGCCAAAGGAGAAGTTAGGAAGATATATTTACCTGATAGTGCAATTTAATATTTTATATTGGCTTCATCCTCTTCGGTTTTGGCTGATAGTTTTATAATTTTTTCAACTATGTACCTTGCATTCATCCATAATTGGTAACAACATCCAAGCCAACAAAATTGACTAATGAACCTATACCAACGATAAATAATAACAGCACCCTTGCATATCATTTGGTGGCAATGTACAATACCGTAATTAATGGGCTACTTTAATAATTCATTCAATAATGTCTTTCTATCTAATGATAAATGAGTAAATACATTGAATTATAGCTCTTCCCTCATTGGCCAATTAACACAATTCCAAAATAATACATCCATAGTGCTGGCTAACACATGTAGCACATGATGAAGTCAATGAACAAAGTTCACTAGTGGGAAATTTATTATAGTAGTGGAATTACTTATCATAAAATAGGGAAAAAATCATATGGAATAAGAACCAAGAGAGAAGAGGCAACAGGAAAGGCAACAATAGGTTTGTATAAGTTGAAAATGAATTCTGATTAATTTTTTTTAAAGCTGAACAGAAGAAGAAATCAGCAAAATTTCTCTCTCACTCCACACACAAAGGAGCAACAGGCTGCAAACATTACATAACCCATGGCTCTAACACCCTTGGTCTAGACTCTATGCTGCATTATTACTACGAGTATTACTAGTTCAGAATTATCTACAGGAGTACAAAATGTTGGTAAGGTAGTAGATTAATGAATAGTTATAGACATAGACACTGAGTATCTCTATGTTTAAGTGTCTAGAGAGAAAAATTCTTGGAGTTATTAAGATTCTTCATAATTCATTATGCCATTATTCTTAAACCATTAACACACTACAGTATCACAAACTGCATCACTTCAGATAGTTACCAATGGATTGCTTAGGAACAAGGAGGTTTAGAGAAAATCATCTAAATATCAAACTCATATGTAGTCTCCATATATCAGTACAGTTATAGAAATTGTAACTGCATCTGGTCAAATTAAGTCTTATATCAGAAAATCAAACATAATCTGCTATTACCGGTTGATTTTTTGGAAAGTGGCCTACAGCTGAGGTCTTCGTGTCAATTGTGTTGTTAAGGGGAGGGCTAAAGAGAATAAAAGAACAAATTAAGAGCCTTTCACTTATCTGGATGCATGCATCTGGAACAATGTTGAAATGTTAAGGAGGATGGGTCCTTGTTAAGCAACCTTACACAGTGGATACCCTCCTATAAATAATCGGATATAGCCAGCTAGCAAATTAACATTAGAAAAATCTATCTGGACCATGAAACAAGCCACGGACTTAAGGGCTAGCTAGTTCAAGACACCAGGACACCCTAATCCACTCCCTACGAGGCTACATCCATGCTGTCACATGTGATATGTCATTGCTATGCCCCCTTAGACTGAAGAATATTTTAATATATATACCAGTGAAATCAATGTAATTACCCACATTAAATATGATGAAAGCTCAAATGGTATTTTCTACACTAAAAGAATACAACTTGTACATATTCACAGATTTTACTTAGGTGGAAATTATGGATAGATTAAATCTGTGGAAAAGTAGACGTTGTATTCTTCAAGAATGAATAAACTTCCACGATGTGAAACCTAAAACTGTCGAGTTTAATAAAATAGCATTTGTCTTCCTTAGACTCCAAGTCCATAAAAGTAATAAAATACGTCCAAATATCTAAGAATCTGTGGATAATTCGTGCATGTCGCCACCACTGCGCGAGTCGAGTAAGACAAACGCAGTGCACAGCATATCTTCACAGGATACACACGAAAATTGTCGTTCAGCGGGTTGCATTTAGTCGCAGGATAGTTGGAATTCATTTCCTTTCCGAATACCCCGCCTGCTCTCATCATTGGACGTGTAGTCCTAAAAAGGCGACAATTTCAAACGTTACGGTGCGAATCGTACAAAATGTAACACAGATATGTCAACTTTTACAATCCACAATGGGCAAAAAAATTAAATTCACAATCCGGATTCTAATGCTAATGCATCATCATCAATGCATTAGGGTTCGAATCCCGCCTGGGTTGGGTCTTCACCTCCTAGGGAATGGTTGAGTATATACGTCTATATAATACATACGCGATAATGACGTAATATTTTACCCATAGAGACGTACAAAATGGCCCTGAAAAGTAAGCATTTTGAAGATCGCTAGCTCAAGGAGCCCATTTATGGGTATTATTCATCGGAATCATTGCCATCCTTCCGCCTCTCGGTACGCGAGTGGGAAAAATAAATATTATCCAGACCATAAAATTCGCCATTAGAAAATGGTTTCTTCAAACCCAATACTAAAATATTTTAAAACCAATTGTAAGATAATTTGGTTGGCTACATTTCTCTAGACGACTGTATCGATCGTTGAGATATGTCTGATTATTCCTCTGACTAGGAGAAATATTTACTAATAAAGGAACGAGGAATATTTTTCTTTCGGGACACAGGCACGGGTAGATTCTTGGTACGGAGGTTAAAATGACAAGAGAAACGATTCCTTAAAATATTATTCTCGAAATTGAAATATCATTTTAAAAACGCAAGACGACACAGAATATTTATGCTCCCGGTCGGAGCATAATATATTACATAATTTTTATAAAACAAGAGATCAATTTTATTCACCTATTTTTGCTCATTATTTGATTCAGTTTAAGAAAAAGAGATGTTTTTTGTCTAAAATAGAAAATTAAATCGTAATCTAGCTCGGTTATAGCTTGGAATACGTTTCTTTCTGCATGCCATTCATATTCTCTATTCTCTTTCTCACCCCTTCCCGCATTACCAACATCTTCCCCTTCCCCTTCATCACTCAGCTTTCAGCGTTTCCTTCCCCTTCACTACTCCACGTAACCACATACTCTCATCTCTAGTCACTCACTAGATTAAACAGCTGTAGATATTTAAATGCGTGACCACCAACCTCCTGACTTGATTTCTCTCATCATCTCAGCATATGTCCAAATCTCTATTCATCCCATCAACCTTACCTTTCCCTTCCCATTCCACACTTACCTCACCTCTATCAAGGTCTTCAGCATCCCTTCACCCCCCGTCACTTGTTTCAACCAACTACTCGGCCTACAAATCCCTTCCGCAGTTTCTCTCCTTTCTCACCGAACCGAGCACTTCCTCGCTCGTCCTGCAATCCGTCCATCGCACTTTCTTCATCCTCCTCTATACCAGCACCTCGAACAACTGTGAGCCTCGTCTCGTCTACTATCCCCAATTTCCAATTTATACTTCATAAAAATATACGCAAAATATCACGATCTTCATTAGCCATTTCTAAACATCCCTGGCATTATATCTCTCTTAAAGTTTAATGCGTCTTTTGCTTATACCATAGTTCTCTCAATCTCCTCAGTTAGATGGAATATAACCAGTAAAATTATAGAAGAATTTGGTTTTCATTTATGCATTCAATTACGCATGCGCTAAAGTCTTTATCGCATTCCTATATCGCCAAAAATGCACTGGTCATATGTATTTTCCAAATATTGCCCTCGAGTAGCCATATGTGAAAATTCACTGACCTTCATTTTTGAAATAAATTGCGATGCTCAATATGGTCACTTGTGGAGTTTGGTAATAGCATCCATTCCAGCGCCATTAACACATGATGTGAAAGTTTCCACCACTTTGGCACACACGAGTGGCTTATCAGGATTTTCTTTATAGCATGAAGTAATGTCATTCGTCATTTTTTTGCAAAGTTCGGTGTCCATAAGTGGAGCATACGCACGAATGAAATCTACTTTGGAATTGGCCAACATTTGGCAATGTTCTCGGTCGATTTTCTTGTGTGATTCTTTTAAGCAATCCATCCTCCTCTTCCAATAAACCTCTTCTTCCTTAATTTCAGCATTATCATCAGTCTTCTTACCACTAGCTAAGTCACTGATTCTTTTTAGAACACTATCAGAGAGAGAGACAGAATCTGCGCAATTAATGCGAGGCCTGCTACTTTCTGAGTCCGAGTTATAGATGGTTAGACTCCTTTCTGGAGTATTGCTGAAATCTTTTAAGTTCATCCTGAGGCCACTTCAGATCTTAAATTTTGATATGAAATTGAAAGGCATTAGATTTATAATACTATTATAGCTTGCACGAAATATTACTGAGACGGGAAGCTTTTATTTACATTTTCCTTAACAATGCAATTCATGGAGTGATGGAAACGTATCATTATTATCGCTATAAATGATTTAGTATTTTCCCGGCGAATATTAAGTGTAAAATTCTCTCGGGATTCACACCGGGTTAAATTGAAAATCAAAATGGGAAAAAAATATACAAATGGTGCAATAAAGAAGAAAATAAAATTAAAATTGTTGCGCCTACCGAACCAACAAGGGTGTATGGCCGAAGTGTTATTGACTTCGCCTTCACCCATAATATCAGAAGACACATAACAGCACACGTAAAAAACGATCTCACCAGTGACCACAACCCTGTACTAATGATAATTGGAACCCGGCCAACATATAACCCAGCCCCAGCGCCCAGATTCTGCTATGGAGCAGCAGATTGGAAACTTTTCGAGAGGCTTATTGAATACAACCTCGAACCCATGGTGCCTACAACAACTAAGGAACTGGACGATATGTCCAAAAGGCTAGGAGAAGTTATCTGAATGGCAATGGAAAGGGCAATCCCGAAAAGGAACCGAAGAGCCTCGGACTTCCTTAAATTAACCACAGACATAAAAGAAAAAATATCCAAAAGGAATTACTGGAGAAGGAAGTATAATAATTACAGACCACAATACGTTAAAAATATAGTTAAAAACTTAAATAAAGAAATCAAAAAAGGAATAAACGACTTAAGAATAAAGGCCTGAGAGAATAAAATGGCCGGCTTAAACGAGAATAGGGACGGTGTGTGGAAGGTGGCAAAAAGCCTAAGAAGAATTCCCAAAGCGGACACAGCGATTGATAAAGGAGAAACTAAACTGATAAATCCAAAAGAAAAAGCCGAATATTTTGGCAAAAATGCTTGAGGCAATATTCAGTCAAACCCCCAGAGGACCTCCCACCCATGATACACTAAAAAACAACCAGGAGGAAGAAGCAGAATCTGTCGGCAGCCCTGTCATTGGCGTAAAGGAGATCGCGGAGGCAGTACGGAAATTACCAAAAAGGAAAGCGGTAGGCCACGACTCACTCCCTAATGAGGTCCTACTGAAAATACCACCTGCGGCGGAGGAATATTTTGCCAGCATTGCAAATGCGTCCATTAAACTAGGTCACTACCAGAATGTTGGAAACACGCAATAGTTACATGTATCCCGAAGAAAGGAGGAAGTAACCTGAAAGGGGGAGACTATAGACCAATCTCCCTACTTTCAAACCTCGGGAAACTACTGGAGAGAGTAATCGCCCCTCATATAAACAAATTAGCCGAAAATCTAATGCCAGCTGAACAATTCGGCTTCAGAAGGAATCTATCCACTGAAAATCAGGTACACAGAATCCTGCATTACATAACAGAAGGGTTTAACCGGGACGAAGTAACGGTGGGAATTTTTATTAACATGACAAAAGCTTTTGATAAAGTCTGGCATGAAGGCCTCTTAGCAAAAATGACAGAATGGGAATTCCCCATCTGGATTAGAAAATGGACCACATCATTCTTAACCGGCCGAACCTACTCAGTGAGATGGAAGAATGAATTAAGTGAGAAAAAGGAAATAAGGGCAGAAGTCCCACAGGGGTCTGTGATGGGGCCTCTCCTATTTAATATTTACACTGCCGATTTTCCTATTAACCGAGAAGACTGGCATACAACGATTGCCTTGTACGTGGACGACGCAGCTATACTACCTCGCAGTAAAAAGGTAGACTTAGCTGTATCCTACGCCAAAAAGAGCTTGGACGAAGTCGTTAGATGGTATAAGAAATGGAGGCTCCAGATTAACGCCAGCAAAACAAAGGCTATAATATTTGTAGCACCGAACAAGGAAGAAAGACCGAGGGATATAATAAGAGTAGGACAACAGGGACTAGACTGGGTAAAAGTAGTGGAATACCTAGGAGTTAAATTAGATTCAAGACTCGATATGGATAAACATATCGAAAAAACGATATGAAAAACAATGGCAATGCGTGCCAACCTGAGCCCGATTTTAAAAGCTAACACAACGCCGAACCTGATAAAAAGGTTAATGTACAAGAATTACATACAACCAGTAATTCTTTACGCTGCATCAGCCTGGGCGGGGCTGCTAACAAAAGGACGTCTCGATAAACTAGAGAAACAAGAAAGAAGAGCCCTAAGATCCATTTTTAACATCAGAAGGATAGAGGAGAACAACAAATTATACCAATTGACGGGGGTAATACCGCTCAAAGAAAAAATAAGAACTATAGCCGAAAAATATTACGAAGGCATCAGTAACAGTGAAAATCCGTTATTAAAAAATTTAATTTTATATCATGACCTAGCAAGAAATAAACATAAGAGACCAGGCAATGCTCTAAACATTTGACCATCCATCTAAGGACAAAAATCCTCCAATGATAAATAAATGAGGCGGTGACCTCAACGCCAAGCAAAAGAGCAAAAGCAGCGACACAGGCTGCAACCTCGGGAAAGACTAGACACACACGAAAATTACTTCAGACCTGAAGAAGCGAGCCGGAACGCTCGCGAAATTGTTGTCAACTAAAATGACACCACACGGAAGCCATCCCGAAAGCCATCAGGATTCAGGCATGGAAATTTACAAAAAAAATATATATTGGAAATCTAGGAGGTATAAGTAGGAACTCCTTCACCGCAGCCGTGTTCTCTATCGTTGACCCGTACTTCCGCGGAGTCTTGGAGGGGAGAATGACTTCCTGCGGCGTCCACTCAAGTCCTCGACTGGTGACTGTGAGAGGGTTTGAAGAGGGAACGCCCAGGGCGGTGAGAAAGAGGGGAAAAGGGAGGTTAGTCTTCGCCAAACCTCGACCCAACGCTCCGACTCACAAATCACCATCAATGGTTATTGGTGGTCAGCGTGAACCATCAAGTTTTAATGTCGATTTTTCCGAAAATGTGGAAACTAACTTCCCATTCCCCGCCTTTATCCCCAGCCCCTGGTAATCCATCCGCTTTAAGCCTTCTCTCACCTTCGGAGACCTGAGTGGGCAACGTGGTACGCCATTCTTCACCCCACACTCTTAGATTAAACAAGACACACGTGGATCTCATACGTGTTTTGTCATTTAACAAACGAAGCGGCCCAAGTGAGCTCATAAATAAATATTCATCTGATAAGTCAGATCGTTCCCACAATTTTTTATGATGGGCATGGCCCGAACTTCCATAAAATCCGTACTTACACACAGGGCCGGTCCGAGCCGAGGGAACAGAGAATGGTAGGTGACCAAAGGAAGCCACTGTTGGAAATCAGGCACCATAGGAAACTCCGGCAGATCGCACGGCGTCTACCCGGAAAGGGAGCCAGGGAGACACCTAATCCCAAATCTTTGGGCAACGGGCTCTTCCGGTTCTCAAAGATGTGCGGTAGGTTTTCGCGGAAGCGAGACCGACGGCTACTCGTGTCACGTTTTTTGGGTAACCAAACTAATACGAGCACTTCGGGGAGGTGGAGGCCCCATTGAGGTCCTTTTGACCTCAATCCGCCCCATTGGTGTCGGCCTCGAAGGGGTTGCGGCTCGCTAACTTTCCCTTCCCTTTTCCCCACTACTATTCCATCTTCTTTTCACCAATTTTAACTGTATACCGACCCTTTGATTTCCTTTACCCATGTCTTTCGCTATTTACTTCCCACTAAAGTGACCGCCGCTTTAGAATCCTGGATTAGCGACAACATGCTTAACAGCGACCATGCGACAGCTTAACAGCGACCAGCGGCCGTGCTTGGAGAACAATAGACAAACTTCGCCCCGTCTTAGACCTCCAAAACTACTTTCCTTTCTTCCCCTATCCAATTTTTCTCGTATACCCTTTATTATGTTCCTCCAAGTCCGCCACACGGGCACTTTCCCTGAAATGTTGCATAGAAATGCCATTCAGTATCACCTTCGAAATCCTCTTGGTGATGCAACAGTTCATCATGTTGTAGCTGTTCTTATATTGAGCCGCAGCACCGTCGGAAAAGTAAATTATTCTGCTTAGATAATGTACCCTTCTTCGAAGGAAATTTATCAGTTTCCCTTGAAATGAATAGAATGCACTCACGTTGTGTTCGATAAAGAGCCACCCATGAAATTTTTTTATTATAACCCCTGGTAAAAAAACGACGGTAAATGCGAAGAGCCACCCATAAATTTTTTTTCCCTCACAAACTATCGCATTTGCAAGCAATTCGTCAGTTGCCGTCTATCCTCCGTCAGTGACGTTTCAGAACTCTCCTTGGTCTCATTTTTAGAGTGCGCGAGTTCCATTGCGAGTAAACGTTTTTCTGTCTGTAGTCGTTGATTATGATGTGTTCAGTTGGTGATGTTGGGGAAATTGTAGTTTTACAACATTGCAATATCTCGTAAACCGTTGCATGTATTACAAAATGGCTTTGGGGTCTTCGTTTTGTCATCAAATAAAGACGATTTGCCAAATTTGGTCGAAATCGGTTACCCCAAGGGTCAATTTTGCCAATTTTCTGGTCGAATTGTGGTGGAATGACCCATATACATAAGTGAGTTAGAACGTTTCCGTGTTAGAAGAACATTTCCTAATGTTTCTAATGAAATAACTCCATTTTTTATTTGTACCATCAAATCTGTCCTTAAAATGTCCTCAATGACCATTAAGGATTGAGAGAGACAGCTTCAACAAGCTTGCTATTAGGAATCACCGAATAAGGTGTCATACTGAGTCCAAGTGAGTAAGGAATCTTTCGGTGCGGCAAAAGCTCACAGCCAGAGGTATGGAATGGACATAACCAGCATTAATACGCGTGCAAGCCCACAAGGCAGCTAATGTAATGCGTACAATTATCTCCGAATATCGAATAAATTTCAAAACGAGCCACATGTTGACTACTACTTGGTGATCAGGTATCGTTGTCAAATTCTATGCTAAGACTTTCGGTATTCGAATAAAAGAGTGAAATCCCTCAACTTATTTCCTACAGTCTCAAATCAACCGATTAAAGAAAAGCTGCTTTCGGATCTTATCGGCAGATTATGTCATCACCGATGCATTGAATGCGTTATCTACGCGATATGCGAAAAGTGCTTTAAGCTTTACCTTTGAAGTGATTCGCGTCGCGACCTTCAATTTAAGCGATAGATCTATTTGTGAAGAAACGATTCCACATTTCTGACGAATATTTGCACCTTAGAGTGGCTTCGTGGGGCGATTAAACGATTTCAGAGATCAGGAGTGCCATTGCTCACATTTATAATTGACTCTTCTCAGTTGATGTCAGCCAAAAGCAGCGACTTCCCCTGTGACTAGAAGCGAGAACAACATGGAGTTCAAAACATTGTTTTTTCTATCTATCGTGTGTTTCGCTTCATGTACCTTGGGGAGAGGTGAGTACTCATCATCCTGATGTAAAAGATTTGAAGGCGAAATGGTGACATGTCCTATGAGAGTGTATTTGGAGGAGCTCAGTTTTTATTGTGGTCACTTATTATGCGCGGAAAGAACGATTTTTTGTACCAATCTGTTCGGCAGAGTATCTCTCTTATTTATTTATCTATATCTAGAAATGTAGTGAGGCATCCTGATAATATTCTCTGTGTCGCTCTGAAAAATATCAGTTCTGAATTTATCAAGCAGCCTAAACCTAGCATGCAGCCTCCAAGTCTCTAGGGGCTCCCACCTTAATCCCTCTAACAGTTGTGTAACACTATATGTTCGTTTGTAGCAGTTTTTAACGCTGCTTTTCTTATTATTTTGTCAATTTTTTTGGTAAAATCTTTATGACCAGGGTCCCAAATGCTCGCGGCGTATTCGAGATGTGGCCTATTACTAGAGCAAAGTAGCATCTCTCTCTTACTTTTTCATCCGCGGACCTTCCTATTATAGGCTTAACAAAACCTAGTTTATTTAATGATGTGCCGCACATGTTTAGTATGCCATATGCCACAGCGGCTCGTTTGTTTCACATCCCGTTTTAGTTGGCTCTATAATTGGTCCCTCGTCCTTTCTTGTCCTTCCTCGTCCTTTATGTATATTGTCTCCCCTCCATATGAGTTTCCTCTCTCCTATTCTTCCTCACACTTCCCCCTCTCTCATCCTATTCGTACATTCCATCTTCAACATCCGCTAACGGCACCAAGTTTTCTGCTTCAGCTTTCTAATTATATCCATATCTCTGGGCCATACCCTTTTGAGACCCGAGGAGCATTTAACGGTTATTTTTTTGCAAAACTGAAATAGTTCACAACTAATACGTAGTAACAAAGTACTGTTGACGAAATTAGCAATTATTTTAATTAGGGATAAGTTCATTCCACTTTTTTTTCGATTCCGATTCCGGTTTTTCAAATCGATTCCCGATTCCGATTCCATCGATTCTAATTCCTAATAACAGGTGGGATATTGATATATCAGTAGCGTACGACTATTATCAAAATTCAAGTATTGGCCGAAATTAAATAACAAAGACAATTAAGTCGCTCAAAGTGCATTTATTAACAAATAGCAAATATATCCTCAGCTTACTGAGGTAGATAAAAAGTACAAATTTATAGCCTACACCCAAAATTACTGAGACAAATATGATGTGATACATGAAATTTGATTTGAATATTTATCTATCTGGAATCGATGGAATCAGACTCGACTTTAGGCGATCGATTCTCGATACCGATTCTAATCCTGAGAATCGGTGGAATCGAGAATCGACATTTGGATTCGACTCATCCTTAATTTTAATCACAGGGAGGAAATACAGGACGGGCATTATAATGGACTTACATAGGGTTCTTAAGTCTCAAGAATGCCATTGGTCTCATATTTTGAATGACACTGAACTCGAATTTTTTCATTATAAATCTTCATCAAATACAGCATTTAATGGAGAAAACAGTTGAATGACAAATGATTTCATTTTGCAAAGGTTATTTAAAATAATTCTGAAAGTTTAGAAAATGACACTTGAAAATATTTCAATAAATAGTGCACAAAATAAGAGTATGTAACAAAAATAAGTCCTTTCACTGAAGAAATAAATATACATGTACAATATGCAATTTACTGCACCGAACAACCACTGGAATCCCGCACTTCATGATTGTTCCAGTGATAGAAACACTCCTTTCATAGCCAGTTCTTCCAGAGCGGGGAAAAGAAGTAAAATAGGTATAAAAATGCATGATTTCCATCAATGAAAGACTCACAAAGACAAAAAAACGTACGACCTTTTCTCCATCCCAGTATCCTTGCCCAGGTATTTCCTTTCCCGTTTCCCTTGTATTTCTGCAAAATCCAATACCGACCCTGAAGAAAGAGCAAGTACGAAGTTTTTTAGTCATTGTGGGTTTGGCTTCCCTCCAACAAACTGTTTAAGACTGCAACTCCCAGTAATTTGGATTATTGACAGCGCCTCGCTCCAAGCGAATGTTTCCACGTAATTCTTCCTCGTTTGTAGTCCCATCATCTTTGGTCGCATGAGTTGCCTTTCCATCATGAACGCTTTCCGAGCTTTCTATTGTTCAGGTTATTCACTACTCTGTCGATTTCGCCTTTCCCTTTATCTGGGCCCCGGTCGTCATCGTCCACCTTGCTCTCGCTTAGACTGTCTTTCAGCGGTCTCGACCCATGTTAGAGCTCTTCGATGTACTGCTTCCATCTATTCCCCGTTTCTCCACCCTCTTTCATCAGTTTATTCCCGTGCACATCCCTGATATCGTAGCTTTCCGTTTTTCTCTCTCCGAAATGTCTCTTTACAGGCTTGCATACCCTGCTAAAAAATTCTGTTTGGTTTCCTTAAAATACTTCAACAGAATTTCGTGAAAAGTTCTGTAGATATTCCTTAAAGTATTGAAACGCCATTTTACGGAATGCCTTCGACGTTCTACAGAATACCTTAGGATGTTCAGCAGAATACCTTAGGACGTTCTGCAGAATTCCTTAGGACGTTCTGCGGAATTCCCTACCACTCTCCATACAGGTCCTTAGAAAGGGAAATTGGTCGACGGAAACCTCACATATTTCCGTAGAGTTGCTGAAGTTCTAGGGAACAGCTGGTAAAGAGTTACTTAGCTATGCAGAAAATAACTCTACAGAACATATGTTCTGTGGAGTCAGGCTCTCATGTTCCGCGCAGATCCATAGAAAAGGAGCTAGTTCTGAAGAAAAAGTCAATTTCTGTAGAATTCCTTACTTTATACAGAACAGCTTCTAAGGAATTTTTTAGCAGGGTAGTGTAACGGAATTCCCTTTCTTCATTTTTTTCTTTAATTCCCTCGGAACAGCTGTCTATAGAATCCTCTTCTGCCTGCTTGCAATCCAATATGACTAGGTTCATAAGATCGCTCCTAAGATTGTCTCCCCTTTGTTTCTGGAGTTCTTGTATTTTCTTCTTTCTTCAATAAGTTTACCAATCTTCGACGAAATGCATGGCTTCTCCGTGTCGGCTAACTAAGCAGTTCCTCTTCTACTACATCTGTAAATGTCCTCTTCAACTCATCTCATCTTCCTCCGATGCCGGCTTCTCCAGTTTCCTGTCGACGGCCGGGGGAAATCTTTCTCCATAATATTTTCGAAGATGATCAGAAAGAGCACTTTCACTGCAACATTCCAATCCATCGAATAGGCTTTTTAAACTGAGGATCCTTTCATTCCATCCATTAGGAGAAAGCCGCCGACGCCAGGTTTCTCTGCATCCATTTTGCACCTCCAAATCATATATTATCTTATCCATTCCGCTCCTCTCTTGAACGGCGAAAAAAGACCTCAGCCATCGGCCGCTTCCCCAAAAAAACTACCCACTACTAGACGAAATTGACCATACCAATGATACTGACTCTATATGATCTAAGTACCCGTATTACTTACATCATAGAGTACACAACAGTCTCAATCAATTTTCAATTGAGCCATTAGTTTCGAAGTTAGCAGAGGTCTGCGTTGTCTACAATAACTTATTCAATTTTAGAGATATAAAAAATTTGTTTTCTGCAAACAGTTAGGAATAGATTTGGCTTTCTTATATCAAAATTGCAAGTATTGGAACGACAATTACGGGTATCCCAAGCGCTCAAAGTTGGACAACTGGATTTTACGCGCAAAAAACGGGTACTTTTTCAAGAAAAAAATTAAGTACAGGAAATACTAACGGGCAGAGGATTTTTAAAAGTACATCATCCAACGTATACACACACAAGCTCTCTTATGAATTTTACTGCATTGAAATTGGTTTCCTCGTTTGGACGATAGAGCACCTCAAACTCAGGTATCTTGCTTTATTTTACAGACTAGTAGATGACGCTTCGTTTTAGTCGGACCCTACGAGGAATACGCCACAAGTATTTACCTAATAGAACTGAAAGATTTTTCACGCAAGATACAGAAAACACTACATAAAGCCGCACTCTTTGTGATAGTGATCAGAGAATGTCACACAGCTGATGATAGGACTCGAATGGGAGGCACCAGAGAATCGGAGGGTACTCGCAATGCTATGATTGTTTGGATATTTCTGATTATGAGTTTCAGGGCGACATAGAGGATATGATTTCAACCCTTCACCATAAATCTGGCACCAAAAGGAGAAAAAATAATATAAATACACAGTCAAGTGAATAGCCACAAATACTACGAATTCCCAGTAGTAGCAGTAAACGACTGCAGCGAAAAATATCGAGGCACAAAGGCGCTTCGTCAAAATGCGTCTCACTTTTCTCAATTTCATCCATTCACTTCATTTGCCCTTTCTTTTCCTTCTTCGTGGATGTTGCCCAAACACCCCTTGCCACACGCCCATGGGGCGACTCAGGGGAGAGTAGGGACTTTATTTAGTCGATGTTGAGGGTGTTAAGGACTCAGTCAGGAACCACCTCTATTTCATCGACCAGCAGAGTCATTCATTTTCTTTTGCTTTACAGAAAATAGGACAGACAGGTTGACAAAACGGAGCGATGGACCAGGGAAAATATTCGGCCAAAGGTAATTACAATATTTATCACGCGCTTTAGCTGGAGAACTACTTGTCATAGAATTCACAATTTTGCAACACTTCCCGTTGGGGAAGAAGGTAAAACCAATGTCTGTGCGTCCATGAGCAAACTGAATTTTCCGCGCTCATATAAGCTTCATTGGAGTTTTCTGAAAAAGGTTAGCCCAAAAAACAAACTTAAGACGCTAATTTCATGGCTATGAGAATTTTAATCGAGTGAAATGAGCATTCACTTTAAATTTATTCTATATTTTTAATAAGCATTTGAAGAATTATTACAAATTCTAATTTGGTGGACAAGGCAAAAATTTCATTGCATAATTGTAAGCACATGTCTCTGGATCATGGGGTTAATTCATTATTAAAAGTTTAGCAAAGAGGTTTCCGATCCATGCAGGCCTTCGTCACCATTTACTGGTCAAGTTAATTAAATCAATTAGCTGATGCTATACACTACTTTGTAATTCCAATACTCTCCGCCATTCCATTTTCAGGGACTGCGACACCCAGTATTACGATCTAATGTCCCGATACACGGAGAAAGTCATCCACTACGTCAGTTGGTACTTGCAGAATTATGGCTACGACCCGAAGACGATGCCCGATGCAGCCGATACTATCGAGGCTAAGGTAAGCGCCACCTCGTGGAAAATGCAGGCAACGGCGAATGGAATAGAACCGGCCAATTCTCTTGTGCATCAGAGCATTAGGAAGAGGCGATCGATCAGAGCCACGAAATGTCCTCCACCGCTCGCTCTCCAATATCTAACAAATATAACTCGCACGTAAATATGAGGTCGGGTGCAACTTTAACAATAGCATCTAACGTGAAATTCTCACGAGAGTATGCTAACCGTGACTTTTTTACCGTTGAACGAATAATTATTAATAAATAGTTGCAACCGTAATAATTCATTCAGAAAAGGAAACAGTGACATTTTACCGCGGTAACTGTAGCTGTTTGATCCGACAGCTGAAATCATGAATATATATTATGGATTATCTCGTCGCCAAAAACTGTTGTCTAGAATTCCGTAAACAAACAACTTTTTGGAATGTGGTGCCGCCTAGTGATGAAAGACGAAGTTCAAATGTAAATACAGTCGATAATTTGTAAATAAACACGCCTTGCTAGTTTTACTTGCAAGTAATCATAATGCAGCGGATAAAAAATGTAGTACTACACGCAGGACGTAATTATACACTTTATTAATATAGTACGGTCTACAGATATATTTAATTCCTCTCCAAAGTTTAATTAAATAAATGCACCATTAACTTATTAGTACTTCGAGAATATCGCTATACGGAAATTTAATAATAATGCGAGGTGACTTTATGAGTATTCCCAATGGCCATCATTGCAGTGTAGGTAAAAAGGAATGCACTTACCGCAGCCTTGAACAGATTCTTATTTTCCAATTCAAGTCTCCTATTTTGGATCGTCGTAGACGCAAACCCTGTTTCGCAGTCTGGTACGAAGCAAGTTATGTTTAAATAAGGCATTCTAAATTCTTCACTTAAGCCGAACGGGCTTAATTCATTCAAATTAGCATCAGAGTCTGGCAAACATCGCCGTTGGTAGGCGATGGACGTTTCATAAACCTCTTAAACATTTCCTGTAATAGATATTTCCTCTCTAGCATTTACAAATTGACTTTTAGGTCAGAAAAATAGCAAGATAATATTCAAAGCATCAATTAATTAATATCTCCTCGATCGTTATTGAATATTCACCACAGTCTCACGTTAATAACAATTAACTACATCTATTTACGATTCATCTGAAAAGACTTTTTTCGAAGTGGCGCCAAGTACTGGGTGAACTAAAAGTGGAAATTTAGGCAACATGAAACCTAGGCAACAATTCCAAACATTTAAATCCATAATATATATTCATGGCTGAAATATACTCCTCATTAAATTATTTGGCGAAAAAAATTAAAACTGGGGCGATTTATTTACATGTTCAAAGAGGGGGAATTGAGGAGAAAAGAGGGAATGCAGAAAAAATGCTAAAAAATAAAGAAACGAATGATGTTTATTAATTCTCAAATTATGAATAGCATTTTAAGGGTTTATTTAAAAATCCAAAGGGCGTTCTTCTTTTCTATTGTACTCATTTAGTTTTGCAAGCAGTTTCGGTATTTAGCGTGGGAGCGACAGCGACCATCTCCACAAAGATGTCAAAGGGCTTAGCGATTAAACAACATCGGTCCACTGTGATTACCATTCATACTTCCCTGTCATTTTCAATATTTCAAGAGGAAGGATACATATTTCCAGGTAGTCAGTGGTTAAACCGAACGTTGAAGTTGTGAATAAGTAGGTAATGATATGCGAGGCACCTCTTCCACGCGGTACAAGAGGATGGTCGATTTTTCTCTCCTCTTTTCCCACTCAATGCATGCCAACGACTAGCCATCATTATAATTCCTTCCATCTGAAGACTGGTTGACAGCAGCTCTATAATCTTATCTGTCACCTACTTCCCTGTTTCCCTAATACCATGCAAGTTCTTCGGTTTCAATCCCTTAGCAACAACGGACAATTAAAATAGAGTATGAGGAACTAATGTCTTTCTTAAACGCTTCAACAGGATCCGAATTCTGTGGAACAGTCCGGTTATTTGACATTATACAACGCCTACATGTACGACCACTCAAAGTTTGACGCAGCGTGGAGGATGGGAGTCGACTGCAACGGAGATTTCTTGGGAGTTGAAGTTATCATGAATGTGCCACAAATCAAGGTAATACCGGATGCTTCCAGGTGAGCTAATGTAGTATTTCATCATCACTAAAGTCTAATAACATTAATTTTTTAAATCCAAGGCTTAAATACGTCCCACTTAAAAATACAACAGGAATTTCCGATGATCATATTTAGATATTCTTTAGCATTATTGGTCTCCGTTTTCTCCAATAACCACTTCTCAGACCAAATTTTATCTCTCCAATTATTTTTCCACCAATCTGATATTGGTTTATAAGTTTGATCTCCCTTCAAGTCGTCAATGTTTCCGATGTCGTCGTTTTCCTCCCTGAAAAAATGAAATTTCTGCATTTTAGTGCTCTTTTAAACTAATTTCTAATTATGTTCCGAAATATTTCCCCAAATATGAGCAAAATTTCAACACCTTGCCTTCTATCTCTTTTTCCATTGTTATTCTCGGCAATGTTTCTATTTCAAATACAAAACTATTGCTATCTCATCCCTACAAATCTAAATATATTTCACACCACCATCCCTATGAAAATAACTTATAGCACGAGCAACAATTGCAAGGATAACAAAATCCCGTCGTCTAATTTCGGGGTAGGCTCAATCAAAAGATATTAACACTCGTTGCAATAAATTTCCAATCATTGCATTAACAAATGATGTGGTGCGAAGTCACTCGCACGGGTGCATATACACCAGGGTTGAAATTCGCCATGAAAAAATCATTTGGCTTGACCGGAATTCGAACCCGGATCTCCCATTTGCCGGTCGGGTGTGTTAACCAGTTACACTAACCAGTTAACTGGCTCTAAATGGTAGTTATTAATAAACCTTACATTTTAAGATATCATGGTTAGTTGATTTTATCTTTATTGAATAACTAATAATGGCGTTACATCGTAATATCATAACGAAACTTCATGGTAACATACCATATGGTGGCGACAATAACATTTATTGTAACTTACAGTTCGTATTTCCTGTTATTAATGATTATATTACTCAACAGAAATGAATTGATAAGTAGTTGTTTATTACTAATAAGTTAAAGAGTGTGAAACATCAGGATATTTAGTTATTTTCTCTCGACTGCTGTGTCGTCGTAAAGTTCACCCGAAAACAAGTCAGCAAACAAATGAAAGTCAACTAGCGCATAATGTGAGCCAAGGATAATAGAAATTCTTCGATTATTCTCCGAATAATTATCAAGATGGTTCGCCCTGCGCGTAATTGTTTTGTGCCCAATTGTTGTACGGGTTACAACAAGACAAAGAAATTGAACGCAAAGTTGTGAGTGCGAAATAAGAGTTTATTCAAGGCAGTGGTAAGTACGAAAAGTATACTAGTTGGCTTTGTTGACAATGTTGAGGTGTTTTCAAGTCATTGTTTCCCTATTTTTCCTCGCAATATTGATTTATGATTCTGGCTGTGAAATCTGATATTCCAACTGAAAATTTATTCTATTCGTAGAGAAATCTTGCTGCAGGAAGTGCTACCGCATCCATGTTATGTGGAACGTGGTATCGCCTTGAATTTATTTTCTTGTTTGTATCATTATTCGGATATTTTTACGGGGCCGAATCGATGTTTTTATGAGCCTCTGGAATAATTAATTACTCCGTAGATAAGTTAGTATCCTGGGATCGCCATTTCGCTCTTACTAGGTACACCACGTGGTTAAGTTTGAGTCAGATGGACTGAAATTTCTCCTAATCTCGTTAAATATTTTCCCCTCATTTTAGAAATTATATTATATTGAACCCTGTTATTTATAGTGTCATCATTAAAATATTTTATCCGATTTACACGAATTTTTCGGACTCGGTCGAGCACTTAAACGGGTAGATGCAGATATCTAGTAAAACTAAAATTTTTGTTCATACGTGGCCACGAGTAGGTTAATGGATTTCATTGAAATATTTCTCAGTTGTGCTTTTGATCGCAGAGATTTTAAGTAATAAAGAGGAATTTATTAGGGAAACGTTCGTAACTATAGGAAGGGAACGCAAGGAAAAACTGCGGAGAAAGAAATGGAAGCTGTGAGGATTGGGTTACTTTTAATGCTGTCATTGTGTTGAAGTATTTATTTAAGTTCGCTATATTGATGATGCTTTTTTCTTTCTAGCAAGTGGATTGGCTGTTGTGAATGCAAGAAGTAGTGAAAGTTCATCAAGAAAGTGTCTCGTGGTTGTTTTTGTGATTTGTGGTATAAGAGAAAGTGACTCGTGGTTGTTTTTGTCCTGTCTGGTGTAGTGATATTCATTGTGATAGTGGTTTTGCATTTTTTTGCAGAGGTACAAGTACTCTCATTAAAAAAACTAATGACTTCAGCCAGTAAATATCTCTTATTCCTCTCAACGTAGCTGTAGCAATACGACTTTCAGCATCCAACTTGTGAATTTTTACTCTTTCCAGATAAGGAGTCGCTTCGAATTGAAAATAGCAAATTCGGATCACCATGGGTTTATTGATTCAAAAGCCGATGATTATTCTTTCCGTGTGAATTACAGTGTCAGCTACGGAGACCTGACAGTCCATAAATTCAGCATATTTCAAGAGAATATCAGGTAAGAGTCAAGGATTCTTCAAATCCAAAAACTGAGTGCTACGGTGAAAATCAGATAGCTATGTTTTAACACCAGAGAAAAAAGTTTAATTCTGCCATTGGTATTTTGCAGCCACTTTTCTTGTGATACCAATTACTACGACCCAGTGATGAGTTGGACTTTTAACAGCATTGAAAATACAATGTCTGCTATATTTGCCACTTTGTATAATGATGAATATAAGCAGATAGTAACGGCCGCCTTTTACGTTGCGTTTCAATCATTGAAGATATTCTCGTGATGGAGGATCCTCAAAGCTTCAGTGACGGCGAATCGACGAATCCTTAACACCATGATCGAATGAGTAAAACACTTTCTATCATAAGTTTTATGGTTTTGATGTAATCGAATTTTAATGATCAAATAAAACTCTTTTATATGAAAAAATGCATCCCGAAAGACTTATGACAATTGCTTTCCACTCGCTTACTCGGCAACACGAAAACACACTCGCTTGCCATTCGCTTCAGAGTGCACATTAGGCAGCGCTTTTCAATGCAGATTGGAAGCAGAGTTGAGGTGCGCACAATTGCGCTTCATAGTTGTGAGCTAATAGATGGAAAGCGAGCTTTCAAGCTTTTCAAATTCAGCTTTCAAATTCAAAATTCAGCTTTTTCAAATTAGAGAAATCCAAAGCGGCTTCCAAACGAAGCCGCAAACAATTTTAAAAATATAGGCATCAAAAGGTAAACTGCTTTATGACAGCTCGCCTGCTTCACAAAAACGCTGTATGCAAAGAAATCTTTGACATTTAGATGTTATATATAATTTACCACAGATACTTGTATTGTTTTCATTACAAAATAATTATAAAACGCATTTTATTGAAGGAATCACCACAGCCCAGTCGCCTCAAATAGGCTCATCCTCTCCTTTCAAGGTCCTTCTTTCAACATCCAGTCCCACAGCAAACTTCATTAACCATTTCTTGGTATATTTGTGCAGCGATCCTATCATACATTGTGACGATGCATATATTGTATTCTCCTAAAATTAACTATATTCCTGAAGCCGCACAAACGTGCTCCATTATTTTTAAAAATGTGTAGGGCATGGTCACTTCTTGACGTATTGCACAGGGCTTCAAATTATTTTATTGTTTCCAATCGGGGAGCGACGTGAAACGTCTGAAGACCCGATAATTTTGGACCGTCCCACGGTGCGCAAGCAAAAGAAATATCCCGGGGCGCACTATCTATTCTATCGCCCCCCGGTGGGAAAAGATAGGACAGGGCTGCAATATGGTCTCTAATTTGAAAAAAAAAGGAGCGCGCCTGAGGCTCATCAAATTTCGGCAACTTGATTTTCTACATTAAAAGGTGCTTTTCATCAACCTATCCAAGCCGATTGTCGAACAGAAATGTGGAAAATGCATTTATAGAGACTATTTACATCGAATTCTGTAAATGTGAGAAAGTACGAAAACGGCGTTTGATGCTCTTGATATGGGGAGAAATTCGAGATAATTTGGTACTGAATAGGGTATTTATTGATAATAGATTGGGTCTCCATAATCATCCACTCTAAATTCATAAAAGTTTGCAGAGTACCTACCAAGCGGTGGATAACCAGTCGCCCAAGGGACTGCAAACAATAATAATGATGAGTGTCTGGGAGATGAGGAGTGAAAGGAATGGGACAAAGATAATTTATTCTAAGAAGAAGATAAAAAAGATTTTTTGGGGAGCTGAGAAGGCGGAGCTGAATATTACAGAGGGTAATAATAAAATAAAGCAGGTGGAACAGTATATGCACCAAGGTAGTGTTTTGGAGGAAAATGGCTCTGAAGGTCGGGACAACAGAGAGAGTAGGCCTGGTAAAGAAAGCATTTTCGAGGAGAAGGCACTCAAAGAGAAGGGGATTGGCGAAGGCTTAACATGGAGGGAAGCGCGGCGTGGGTCGGAAACTAGGTCATAGCGGAGAGAGGATAAACGGAGGCTGGAAGCATTTGAGGTTTAGAGAAGAATGGTAAGGGTGAGCAGGGTAGCGAGGAAGACGAAAGAGTGAGTGCTGGGCAAGTGTGAGTGGGAGAGGGCAAAAAAGGTTTATGGAGGAAGTTTCGGAAGGCGATGGCATGTTGAAGGCGGTGACACAGAAGTGCAGACAGCAGAGAAGCGAGGAAGACCAAGAAAGGGGAGAGCAATTTTGGATGATAAAGGGAAAGGAAGAGAGTATGACAAACAAAAGACACCCATGATGAAAAGATACAAACTTGGTTAATTCCAGGCTAATTCATTAAAACCGACCCGGGTTTCAGCAACTGAGTGACATTTTCAAGGTACAACTGACTTGAGTGGCTGAGTATACATACAGTAATAGTTTGAGTATAGCTCAGTATATGTATACATAGTTATATACTGTATATATACTGAACCACTCAAGTCAGTTGTACCTTGAAAATGGCACTCAGTTGTTGTAACCCGGGTCTGTTTTAGTAAATAAGTGTGGAATTAACCAAGTTGTATATTTTCATCATGAATATCCAAAACTTCCACATAGTAACGCCTGAAACAGTTTCGAGGAAGTCAATGCGGGTTTTCCACCGGGTCAGGTTGTCCATGTCTGCCGACGTTTCATCGTCTTCATGCCCTGAAGACGATGAGCAACTCGGTCATCGAAACGTCGGCAGACATGGACAACCTGACCCGGTGGAAAACCCGCATTGACTTCCTCGATACCATACGCCGGGAAAGCCTTCGATCTTTCTGAAACAGTTTCGATTGAAACAAAAGACGCGCCTGATGACGATGCGGGATGGTGAAGGCAGGAAAGTGAAAAAGACACCAGAAATGTGGGAGAGAGGGAAAAAGACTCCAGAAAAACCTAACAATCAGCCCAAATGAAAATTCCAAATGAGGGTAATGGTGCGTAATTCACGTTGAAAAAAAAAATCTTTACGGAGTAAGATTCGATTTTCAAATCTCTCCAACTTGCAACGAGAGCTTTGACCAAATAAGCGTGTCAAGCGACAGAAAATATCAGGCGAATATCGGTTCAGAAGACCGAGTTTGCTCGCACCGAATTCCGCTGTGAGACATACGAATTAAATATTGCATTATTAACGATGCAATAAAATAGTTTTATATGACAGAAATTGTAATTAATCAAATGAAAATATCTAAATAAGTCTTTAACTTGACTCATTTTTTTCGCGCGGTACGTTTGAAACTCCACCAAAACGGATGGTTGATTGTGATCCCGGAGAATTTACTGCGGTGACAATATGATTAATTTTCAAAAATAGTAGAGAAAACACACAAACTACAACTGATGATTTTTTTACGAGATCTAAGAGTTAGAAATTCCTCATTTTTTTAAATAAGGTCTCCCTGTAGTGCATACGCGTACCATTTCCCATGTAAAAGGGCTGGTATTTTCTGGCAAATGTCTCGGAAAGTAGTGAGGTAAGGGGTTGAATTTTTTGTGCCAATGAAAGGGTGATATATTTTTCTTTAAAATGAGACCAAATTCATTGATTTCTAGGTAAAATGAAATTTTGCTCTAACTACCTTAAGTCCCTGCAGCACTCTTGAACCGCTGAATGTCCCAGTGGCGGTGAGTTTTGAAGCAGATATCAAGAGAAATCGCAGTCCTTGGATGAGGTTCGTCTTTCATTCAGTCGGTGGACCAAGGCTACGAGTTTGCACGCGACCTATTGGCCCAACCCTTAACCTCGCGCCACTCCCTGGATCCGGAAGGATTCAAACTCAACACGTTTGAATCAGCGGGACGAAGACGTTTCCGAAAGAACGTAAAACAGCAAATGCATTTTTGCTAGCTGTGTCATCACCAACGCATCCATGTTCTGGCGCCATTCCATCGATGAGAATGGGACGAGGCGACCAGGAGACCTCTGGTATTTCTTTCATTTGGTGTAAACGACTGGGCACTGAACTTAATAATTAAATTAATTTGTCGACCGGACATCGTCAATTCACGAGTTGCAACTTGAGCGCTAATACATAGAAGTAAAAGTTATTCCAAAACATCGATTGTCGGTGTTCTGATGATTGATATATACCGATAGAGGTTGTGTGAATGGAAAATTAATCGCCAAGTTGGTTGGGACGTTTTCTCTCACCGAATGAAGGCAACCAGTTCTGGAGGTATTACATAGCCAGATACACTACATATATCAAACATGTAAACGATGAGGTCAGAAAAGCATTGCATCTTTACGCGGCTGGTGTCCTAACACCCCCTGCGGCGGCTCGCAGGGTTGTATAGAGTACCATGAAGCCTTTCATAGGGCTTCGGCACTAATAATTTTGTAAACCAATCTTTAAAGAATATGTTTTTGCCTCTTCAATAATGTAATGCATTTTTATTGAAACAGTGTATATGCCATTTACTTTGTCTCTAGTATGCGAGTACAATACAATATAAACAATGAACCTCGAAGCATTTCATAGACACGCCCATAATCGCGCTGGAGGAGTCTTCTTCACAGTTCAATGTTCCAGTTAAAAGCAGTCTTTTTCACAGTTAGCTTCCCTCAGCACACAATAATACCTCCATCCCCATTTCAGAGACTCATTATACCTTGCCAAAGAACGATAATAAAAGCTGATCTAGAGCTGAAAGCGGGTCCGCATGGTTGCGCCAATTAGCGCTATATTGGCTTCAGATTGGATTGGTTTACAGTAGCGCGGGTTGCCACGGACCAAGCAGACATCTAGGCACCCGGGGATAAGTGATTACCTCTCACGCTTTGGTCTTTTCATACATTAAAAAAAATACTTGCCTTCCTTTGGTGAGTTTTCTCTGCCTGGAAGTAAATACCACTTCTATGCGTTGAGAAGTGACAAAAATCATATTTTCTCCACTCGATGAGAGTACAATTGAAACTACGCTGTGGCATCACTTACAACTCAAGTATCCGCTAAAAATGAAGATAGGAAAATAATTTTTAGATGTAGAAAGAAAGTTAAACATTCTAAATTGTAATCCCTCGAAATTTACCTACTCTTGTCTATCAAGGTAACAAATAACTACAGTAACAAATGTTGTTACGATACGAGCAAAAAAATTCGTTCATGATGTTAGCAGAGGAATAGGACCCCTGGGTCGCCTTACTGGTAAGAATAATCGACGCGGAATTGAAGGGCCTTGGTTCAAATCCCAGTCCCAGTGAGTGATTCATCTCTGGGAATACCACACCAAGTAAGTGACGTCTAGCGGAAGACGCTGTTTAAGTCACCCGTGAACTTTGCGGCCAGTTTCGCAGTTCTTAAAATCATGCAACTTATTGAACAAAAAATAATTACAAGTTTTTAAGAAAATATTTTCATGGATATTTCTCAATAGCCTGCCATTAAAATTACAATGGATGTACATGTGCGCACAGTGTAAAGGCTCTATTATCAGCATCAGCACAAAAAGTTACTATTTGTCCAATAATCTGTTTAGCCTGTTTTGTCTAATATTCGTAAATTATCTGTTTGTTATTCTGTTCGATAAAGTACGCATTGCGTTTTCCCAACAGGTAATATATTTATACCACTAACACACATTGAAGGGTTTTTACACAAAATGTTTTGCTGATTTTAAATCCCGTATGAATTATAAATATGAAAGAAAATGTATAACGTAGTAACAGAAAACGTAAGGATAGCCAGTCGACTGCTCACTCCTGGTGTGCGCCGCCGCTTAAATAAAACCGAATGAGGATTCGAGTTTGTTTTATTGTTTCAGAAGTAGGCAGGCTTGCACATGCCGTGATTGTCCCCGCCGCTGAAAAATATTCCCTAAAAGTTGAAAATAAATTTGGCAAGGGCTTGTTTCGCGACCCAGAAACCAAGTCATCGGCGCGTCAAGGGTTTCCCCTCATCTAGAACGACGCGTCGCGACGCAGCGCTCGGGATGACGCAGTGCGGAGTGGAAATAGGGGTTTGGCTGTCGAGTCGCGAATTATCATTTCGATGGCGACTCCGCGGAAGTTGGCTGAACGGGACCGAATATCTTTGGTATGGAAGATTTCGGAGCGAATCTCAGTAGATAACCGACTGAGAGGCGACAGAGGATGTTCAGAGTGGTTTTAGGTGACAGGGAAAGAGGGCGGGAAGGACTGTATGACTCACCCGATACATCGCGGCATGCCACGTTGTTGCCTTTCGGTCCACCGAACAGCGGCTATGAAGCATGGTAACCCGCTCCAGGATGCTGAAGAGGGTCGTAGATGATCGGCTTCATTCGAGGTGGCCTTCATTAGATGTGTTTCGCCGGGTACTCTGGAGGAACAAAATTGCTTCGATTAGGACCCCGTCAAAAGAATGGCCCCATCTCGCCGAATCCATGGCGACGCTTTCAGGCGCCGCCTGTGCAAGTGGTGACGACAAAACCAATTCACTTCAAATCATTAGCTCCCCAGAGGTCACGATGAGAAATACTCCGCAATTGCGGAACGTCCGCAGAGGCAATGTTAGGAGTTCTATGGTCTACGGAATAATGAAGTTTCCAACAAATGCACGCCACGATGGCTCTTGGAAGAAATTAGTGCAATTAGTACTGGTTACTTCCTCTCTTGTGGCATATTATTCCAAGGTATCGCCAACGTCGAGGGTATTCGAACACAGAAATGTGGTGAGCTGGTTGTCGGAATCCGTGAGGGCCGCCTATAAGCTCCGACCTCTTTTCGCACAGTTAACTTTGAGAGTGCAGACTTATTAATGGGCATTCAAGTATGCATATGAAAAGTTCTCTTAAAGGGCTTCTCCTCTTTCGTTAGTGTCTCCACTCCCCCACAAGGTGTGGTGTGAATTGGCATCAAATCCGACGAGAAGGTCCCAGTTCTTACCTTTGCAGTGATTCACCAGCCTCTCCAGTTCAGTAGGTGGCTTGTCGTATGGCATATAGGAAGAGAAGATAACCACCCTCCTCCCATTCTAATCTCCCCCAAGAGTCAGTAAGGGTGCCATCAGGTCCCTGGAGTCATATTCTGATAAATGCATGGCATTAAACTCATTAATATAGATACAATTTCTAGGCCTTTCAACAGAGGTACAAAGGAATAGTATGCCCATTGTTGCGAGCAGACCTCTGATTCTACCCTGGGAGGCCCAGAGTTCCTGAATGAGAGCAAAGTTTACCATACCTCCCAATAGGATCCTTTGGAGGACCCCTGTGGCATCGATTCATCCCGACTACTCAAAATTCACTGTCAGAATAGGAAAAAGTGGGCCAGAGAGAAAGGAAAGAATTTCATGTGGGAGCCTATGGATGGCACACGAATGCCTCCAGGAAGAAAGGAAGAGTAGGAGCAGGGATCTACAGTGAAAAACCAGCTAGGAGTCTTTCAATTCCTTTAAGGCAATACACTACAGTATTTTAAGCTGAAGTCTATGCCCTTCTGATGTGTGTTTATGTAGTTAAGGAAGCTGGACTGCACAAAAGACCAATATACACTGATAGTCACACGGCTTTAAAAGCCCTCACCTCACCATGGTGCAAATCTCAGCTGTTACAGGGGTGTCGAGAAGTACTCAGCACATTAGGCAAATGCGGCAAAGAAGTACTTTTATGGATACCAGGACACGTGGGCATAGCCAGAAACGAGGAGGCTGATGAATTAGCAAATGTAGGATCCAACAGCTATCAGATTGGCCCTGAACCAATCATACCCATTGCACCATCAGTAGGGAGGATGGAGATTAGAGCATGGGGTCTAACTCAGCACTCCGAGATCTGGTGTACAGCATCAAAGCTACAGAAGGCCAATCTACATATAAAGGGCACAAGGCCTAGCCTTGCAAACGAACGGTTGTGGGGCACCTCACGAGGCATTATCAAATGATGTGACATCTCAAACTCCGGAAGATTACAGATTCTCCCACATGCAGGTTTGTGATGAATTAGATGAAACCACTTCCCATATTCTCTGCAAATGTCCAGCCATACCTCGAACTCGGACTAGGTATTTGGGCTCTCCATTATTGGAGCCCAAAGAAATAGAGAAAAAAGCCACGTAGGGGACCTGCTCGCCTTTAGCAAAGCACTCGGACTCTACGGATCACCACCGATACTGCCGGCACAATCGACCAATTTGGTCTAAGTATCTTAGGGACTCATCAACAGTAACTTCTTCATAAGATCTAATCTCATCTAGGTTAGAGGGAGATAAGCGAGAAATGAAGAATTAGGGAAGGAAAGCACTGCTCAGAAAAAGAGAGTTTGAGAATATCTCATGTCTACTGAGTTACAAATACTCAACAAACCTTCGCCAAATACGTGAGGGAGGAAGTGATCGACATAACACTCTGCACCAATACGTTGGTGCTCAGAATAGATGGATGGAGACTATAGGGGTAGTTTATCGGGGGGTTCCACTCTCCTAAACATTTAAGACGATAAGCCGCTATCATTTCCTGAATTTCCACTTCCTCGTAGGGTGGCGCATGATTCAGGATACTTTCTAGGGCCAAGGTTGGGGTAGTTTTCATATCCCCAGTGATGCCCAAACAGGCCATCCCCTGCAAGTGGTTGCCTTAGCCCCTGGTAACTTTATGCCTAGTCCTTTTTCATCATATAATAGAGCAGTTTAGGAGACTAGGTTTCAATACTGCAGTGTATAGCCAATAAACCCGGCATACTCTCTCCCTCAAGAAATACAATTACTACCGGTCTCATTCCAGCTGCCTTAGAGAAGTGTGTAAATGCTGTGAAAAATAAGTTAGAAGGTGTCTGCAGTGTCTGCATCACAACCGACGGGTGGTCTTAAAAAAATAACGAAGCATAGGTCGCAGTAATGGAATATTTTATCGATGAGGATTTTTCTCTCATCTCAATTCTTTTAGGCTGTGATTTGGCAGAAATGCAGCATTCGAGCAGGAATTTGGCAAATGCGATCCGAATAAACATAGAAAAATTTTTCCCTAGCTCAATAAGTGCTGCTAGTAGTGACCGGCAACGCGACAACTATGAAAAGCGCCGTGGTGAAAGCGTTAGGATGGAACCATTTTGGCTGCTTCGCACTCTCATTAAACTTAATAGTACAGAGTGCTTTGAGTGAATTGACGGCGTTGATAGAGAAAGTTAAAGCAATTGTCTTGCATTTCAAGCAAAGCCCCTAAGCTTTGGAGAGATTACTGCCTTTTCAACAAGATTCTGGCTCTCAGCATCAAAAAAATTTAAAACAGCATGTGTTAACATGCTGTAATTCAACATTTTTTATGCTTCAGAGGATAATTGAAGTAAAAGACGCTGTGAAATTGACTGTAGCCCTCATAAATAAGCATTTGTCAGTGCTGTCAGAAGAAGAATGGAATACATGTGCTAAGTAATGTACCATTTTCCAGCCGTTTGAGGGAGGTACACTAAAATTAAGTGGTAAGAAGTATGTCACTAGAAGCCTAGTGGTTCTAATTGACCGAGGATCGTCCTCAGTTTGTAGAAAGAAGCTCAAAGATAAATTTTGTTCACCAGTGAAAAATGCTTTAGAACAATTATCCATGGGAATGGAGAAGAGATTTACAAAATTGGAATACAACAATAATATTTCTATCCGTACATTTTTGGATCCTCATTTTGAGGTGCATGTTTTTGCTGAGGCTGCAAACAATACAAAAAAGCTGTCATTTCCATGGTTAAAACTTAAATAGACGAGGATTGTCCAAGAGGTCACTCACTCACTCACCTCCATGGCAGAAACTGATCTTGCAGAAACATCTGTCACCCCCCAAATTAGTTACGATATTTTTGAGGAATTTGACAAAAAGATGGCAGCCTGCGAGCCAAAAGGTATTTTCAATTTCTACATCTTTTGTTTTCTGTTCATGCTAATTCATACACATTTATTAAAATGGCATGTCATATATTTCTTATTTGCAACAAATTCTACATCAACTGGCCAAAGAAGGAAATAGAGAGGGATTTGCTGCAGCCATCGACAGGAAACTAGAGAATGAGAATGAATCGGGCACTGAAGGAAAATGGGATGAGCTGAAGAGGACAATTGCAGAAGTAGCAAAGGAACTACTGGTAAGTAAGATGGCCAACACGAAGAAACCATGGTTAACGACAGAGATTAAGAGACTAATAGAAGAAAGAAGAAAATACAAGGACCCCAAAAACAAAGGAGAGGCAACCCTGTACAAGAAGCTAAGGAACCAAGTCAATAGAGAATGCAAGAAGGCTAGGAAGGATTGGATCAAAAGCTGCTGTGAGGAAGTCAACGAAAACATGAAGAAGGGAAACACCGAAACAGTGTACAAGCTAGAGAAGAAACACTTTGGAGGGAGGAAAACCAGAAGCAACAACATCAGGGATGTGAATGGGAATACATTGATAGAGGATGAAGACATTGGGAATAGATGGAAGCAATACATCGAAGAACTCCACTGAGGGCCGACACTGCTAGAAGAAAACCTAGTGATTGATGAGTGCGAGGTTGACAAGGAAGATCGGGGCCCACTCATACTGAGAAGTGAATTTGATAGAGCAGTAGAAGACCTCAAGAAAAACAAAGCATCTGGAGAAGACAACATCAATGGAGAAATCATCAAAGCGCTCGGAAGTAAAGCCAAGGATTACCTGTACGAGAAAATCAGAAATAGCTACCAAAGCGGAACACTTCCAGAGGACTTTCGAAGGAGCATAATGATTGTGAAACCGACGAAGACAAGGACTGAGAAATGCGTGGAGCACCTAACCTTGAGTCAAGTGTCACATGCATCATAAGTACTCACAGGAATAGGCTGAAGAATGGAAATGAAAATTGAAGACAACCTCATGGCAAACCAGTTTGAATTTAGGAAGAACAGGGGTACCAGGGAGGCCATACTCTGCCTGAGAGTAATTGTGGAGAAAATAATCCATGTGAACAATCCATAGTATATAGCATTCGTGGACCTGGAGAAAGCCTTCACCAACGTTGAGTGGAACAAGATGTTCAGACTGCTGGAGAAACTCGGAATGGATCAGAACGACAGAAGAATTATCTATCAACTATACAGGAAGCAAGTCATCACAATGCAAATGAGATACAGAAGCCAGATAGAAGCAAAAATTAACAAGTAACACGAGAATCCAACCTCTCACCAGTACTGTTAAACATGTACTTGGAGGAGGTCGAACAAGAAGCGCAAGAAACTGGACTAGAGGAATAAAGATAAATGGAGAAGAAATAAACATGCTCCGCTTCACAGATGATATTGCAGTCGTAGCTGTAAATCCCAAGGATCCTCACAGGTCACTAAACTTCATTGACCAAGTTCTCAAAGAATACAACATGAAAATATATAAGACTAAGACCAAAATTCTAGTATGCGGAAGAGAGAAGATGAATGCAGAAGTCACCCTGAGAGGAGAGAAATTAGAGCAAGTGGATTCCTTCACCTACCTCAGAAGTACCATCACGTGGGACGGAAGAAGTACAACGGACATCAAGCGGGCAATAGGCCAAGCTAAGACAGCGTTCATGGGAAAAAGACAGATGCTGTGCTCATAGAAGATAGGACTACAAACCAGGAAACAGCATGTGAAAACATTCGTGTGGAACATAGCACTCTATGGATCATAAGCATGGGCCATTGGAAAAGCTGACCAGAGAAGACTAGAAGCCTTCGAAACCTGGTGCTGGAGAAGAATGCTGAAGATAAAATGGATGGAAAAAATAAGAAATGAAGTGTACAGAAGAGTAGAAGAGGAAAGGACCATATGGAAGACCATACAGAAAAGAAGAACGAGGTGGATTGGACATACTTTGAGACACAATGGGTTTGTGAGGAACATAAGTGAATGTAAAATAGAGGGGAAAGTCCCCAGAGGAAGACCCAGGGATAAGTTCATGGACCAAATAAAGAGGAAAGTACATAGGAAAAGATACCAGGAGGTAAGGGAGCTAGCATTAGATAGGAAAGGGTGGAGGGCTGCAGTCAACCAATCCTAGGATTGAAAGACCAATTAGAGAGAGAGGTTAATTACTGTTTTTTAAAGCCAAACTTCAAGAAGTGCAAATGGGTTTTGTCTCTTGTATTATGTTTAAATGGGCCCTGCAGAAATTCCACATGTAACGTTTAATTAAGGCCATGTAAATGTACCATTTTAAATGAAAATACTGCAGAAAGTTTTATCAAAGTCACATCTGAAAATATATTTATTAGACATTTTCTAATATGTTGGTTAGCCTTTTTTTTTACTTTTCTTTAACATTTGACGGTAATTTACTGCAATGAAACTAGTGTCTAATAATTATCTAATAAATTTCTTAATAATCTAGGCATTCAGTTCAATGTTTTATAGACATAATGAGACATCAATAATGTTAAGTTAAAAAGAAGCATTACTAGATTTTGAGTGATCCAATATAGCTCTGAATGCACTATAAGGTGCTACTCAACGTGTGCTTAGAAAAAGACACATAGCATTGGGCTTATCAACTGTATAATTTAACTGAAATTTCAAACACCGACAAAAAAGTATTATAACAAGGGTTGGGTATAGAATCAGGGTTATGTATGGTAAATTGGGTATCTGGATTTATTTAAAGGGCTCTGAAAAATCATAATATTTTTTATTCATTAAATGTGTGATAAATTGGATAGCTGGATTTATTTAAATAGCTCTGAAAATAATAGCTCATGTACCGAAGTTCCTTTTATCATTAAACGCTTAATGTACATTGTGCTTTCCTGGGAAAGTAATGTGTTGATATCAATGGATGGTTCTTCATCTGTCTCTTGAATTTTGTAATTACGAGTGGGTTCCCACTGCTGCTCTGCATCTCAGTGATGCTCAAGAGTACAATTTGTTCCTTGATTCCTCTTCCTGAAGCTAATAAGTAAAAATAATTTGAAAATGTTTATACATCGTTTAAACGATATTCAAGTGGGGAAGTTTTCCATGAACCATGGCAGCATTGAAAGTTTTAAAGATGGATGAAGAGCAGTATTGATTCAGTTCAATACAACATATTGGGAAAAGGGAACATTTTCTTGGTGCGAGACCAAGGATTTTGTGCATAAATGTTTTTATCATTTGATAGATATTTTTATTCTCTTCCATTCATTAGTGCCTTATGACTATTCTCATTTTGCACCGACATCAGTGAAAGCTCCCTGATTTCAGTCAAGTTGAAAAGCTCTCTCCGACATCCATGCAATGAGTGTGGTGGTTCTGCTATACTCGTGAATTGCCACTTCCCTGGCTGGATCATTATGTGATACTAAGATATAAAGATGCAGCACTGGTCATTGTTCTGTCCTAAAAAAAATGCCATGGTTTCATGTAAGAATGTAACTTAGTACAAGCACCTGCAGCATTCCAGGGACTCCTATAAATCTGTATTATGTAGCTGAAATAAATTCATCCCACATGTCATAAAATCAAGCAAAGTATTTATTTGCCTTGACCGATGAGTGCATAGTCAGAACAGTAAGACATTTCTTTCCAGATCAGTAGGCCTTTTCTGAATAGACCAGTTCCCACATTTATGTTACAGACCAGTTCCAGGCGAAACTACTCCGGAACAGTGTCTCGATTTCTTCCCAGTTCCAGACCTGCTACAGACCTCTGGATATACTCGAGTTCCAAACCAGTTTCAGAGCAGTAACAGACCAAATATTTTTACCTGAGCATATACCTTTTACCTTTCTTTAGAATACAACCAATAAGAAAACTCGTTTGATTCATTCTGCCTCGAAAGTGAACAAACCTCGAAAATCACGATAAGAATTTATATTCACTTATTCAAAGTTCTGAAAAAGTTCATGCAAAAACATTTTTTGTACCAACGAATGCATGAACACTGATATGAGGAAAATTGCCCAGTGAAAAATGCCCCTGTGAAAAGAATCTGCTCTAATTCCATTCATTTTCTTGTACATTCTATGATACATTCCCCCATACAATAAATTAATATAAGGCCACGGTAACGGAAGTTAATTTATTGTCTGAACATTGACAATATAGTAATACACTGCTTTGTCATTCCAGACTAATTTGAAAGCTATTCACGTATTTTACTATAATTTATAACTTACCATTACTGATTCCAGGATGCCAGACTTAAATTCATTTATAAGGTTACTATTAATTAACTTGATCATTCGAAAAATACACCTACAGCAGGCTATAACTCGGACGACCAAGGTGATGGGCATACTTTAAATGGCAATGCTTGAAAGAGAAAAACAACACCTACGAAATTATATTCCAAAGTGTTAAAAAAAAACTACGAGAGAAGTAGCCGCATTCTAAAAGGTAAATCACTTCACATAAATGTGTAAAGCACATGCCGCGCACTATTAGGATTCAAACTGCTGCCATTTCACCAATCCAGTCCATCAGTCAACGCACTCGACGGTGCTCGACGGTTATCACCGGACCGATATCTCATCTAAAATAGTGTGAAAATATTCATTTATATTATTTTTCAATACGAGAATTGAAAATTAGCATAATTTTACGCTATTCAGAAAATATTTACTAAAACAATATAAAAAGGAGAAATGTGGCGACATCTTTTCAGTATTCAAATTGAAGTAATAGGTAGTTTCTTGTTTTTCAGAGGCCCAAGTTGCCGCCATATGAAGGTAGATTTTGAAACAAGTGGGAGCCGAAGATTTAATTGTAATATTAATTATGTCTGGTGTGCAACAGAAGACAAGCAACGAAATAACACTTCGAGGGTCTGCCGAAATTGTTGCAGAATATTTATGTAAGTACTCTGTTGTGCAGGAAATTTTTGGAAATAACCATATGACCGGCGTGACCTCGGAAGTAAACTGTCAAATTAACTTGATAAAATATCTGTTATTCTCGCCGTTGAGGAGCAAATCATGCAGTTTATTTATTGGCCTTCATCTTCTCCAAGTGTTTTCAAGCTGGCCTGAATTTGAAATTTACGTTGCTGTGTAAAGTTGTATGTCGAAATGAAAATGCATGGTTATTTGAATATCTTTGGTGTAAGTCTACTGTATATTCTGCCATTCTGTTTTTATCTACCTTTCGTGCTTTGCATTTCAGATTATGGAATCAATAATATACTCTATCAGAGAGGGATATACCCATGCGAGACTTTTGATCGTGCTGTCAAATATGGCCTGACGATTCTTATTTCATCGGATGATGCTATTAAAAAGTTTCTCGATGCCGTGTTGGACCAAATAAAAGGTGAATACACCTTCATTTTAGCTAATATCCCTGATTGAAATGCGTCTCATTTTGTGGGAGTGATTATTTTTAAGTTTGATTGTGAACGTCCGCAACCATCACATCAGCAGAAAACATATTTGTGGAAGCAGACTCTTAACCATGTTTGATCGGAAACAAAGTTTATTGTTTAAGTTTTTTTATTGGAGAATGGGAACTTTCCTCGAATCATTAATGCCATGGAGAAAAATGAGTGTAATGTAGAAAGTAGTAATGTGTCTACCCAGTGATTGAAAAGTAAATGTCATCAGTTGCTTATTGTTTATGAACTGTTTTTGCAGAATGGCTGGTTGAAAAGAAAGTTAATAAGCTAACCATGGTGATTTCTGATGTAAACACAAAAGAGGTTTTGGAGAAATGGGATTTTTGTGTGAAGTACGAAGGAACGAAAGGCAGTGATGGGTATGGACTTGAGGAATTTACTGTAATGTTTTGAAGTGTTATCATTTACGACTATCGAAGTTGTTGTCTAATTAGCTGTCCTCGATTTCAGCGCACCTGAAGTTGGAAATAAGCCGTTGAAGGACATTCAGAAGGAAATACAAGATATCATCAGGCAAATCACAGCCTGTGTCACGTGGTTACCACTATTAGATTGTGTTTGTAAGTACCTACATTTTTTTTCGAGAAGCCTAATTATTGCTAAATTAATTATTGCTACCAGAATTGAAGAGTGATATAACAGTGTGTGATAGTCATCGATGCCTGTTGGGTAAATTTGGCTGTATTTGTGGTTTGTTTTAGTCTGTAAGTCTGCGCTCGAAATATACAATATTGGCTGACGTATTTAAGCAAAGGCCTCAAATTTCATCTTAGAATCTCATGCAGAACCAGTTTTTTTTTTCATTTTAGTGTCTAAAGCCCTGGTTACACATTACGTTAACCCGTACAAGTTAATGTGCAAATGCATGAACACGTGAATGAACGTGAAAAGTCACTATGTAACCACACCAACTTGTATGAATGCATGAAACCATGAGCAGGAAAATAGAACCTGCTCTATTCAGTTCATGCATTCGTACATGAACTAGTTAATGTATCATGTAACCAGGCCTTAAGGTGAATTATAAGTTGCCTTGGGGACCACAGACAAGTGGGTCTGATGACCTTGGCCAATGACTATTAAAAATTATTCCCTGGCCTTATAATTTCCATTGTATTTTTACTAATCTTGTCTCTATTTCTAGCTGTAATACTTTTCTACCTCTAGTGTAGTCCACAATTCGGTAATTGATAAATTAAAATTTTACAGTGATTTGGGAAATTTATTTTGTAAATTTCCTCTTATTTAAGTTGTTATGCCATAGTACTAATACGTCATCAACTCTATCCTAAACTTGGTGAATGTTCTAAACTTTTTAAACTTAAGCAACTACAAATTTTACACATCAACAAGGTTTTTATTTATGTTACTGTGCAATTTGGCCAGGTTTGCTCAATGCTTGAGGTAGTAACAAGTTTTATGCTGCAAAATGCTATGCAATATATGTATGTGATATGTTTGCTCCAATTTGTCATCTACTCTTGTGAACTTGACCATTGCTTACTTGACCATTGAAAATCTTTTTTCTACTGATTCTTATGATTAGTCTTCATTCTTATTTCCTGTGCAGATTTTATAATTCACCTATCTAAGCCTTGTTTGTCCCTGAATCTAATAAACTATAAAAGCTGAGCTCCTGATTTAATCCTTACTTCTTCAGTCATCCCATGCCTCTCTTAGCATCAGGATAATTGTTGTCTGTCCCCCCTGTTCAATTCTTTCACATTATATCTCTTCATTATTCTACTTTGCCATGGCCTTTTGAATTTTGTTCTTAATTCATAAGGATAAAAATCATGATTCTAGCCCACATATGGCTCCAGAAAGATGACCAAGGTTTTGACACTTCCCGTAGCCTCTGCCCAACAGTGGTGTATTAATGAATTGTTAGTTATGAGGGTTTATCTGGCTCCTTCCATTCAAACTCTTGCGCATTGAAGGCCCTACCTTGACAATTATAATTCCTCCCTCCAGTCCAGGCAAATGGATAATTGGAATTCACTCTCCCTACCACCATGACAAAGCTAAAGTCCAAGGCAAGGGCAGGTAGCAGTAGAGCAGGAGTAATGAGGGAAGGCCAGTGCTGGCATTAGCCTCTCTTAACCCTTTGGATTAGTATTTCTGGGGAGATTTCTGTATCCAGAATTACGATTTATTTCTAAAAAAAATTTTTTATCTCTAAAAAATAATATTTTTTATCTCCGAGGAAAATGGTGTTGGTAGCAAGAAATTGTTATAAGTGTTCAATGATATTGTTGGGTAACTATTAGTATTTTTTATTATTTGTTACAACAGTTTTGAAAAAATTATTGCAACAATTGCAAAAATGTAAACTTTTACTAGAATTGTTATATTATTATTGCAAAATCATATTTTACAAATATTGTCACAAATTTCAAATGCAAACTTTCCAGTTCTTGTTATTTTATTTTATGGTTGTCTACCGAGTGGTCTTGAAGAAATCCTTTGTTTAATTCATGTATGGAAATCTGTAAACAAAATTTCTCACATTAGTCCTTCAGCTGAAAGCGACCGTCACCTGTTGTTATTTTTACCATTTTGATGCATTGCATAGTGTTCTGTTAGGTATGGGTTCCAGTAGAATCAATGAAAACAGTAAATAATAATTTGTTTATAATATATTTATAAAATTTTATAGTTTTTGGTATGATAATCTTGGTAACATTCAAGTACATGAATAGCTATATGGCACTGCTCACACTCCCAATGGCTTTCAATTTTCTTTCCCTGAAATTTACACACTTAAAGCACGAGAATGGTTGTTTTTCATCATATTTGGTATACAATTTGGAAAGTGGGCTCAGCAGGCAGTTAGAAATCTTGTAGGTGATGGGCCTGATGTTGGGGGGCCCTCGCCTCTTTTACTCTGGCAGGGTTGCTTACTCCGGAATTTTTTCTGCCAGATTCTCGCCAAAGTCGTTGAATTTTTCCATTCAATATTTATACAACAAGTATGTTATGAATCATTTATACAACAAGTATGTTATAAAGTTATGAATCACCATGTCCATAATGTAAAAAACAACTTTTCGGCAGCCCATGGTACTGCAGCGCATCATTGGAAAAGAAGCTAGTTTCAATGACCATTCGCGGTCTCTAGTGTTTCTGAATTTTTTTTCTTCTCTAGTGCCATCCAAACACTTACTGCAAAATAGAACTGAATCTCTTCAGCACATTCTGAGAACCATTCCTCTGTCAAACTACTTTTCTACTTTTGTGGCTCGTATTTCCATTCAAAAACGACTCTGCAAATTGGTTAGTCTTCCAGCAGATCAATTACCAAAAATAAGGTTGTGCAAAGCGTTAAAAATCACACTTATTAGCAATATCGGGTAAATTTTGAAGCACTCTCGTATTTATGCCTGGTACCCTACGTAGTACTAAGTGTTTTACATTGCCATTACTGGTACTCTACTTCCAGCCGTCAGCTTCTTTCTGTTTCACCAGCGGTTGATGTTTCACCTCTTCTTCACTACTATCCTTACTATTTGCATACCTTTGAACACTGTCATCCATACCATCCAGTTCTTTGGGTGATCCTTCCTGTGCACTACTGCCCAAGCTACCACTCTCAAACAGAGCACACACTGTTTAATTACTCTCGTAGCATTTTCCCATTCTACTAGCCATTTTCAGGAGAACAAGCACAAACAAAATAATCCCACATGTGATGCTGAACCGACCATCTGCATACGAAACTTAGGGCTTATAAGCCTTTGAAATTCTACAAGGAACTGCTGTCTTACACTAATAATTTATACTGAGGCATAATGAAAAGGAAAATGATTAAAAAAATATTTGCTTCTTGTGTTATGCTGTTCGCAGCAAGATGATGTCATATCATTCAGTACAACCCTTATCTGGGAAAACAAGGGTCTCATCTCAAAATATCACATTTCATTTAATCAGAAGAAATGAATCTGATTGCATAAAACTAAATAAGAAGTGGTGCAGTAAGCAGTGTGAGAACCAATAAATAACCTCAAAGAAGATTTGCTAAGGAGTGCATACAACACTAGTAGTAAACAGCATCACAGTCGGCAGAGATGGCATGGGGATAGAAGTGATTGCAAAGGACACAAACTATCTACGTACGAAGCACAGGGACAGTTGATATTCTAGAATAAACTGCTGACTAGCCTTGTGATGATTCTAAATGGGGTGTAATGATAACAAAATTGATAGCAAAGTAATATCTTCTCGTAAATACATTGTTGTGCAAGTTGTTCTTATATCATTGGGCAGGTCTGACTCCTAGAAAAAGAAGTTGTCTCAAATGAGCACGATTCCTATCATCAAACGAAATGAATACAGTGGCGAACAAATCTACGATAAGCAATGTTAGCAGAAAGCACTTAAGAGACTATTACTCATATGATGGATAAAGAGTGCCTATAAAGCAAGTGGCAAGCTCTCCACACCAAGCAGTGATAGCAGGCAGGCAGCCGTAACCAGGAAGGAGGCGGCGGATTTATAACGTCACGATAATTAGCAAAATAAAAAAAAGAGGGTTTCAAATGCATTTTACCTGTTTAGCTTTCTTTCTGCAAAACGACCATAAAAATTTTACCTTGAAATTTCATCCCTTTAATTAATTATTTGAGTTAAAAGACAATGCTGCATACAACCGGTGAATTGCCATCTCTTTAAGCCAATGGGTTAATGAATGATGACTGATGGGTAATTGGCTTAACCCTCCGGAATGTGCAATCAAAAATTTACAAAGGAATACACAGTGACCTGAGAGGTCTTTCTTGTACTTTTCACAAAAAATACATTTTTATGCAATCATGAAATACATAGTGATATATCCCCCCTCTCTCATGACAGTAGTGCCTGTTTGGTAGGTGAGGAAATGTGGAAACAAGGGGGACCTCACAAGGTGTGCATTCTGTAGTGTTAATACCCCATCCTTAGGACATAAAAATAATGTGGAACTGCCCCCCTAATGGTACCCAAAATAAGAATAGGATGACTATTAAAAATATCCTTCCTAGTTGTGATTCAAGCCCTTGCCCACAGTGTAGAGTCAGTACTTTCCACCAAAACTAATCAATTTTGGAAATCTTAGAAGTTGTATTAGATGATAGAGTGATTGTGTGTAGAGAGGGAAACTGGAGAGGTCATTGACTTTTCTGAATTTTGTCTCTACCTGAATCTAGGGATAGTTTTGAAAAGCTTCAACGGATACAAGTATTAAGATACAGAGTCCAAATCAATGATACAGGTTTAAATTTTGATGTCAGGAAAGGTTTCACATGGACTAAATGCTCTAAATATTGAGCTTCACATCAGCTCTCCAGTTTAAGCTGTGGAAATATTTTTATAGGCTTAATTTTTAATCAAAGCCTATTGCCTTAAATACTGCTAGAAGTTAAGATATTGTGTGTAAGACTATAGTTAAATATTTCACTTGTTGATTAGCCATTTTATAATTAGAAATTTCTTAATTTCATCATTGATTTAGGTGCTAACTTATTGTCATCGGTGGCATTCACTTCTGGTTGGCTTGCTTCAGCTCTCTACTCCCCCGTCGGGTAGCTGATTTAATTCCCCAAAACTTTTTCTTTTAAAATCCCTTTTCATTTGCCTGATGTTTAATTACAGTAATAAGCTATGCCATATTCCTCAGTAATTCCTCCCATATGCTGTTCCTTGTATTGTTTTCAATTGCTTGTTGTCTGAAAATGTGTCCAGTAACCATATCTCTTAAATTCAACAACATTTTTGTGAAAAAGGTTATCTCCCATGCTCTTCCAAGGACATGTCTTGTTGGTTGACTTGTCTTGAGACAATTTCCTATTTGCTCTAACTACTCTGCTCACTTTGTCTTGTATTTTTCTTCCATAAATCGGAGATTAGCTGTAGTCAGCCTTTGTTAGATCAAACTGAGATTAGACTTTCTTTAATGGTGAATCTCATCAGCCAATTACAAACAATCGTTAAATATTCAGAAAAATTCCAGCAAATTGGGCTATCTGTTGCATTAAATTACGATCCTATTGGCAAAGGCGAGACTTTTTTATTCTAAACAACCTTGGGTTGCCATATAATGGTATTATCAAGGTAGATAAAAATTTTTGAGTGTCATATAAGTCAGCATTTGCATCTTAGTCATCTGTAGACACACCCTACGTGATACACTTTCTAGATACTTCAACTCGTACTAACTATAGTAATTTAATACCAATGAGCTGTTTTTATCCCCTGTTAGTTAAAGCTGCTAATGTATTCTTGTCTGGTTTGTATTCCAGGTTCTTTTGATTTATTAATTTATACATTGGATGACATTTCTGTTCCTGATGAGTGGTCCGAGACTAAACCATGCTTCATAGCAAATAGTCAAGAAGTCCGCCTTCGTACATTTTCTACCTCACTTCATAGGATGGAAACAATTGTCAGCTACAAAGGCAATGGATTATAATGCTTTTAATATTTTACTAGAATCACATATTTATTTTCCTTGGCATTTCATTTTACTTCATGTTTCAGACATTTCTTGTCTGAGTTGTCATTGAACCATTTGTGTTAGTCTTGATATCCCTTATGAAACATGACCTCTTTAATTGCATTCCTTTGATCAAGAACCAAAAGATTATTGATATCCAAGAGTGATTATGTAAATCAGCATTTTAAATGTTTACCTCCATTTTTTTGCCCATATTTCCAACCAAGCCTCCCTATTTTATTGGGTCAATTAAAAGCTGTACATCTATTAGTTACTTAACTTGCAAGAATAATAATTTTAAAAAAATGAATCATTCCAAATCCTTACTCTGATGAAGTGTTCTCTTAGTGAGCATTGTTACAGTACCATTTAATTCCTTTTTTTTTATTGTAGATTAAATGAATTTGTGCATAAGTTTGTTGTTGTATCACATAAGTTGTGCATTTGTATCAAGTACTATATTTTTAGCCTTATGATAATTGTTTTTCAGTGAATTTAATTCTTTTCTTGAAACTGATGTTTGTCATTACATTTTTATTAAATGAATTTTCATGCATTAATTTTGTTTTTCTGTATGAGCCAAGACCATTTTTAGTCTGCAAGCATTCCGGCCATATAATTTTAGGAACTACATATCCTTCAGAAAGAAAATTTCAAATCATGGGAAATTCATGAACAGGGGCAGTGATCCCTGGCCTAACTTAACTCTTTCACTACCAATAATTTTCAAAGAGCATAATTTTTTCTCCCATGTGAACGAAAGTCGCGTAAAAACTGGAAATTTCTCTACGCAAGAGTTCAAACTCAGTTTTAAAACACCTCTGCAGCCTGGCAAGCAAAAAGATCCCAGGTGTCATTAAGGGTCCCTCCCCCTGGACCGTTCCTAGGGTTTCAGGCAGGGATAATCATGACCAGCCTTCACTGCCTGGCTTAGCGTCAGCATTTGTTCTGCTGTTGGCTGTTTATTTACCTGTTAAAAAAAACTAAAAAAATATATGTTGTGTGCTCAGGAAATTTAGTTCCCATTGTCCATTTGTAATGTTTTGCGGAGTATCAACATTTTTTTCAATGGAGCTCTATCATTATTATGAACAGATTTCATTTGTCAAAGAAACTGAACCAAATTGGGAGTTTTTTCATTCAATGCAAGGAACTATGAACATGGTATTTCATTCAAAGCTTGAGAGCCAGAGGTATTACTATGAGTTTAGAGCCTTCTTTTTTATTTGTTTTACTTTTTTCAAGGTAATTGAATTGGGAAACACAGTGAGTATATTGATAATATCCTTCTATTGCTCTTGAAAAGTTTCCTAGTGCACTACTGATTTATTTTGTTAGCCATTGATATGATGTCTTTCATGCTATATAACTTAATTTTAATGGTAGAATTTTGTTTAAAAAGTAAACACTTTGTAAAGCTTAAAAAAATCATTTCTATATTAATCTATACTCATTATTAAGCATAATAAAATTTTTCATAAAAAACAATTTAGTTTACAAATACTCGACCATGGACACAGGCTGTGATGTGTACTCACTTGGGAAGGGTCAAAGACAATCTCTTCTCAGTGGCTGAGGAAAGGGTGAGGCACCCATGCTGGGTCTTATCACCAAGTGGAGGAAAGACATCTGAGCAACACCCTGCTTAGCAAGAGCCATACAAGGAGTGGAAAGAAATTCTAGAGCTACCCAAGGGAAGGAATATTTTTCCCAGAGTAAGATGCTGGGACAAAAGAACTAATGGAGAAAGTGATAGATACATTGCTTTCTAGATACTTTGTTTCCATACAGGTGAATAAAATACTGTGTAACAGTTACTGGGTAGTGAGGAGTAAAAATAGTGCTAATTCAAATCAAATCTTGCGAAAGTACTGGTGTAGGTATTGAAGGACATATCATTCGCTGACTCTTTCAGTATATACGTGGCTTTGCATAGCATTGAAAATTTGTATATATAGTTCACATTATTCAAGAAATTGATGATTTAACCCTCTGTGGAGTTATATTTACTGTTCTCTTTAATTTGTGCAGAAAGAAAAGCAAAGGCTTGCACTAGATCTTAAAATCTGTAGCAAAGTAGTTAAGTTTAACTATAGCACGAAAAATATTTAATAAAATTCCCGTCCTATAGGTATATAATTTGCAATTTTTTCTTTCATTCGTAAATGAAAGCAGTCACATCTTTACAGAAACAATTCGAGGAATTTTAATGTAATATTCACTTCCTCTGGGCCCCACTGAAGGAGTGGCAGATTAACTCAATAGTATTCACACCTGAGTGGTCATCCAAAGAAGTAGTGTACTGGGGAGGAGGTGACGGCAGGTGAGAGTCGAGGGATAAGAGAAAGTGTGGGAGAGTACATATTTCCTTTTTCTAATGATCCTGGCTGTCCAGTGAGGTAGATGTGGTATTAAGGGGGATTACGTGAAAGTATGATGAAAGTCAAATAAAAGAGGTAAGAATATTTCAATGTGATTTCTTATATTTTTGTTTCTAGTGTTTTTTTCAGAAACAATTAAGTATTGTTGTCCAAATTCCATAACGTTGATTTATCTTGACCTATCTTATCCATTGTTTAGCTAGAAATACCAACATATCTTCAGGATCTAAGTGACCACAATTGAAATTATTTCTTGATTACAAAAAAAAACAAGAGTTTCTTGAGATTCAAACACAAATAAGTGATATTTTGCTAGAGAAAGCTTTGATATAGATGAATCACTTCTTCAATCCTGAATTTCCAATGATGAAAATGTGAAATATGAACCTCAAGTTTCTATGTTTTCAGAGATGGCCGAGTTCATATCTAATTTGTTCAGTGAATGATTTGGTGTATGACGTTATAGATTCTAATGTGGCACATATTTTCTTTCCTGTATTAGTTCAATGTTTTCAATTTCTAGTAAATTATTTTGTGTAATTAAATGTTTACAATCTTGAGTAGTTAAATTTACCTGTGCTTTAACCACCTGTTTATAAGAGTAGCTATTTTGCTTTGAGTAGAATAAATTAGCATACTTAACAATTTAATAAAGGTCTAGCCAATCATATATTTGTATGTCCGAAGATAAACCCCCTTTTCTGGAAAAATATTGGCTGCCCTAAGTGTCAGGGTTTGGAGCTTTTCAAGCTTGAAGAGAGAAAATTGCTCAAAATTCCATGGTTATAGACTCAAAATAGCGGAGGAAAATACATAATCATACAATAATATTGCTCGTATCTGGAAATAGTCTTAATTTTAACAGTTTCTTGAGTTTCTATTAGTCATCTTTCTCCAAGGTGATTAAGTACCAGCTGTAACGCACCTCTGTTAAGTCATGCAACTAGCAATGTAATGGCATAATAGGTATTTTCTCATCATAGGTAAGTTTAACCAAATAGGGTCCACTAAGGTATCTATTAAAAAAAAAACTTTACCCACGTATTCAAATTCAAACTTTTTTACCATCTAGATTCTTTTCTTCTTTAAGATGTTGTTAAATCCCAATTACACCACATAAACAGCCAAATGCAACAAGCACTCTCTTTGGACCATGTCAATTTTTCTGTTGATTGATCAATGATATAATATGTTGACCAACGTTATTTAAAATTTATTCAGTTTCAGGAAGACATTTAACCCTTTCCCTACGAACACCGTGTATACATGGCGTGAATTTTCTGATGCAAATGGCCGAATGCTGTGTTTATATGGCGTGAATTTTCCGATGCTAGCGGATGAAGGACGTTTTTATCCATCATTGCGGACAAGCCAGGTAAAAGGGTCCCAGGCGTCATTAGGGACCCCACCATGTGAGAGGTCCAACCCTTCCTCTCACTCCGGGTATGGATTATCTCGACCCTTTCCCACACTGAAGATCCCCCTCAAGGTAGGTCCCTGCGGTCAATTATTTCTTTACCCTTTGCAATAGCTAAAAAAGAAGTTATTACGTTAATCGTAAATTAAAGCTGAGAATTGCATTCTCACTGTTCCTCTGTGCGGTTACTAATTTTAAATGGAATTCTAACGTTTATATTAACGGAGTTCATCTCAAAAGGAAATTCAGACTAATTTTGAAGATGTTAAAATTCAAGTTTGGGAATGAAAAATGTTTCATACAAGTTGCAGGTAAAGTTTTTAGTGACACAATCGTTGGTTTTTTCAATGCGCATGTGTCATTAAGCACATGGTCTTTACCATTTGGTGGGTGCGATAGGAAGTAACATCATGACTTCTTTTCAATATGGCTTCACCCAGGAAATTTGCTTCAGTAGTATTACCCTAATTTCATCTTTCATTGCTCAAGAATACTAGCTGAAGAAATCAATTTATGTATGGGATTCAATCATCGACTTACGCGGGCCAGAGATAGAATATAAATTTTATACTGTGGAGGATTTTTTATTCCTAGAGTCGGGTGATTGCACAGAATAATGTCAATGCATTAATTTCATGGTCAGATTTTCCTCTTGTGTACTCAATCCAATTATTTGGTTGAATGGAATGATATTAGCAAAATTAGGGAACAATATTGTTTGGATCTACATCTAGATATATGCGTTACCCTGCTAGTCACATCATAAGTTTACAGTAAAGGTGAAATTTAGTGAAATATCCAATAGAAATCCTTTACAAAATTGGTGCCATAGTAAAATAAAACATGATTCTTTCAGTGCTTTTCCTTGAGTCAAAAATGCAAAAACCAATTTTTAAAACCCTTACAACAGAATCTTTAATACAAGCGCATAATAAATGCAAATGCCTACATGTCGCATTTAACGCAAATAAATGCATTCTGTTAAAAAATAGGAATAAACAGTACAAAATAAAGGATGGTTTCCACAGACACATGCTGTGCGTAGCAGCCCTCAGCATGAATGGAATAAGAATAACTCCACCCTGGTAATTACTCTCATGTGTGGGTCTCTGGTCATGACCCCTAAGGAGGTGGTCTCAACCATGCAGCGCCTAGGCCTATCATTGGAACACATTTTCCTGGTGCATTAATGTATTCCTGGAAAAACGTAGTAAACCCCCAACTAGCTAAGCTAGAAGTAAATTGGTGCACTTAGGCTTCTGCTGAAATATTTCAAAGGAGAGAGATATCCTCACACTGCTCAGAATATTTTCTTTTCAAAAGTTATCTTGGGTCATATTCAAACAGAGCTGTTAATGTCCGGTACGCACTCTGCGACCCTCTCCTGCTTGGATTTCCTTTCAAATGATGTTTTAGTATAATTACATTTTTCTTAGAATTATTTCGTCTGGATTTACCCGAAACACCTTTAGTTGGTTCCTCATAGCTCTCAGTTAGTTATAATTACGAGCTCGGCGGGTTCGGATGGTATCACTTGCTTTCTGCACTAGTGGAGCATTGAATGATTTTCACGGACACGACATCACTTGGTCTGCAAATATGTCCAAGCTAACCATGGATGAGTCCATCCTAGAAATATTAACAAGGAGTGATAGTGAGGACGAGGATTTGTTTAGTGACTCTGAAGATGATATTTCACTCGTAGAAACAACTTCATCTGGTGACTTAGAACCTGTATTGCTGCCGTCTACATCGAGTGCTACTAGAGATGCACGGTTTCCTGGGTCTTTGGAATCGGAATGCTCATTGAGCAAAGAGGCAGTATCTGCTCCCAAGAGAAGAAGGATTTCTAGCAATGGTATTTTTTTAGGATCAGCATTTTATATTTGTGCATAATTCATGCATACACTATGAATTATTTATATATACTAAGTGAAACTACACTCTTAATACTCTTTAGGCATTCCAAGCAACAAATTCGTAAGTATCGAGGACTTCTACGAGATTAGAATGAAAAGATTTACTTAATGATCTGTAGTAAATCACAGAACTTTGTAAAACTCAATTTAATGACTTAATATCAACTATACAAAAGATACATTTCGCACATCAGGCATGGCTTCTAGCACCCGCTGATAGCGTCCCGGAAGTGATGCTTGTTCCCAAAAATGACGATCAAAAATATACACAAACAAAAGAACATCAAAATATCTCAATACCCCCACACATATTTCCCAAAAAAATATAGAAACACAAAACAAGCATACATTATATAACTCTGAACAAAACTTTCCAAAACTTATTCTTTTCGGGCTTCCTTTTGCTTGTACCTGCTTACCTTCTTCCAAACCTTGGTCTCCTGGCCCAGTGATGGGAGAATGCAAGCCATCATCTGCAGCCCTACTCTCCTCCTGTGGTGGCTCGTCCACCCCCTGATCTGTTCCATTTGGGCTAGGCAGAGGTTCTTCCCACACCCTACTTGAAAAACCCTGCGGAGCCCCCAGAGTAATGCCCACACACTGCACTTCCCAACTCCTCATATTGGCTGTTACAAAAACTACCAACTCGAATTATTTGGTCAGTGTGCCTAATCCATAGCTGACCACTATCTAAAATCCTACAGCGGTAATTCCTTTTTCCCAAAACTGTTTCTATCTCCCCCTTTTTCCATTTCTTTTTATTGAGAGTAGTATAATCCCGGACATATACTTGCTCACCCAACTCAAACTGGTCTTCCCTCTTCCCATTAACCTGCCTACTATGTGAATCCTGTCTCTTGTCTTTACTCGCATGGATCAAATCCAGTCTAGTTTTGGGGTTTCTACCAAACATCAAACTAGCCGGTGACTTCCCTGTGGTACAATGGGGTGTAGTTCTATATGAAAGCAAATACCTTGCCACCAGAGCATCCCACTTGCATCCCTTATTTGCTGGGTCCCCCAATAATTTCTTTAATCCTGCCTTAAATGACCAGACTGCATTTTCTGCTGCCCCATTTGTAGCGGGATGGAAAGGTGGAGATGTGGAATGGACTATTCCATTATAAATACAGAATTCCTTTGAAATAATTTGCCTCCAATTGTCACTAACAATTTGGTTTGGCAACCCATACCTGGCAAAGGCAAAAAATTCCCTCAAAGCTGCGAGGACCCACTTTGTGTCTGCCTTCCCTTTCACCTCTACCCACTTGCTATATGCATCTGTGATTAGGAAAAATACTTTTCCCCAAACAGGGCCCAAAAAGTCAATATGAATCCTGTGAAAAACTCCATTGGCTTCTGGCCATTTCTCTAACTTTGCCTTGGGAGGGTCTGGTCGATTCATAAGATATGAGTGGCAAGATCTAGTTAGTTCCTCCAACTCTTTGTCCAAATTTGGCCACCATATGTAATTCCTAGCCAAAGCTTTCATCTTAGATGCCCCCATGTGAGAGGCATGAACCTGCCTCAGCATTGCCCCTCTCAGTGATTTAGGTATCACTACTCTGTGGCCCCACATCAAAATATCCTCATCAACATCTAATTCCACCTTTCTATTATCAAATGGCATTAAATTGCCTTCAACATTTTTAGGCCATCCCTGTACCATATACCTGAGCACCTTTTTCAGAATAGGGTCCTTTAGGGTCTCTGCCCGAATATCTTTCACACTAATGGGAATAGTTGTTTCTATGAAATGGAAGCTGCTCACCTGCTCCTATTTACTCTCTTCAGAGTGAGTTAGAGGCAACCGGAACAGCCCATCTGCCACTCCATTGTCTTCACCTTTGACATATTTGAATACATAATCAAACCCAGATAGATATGCAGCCCACCTTTGCAATCTACCAGCCGCCATCAAAGGTATTCCCTTACTTTCTCCAAATAATGCTGTCAGGGCTTTATGGTCAGTCATAAGCTCAAATTTATTTCCCATTGAATATTGATATAGTCTTTTGACCCCCCAATACACAGCTAAAGCCTCCCTATGCACCACTGAATAGTTCCTTTCAGCTTGGGATAACCTACGGGAAACATAACAAATTGATCTGGACACACCATTTGGACCAACTTGCATTAGAGGTACCCCCAATCCTTCCTGGGAAGAATCACACATTACCCTAACAGGCATCTTTGGGTTATAATGGGCCAAGACTTCCTTTGAAGCCAAGGTCGCTTTAGCCTTCATAAATGCATCCTCACACTTGTTTCCCCGTGAAAATTTCGTTTCCTTTTTTAGTAACTCATACAGTGGGGACAATATCACAGATAATTTGGGAATAAACCTCCCATAGTACGTTACCATTCCCAGAAATGCCCGTACCTCCTCCTGCGATTGTGGTCTGGGTATCTCAGAAATGGCCCTAACCTTATCTGGATCCCTAGCCAGACCAGCCCTGCTTAAAATATGCCCCAAATATTTAATTTGCGGCTGAAAAAAGAACATTTATTTAAGTTTAACAGAAATCCCACTCCCCTGAGCCTCTCAAATACTGATCTCAAATTCCTGAGATGCTCCCCTTTGGTAGCCCCTGTGACCAGGCAATCGTCAGCAAAACTAATCACCCCAGGCACTCCTTGCAAAACTTTCTCCACTTCCCTTTGGAATAAAGCACAGGCTGGCTTAATACCATAGGGAAACCTATTTACTTCAAATACTCCTAAATGTGTGCTACATGCCAACAACTTCTTGATTTGTCAGACACTACCAATTGATTACACGCATTCCTAAAATCCAATTTTGTGAAATACTCACCACGCAGGAGAGCAGAAAACAACTGTTCAATGAGGGGTAATGGATGCTGTACATCCCTGAGGTACCTATTTAAGGTGGTTTTATAATCCCCACACAATCTTAACCCTCCATTTTCCTTTCTCACAACTACCAAAGGCGTGTCCCATTCTGACCTGTCTACTTTGGTGATTACTCCTTCTTTTTCTAGCCTGGCAATTTCCTGCTCCACTGCCTTCCTAAAGGCAAAAGGCACTAGAAACGGTTTTACAGAAGATGGGCTTTGCACTCTCCTCCACTTCCAGGGCGACCAATGTTGTGGAACAGGTTCCAAGCTTCGACTAAAAAAGATCCTGAACTTCAAACAAAAGACATTTCAAATCATAATCGGGCCCTTTTTCAGACAGTAATTCATTCACATTAAAAGTCAATAAGTTGAATGATTTTAGTAAGTCTCTCCCTAACAAAGGGTTAGTTCCTCCTTTTACCATAAGGAAATTACATTTAACTAGCTCATTCTCATTATTATCTCTTGTAACATTGCATTTCACCTCCCCAATGGGAGTAATTAACCCTCCATCATAAGTTCTTAAGTTTATCCTTGTGGGATGCACTTCAACATTTGGAAACATTTCTTTGAACAAGGCGTCAGGGATTATTGACAGACCACTGCCTGTATCAATTTCAAACTCAAAATCCACCCCTTCAAACTGCCTCACCAACCATGGCTGAACTCCCCTTTTAGGCTTGAGGTTAAACAACGTCACCTCCTCACTCTCATTAGGTTTTTTACCTGAACACTTTTTGCCTTGCATACCACTTCAAGGTGCCCCACTTTATTGCAAATTTTACACTTGTACTCCCTGTACTTGCAGCAACTGAACTTGGGGTCGGCTTTGCCACACGCAAAACACTTAAGGACTGGCTTCACTCCTTGCCCTTTTCTCTCCTTTCTATCTATTTCAGCCCCACGCTGACCCGCGCCTTTAGCCCTGTCGCGGACCTGGACCGGATGTTGCGAGGAACTTGTGCACTCCTGAGGGAGAGCACCGTCCAATTGGACGGTGCTCTCCCTCAAGCTGGCTTCTCTCTTCAGCTCGATCTCCACTAAGTCTGCCAGCTTAACTGTAGGGCTCTCCTCACTGAGCCTATCCAATATCGGCCCCCGTTTAAGCCCCGTGACAAACTTGTCCCCGACTTTGTCGTCTAGCTGCTGTCCAAACTTGCACAAAACTGCAGCATTCTTCACCTTTGCGAACCAGTCGCTTATCGCTTCGTCGGTATCTTGGCGTAAATCATAAAACATCACCCGCTGCCTGAAAATACTCACTTGCGGGGAGAAAAACTTAGCGCATAGGTTGTCGTATGACAATGAGCTCGGTAATGTCGGGTCACAAATGTCCCGCAACGTGGTGTAGGCCTCCTGTCCGATAACCATTAAAAGTACCGCTACTTTTCTATCACTATCAATACCGTTAGCAATGATGTATTGGTCCAATCGCTCCTTGTACATAGACCAATTTCCCCCGCCTGAAACTCGCTGATTGCGCCTATTGAGCCCATCATGGTGACCGCCGTGGCATTTCTTTACGAAACTCGCACAACTCACGCGAAATTAAAGGTACATCCTCGTCGCCATTTGATCGGTAGTAACTCACAGAACTTTGTAAAACTCAATTTAATTACTTAATATCAACGATAAAAAAAGATACATTTCGTACATCAGGCATGGCTTCTAGCACCCTCTGATAGCGTCCCGGAAGGGACGTTTGTTCCCAAAAATGACGATGAAAAATATACACAAACAAAAGAACATCAAAATATCACACCTAAAAATTTCAAATTGCAACCGTTTTGAGAATGCACATAGAAGGCAGACACCAGGTTGGGAGGGAGAATGCAGAAACGATGTAAAATATGTGAATACCTGAAAGTAAATACCTAGAAATATGCGCAGTGTAATAAAAGTTGTCATTTAGTTCAAAACACAAAAATATTTCCCGACGAATTTCCTTTACTGAGGTAATGATTGAACAAAAATCCAGGATAATGATGAAGAATTTCTCCTTAAAATGTGAAAAATAAAAAAATGTATTCGGTTATCCATGAAACAATGCACTTTAAGTTGAAAATCCTAAAGTTTATCTTAGAACTTCGTTTAAAAATTCTAGACGCCCTGCAAATTGAATGGGATACATTGGTGTACTGACATTTGTGGCCAAAGCAACAATTTTTGAAAATTAAAATCAACCTAATAACAATAATATGACCGCATAAATACACGACGATGGGCTACCTGCGAGTAAAGGTGCGAGGATTATCTACCTCGGCCATCGAGGGAAGGGTCGGGCACCCCGCTAGGCAAGGTCGTTAAGTGGAGGAAACTGCTACACGATTCCTTGCTGCGAAAGAGCTCCCAACAGGGGGTGGAAAAAAATTCGAGGAGCATGTGTACAGCCGGAATCATTTCCACGGGGAAGTGTCCGATGCGGAAGGGTTAATGCATGTGCTTGATATGGATAAAATTAAAAGATGGCTTTAATAAAAAGGAAAGTGTGAAACAAAAATTCAATCCTCATCAGTAATAAAGTAAAAATCAGGATATTGAGCATTCATCCATTAAAATGAATACATGCAATTATTATTAGAGCCTAATTAAATTAAGGGTAGGAAGCAGATGACACGTAAAACAGTGAATAGCATTATTTAAAGTGTAACTCCATGTAGTGGAATGGAAAAATGTTGGGTCCCATTCATTAAATTTTGAAGAGACTTCTGAATATGTTACATATTATCATTAGGTAAGACAACTCGCCACAGGTGGTCTGGATACATCTTTATTTGGAATGGTAGTAGCGCAATATGTGACAATGTATATATATAGATCATAACCTAAAGACTTGGACAACTGTCCCGAGAAATTGAATGATTCCCATGTCTCATGATACAATATTTGAAAGAAGCCATAGCATAAGAGAGGCCTAAAGGCTTTGGCTATGTTGCTGAGCATTCCCGTCATTTGTTGACTCCTGTTCTAAAAAGTATATCCTCAGCACCGTGTACGATGTGCCAACTACAAGATTTTTCCAACCCGGCCCCATTCAATCAGGCTCGGAAAATGGGTGGGTGTAATCATATTTTTGAAAGTAATAGTATGTACATATCAATGGCAGGCGTTATCCTCGTGACCGTTATTCCGGCAGGCAATGGTATCAGACCTCCCAACATATCTAATGTGTGCCTCATTGCTGAGCTGAGAGTTGAAATTGTGAGTGGGCTGATTGTGGGTGGATGGTTGTAGGCAGCGAAATAAGACAAGGTTGCCAACTGTAGGCTCTGGGAGAATCAGTCTCCCGGAACATCCGAGAAAGTGGACGAGGAAAGGTACACAAAGGGCTAAGTTCAGCGTGACAAGAATTCTCCTCGCTATTAGGAGTATCATCGGGAACAGAAACAGGCATCACCACGCGCGAGTTCCGTGAAGAGACTTGTATAGAAGAAACAGCGCCAACAGGCACGGCAGAAGTCAGCATTATCTTAATACGTTTTTTGGCGAAGTCGAGAAATTGAAGGACCGAAGCGAACGGATTGTTGTTCAACGTCTCTTCAAAACGAGAAACAGTTTCTTGATCAACTACGCAAACAGCCAGCCTAAATAGAATAAATTCACCTAAATTGGGAATATTGAGCACATTTAAGGCCGCATAAATTTCCAAAAATGTATTAAGAAATTGCTGAAGAGATAACAAGGACCCAGACTTGACCGGAGAGAACTCTAAGACCTTATTCAAATAATTAAATCCTAAGATTCTTGGATTATCATGATCGCATAGTTCCTTCCAAGCTGATGGATAATGGACCTCACCGAAGGGCACTGCAGCAATTAATGCAGCTGCTTTACCTTGAGGGGCGGTCTTTAAATAAGAAAACTTCTCCACAAGGGAAATATCCTCTCTCTCGTGAATGACAGATTTAAAAGATCGCGAAAAGCTTCCAATTCCGAGATAACACCAGAAAAACGGGGAACTTCAATCATGGGAAGCCGGGAAAACCTAGCTGCAACCGGAGGATTAGACTCCTCAACAGAATTATTCGATGTGGATGAACTGGACAGTTTTTCTAAAACAGAGAGAATTAAATAAAAGTGCTCCTCAACGTTTTCTGAAGACACGAGTCCAATGAGAATGCACCCGGTTGATGACAATTGAGGTCAAACTCGAATATAGTAGTCTCTTGGGCACACTGAAATTTAATGTAGATACCCCGAATGTCAACGCCATGAGTGTGGAACATAACTTTGGGATGAATGGACATTTCTGCTACCGACTCATTTATTTCTTTAGCTAATTCATATGCAACAGTGATCGTTGCATTGAACTTATCCCACTTGAAGCGAAGAAGCTGTAGCAGCCCATCAAACTGTTCCCTCGTCATAGCTACCCTTTTCTTTGTTTCCTCCGCCCCACTGGTTAATTAGAATACCGAAGAGAAAGATTGAAAAACAAAAAAAAATTCTCCAAAGAAAATGAACATTACCCTTCCCGGGTTTCAGCACCATGATCGAACCCACTCGGGGCCAACGGCAGCCCAATCAAAAGGCCGAAGAGGTAGGCCTTTGGGAGGGGGAACTTTATCACCGGGAAGAAAAGCCATTCATAATGGGAGAGCAAACAAAACAAAAACTTATGAAGAGCGGGAGGCGGGAAGGGCACTCACCTGGTCCTCTGCTAGCTGAAGAAAGACGCCCACCCATGGCAGCATGAAAAAGCCCAACCTCACCCCGAGGCCTGGCGAATGAAGAATGCCTCCTCTCCGCTCGCACGTGCAAATACATGAGGGTGAATGAAACTTCTTCAAGAAACATAACATGTGCAAAATGCGCCCAAAGAAGGAAAGGAGGGAGATTTAAAATGGGAATGTAAGGAACACAAGAAGCCTACCTCCCGAGGTGCCAACAGGGAAAGCTATCAAGGTTCATGCCAACCGTCTGAAACCATTATTTTAACTGTTTCAGAGGCACCTTCAGACTTTCGCAGGGATGGAGCTCTTAATGCTGATTCTCCTGCTACATGCAAGAATTACGGAAGAAACTGACTTTAGTGTAACTAGAGTAGAAGATTTTCCCGGTCTGTATTATGAATATAAAGGAGAAGCACAGGTTTATAATTCCGAATGGAAGGTGTTTAGGTATGTAAATTTAAAAGAAATTGATAATAAATTGGAAATAGTGTTCAAATATGTAGAGACCACCTCAAATCTCTGCAGAAAAGGTAGTGAGAACCTGTGGGCAAATTTGACTGACTGTATGTCCTAGTTAGAATATGTCCCTGTTGAAATTAATCTTATTAAAAGGACAACATCGCTAATTGGGCAAATGGTTAAAGTCGGGAGGACCCTGTAAGGATAAAGAGAAGTGTGTTCAATTTTGTCAGAGAAGTGAGCAAGATCCTTTTTGGTACCATGGATGAAGAGGATACTTCATACTACATGGATAAAATAGGACAATTAGAGAAAGAACAGGTAGAACTGCTCAAACTAAGGAGCAGATCACAGGGGTTAAATCTACCCTCCGTACCATTAACTCTACAGTCAGAGAGATAAATGCCAATAAGGAAATGTTAATGAAAGGATTAACAGCAGTAGTGTCACATATCCATGAAGAAGATGGGAAGATAAGGGAAGGATTCAAATACGCGTCCCTTATGACAGCTGTAAATGGACACATTATTCAACGGAACCGTTTGATTGCAGATGTGAAAAGAGACTATGAACTGATAATGAGTGCAGTGGAAAATGCTCAAAAGGGAATCTTACAACCCCATATCATTACGCCAGAGCAAATCATCACGACGATGCAACAAAGCAGGGATAAAATACCAAAAGACCTCTCCCTTCCCTTCGAGTGTGACTATTGATAGTGTTCTTTTAAAAATAATTGATTTTGATGTGTTCATTAATGGAAATGTACTTGCATATGTCGTGCAAATTCCTCTGACTACTCACCTAAAGTTTAATGCGTATCATGTTACTCCTTTCCTGATACGAATGGAAACTAAGTTTGTGTTTATACACCCAGAGAAACCTTTTTTAATGGATATCACCAAACAATACTATTGTAAAATTAACCAGAATGAGTTTGATAAAAATAAGGTCATTAGTAAATATTGGAGACTTTGTAAACAAACGTATCCCCTGAAGTCTACCCACTTGCGCGAAGAATGTGAAGCCAAGATGCTCAAACCTATAAGGTAGGTTCCATATGACTGTTCGCAAAGAATAGTAGCTCTTTACAATACCTTGTGGACTGAATTATATGAAAATGAGTGGCTATATGTTGCACCTGTGGCAGAGGTCACGACAATTCTCTGCCAAGGCCATGATCCTGTGGACGTAACTTTAGAGGGTACAGGGAAATTACGACTTAATAAAAAATGTAAGGGGTATGGATTAAAAACACTAATACAATCTCAGGTGACGGTTAATAGCAATGTTAGTAAAAAGGATCTAATATCACCCCTTAGTCTTAGTTATGAGTGTTGTGAAAATTTAAATATTAAGCTAAATTTGAGTAAATTGCACTTAGACACACCTTTAAGGCACATAATTAATAAAGTGGAAGATTTAGGGCTGTATTCATAGTCGTTACCTGGGTGTCCCCCAGGTGTGGGGGAGCCCCTTGGCTCAGAAATAGTATTCATAGTCGTTACCCAGGGGACTGTTGTCCCCTAACCCTCCCCCAGGCCGTCAGTTTCCTGGGTAAGGCATGAAGCTTACCCAAAGCTCCCCTAACGCAGTACTGATGCCCACGCGTGGGACGAATGGATACTACTGTACTAATGGCAGTACATGATAATATCAACATCTTTCCATAGTAACGTCTTCTGTTTACAAACACGAGTACTTATTGAATCACCCTCGTATTCCTCATCATTCAAATTACATAAATATTTAAGTAATATTGAAATCATTCTCTCATATTCCTTCAATCATTTTTCATCAACATTTTGTAATAGTATACTGTATTAGTGTTTATAGCGTGCTTGGTTACGGTGAGAAATGAGCATCAAAAACATGGAGAACCATTCAGCGAAACCGTTCATATGTATTTTTGCGTGTGATTGTTGCCAAATCTCTTACCCAGGCGTCCCCTGCCTGGGTGTTACCCAGGTAAGGTTTATGAATCACTCAGCGTAGGGGACCCCTAGGTGTAACCTGGCTAGGGGATACCCAGGAAACCCCTAGGAATACGACTATGAATACGGGCATTAGAATTCCCTAGTAAAAAGGTGGAAGATGTGGAAAAACTCATAGTGGAACAAGAGTCATTCAAGCGAAGTGCTACATTTATCTTTTATGACATATGTGGGTCTGATTGTGATTGGATTAATATTATGTTTTTATTGTTTCAAGTGTTTTAAAATATGTTGGCCAAAGGCTTGTAAATGCTGTAAAAAGGATGGGTTGGGCACAATTATTGAATTTCGCCCTACAATTGTTAACAAGGGGCACACCTCAAATCCCAGCCTTACTGAAAATGTTGGTGAAGAGGAAGAATGTATAAGACTCACAACTCTATATCTTCCATATTCTTCCACTCAGAAATCTAGCTCCCTACCGAGTATAGCAGGTAAACGATAGAGAAAGTGATCAATGTCAATGAGTCACTTTCTCTCCTAAAGGGGACAGTGTAATGGCGGGTCGCCATTCTGCCTTCCATTAACTTTACCGTTATAGTCTGAGGTCTAGGATGCATCGACGTAGGGATGACAAATAGAAATGAGCTTTTTCTGAGTCTCAAATTTGGGAATGGATCACGAGGCCTGGTACCGTAGTGGCCCAGTTGAGTCATTCCCACGCTGTCTGCCTGGATCTCGGCGTACATATAATGCCGGTCAAATACAGGTGAAGGGGGGAATCTGTAAGCAGTCTGCTATGCTGCCGGTTGATGAGACGCTAAATAAAACTTCTCTATTCATACCAATGCTTGAGTTTCACTCTTTGGTGTCTAACGAACCCCAAATGAGAGCTTTGCAGTGGACGTGGTTCTCTCTCAAAGTTCGACTGTTTAACCACTCGAACGGTCTGGCTATGTCTTTACATCATGTCTCGAACCTTCGGGCATGACACATCAAACCAATAGTAAAGAACAGTCATGCTATGATCCAAAAATTTATTTTTGTGGAATAAGTTATATAAATAACAACTTCACCTCATAACACAAGCTGCACTTAAAAAACCTCACTCGCCCTTATTGCACATCCCAAAAATAAAATTAAGGTGAGTATAAATAAATAATAGTTACTATTTGAACGCACTAGTCAACTGGAAGTGGCATTCCAAGGAAGCCTATAATTGAGAAAATACTGATATAAGTTTTCACAGACCCATGTCTACGAAGAGACATCCTTTGAAGTTTATGAAAAATAATTATGTATCACAATGCCACAAATCATCATGGATGACATGGAACCACAGCTAGTGTCTAGTTCACAAACACCAGTTTTGTTAAGAAACTGTCACAGGTTGAAGTTACACATCACCATCCTTACAATGAGCAGCATTCATCACCATTTATAAGCCACTGAAACAAAATGTGAGCTGCATTCAAAACAACTAATTCCATCTCCATTGTAACACATGAAAAGAAATGTTCACATAGCTAAGAATTCAGCTCCTAATTTAGAAATACTGAATAAACCTATGCATTTACAACAAATAATTGATCACATACTGACAAAAACTCCATTACGACAACTATCTGGGTTAAGGACACTTAAAATGTGCTCTAAGACTTGGAGAGAGTTAGTGGCATGTGACAAGAATAATCTTTCAGCATTTACACAATGTATAACACTGCTCAATTTATTTACTCTTCACCACAGCTTCCTAGGAGCCAAACTTATGCACTGTATGCCACTGCCCTAATTCATATCCATTTCAAACACCTTAGTTCCAAAATCCATATCTAAAACACATGAAATGGTTTCAGATATTAAATCTCCCCATGCATTACAAATAAATGCAACAAGTACAGCAATGAACTGATGGAGAAAGAGAAAAGAATAAAATGTGCATAGTGTCTTTTAAAAATGCCCAGTTAAAAAAAATTGAGTGGTAATGGAGCTTCCCAAGTTAAGTCAAAGCAGTGATTGCATTCATTCCCGGCAGTACCTATTACATTTTCCATGAGCTTATCTTTCTCCACCAAAAGCTAAGGAACAATTTTGTTTGACCGAATTAAAGATAAAATTTATGTTGAATCCTTCATTCTCAGAGTATGTATCATTCTCAAAAATATCAACCCAAAGAGCATATCTCAAATTGATTAGAAAAGACAACCAAAGCTCTGCAGTTAAACCATTCACAAATAAATGCAATATATAAACATAGTATATCATTCAAATACACTCATTGCAATTCTCAAAAAATTGGCAGTGATACATTCTTTGGTAAATTTCACTAGTATTTACACGATTGACAATATACAAATTATTCCACAGGAATAACAGGGGAAATATTCAATAATATTTTAACAAGAATTTATGTAACAAAAACTTAACACTGTTGTGACATTCTCCACTATTTTCCAGAACAAGGATCACCGGAATGAAAGCCCATAACGGAGTGTGACTTGAGGCGTGTGAGTGGACGCAACAGCAAGCAGCAGAGGCACATCATTGGCTTCAAGGTCCAGAGATGTCGTCACACGTGCCATATTGCAGAATTCAGTGGTGAGCAACAGTTGCGCCAAAGAATGACTTCGGAGCCAAATCTCCCGCAGTTTAGACTCCAGATGAAGTAAACACTGCAAAGAGTATAAGGTCGACATTCCAAACTGAGTAGAAGTGCAAATGCATATACTTCACGTCTAGTTTCATTTCCAATAAGGGAAATGTCCTTTGGCAAAGAGAAGCCCAGTATTCACATTTCCAGAAAATTGACAGGTGGGAGAGGCTGGATGTTGCATATATGGTGAAACCTCACTTTTACTCCCACAGACTTTACGTTTTCCCTTCATTTACAACATTTTTTGATGGCCCAACAATCATTAATGCTCTGGTTGGGCCACACCTTGAATACGCCATAAGCATTTGGGACTCTGCTCATAAAGATTTAACGAAAAAAACTAATAATATACAAAAAAGCTACATGCTTTGTTAAAAACTGCTTCAGAACATCAGAACTGGTATGTTTCAGAGTGATACAGAGAATATTATGGTGACACCTCACAATATCTCTCGGTCTGACAGAAGCAATAAAATAAAGAGAGATTCATTGCCAAACAGATAGGCACAAAAAATCATTCTTTCCACGCACCATACGCGACCACAATAAAAACTAAGCTCCACTAAATACACTCCCATAATACATGTCACCATTCCATCTCAAAACACTTACACCTTTACACGGCTGGTGACCTAACACCCCCTGCCAGACGCCCATGCAGCGGCTCGCAGGGTATTATGTAGATGTATTGTATCCTTGTAATACAATCCTATCCTGATTTACACTTTCAAATTATGAAATTTCTAGCAATTTACCACAACTGATAAGGGGCAAGATGGCAGCCAGCACACTACATGTGTACCAGTTAACGACCTACCCAGAGTTTGAAGCCGAATACTAAGAGAATGCCTGAGTCGACTTTAATGAAACAAACGTCCACACGTAGATTGTTTTATTTAATGAGAGATAATTGCAATTAAAAATGTTTCCATTGCAGTCCAAATTTCGCTACTAGCATAACAATGAGAATAAGAGCTTATTTTTCGAGCCTCCAGCAGCTTAAACTCCTGAAATTTGCCGGATCACTGCATATTTAATTTCGGTTCAATTGCCATCCAACAACATTCTCTCGACCTTTTATCAGTGATTTCTGAAAGTTTTGATTTGCTAACTTCATTTGTTACAGAGCTGTGTTACTTTTGTGGAACACCATAATTCCTATTTATACAGGTCATAGAGACCAGATTGTGACACCATGGCCCTCATCTTGAATTCAGTATTATGATCCCAGTGCTTCTGGAAACATAAGCCAACAGAATAATTGATATCAATTTTTACTTATATCACATATGACTACAGATTATGTGCATGCCCTGTAGAGTTTGCTATGCAAATACATGGCATACCGATCAAGTTGAATTTTCTAAAAAAGAAATGGCACTTCACACATTAGCTAGAGTAGGTATTGTTGACTTAAAAGAATCACATGACAAGATAGACCATTTCAAAATTCAGCATAGGTAGTAATGTCTAAAACAGCAAATGTGAATCTGAAAGCTTATGTCTCAAAACGGTCTCACTGGAAGAGTTAAACTTTGCGAAATCATGTTAATGGCTATATGCTCCTAAAGAAAATTTTGATGTGAATGCATCAGATCTTTCTGATGATAAACTGCCACACAAGACCCAAGACTTCAAAGGGGATCCCTGCTACAGGGACAAACACAACAAAGCTCACTTCATTATCTTGTTAGGAGCCAAAGCAGATGGCAATGAGAGACTGAAGCCCTTAATTGTGAAAAATCTAGAAATCCACGTAGAAAACATTAGGAACTTGTTGCCTACAATCTATCTAGCCAAAACTATGGCATGGATGTCTTCTAGTATTTTCAAAGGACCAATGCATGCTCTGCATGCAAAGACTTAGGGCCCTGACAGAACAATCCTTTTGTTATTGGATCAGTGCCTTGCCTACCCTGGAAGATTGTAATTAAAAACAAATTATTATTTTTTTCAATTGCACCAGATTGATGCAGCCACTAGAATTTAGGTATAATCTATTCAAATTAAATAAAATTATTAAAAATTTGGAGATAATTGAGCTTCAATTTCCTGTAAATTAAGATTTCCCTTAACATTTTCCCACACTTTACACTTTTGTTCTTTGGCCTACTTCAAAGTTTAAAAGTGGGGTTTCACTGTAGGCAAGTCTACTTTCTGAATATTTAGTTTTTCATTTATTCTTGCCCAACGATATATGGGTAATATTGAAAGCTATGCCCTAATTTATTGTTTCATTGGTAGACATTTTTCAGCAGGTGACTACAAACAAAAATAAAATCTGAACCTCATCGAGAAATTAAGAGGAATTCATGCATCATGAAATAATAAACCATGAAATTTTCTACTGACTAAATTAATTTTGGGCTCGGGTTCCTCCATTGATACATCACATTCAGGTGACAAAAGACGCTCAGGGTGCATTAGTTGTACTTTGGAATTTAATCTTTCATTCATGGTGTTGATTGGCATGATTTTGGATGATACTCTTAGTAAAAACATGAAAAGCTAAGAATGTCTCCACAAATAGAACATTTAATAAAGCTGTCACCAGAACATTTGTATCTGCATGGATGCAGTTCCTGTGGGAATTATAACGTAGGACCAATTTTGAATGCTTTTGAAGATTTAGGGTCTTGGGTTTTCCACCATGTTGGTCCAATGTGAAAGGAGAACAGTCCACCAACCAACTATCCAAGTTTTTCTTCCACGAAACATGTCACTCATAACAAATCTCCTACTCTTCTCACCCTTGGCACCTCTCGTCTCCCAGTTAATGAGGTTTTAGAGTAATAACCTGGGTGAAATCATCCAAGCAGAGTATGTTACACAAAGTAGCCAATATTGACTTCAGCGAGAGTAACAGTTATCATAAATCAATAAAAGAAAGCACAAGGAAGCAGGCGATCAACTGCCTCAAAGGCTACTGAGGTAGATTCAATTTGAGTGAATGCAGCTTACCTTCCACCAGTGCTTCATACTACACTCCCAATTCCCTTTCAATCGTAACATCAATCTAAGGAATTTCAACTCACATATTCTGGAGGGGTTCGAAGGCGCCACAGGATGAGCAGTGACTCGAGCATGTTGGCAACCAATTGAGACATTCCCACGCGCACACCAAGGGTACCCGGCCGATCAACAAGACAAGACCTGGAAGACACCACCTGCACTTCCCTGCAAACAGAAAAGAAGAAACAGTTATGGAATAAACCATTTTTGATACACTATACTACAGTCCCTGACAATAAATCTTACCACCTTGGAGCTGAAAGATTTTTCAGTCCAGAGTTGATGTCAATGTGACATAACAGTTGACCATGCCCCGTGCACAGGAAAGCAATAAAAAAATGGAATAGATCAATGGCTTTCCACCCCATAGCAGGCTGGGAGGAAGCTGCATGGAGGGAAAACTTTGGCCTGCAAATGGATTTTTCTAATGTGGGGAGGGGCCAGGCTTCTGTTTACTCCATAGTGCGGGAGAGAGTGAAAGGGGGATGGCAGTCCCTCCAAGATTCTTCATAATGAATGTCAATACATTTTCTCTGTGATAGGTATGTGCGTCTACCAGTGTGTCCACTAGAGTCGCACCAGTGAATTGCTCAATCCATAAGCAACATCACAACACTAAACAGAGGCATACTCATATTATACAGATTAATTGAATTAGGCAGAGCACTTGACAAGATAGAATGATCTGTCAATCCAACAGCTTCTTACTATGGTAATTTTCTAAACATTTCATTTATTTATAGAGGGAGGAATTAAAAAAGTCTAAATCGATTTTGTTTGCTGATTGCTCCATTCTATCTATGGAAGAAAAAAAGGAATAGCTAGTGTGATGCCAGTTAGTTGCAAACATCAATTGTTGCAGAGTGCTTTTTAGGGGAATGTGAAAATTTAATTGTGCAAGAAGGTTTGAACTGTCTATGAATGAATTAATTAATTCGTAGAGAATGATTTCATCAAAATTAAATCACCTATCTTCAAGGTTATTTAATTTTAGATTTATTCGAAGGTGTTGACAGTCTATTTCTTCTCTAGGAACACCAATCTTATTGCCTATTATTTTTAAGAATTTTATTTGGACTGATTCTAAAATATTTATATGCGTCATTTGATAAGGATTCCAGACTTGAGTGTTATATTCTAAAAGAGGACTTATTAGTGAACAGCAAAGGAAATGAAAAGTAGATGCATTAGAGAAATCTTTTGAAATTCTATGAATACAACCCAAATGTCTCATTGTTTTATTTTAAATTGAAATGTAAAGATTTGATTAATATGAATTAAAGACCTTGATTACTTCCACCATTTTTTTGGACTAGTACTAGTCTCCGGTTTGGTATATGTGAGTTGCATATGGACCTTGTGATGTGATCACATGACTTGTAACTTGTAGCTCTGAGAAACAAACCCCTGGTGTTGATTTACTTCCGAGGAAATCAACTGTAAAGTGTACCTTATTTCGTGGCGAATGGATTAAGCATGTATATTCAGTTCGATAAATCTATCAGAGAGAGAAGGGAATATAGGATGCCTTCTCTATTATTCCAAAGACGACACCACTGGCGCAGTGACTAACTTCCAAGGTAAGCCAAAAGAATTCAACGAATTATCATTACATTTCTAGTATTGAAAATGATATGTTATGCTTGCACTAAAAAATATGTTTATCTTGATTGCAAAATTGGCATGTTGATATTTTAAATGAATGCTAAAAATATTTATAATTATCATTTCACAGATACTTAAAGGGAAATAAATGTTATTTGGGACCCCTCAAATGTCGAGATAGGCGCGTTTCATTGGAGATGTAGACAGATTTTGGTGATGACTGTGAGAGCAAAGAGGAAAGAAAACAGTTCACCTCCATCACAAAGTGCCAGTGAATCTTGTGAGCCGTCACCAAAATCCCCAAAATTTGTTTGCATGCCATTGAGAACCAAAATTAGAGAGGTTAATATCACAAAAGAACATTCTAATTGGTTGCTAGCTACCCTCCAGAAATGAGGATCCCATTTATTGAGGTGCAAATTTCAACTGAAAATGTGGAGTAAAGAGACATACAACAGATTTTGTGAAGCAAGGAGCATGTTACGTGTTACATGTTACGATATGTGGTTGGGGGGGGGGGGAGGAGGGGGGGGCGAGGGGGGTTGAGTCGCAGGAGTTGGGGGCTAATGGTGCTTCATCCTCTGTGAAGGCCTCTCAAATGTGGCAAATGATAGGGGATGGGAATTTCCACCTTTGTGGTCTCAAAGCATTGTAAGCAAACAGTTTGGGAGGGGGGGGAGATGGGATCCGGGAGGAGGGAGTCACTGTAGGAAACTGATGGAGAGAAGATGATAACTGGATTTGAACACATGGTTGATAACGAGGGAAATCTTTCCATGATTTGAGGCTCAACTTGTGGAAGTTGAATTTCACAAATGAAAAAGTAACTTAGTTTTCTTCCACAGATTTATTTTCTTGGTACAACATGTTTCGACACAGTGGTGTCATCATCAGGTACAAGCTCAACAATATTTTTCAGATATATATATTATGAGGGGTTTGGGGGAAGGTAGGAGGGGGGGAGGTGAGGAGGGAGGTTTTCCAGATTCCTAGCCCAACTGCCATCCCTTACCTCCCCCCCCCTCCTGGCTTTCCCTCCTCACCTCCTACCTTCCCCCAATCCCCTGGTGAGACATATTCTTCTTCTTAGTGGAATCTGTCTTCTGACAGGTTTCAACTGGATGCCCTCCAATGCAGTCGGTCCTCAGCATCTTCTTTCATTTGCCTGTAACTTCGGCCATTTTTTATGTCATCAAGCATTCCCATTCTTCTTCTTCCCCTTCCTCGCTTACCTTCTATTTTTCCTTCAATAATTCTTCTAAAAAGACAATTTTGGCATAATGTATGACCCATTCAAGCTGTCTTCCTCTTTTTGATTCCTTAACCTGGTTCCAGGCCCATGATATGTAGTGCAAGGCATTCAGTACACTCAATTTGATTGTCTTTATGTCCCTACCACAATCATGCAGAGATATCAATTTCTGTACAATCATTCTTCGATAGTGCACCTTAAATGAGTGAATTATTCCTAAATCCAATGGTTGGAGTACACTGGTAGTTTGCTGGAAAAAATTTTAACTGTACATTTCTTAAGTGTACATTTGGTGGATGGGCTGGGCACTGATCAATAAACAGCAGAATTTTCCTGTTCTGCGACCCCATTTTCGCATCCAGAGCATCAAGCATTTACATGCTTGAAACACCTAGGACTTTTTGATTTGCCAATCACTAGCGGCTGAAGTTTCTCACTTCCATCTGCATTTGTGATTAATAAGACAGGAAGTCTTTGTTTACTAAGGGCCCCTCCATGACATTGTTCCCCTCTGAAGCACAGTGTTTTTGCACATTAAAAAATAATCCTGTCTCGTCTGCATTGAACACATCTTTTGGGCTGTAACCTTCCAGAAGTCTAATAAGTTCAGATACTTTCCACCGAGATGCAGTCTCAATGTTAACACTTTTACTTTCACCACTCACCGCCTCTTATACAAGATTGTACCTATTTTTGAATCTATCCAACCAACCATTAGATGCCGTGAAATCTTCAATTCCCAATCTTGTGGCAATATACAACGCTTTTTCTCGTAAGATGACGCCATTCACAGGGACATTTGATGATCTTGCACCTAAAAACCACACTTTCAGCATTCGTTCTAATTCTTCATACCTGGAATTCTTTCCATATTTTCTCTTTTTTGACAAATGTCCACACTGGTTTGCATGTTTTATTATCGCATCACGATTTTTCACCATGGTATTCAATGTCGAGACTGGCAATGGGAGTTGCTTCGCCAGGTCGATGCGGGTTCCGGTATGGAAATCAACTTGCTCTAAAATGTTCACTTTGTCCTCAATCAAAAATGTCCGTTTTTCACGTCGCCTTTCCATTTTCAAGCAGGATAATTTCTATTTTCTGTACTAATTGAGGGTAACTTGGCAACAAACGAGTATCTGAACTACCTCACCGATCTACTAGTGTGAACTGTCATGCAACTACAAAGAATTTTTAAATACTACAATTATTTGCGATGCAGTGTGGGCTGAATGGGATAATGCAAGTTTCAATAAGTTTTATATTTAAGTAACCCATCATTGTTACACAACTGTTGAATCAAGTCAGCGCAAATGATCCCAGTTGTCGGTCACATTTTACAGTTCTGGCATTTATCACGTTTCATCACGTCTGGTTTCCTTTCATTCTTAATCATATCAAATTATGTACTAAATCAATATTGTCAACATTCCTCCCGGAGTTCTAACATTATAATTATTACATAGCTGGATAGTTCTACAACTGTATGACTTTCATTTCATATCATGAATATTTTCCTCACAGACATAACGAGATGACGTAGTTCAAATTTCCGACAGTTGTGTCCCACCACATTCAAATTCTTCCCGAAAATAGTGCTCATTACTGCTCTCTCTCTCTTGTATTTTTAAGTACAAATGTACAAAAGAAAGCCAAAAGATGGTTTGTAAGGTCTGATATGCATGAGTAACTGTTTTAGTTAGCAAATTATTTTTTTTAGTCAGCACATCGTGATGCAGATGGCGGGAAAACGGAAAAAAACACTGCGTAAATACAGGGTTTTACATACGTTGGAGAGAGAGGAAACTTGATGGGACGCAAAAAAATACTTGCAATTTGAGGGAAAACATAAATTCCGATAATGCAAATACGGAGTTTTACTGTATATATTTTGTGGAATATACACATTTTTCCCAGTTTCCTTACATTATTTACAAACCAAGTAATTCTCTTTCTGGATTGGATGGATATTTGGGGAGGCAACTGACGGCTAAGGTCATTTGCGCCATAGGGGATAGGTAAGGGAGGAAGGGTGGATAGAAACCTGGCGTCGGCATTAGCCTGGTCTTAGCGAAAGGTGCCAAGGGGACCATGGCATAACGTCTCATCCGATAGACGGAGTACTCAACTTGAAGTGTCCTCCACAAGACACTCTAGTAGGGATCGGGTTCCTCTGAAAAATATCCCCCTCTGCAGGGATTTGAACCCTGGCTGCCTGTGTGGCAGGCGAGTACTCTAGCCACCACACCAACCCGATCCTCCCTCTTTCTTATTCTGTGATTTTGTTACAAGAGCGGTTAAGAAGATATGGTAATTTTTATCCAATCCACGTTCTTCTTTATTTAATTTGGCTTAGTCTGCAAGTGTTCGGAATATGACTTCAATCAAATAAGACAAAGATGAAAAATGAAGATGAAGATATAAAGAAGATGAACATCAAAAAATTTTCCACCGTCCAGTGAGACCCACTGCAATTGAAAATAATTTGAAAACTAACGAAAATAATTGGAATCGAGAGGAAAAATATTTCCCCCTCAGAGAATCAAACTCACCACCTTCAGTAAATGGACAGCATCTCCAACCACTGCGCCATCTTAACTGCTAATGAAGGTGCTTTAAATGAAACTTTTTTTAAATCTGCTCCATGTAAACTGTTAAGCTATGCACAAATTTCATTGCCACATGGAATTGCTATTAGACGTGTCAAGTTTCATTTAAAAATTGCTACATGATGCATGCGAAACGTCACCTTCATAACCTTCGGCAGCATTTTGTATGCCGACAGGCACTATAGTGTGTGCCGCATTATGCCTGCAGCTTTTAATATTTTTTCAACAGACACTGTAAATATTTATTTTTATTTATGAAGAACAAAGTTTTGAGCAGCAGAAAAATATATACCTAGCATAGAATGCATTATTCATAATTATTATTTGCCTGTTTCAAATATTTTAATTTTTCACCAATTTGCTAATTGCTGAATGTCTATTTATGATAATTTGTCACATTTTATACAACCTATCCTATTTAACCTTTGCAATGCTTTTACTACCATAGTCAATTCAAAGACCAATTTGTAATCTGTTTATACTTATCTATTGTATAACAATTTGTAAAAGGGTTTACCTGTTAAATAAATTACTTACTTAAACACATCTCTTTCATTACATCACAAAATTTTCTCGAAACTGTTTTTGTTTTACCATCACACCATGGTTTAGGGCCTCTATAACAATGAACATTTAGCTGGTCCTTTTGAAGGACAGGGAATCATTGGGTTCTAAACACTCATAAAATACCAATATGGGTGAAATTAAAAGGTGCTAAGATACGGAATAACATAATCATGAGACCAAATGTTGAAAAGAAAGAGAGATAGGGAGGCTCTCATTGTCATTACATTCAAAATACAATCAACATTAAATGGAGTCAGAGTTTGAAACTTCGTAGCACCATTTTTTGCTAATTTCTGATACTATATTCCAAGGTTTTGTCTCCAAAGATATTACTAACTGTGGTAGGGCACACAGAAATATACAATTTTAGCCAGAAAAACAGCAAAAGCCTACAATTCAGCAAAAATATGACTGGAAAGGTTTAGAAACACCTCAATGGAAAATAACTAAGAATGCACAAGAATATGTAAAAAAAAATTAAGTTGTGTTAACTTGACAATATTTCTTTATTCCTTACTGATAAAGAAAGACTTTACTGTGAAGTAAATTTCTGTTTAGGTCCATTGTCTTACTTTTAAAGCTAAAGAATTAGATTACGAACTAACCTTCTATAAACAAAAAGAGACATGACTTTGTTAGAGCTGCAAAATTAGTGATGAATGTAAGTTTGATGTTTGTATGTGAGAGCATAAATGCTATTTCAAACCAATGCTTTCCTCCATTCCACAGAACTTACCACTTGTCAGTATTTCCCACCACACAAACTGCCTCCACAACTTCAGGCTCTGAGACAACAGGATAAGGGCTACTGGCAAGCTCTTGTAGCAAATATGGGTGGAAGTGATGGATGGGATGCTGGACGGACAGAGAGAGATCACGCCTCAAATGACTCTCCCAACTGTTAGCACCGGCACTCACTGAGGGACATGCTATTCCTTGAAGCACCATGTGAGGTATATAATGATCTGTGGCCGCACCTAACAGTGAGGATGCCAAACCCCACCCCAAGCCACATTTGCACTCTTCATCCTTGCTATCCCTAACAACAGATCTGAAAAATATTAACACTTAGCATCACACAACAACTCAAAACAAATACAAAAAGATCAGATGCATGTTAAGTACACAAATAATTTAAACAGTAACAATAAGCTAATGAATTCATAACTAAGCAAAAGGTAAATAAAAAAATAAATGTGAGAAAAGAACTTCAATTTAATGTTACAATAGATAAGGCAAAATTGCTACCAAGGTTTCCTCATTTTTTTAAAGATAGGTAATTTTCGGGTTCTCCCCACATTGAACCATTTTTAAGGACGAACATTTTACCGGCATTACAGCCCGCTTCATCAGGTCCTAATGATGGCCCATAGAAATGGTTCAATAAGGGGAGATCCCGAAAATTACAAATAAATAATAATTAGGTTATTTAGCATTTACTGCCTGCCACTTAAAGACAGCAGAAACAGAACACGAGTGAGCTGTGCATCACCCACACCTTCAAAGTTGAGACAAACCAGACTATGATCAACTTAAGCAACCTGTCACAAACCAGCATATCCCAAGGTAGGACATTGCCCAATTAGAAATATAGGCCCCATTGACGACAAATCTTAATATTTATTTGCCCCATGACAAGTTACATACATTGTATATAATATGTAACTAAAAACCTAATAGTGATTCATTAAGCAAGGATGGCAATCACACAAAGAATAGTACACATATTACAAATCATACTGCACTTATGTAAAATAATAAAAATGTTCATTAATCCTTCTGATTACGCCTGATCACCCAGGCATCAGGTTATGTTATTGAATTATGTTAGTTAGGGAATTCCCTAACTTTGGCATGTTTCCAAGGTCAAAATATCCAGTCCACTGTAAATGGACACAAAGAATTCAAGTACAACACATTAACACAGCCACACCATTAAATGATTCATTCATTGGGTACTCGACCAGTTAGGGGCAGGTTTTACTGAAAGTCAAAGGAAATCCTCCAGACTCCTATAAGGCAAAGCCCGAATCCTCTCTATCATGACTTTGAGCAAACCATATCTCCCTCATTACCTCATCCAAACATCTCCACACCCTCCTCCAAATATCAACCATAAGTTCCCTTTCCGGACAAATTAAACCAAGCACTTGCATGTTTGTCTTCCTTTCTCTCCACTGATCCTTCTTCTTCCACCTCCACACCCACATCCCAAATGCCTGCTGCCTATTCTGATCATCCTTTCTTTGATTCCATGCTTCTGGCCAATACAATGCTACACTCAAGTTGCCTGAAGCCTACAACCTGTATTCCTTTCTCAGGGTCCAAGTTTCTGCCCCACGCAAGGCTGCACTCTATATCAAGCTCTTCACCATCCCCTTCTGTATAGTTTAACTAAAAGTCCTCATCGTCAGCTCCCTTTTAGAGCTATACGCATCGTTTTCTAACCTTTTCTCCTCTGTATTTGTTTGTTACTCAGCCTGTTTAGTTCTCCACAATGGGGAGATAATAACTATGTAACATATTTCCAAACACATGTAAAAAGTGTACAGACCAAGGTTTCAACACTTGCGGCCTTATTCATAGCTTCCTTAGTGAACTACTATCGGCTTAGTAGCACGCTAACTAGTCGCCAGCTAACAAAATCGTATTCATAGACAGCTACTAAGCTCATCAGTGCTACGTGTGCTATTATTTTAGTACTGATTCTTAAACACTCTCATGCCTGGTTTGCAGATGTAACCCAATGTTCATGAAAATTTATTAATATTTCGTGATCATCAACATTAGACATAATAATTGAAGAAAAATAATAATATAAATATTTTAAATGTAACAATTCTAAACTAAAGGTTTATAGGTAAATAACAACAGCCAAGATAGCGAAACTAAGAGACAAAAAAAAATAATAAACAGGCAACAAAGGGATGGATAAGAAAGTGATAAGCATGCAAAAATGACGGACGGGAATAAATGGAGAAAAAGTATGATGCAGAGGGAGAGAAATCAATCTAAAAGTGTTCCTGAAGAAGGAATACAAGCATATACATGCATCTTAGGGTTACCATAGAAGGAGCAGGGGAGATTATCGAGGAAAGAGTTAAGGACATGCGGAGGAAACAATCAGACCGAAGGCAGAGAAACGGGGAATTACATCCAGGAATTATTAGGAATTACGTTATGACACAGAATACTGAATAATAATGAAAGGAACTCTACACTCAAGACATTCACAAAACAAAAATAATTAGAGTGATCAAAATCATTTGATGAGAGACTCTCAAACTTTTCAAGATTCTCAAAGATTCAATGGTGAGTGATTAGTTCAAAGAATATTAATCCAACTCATGAAATTATTGTATTATTTAATTACTTATGTAAAATTGGGCCTAATAGTTGTTCTAAACAAACCTTAAGGTTTACATGCCTAAGAGTATATTGCCAATGTTCTTGTGAATAAATGTACATGCTCAATGTTTTACATGAACGTGTTATGATTTAATGTCTGGTATTATATTTTATTTATTTTCTGCCAACGAGGAGCCAGAAAATTGGCTATTAAGGGAGGCTAAATTATATATGACCAGTGTCATAAAGGCATCAACTACATAGGTTACTAGGAGCTAAAAATATGGCGGTTCGTCACAAGTGATCCACCTCGGGTAATAACCTGAAGCCATAGCAGAGACTTTATGCAAAAATACCAAAGGCAGTGGTGGAATTGATTTTCTCAAGTCTGGCAGATGCAATGTGTAGTATTGCTGCTGGATCAAACTCAACATTTTAATCTTTTTCTCTTGGTATGTAACGCCGTTGAGGTGCTCAGTCGTGCTGAAAAAGTGTTTCATTCCACAAAAAACAAAAGAGAGAGGTGATGACTGGTTTTGTGCATTGGAAGGTGCTTACCAACTCTTCTTCATCTCGTTTCATCAGTGCTATGCCTCACAGCATCATACCATGCATAAATCAGTGAGTGTGTGATGACTGTTTATCAGGATGCCACTCAGTTTTTAATCCTTTGTGCCATAGTGCTGTTCATTTGTGAAATTAGATGAATATTACAAGAGCATACAGCCCTTTTTTATAGTATGCGTTCAGGAGGAAGCCTCCTAACTAATTTAAAAGTGTATATGAGTTGTTGTGACTATTGCATTGAGTGAGGTGCTTCTGAGGATATTAATCTTGTGTTGTCGTAGAAATGTGTCTCTTGCATTGATAAAAACATGCCCAATTGTTTTCTTATTGAATTGTTATGATTTCACATAGGTAATAATTATAATTGCATGTCTGTTTACACTGGTCTGTTTATATTCTGTAGTGTATTCTATTTTCTTTCACATTTGTTTTATTTCCGATCATTGCATTTCAACCCTGGTTTGTTTTATTTGGTAACAGAGACTTGTTACGGTTCATACAATGAAAAAAGATGTTCTTCAATGCTTCAGCGGTCTATAGCATCTTATGTTGTGTTTTTTTCTCCTTAATTGATGAGTGAAATCAGTTTCATTATGTTTAATGCTCAAGAAGGATTTGTGAAGGGATAAATAGGTACTCTGATTAAATAGAGCCCCCATGTTAAACAAAAAGCTGCGTGTGCGACCCTTAAATATAATCAGATTTCAGAAATTTTTGGCACACCTCATTTTCTCATCAAGTCTCACCACCTGAGACTGTAAGATTAATGACTTTCAGACATTGATGCAAAATGGGATACCCTAGGCTAGCGTTTTCCCTGTTGAGCATTTTTTTACTGACAGAACAGTGAATACCTCAAGAGGGAATGGTGTACGTATGAATGTAACTGATACCTTCATTTGGTGTGATTGGATGGTGTTAGCTTAAGTTAGATGTGGTGGAGCTGCTGTGGTGATTTTACATATTTTATGAAGGATCTGTGGAAATTTGTGGTGTATTACTACATGTGGCACAAAAAGTTTATGACAAGTGTGTTATTCCGGATTTTTCTATACAATAACAATCAATGTTCACAGAAGATTAGTCAGTATTTCAACAGCAATGCTAAAATAAGTGCCGATTTGAATATTTAATAATAGTGCCATTGTAGAATGAAAGATACTATAAACTCCCCGATATTGGTATTATTTCTTGTTCGTCCCTTGTCAATTATGTTATTTCGTATCCATTTATTAAAAGGAACGGATGAAGAAGATTAACTACCTCTTTTTTCATCCTAAAGAAGCATTTTTCAGTGCATCATAGAAAACAGGATAAACTAAATATTGCAGAGACATTACCATGGTATATTGATTACATATTTATTCCTTAAGTAGGAATATCAATTTATTTTTGGCTGTGATATATGAGGACCCCAGAAGTCAAGGGGTCGAAGTAACAAAATCATTGTTTAGAGAAAACTTAAGTCAAAGTTGAAAATGTTCGATACAACCCACTAACTAGTTAAGAGGCATTACCCTAGATAGCAGCACCTGTCAAGAAAATCACTTGGATCCCTTTACCACCTAAAAGCTTTATATTTTCACATCCCATTCCTGTACATAACTTATTTTTTTCAAAAATGTCACTTAGACCCCTTGACTTCTGGGGTCCACATATATAGTCAATGAGAAAAATAGCAGGAAGTGTTTAACTCTAGGACCTATCCATTAAAATATGTTTACTAACATATTTCAAAGTAAAATATCAGCAAAGGTTTTCTTAGGCTATGGAATATACATACATTTATCACTTATGTAATAACTATTGCTTTATATTCATTGCTTTAACTGGCACTTATTGAATAAGCATTATTTATTTATTTTATACTAATCCATGCACAATGGAACCAATGGCAATGTTGCCAAGTGTTGCTTCATTGTTTTTACGGAAGTGGCTACCAAAAATTATATACTCTGCTACGATAGTGGCGATAGACGAGAGATAGAGAGAAAGACCATTTCAATGCGGCTGAACTCTAGCTAAGAAATATGGAGGAGAATATGTTAGCAAACGATGTGTATAGTACTATGGTGGAGCCGATGATGAGCATTTTGAGTCAGACTATAAAGAGGAGGCTCATGAAGAGCTTGATATGAAGTGCAGCCATGTATGGGGTAGAAACTTGGACCCTAAGAAAGGCATGGAGGTAGCAGACACACTGAGTGTAGCATTGTACAGGCAGTTGCTTATCATTAATGATTTCATACCAAGAAATAACTATGCAGGTTCATCTATACAGCATTAATTTGTGGATGGATGAGTTACTATTCCCTGCAAGAATGGATGAATGGTTTCCTTGTCATCACTGTTAACCCCTCAATGCCATCCTGCATGCCCAGTAAGCTCGATTAAATCACTGTATGCCACCGTCATGCATAGCCAGTACGCTCCCTATATGTCTGAAGCTAATAATTTTTCTTGGTCAGAAATAGCATTTTAAATTCCATCAATTTACTCTATTTGGTCAAGGTATGTTTTTTCTATACAATATAACATTCATAGTATTTTTAAGTCTTCAGGATTTTTTTAAATGCTGCGATTAAAATTCCCTCCAAACCCACTAGTAAATGAATTTGGTGTTCAAATCCTCATGTTTCATCTTACATTCTGTCTTGAAAACAGCTGCCATTTGTGCTGCTGAGATGTCTAGTGGGTTCTGCTCATTTAGCATGAGATACGTTATCTTCTCGATTACTTCCCTCCCTTCTCGTTCCTTGTGCTTTATCACCTCGGGCCCTTAGAATGATTGCTTCATCTCGTCAGTCCTAAGCGAAGGGGCCACATTCTTCGCTCTGCATTTCTTTACTCCATCTTTTATAGTAATCATTGAAGATAAAGAGTCCTTCTAAACAGTGCATAAACTGAGCCTCTTCGAAGTATTTGATCACCCCTCAAAGGAGTTTTGAAACCAAGCATTAGTCCACTTGAATCTTTCCTGGTGCATGGTGTCATATTGTATTGTGTGGTGTCATTTTTCTCCCGTTTGCTATCTGCCTGTGGTTATTTTTATAAATAAGTTCCCTATGATGGCTTCAGCAAGTAGAAAAGGAGTACCATTTCCAAGTGAAGATGAAATGACTGAAATATTGCTTGCAAGTGATTCTAACGACAGTGTAAGTTTGGAAAGTGATGGAGAAAATTACATCAATGATCACTCTGAAATTGATGCATTGTAGCCTCGTGTTCTCTTTTTCCAGTCCTTCATTCTTTTGCCTTGCCTTTGACTTGCTCATGCTCGTTCTTCCCCTGAAAATACTGTTCTTATTATCATTGTCTCATCGAACATGTTCATCATCTCCGCAATTACTCATCAGAATACTTCCAGTATTTCTCTATTTTCATTAAGTTGTTTTTTTAAGAATGATTTAATAATTCCATGTTCAATTTTCCTGCTGTATACATTGACCTTCATTATTTTGGTCAAATAACAATCACAACATGATCATCTTTAATTAAATTCATAAAATAATGTAGTTTCAGTTTCTGTTGCCAAGTTGAAGCGTGTTAACTTTGAGCTTGGAACTTGAGCTGAAGTCGGGAACGTCGACGGAAGTAGACTTTTTTTTTGCACCCGGCAACTTGGGTGGCATGCACCCTCTCGGTGTCGTGTCTCACAAACTACGCCGCAGAAATGGAAAATATTTGATATAAATTGATACAAATAATGATGAAATGTTTGTAATTACAGATAAAGAATTTTAAACACCAAAGCGGTCCGTAATTGTTAGGAATGACCAGAAAACAGGAAAATATGGCAAAATTTAATAAATATAGGTGCGATGCAGCACGTCTTCTCATTCCCCAATGGAAATATTTTATTTCCTAACCCAATGGCACCAATCAGGATATGTTCCAAAAGAAATTCGAATTTCTGAAAAATAAGGACCACTCTAGTGTGTCACGCCACGGCGCCACCACCTGAGTTCATGATGGCAGTGGCGTAGCGGCATGCCGCCAGTTTTGACTAGGCAGTGGCGGCGTGGTGCCCATTTCTACTCCTGAGAACTATGCTTTCTGCAGCATTTTTTGTGAATGATACATGACTAGTGAACTCAACTGCAGAGGGCAACACTTCACAGACAACCGTCCCTAAGACCATCCCACTCTTATAACATGTTAAGCATTGAAAAAGATGAATTTCACTTACTTGGGCATTGGCAACTCAACAGTAGCAACTTGATGGAACGATGGAAGACTATTTGTGTCAACTAAAGGGAAGACATTTAAAACTTTGTCCACCACACCTTTCTTAGGAGAGACCATTATGCTGTTCTCAGGCACCCCTACCCCCTGCACAAGTTCCTCCACACCATTGCATTCTGCTGTCCTCATTTCCAAGCTCCATCTCACACTGGAGGCCACTCGTCCGGCTCCCACACGTCCCCTATTCTCCGTTACCTCAGGCAACACATGCGTCCGATCAAAGCCTCTTGAATCACACCTCCTGCCACTCTGAACACCACAAGAAAACACACCTCTATCATTCAAAAAATCCACTCTTCCATTCTTATGAACACCACCATATACACAGTTTGAGCAAAAGGGGTCTTCACTATGACCAGTGACCCCATTTTTAGTTCTAATATCACAGGTAGCTCTTGGAAACTCCTTCCCAGAAGGAGAATAATGCACTGCTTTCCCCACTTGTAAAGCAGTCTGCCCACCCACCACCCCAATGGAATCGGCAGCTCTCCCGGCCAAGCGGATGCCTTCCTTGCACCTGCTCAGGAATTCCCCCGCCAGGGCTGTGATCTGATCACCCAAAGCAACCTTCCCACCGCCCCTCTCCAACCTCAAGGCTCTCTCGTCCACCACTTCTTCCGCTGCAGTCACATCAACCACCGCTAAACCAACTCCTGCAGGAACAGCCTTCCTCTTTAAACCCACCAACCTCTCATTTTCCCCCAGCACAAACACCACATCATTACTACCACTGAGCGCCGCTGGACCACCTCTGTCATATATATTCTCACAGCTGACTGCAGGGGTCAAATGGTACTCTATCGCTGATTTTGGTACACGGCACAACCTCTGCACTTTCTCAGAGATGGCATCCACCTCTGATCGCTTGACACTGCTGTAACTGTTCTTATCATTGATCAATACCTCAGCACCCAAGCCTGACACGTGGCTCCTTGTCCTCCTAATTCCTTTGGGTGGCAAGAGCGCGGCCTTCTCATTCAATCCTGAGTCCAAGGTGACTGGACTCCACTGACCACTCTCAGCACCACGAATAACTGTTGCCACCGAAGAAGAAGAATGCAGAATGCTGAGCTGGGATGCAAGCACAGCAGCTGGGGGAGGGCTCCTACCTTCCTCCTTCGATCCTGCTTCCTTTGCCACATCCTTGGAGAGACTCCTCCTCACCTGTGACCGGGAGGGCCCCGAGTGCATCACAATGGGGGCACCCTCTGTCTCAATTGGGCCTTCTTCATGCTGACACTCAACACGACTGCACCTCAGGAAATACGTCAATATGAACAGCAAAGAATTTAGCACGTGAGTATCCTTTCCTGTGAGAATAGTCCTGGCAAGACGGGGAGGATACCCAAGATTCCCTTGCAGATCACCCAGTTGGGCCCACAAAGCATTGTACGGGTATGAATTGGCAAGGCCCTCCAGCTGGAAGACAAGAATAGAAAAATAAGTAAATTGACAAGGTAGAGGAATGAACAATTCACAGATTCATAAACCTTGTCAGATGTCATAGTGAATCATTTCTTTTAGCAGAATGTGTAACAGAAATAATTTTGAATAATAGCATCGAGTTTCTAATAGTTAATTCACATAATAGTAGACTTTTAACATAGAGTTTCATCAAATAAAATAACATTGAATAACATTAATTCAAAATTACATCAGATGTTACTCAGCCATGATAGCATTGCGAAAATATCCTATATGATTCACCAAGAAGCTTCTGCAAGCAGTCACTCCCATGGTTCATCTTGAAGAAGGAGAAACACTGGTTCAACACCCAAACACAAATTTTTTTTTGTTTTTGGTAAGTGGCTGACATACTGTTATTAAGGACTGGTACTTAATTACAGAATGTCAGCCAGTAAGAACTGGTACTGACACACAGATGATTTTCTAACCCTAATAAATTCTCTTTATAATTCAATTAAATAAGTGTGGAGGTAATTGTTAAAAGAGAATAACCTTCACCACTTAAGTGGACTTCTGCGCCATCTATCACGCCTATGTTGAACTCAGTACTGCTGCCACCTGGTGTGCTTTCTTATTGAACTACTTTTCACTCTAGTTCAGTTGTTTCTAATAATCCTCCTCGTGTGCGTATTGTTGTTTCGTGACCAATAAATAAGTTAATTGATAGTTTGTTCAAGGTTTTATTTGCCGATTCCCATTAACCACAACAGTAATTCAATACTTTTTATAGTTCGCAATCACTGTAAAAGAACGATATCATGATTTTGCAATTTTTAGAAAACCTATAATTTCAGTTGTCAAGAGTGATGAGATAACACTTGCTTCTGGGTCACCCGCTAGTTAGCGTGCCATAATACCACAGAGAATAGCTGAGCGAAAGTTGATACAAAGTTTTGCTGGGCTAATTGTTTAATAAATTGAATAGAAGTCCAAGACCTTTCAAAATGACGGCAAACCTCATGTAACTCACCATTTAAAAATGATTTTCAATAAATAATAATTACAATTGATGTCATCGTATGCTACCTGCCCTTCTTTACCCATACGCACCAAGTCTGTACAAAAAAAAATTCTTCAGTTTTCATGAGTGCTGTGAGCATATTCCTTAGATTGGAACACTCTCACCAAGGAATTGTACAGGTTTTAACACACATCAGCAGGACCTCGGATTCTTTCCTAGGTCACTGGGTTGGTGAATCATGACCCTCGTTTCAATACCATCACCACTCATGGCCCATGGCCAACTGTGAATTCTCAAAGTGTCCTTGGGATTAACGATTAAATTCAACCAAGACAATTTTTGTCAGCTTTTAAACTAATTCATTATTTTTTAATTGGCAGAGCGTGTAACTATGAATCAATAACACCTTTGCTAACGATTAAAATACTTGCTGCTTTTCCCAAAAATTTTATTTGCTGAGCACTGAATTACACAACCAAAACAAGGATGAAGAGGAATGGAATGAGAAAGTTGCCCAAACCACGCAGGGAATGGAACCTCAATGGACACAGACCCTACAAAATGAACGTTTCTGATTGAATGTTCTCACTTTTAGCTTTGTATTTCTCAAAATTCTTATACAGGGTGGCTACTGATATCCAATTTTCAAATTCCCTGACTTACTTCTGATGGATTTACCAATTTCCCTGACCGATCGCCAAAAGGTCGCCTTTTATAGGAATATTTTTTTCTGCCGAATTAAATTTTCTACAGCAGCTTTAAATTTTCTAATCATCGTTTTGTATTTTTAGAGCTGCAAGTATGTATTTACTATAAGCTGGTGTGCTTCAGCTACCTCTCGACCTGAGTTTTGGAAGTTAAAAAAAAGAGGCAAAATTTCCGGACAACATAGCCTCGGATTCCTTGTGATGAGCGTAATACATTATGATCATGATTTTAACACAACTAGGCAAATATCACAATAAGGATACATTTTACGTCTGATTTACAACTAAATAACTAAGATTCACAATGAATTGATAGTGCTTATTCCATGCACGTCAGCGACGGATGTTAGTTATAGTTGGTGAAATAAAGGGTGGGAAAGACTGGCCGATAAACGTAATGGTTCAAAAATAACGAGGATTCCGATTCCAGTTTCTCCCCGACTGTTATGAGAATTCCCTAACTTTTCCCTGACATTTCCAGAAACTCAAAATTCCCTGACAATTCCAGGTTTCCCCGGTTCTCCCCAACGATCGCCACCCTGTTATAGAAAGTTATCCTAGAAATTACCTAACCCAGGCACATGTCTCTGCTGCAGCAATTAGTGGTCGCCTTCCAGGAGTTCTGAGTCCATTACCTTTTATGTTTACTTAACCCACTCTTGTAGTAAACAAGCCAAGGTCACTAACCACCCCAATTCATTTGTGCACTTACCACAGCAAGCAAAGATCTTCTCCCTTCAACTTCATGGAAATGAGAAGTTGCAACAGAAGTTACATGAAGCGCTTCCTATTTCCTGAAGAATTAGATATCTAGCATTAATTATAATGCTGAAGGAAATGTAAATGCAATACAGCCACAGAAGCAATATACGCCTGCTAACTCATGTCATACAAGCACTAAGGAGTGATTCAGGAGACCAACAATAATGCAACACTTTTACCTCCATATTTGAAAAGTCTGCAGCAGGAAAGCTGTGAGCAAAAGGCCACAATTTTGTACACTTGAACCTGGCCACTGGCTGCGAGGGTCAACAAATGCGGTAGAAGGTGAGGAGGGAGGGGGACAGAAAGAAAGAGTAGGGGAGGGGGTTGATGCGGGATGATAGTCTGATAATTCAATGGACAGTTGATTAGATGCTAAATTATAAATTATCAACAGTAATATGTTTCCACCATGACAGTACCAATACTCTGAAAATCTATTGGTTATAAGTATAAAAATAAGGAGGAGTCGAATCCAAATTTCAATTCTCAATTCCACAGATTCTCGGGATTAGAATCGGTATCGAGAATCGATCGCCTAAAGTCGATTCCGATTCCAGACAGACAGGTATATTCAAATCAAATTTCATTTATCACATCATATTTGTAATAGTAACTTAAATAAAACTTTATATACTCCACTATAGGTTTAACAACATGACCCGGGTTTCGACACTTTGTGTCATCTTCAGACCTGGGTGTAGGCTATCAATTTGTACTTTTTATCTACCTCAATAAGCTGAGGATATATTTGCCATCAGTAAATAAATATACTTTTTGAGCGACTTAATTGTCTTTGTTATTTTATTTCAGCCAATACTTGAATTTAAATAATAGTCGTACGCTACTGGTATATCAATATCCCACCTGTTATTAGGAATAAGAATCGTTGGAATCAGAATCGAGAATCAATTTGAAATCATCGGAATTAAAAAAAAAGTGGAATCGACTCATCCCTATTTAAAAGCACTATTGTAAAGGATAAAGTATAATCGTTGGACTAAAATTAAGTAAATTACACCCAAGAAATTATTCAAAACAAAATGAATGAAGTAACCATTTCAGCTCCACTGATATTGAAGGTCTTAAAACTAACAACTACAAACAAGTGTCATCCCTGTCCATAGTATAGGCTTATTGACAGTAGCATCTTCACCTATATACGAAATAAGAATAAACATAACTTACAAAATATTCATCCGAACTGTTCTGCTGCTTAGATGCTGTAGGAGGTTGAACAGTGTGTACCCAACCAAGGTGGTGTGTCAGCACAGCAGTAACCAATGTACTGATAAAACTTTAAAAGAAAGAAAAAAAGGAACAATAAGAAAATTAAAACTTAAATAATTATGAGGACTTTGCTGAAATCATAAGTCATTAACAATTAACCCTTAGCATGTGTATTCAACATAAATAGCTTACAAGTTTGTTGCCTTGGTGTCTAAAGTGGAGAGACTTTGGCAGAGTTGTTCAAGAAATCCCAAAGCGATGGTTGAATGGTGAAGTCCACCCACTCCATTTTGTCCAAGGAGACCTAACCAAACTGGACGGGATAACCGTGGGCCCGAAAACAAATCCAGCATTGACTGAAATTAATGAAATTACACAATAAACATTTAAGGAATAAAACAGGATGTCATACACATTTTAAGCAAATCTTGCTGTGCCATTCAACCATGAGGAATCAAGATCATTCTGGGCTTTAGCTTGTCTAGCCTTGAATACCTCAGTGGGTCCAAGTTTCTCATTTCTATGAATTTCATCTTTAGATACAAGAAAACTATAACAACAATTTTTTTCAAAGAAATATGTAGTAGATTCCAGTTATTTGGGCAACTATTTTATTTCGGGCAACCAATTATAAATTGGACCATGCATCAGTGGTATTGACTCTACACTCTTGAGGAAATGGAATTTTTTCATATAGGGAAACATTCCTTTTCTTTTTACATTTCCCCTTTCAATGTGGGTGCCTATTCCTCCCTTCAAAGCTTATAAACCAGTCAATATGCGAACTGCACTCTGCACTCGCCAAGGGACTTCATCCAACCGACAATGTTGTTTAAGTGAAGTGGAGCAGTAGCTTGGGCTGTAAGTGATAGGTCAATAGTTAAATGCTATGAGGAAGGAGGGGTAAAGGCAAAGAGGATAAGCAATGGCTTAGTTTAAACCTTCCACTGCTACTTACATAGTAGCACATTTACACAGCAGGCTGTTGTGAACATACTCAGGCTCCATAGTTACTCACCAGCCCTTGAATGCTTGCTTGAATGCTTAAAACCACTATAATTAAAACAAAACTGGGATATTTTTTATAATATGGCTGGGACACAACTCCAGGTTTGAAAGGACGGAGGTGTCATGGAGGAAGAAATAGGAAAATGATTCCTGTGATTCAGACAGGAACAGATAAAAAAAAGCCTGTCTTAATGGGGAGGAGTAAAAAACCTCGCTGTTTGAAAAATGTGAAGATGGAAAACCTCCTGGTGGTCTAGGATTTCAATAAAAAGTTGGATACCAATGGCATTTTCCGAAAAACTATCACTCAACTGCAACAGAAAATGGCTGGCATATATAAAAAGATACTTCTGCAGGAGGACAATGAGATCTCGACATTACATCACTATACTGAATTATGAAATTGTCTCTCCAGCCATGTGATGCCTTGAAGTCATCAAACACTATTTTAGCTGCTGTCTGAAGTGCCATTTCTTTTTAGAAAATTCAACTTGATTGGCATTCCACACATTTGCGAAGCAAACAGCACAGTAAATGCAGAATACGTTCACAATACTTGCTACTGTTTGATATAAATGAAAATCGCTATCAATTATTCTAGTGGCTTTATGTTTTCAGAAGTACTGGGATCAAATCACCTGATTCAAGATGAAGTCAACAGTCACAATCAGGTGTCCACAACCTGTACGAACAGGAATTGAGTTGTTCTGCAAAATTAACAGCAGCTCTATAGCAAATTAAGTTGAAAAATTGAAACTTTCAGAAATCACTTACAACAGTTGAGCAAATGTTGTATTAAATTTTGATGGCAATCGAACCAAAATTTATTATGCACTAATCCTGAAACTTTGGAATTTTCGCTAGACGCTCAAAAACTGAATTCATTTTTTCACTGTCACACCAGTAACAATTTTAACGGCAGAGGAAACATTTTAATTGCAATTGTCCAAAAGGAAATAAAATAGGCAACATGTGGACATTTGTTTCATTAGAATCAGCCCACGCATTTTCTTAATATTCAGCTTCAAACCCAGGGTCGGCTGTCAATCAGCATGTGTTCTGTGCACTGGGCGCCATCTTGCTCTAGGCCAGATGTCATAAACAGTGGAACATATCAAAATTTAAAAGTGTAAATCACAGGATACAATTACATTACTGGGATACAAAAATTGAAGGGCCATCAAGAAAATGTCGTATATCACAGGGGAAAAATTTCAGGGGGCAAAATAGTGAAATTTTACTGTATATGTAATTACATAGATGCAGTAACCAACATTTAGTGCAATGGAAAGAAGCTATTGATATGAACAGTGCATTAACAAGAGTCGACATGACCACATTGACAAATTCTATTCTGCACATGACATTCACATCAATGGATTGCATTTCTGTAAGAATGAATGCATACACTGAGCTACACTTTGCTACCAAGGATGTCCACCTTACCACCACATGACTTACTGTTAGAATCCAGGTGATTTACAAAACACCATCCATACCCCTCCCACTCAGAAACATAGAAAAATGGGGGCAGTACTTCTTGACATGGATGATGGTGAATACCAAAGAGATCAGGAGATCAACAATCACATCACATCAGGTAAGGTTAAAGTTATAACCAAGTATAAGAAAAAAATATCTTGCCTGTAAATCTGTGATGCTTTGTTGCATGCCATGTGCATGAAAGAGAAATCACACTAGCATCACAAGGAGCTTTCTATTACTGACACGCTCTCTTTTAATGTTTAACAGAGCAAAGATCTTATGGATCCCCACTAAATAAAATAGTCCATAAAGAAAATAGATCACCTTTTAAACAGCTATGCAACCAAGAAAACTTAAATCTAGTGTGATGATCAATTTTGGAGTGGAACAAGGAGCATAACATCACTTCACAAAAGCAAAAGACTGAAAATATGTGGAGGAATGGCCTTTACATAGGAAAGCAGAGAGATGGAGTGCCCTTCAATTTCTCAAATTCAAAATCTCATCAGAACACTAAAAGAAAAGGAGGACAACCTAAATGGGCATACATATTTATTTAACTTTTTAGAAAGATTTAAAGGGGAGCATTTATATGCATCAATGTACATAGAACAGAATCAGCCCAGCTCTGGAAAAAATTCAATAAAACCCTTCTGTTTCACAACCAACAGGTAAAATTACTGGCATCACATCTTTGGTTCCTCTGTCTTCTACTTAATATTGAAGGCCTGAAAATATATGAAACTGCAAGAAAAAAGACAAACCTGCTCAAGCTCAGCACAGGCATCCATGATGAGGGGAATGAAAATTTCTTTCCTGGAATGGCAAGCTTTTTCTGTGGCCAATCTCAGGCGATCAAGCATCTCTTCCACAACCAAAATATGCTCAAAGAAAAAGGACTCCTTCCCCTGCTTTCTTTCCTCCTCTTCCTTCTCCATGGTCCTGTAGCAAAGATAAAATAACAAAAATCACAGGAGGCTACAAAATCTTATTTACAATGCTTATTTTAGTTTACAGAGTGGCGACTCAGAGAAATAAATTTCTGTTTTCCAAGGTACTTGGCTTTTTTCCCAAATTTCTCATCTAGATTCAAGCTAATTCCATGCTTCAAGAGAGCAAAGGCAAAGAGAAGATAATGGTAATGAACTAGTGTCAGTTCAAATACACAAGGGTTGAATTAAAGAGAGGACAACTATTCAACTCTGAGAGAATTTGAGTTTTTTTACCACTTGGAAGGGCAGCGGGAGTCATTTGACCTTAAACATTTTCTTATCCTTGGTTAAGTATTTTTCATGGGTTTTTACTGGTCTTTGACAGCTGAAGTTGAATCCTATTGATTCATAACCTTACCTCAAGACTGGCATAACAATGTGTGCATTCAGGGGACATAGCGCACATACTAATTCCCCAGAATGTGACCACAACATAGGAGCTCAGTCAGCAGTCGGCCATCTTAAAAAAAGTATTGTTATTTCGATGTTACTTCCAGTGCTTTTGGGTGTTAATCATCTCCTCATTATCATCTCAATGCGTTTGAGAAAATTGATAGGATTATTTGGAGGGTTGGTCATCAATTAAAAAACGATATGTTAAATGGTTGCTAACGCTTAGAGTTTAATTACTACATCATCTGTGTTCGAGGTGCAAGTATTTCATTATATTGGCTGGTAATGAATTTGGTGGACCGTTTCTTAATTGGTGGCTAACCCTCCAAATGTAATTCATTTGAATTTCGTGGTCAATAACCAGCCTTCATCTGATGGACTTAATATATAATTTTCATATCTAAATCCTTGAATACATTGCAAATGCTGTTGGCCTGTCCCCCTTGAAAAGATATCTTGAGTTATCATAATTTTGAGCGTACTCAAGTTATTAGTTACATTCCCTTTGGTAAATTTTTTCCATGGTACATGTGACGTCTTTCGTCTGTGAGGGGAGTCAAATCCTTCAATGGGCTTGGAAATTCTTTGAGAATTAATACAAATTGTATTTAAGTTTTTCAAAATTAAAGCTTATGAGACAATGCTTACCATCGTGTTTGAGCAAACAGGTAAGCATAACTTTACCACTCTCCTCCACAATTTTTGCAAATCTTTAGATATCTTTCACGATGATCACAGATATTTTTGTGGCGCCTCCAACAGCAATAATTCTTGTTTAGGTTACTGAGTCTAACTTGGCATTGTTTTAAGGCCGAACCAGATGTATAAACAAGTCCCAGCAGCTGAACTAAGGATCTTTCTTCCACATAGAGCACAGATAATTCTTCTACAGCTTTTTTAGATGAAAGTTTGGTAGGACATCGTGGAGCCATAAACAGGCCTGGGTGAAGTGTGTGCATTTATCAGTAACATCAAGCACATTGTAAAAGACATGAGCGGGCCAGGTGGGTGTTATTGCTCGGACACTGTCCTTACGAAACAACTGATCAATAGAATCTACTCCTTTCTAGGCCCTGTTTTAGAACTTTACTCTGCGTTGTAGAACATTGTAGAGAGTACTATATCTGGTTTATTGTTTTTGAATGCCTCATTGAATGTAACCCCTGTGTGCATATGCTGAGGATCAGGATATTCTAGGTAGATTTTCATAAGAAGTCAAGGTAATATTGTCATGTTGTAAAGAACAGTAGGGTCTGGGGTGTTTTTCAGAGAGGAATGAACTTCCCTTTGGTTTTGGCTGAGATTACTGACCGTACTTTCCTTTCTCTTCACTAGCTCTTAAGCTAATGAAAGAGAGGTGGATAAATTAAACCCTTGTGACTTTTCTACCCTCATTCAAAAATGGGGAATGGCACCTTGGCACAGCCATTTCTGCACATCCATCTGGATGCCATACTGCTCCTTGGCTTCTGTAGTCATTCAGTACTTCGCTCCGTACTAGTCAGGTGAATTTCCCATGAACTGAGTGAAGGGACTCTTATTCTTTGATGGGAACAATTGTTCATCAATGGTAATGCATCCAATAGGCTTGTAGTAGGCAATGCAGTTTTCTTTGAACTTGCTCCACATTTCAGAGACAAGTCAAAATTTGTCAGTGCCCCTGCCCTAAGCCCTATTTGCTCTTTCATCAAACCACAGAAATATTGATATTTCTTTAAATCTTTTCAGATATAGTTTTAGAGATGAACGTGGGCCCTAGCTTTGGCACCATAGGGTACACACAGGTAGTGAAACTTATGAGTATGGCCAGCTCTCCATCCCCAGGTCTTTGTTACAGCAAGGGCAGGTTCATGCTCCACATCACCTCCATCATCTTCCCTGAATAAAAAAGGAAGTTCGTACTTCTTCGAAACCTGCATCTGAATCCTCTGATAAATAACATCCTGCTTGCGACTGCGATGGCGAGATGTCTTGCCATGCTGGGATCATATTGGCCTCCAACTCACGCTTGCAAGCCATTGTGCCTTTCCGAACCAGTGCCAACTTAGTGACTAAGTGAATGAGTGATGGGTGGCAACTATGACGAATCAGCCAGTTTGCATGCGATTTGGGACTTTTTGAGCTGAGATATTCCCCGGATTGTTAGTTGCATAGAAAGGAGGCACAACAGGCCACTAGGAGTGGGGAGATGTGGACGCACAGTGCATCCACCAGCAGCAATGACTCCTCTAGGTATGTTTTGAAGTGCAGATGGCAAGAAGCAAACCTAACTAAACACACTTGTGGTAGGTCATTAACACTAAAGAAAAATTGACAAGCAATCAATGAGCATACTATAGTTTCCCAAGTATCACTTGGACACAGTAGCATTGAAACACAGTTAAAATCCATTGCTAAACCACTTCTTATGGCATATGAAATTAAAAGTATCATATGGGTATAAGAAAAAGTGTAAGCCATGAAATATGAGTTAAAATAGTAGAAACAATAAAAATGAATGAATCATAGCGCAAAACATGCAATCGGTCAAATGACAGCTCGCGGTCACAGTAGGTAAAACACGTGATTTCACATGAACTCCGTCGTCAAACATATTAGGGACTTCATTTTCACACATTTTACTCCAAAAAATTAAAAGTCAGCAAACCTCTTAATTTAAATATGAACAAAGTTACACGCAAAAGAAAAACGTAAACCGTCAATTTCCCGCTGTGGTATTTCTAGTGTTAATGATCTCAAATAAAGCCAACATCAATACAAAGTATGTTGTTTATGAGGGGGATTCATGGCTGCTTTCAAAAACAATCTCAGATGCCACCGAACAGCCACACAGCATCAGCAATATTACTCTGTAGCACAGTGAGACTCATAGTCATTCTACAAGTCAAGTGGCACTGCTCTGAGATTAGGGAGGTGGGAGAGGTGAAAGTTGGGAAGTAAAATGTCTCAAGGGAAATTTTTTTGCAGGACTGTAACCATTCATTCAGACGGTTTATTCGTTAGCCATGTAATCTGTCATTTGGCTAAATGAACGTTTCATATTTTTGGGATATATCTCCACAATTAACGATGATGAAAAAGAAAAGAGGTGAAAGCTATCCCCAGTGTCCTACCGTCCGTGTCAAATTAATTCCACCAAATAATTTTTAATCTCAAGTTTTACTCAGTCAGCGATCAAGCCATAATTGCTGCAGGTGAAGCAGATCCTTAAAATAACATGGCAATAAAATACAGATGGATACTTAACAGAGAAAGCCCCCTTTATATGCAAAGGCCTTTTAGGGGAGTGAATCTAATACTTGGTATGAAATTCCAAGTGCAGCCCTTGTCAGTACTTTATTTCTAAGCCGATGAATTCCAGGGAGTGCATGGTCCAAAATTTGACCTATTTCCACATAAAACCTGCCAAGAACTCCAATCCCACTGTAGTAAACATGCACAGAAATTTTTCATCATGTACAGTAGAACCTCGATCTATTGTTTTTCAAGGGGATGGGCAAAAAAAACGATGGATGCGGGAAAACGAACAATGCGGGAAAAGATTTCCCGGGAGCCAAAACGATATGAAAATGCGAGAATTTTATGGTAACTTTTCACAGTAGAGGGGAATCTTAAAGGAATTTCTCTTAAAAGCGTGAGAATATTTAAATTTAATGAAAATACTTAGTGCATCTCTAATTCTTAGTTTGAGTACTAACTGTTTAAAATATTTTATTGGTATTACATATCCCAATGGTGTCTCGGATGATAAAATAAATAAACAAGGTCCATTATCATGTAATTGGATGATCTTCAAGCCCGCGCACTGACCTATCCATGCATAGAAATTTATTCGTTTAAAATATCCTTGAGGTTGAGAAGCGCGCCTAAAATTTGTTGGGGAGGTTGTAATCTTTTTTCGCGCTTTCCATTGTGCTCCGCTGATGGAGGAGTGCCACCCGTTAAAGATGGAGTGAGCTTGACGCTACCAACTGTATTCTTGTTTATCTGGAGCAATCGCGTAACCCACGAGGCATAGAGAAAGAGAGGTGTAGCAGGTTATCGCCATCTGGTTCAGAGTGGCAAAACTTAGCGGGCAATCAGGTTGAAATGAGGAATTCTGATATCGGCGGTTGGAGTTCGGCTTGGCATTACCAAAGGTACACGATTTAAAAAAAAAATAATCATTTTGATGGGCCACGGTGCCTAAAAAACAAAAAAAAAAACAATTTCTGGCAATGCAAGTCCGTGTCAGGCAACGGACAAGAAGGAACTTAGCCCACGCTCGCAGGACTTCCACTACGACAAACTAATGGTTGAAACATCTGCGTTACCTTCAGCCATCTTAAAACACCTATTTTGAACAGTTTCGGCTTTAGGCTTAGAAATAAATACTTCAGGAAATGAATAGACATAAATACCTACTTTAACTGGCTAAACACGGAAAAAATAGAAAAAGGAAAGAGCACAGAGCACATAGGGTTTGGCCGCACTTAGTAGAGGCCCACGAAGTGACCATGACGAAGGTCAGGGAGTGACTGAATTGCTGAGGTACAAGCCACGCCCGCTGCCCTCTAGTTGGTTCTGCGAGAGTCACATGACAAGAAACCCCACCTCCCTCCCCTCAGCCACTCCCCCGTTTAAGCCCAAGTGGCCCACGTCATTCGAAATCATGCACTGGTTACATACAAGAATTGGGTGAGACAGGTAATTGGGGGACCCTGTTTTCCGCCGGGAGGGGCAGGGCAGGTGGAAGACCTTTGACCCTCCCAACCCTTTCCGCGGAAAGGGCCCCACCAACTGAGGGGCGCATTAGTGGAACGTCAGTTAATTTAGTTAGTTTTTAATCGGCATAAATCTACAGAACATGTATTATATGAAGTTTGTCCGTTATTTTCTGTTACATTTGATACCAAACACCAAGGAAATCCATTGATATTCACTCACATGGGTTATATCAGATCTCGATATGGTGCTGAGAGCTAGGGTATGACAACTACAGGTAAGAGAGCATTGAGAGGATAATAGGAAGAAAGGTTAGAAGCTCATGGCGAAGGAATGCGGCCACTAAAGAGCGAGGTAGGGACTCGTTTGGGTAGGAAAGGAGGAATGCCAATTGTCCTATAGGAAGGAGTTTGGGCCATAAAGATAAGTAGGGACTCGGACGGCAAGGGCTACCCTTCCGTCCAGCGTGGTGCGTCACCTAACTTCCTCCTCCTTTCCCGCTGTGGAGCGCCGCAAAAATCCCAAATCTTACTTCGGTGTAAATTTTTGGTTTCGTCTTTTTCAAACGGTGAATGCGGGAATTGCGATGTGGGGACCATGATTTGGAAACGATCGAAGAGGGAAACCGATACTTCGGGGAACAATGGATGCGGGAATTATTAATGTTATCAGCATGGAACTACATTCGGGACCAAAGATGGCGAACGATAGAAGCAGGAAAACGATCAATGCGGGAACGATAGATCGAGGTTCTACTGTACATACCTCTCATAGAGGGCTGGGGAATTGAAATGGGGTTTAGGAGTAAGGGACGGGAAATGGGAGTGGGTGGGAGAGGATTGGGGCCAAAGCTATGCCGGGAAGTTAGCAGGGGAGGGAGGATCAGGCGGGTAGTGTGTGCAAAGCCCCCCATTGGGTAAAAAAACTTTAGAGGGACAATAGATGAATGAGACCTTGAGGAGGGAAGAAAGGGAAAAATAAATGTCTCCATCTTTTCGTTTCTTCCTTTTCATCCATCCTCAACCTCTCATGCTTTAATAGTTCCTCCTATGTTCATTAACCCAATAGGAGTTCTGTACCTTCAACCCAGCCAAATTGCTCACGCCAAGTAACCATTGTTTGCGTGGTAGTCTCAAGTTCTCGGCCACAGTACATGTGGCAAAACTTCATGGTTTATAATGCCATGTTGAGGATGCCCGCATGAGTACATTGTATATGCATCCAAATTTGTCATTAAGTGTCTAAGTCTCCCTGGGGACAGGGAATAGGGTTCGTAATTTCGTAATATAGTTTCTTTTACTATAGATTTACATACCACTTTGTTTAGGACCAACGATTAGCTTTGTAGAAATTAACACTTCGTATGAACGTTGTTCATTAGAACAAGTCTACAGTATTGCATTACAGCCAATCCCCAGAACTGCTGCTCATGGTTTGCGTGACCCAGGCAAGAGAGCTTATATTGTTCTGCAGTCATTTTTCATTCACTAAGTATCCTCTAGAAATATAATTGATTCGAATGTATACCTCTTTCAGAGAGAAGTTCTTTATGCTAGTCATTCACAAGAAGTTTAAGGCATTTGAAAGAGCATCCAAGACAGATCTTTGCTAGAAGTAGTGCAGAGTATGTACACCAGCGCATGTTAAGAGGTAAATATCATAATGTTTTCTGGATTTGGGTGGTCGAAGACCTTGGCTCGTTAACTTCAAGAGTGGCCTGAGTAAGCATGAAGATATGGGGCTTGGAACTCCATGGGGACCACTAATCACTGCAGAATAGACAAGTGCCAACATTAGCTATGGCTTGGGGGGAAGGAATTGTGACTCACAGGAGCTGTAGTCATGCAATAGCATGTCAGCAACTTGGATGAAAGACTCACAAGTTAAAAAATCATTTAGCAAACTTGTCTATCAACATTTTCACATTCCTCACAATGACAGTAACATGTAGTGATAATGTACTTAAATTCTTACTTAAGGGCAAATATCACAAGTTGATGAATAAAAATAGAGCACATTGTGCAGCTGAAAATAAAATTCACCACTGAATGTTCCATGATTTGATGGAGCATATTTATTGCAGGTAACCAAAAGACATCAATTTTAGTGGGTAAAATGTTTTGATTGCTGATTGATAATAAATACCTCGCAGGCTTCACACCGGGTTAGGCCTTCGATGGCAGATGAAATTTCCTTGGGAGACTTTAAAACTTGCTTGTGCCTCCTTTAAAATGACAACTAGTTCTTAAAACTAATTCAACCAAAGTCAGACACATGTGATACCATAAGCTGCCATGAATAAAATCATAAAATGAACAGGTCAATCAAACACCCATGGTTCAAACAGTCAGAGGAACTGATTAAAATGCACCTGAAGTTAGAGCAGAAATCAATATCTGCTATCAACTGGAGCCTCCTGTACATGGTTATCTTGAACTAACTAACTAATGATAACCAATTCTAGAAACTTGCCCATGCCTGTCAGACGGCTGCTCCTTTGAGGGATCCATCAACGTCACAATAACAGCCAAACCTAGTTTGGGTCGACGACCCCAAAGCGTGGCAACTGAGGAAGTGGCTTGGGGGTTCTCCTCGAGACCTTCAGCAGATGGATTTTCACTCAAACACAATGAGTTGGTTGGACCAGAACAGCATGTGCAGATGGAAGGATTTTGGCAGAAGATCTCTATTGATGTGTGCAGACTACGGAGCCACCTGCGCTGCATGCTTTGCAAGCTGCCTGAACCTAAAGAGACCAATCAATCAAGAGTCAGACAATGAGTCAAAGACTATATACTCAGAAAATCAAGGTATAAATGCAAACAGGACTTTTGTAGGTCCATACATACTTCAAGATAGTAGGCTGGAGAAAAAACCCACATCTGGAGGGAAAATACAGATGGAAGAAAAAAATTAAATAGAGAGGAATCAGGGCCAAGAAGATTTTCAAAATAACTGTGTAAAAGGAAGGTAAGACAGAATTTAATGTGAAGAGGGGAAATGGAAGGACAGCAAGGGAGGAGGCATCATAAGAAATATAAGATCAGAATGTTAATACAAGATGTTCCTGTCATCAAATTTATAAAATGACTTGATAGAACAAATCTTTCTGAAAAATAACTGATGAAGGATTACTGATATTAATGCTAGGAAACACCTTCTAACATGTCCATTTCCATGCCTTTATAACGATTTTCCTTCATATGTCAATTTAAGGAAAAATGATTCAGGGCAAAAAAATAAATTTCAGCATTTCAGCAGCACCATATCATTTGTACGAGAGTACAACAATACATAAATTGCAGCAATGCCACAAAGATATAAATGGAATTGCCAAAGCTACATGTAATATCCAACTCTAATAGCATAACATATTTCATATCCACAAATGAGTGCTGCACCTATCACTTAGTTAATATGAACAGCATCATCATCCATTCATAGTCAGCATCATATACATGATACTGTAACTGACAAATTCTGCCAGAAAAAACCTCTAGGTATGTTTGCAATGTCTGAACGTTTAACTGAGGATTATTAATATTTAACTACTTTAACTATTCACTAAACAAAAGCCACAAGTATTCCGGCATAAACTGCTTAATTGTATGTATCACAATGATGTCCTTCATGTGATGGCCAAGATAAAGGTATGGCATCAATCCAACAGCAAAAAATTGCATTAATTACCCTGAGCAAGGTTTGCCATAGTTTTGAAGGGTTACCATAAAATAGGAAACAGGTAGAAATAAATACGTACTGCCTTGTTGCCAAACGATCAACATACCATGACTCGATGGAGGTCCAACTGACTGTCCAAAACTACCCCACGAAGTTCCACCGCCACCACTGGAAAAACCATAACCACTGCCGTTTGATCCATTCACGGAGAGTAACGACGTATCCCCACAAAACCCGCTGTCTTCTTCACTCGGTTGGGCATACGAAGACCCAGGTGGAAATAATCCAATGTATGTGTCATTCCATGGAACATCGAGAGGGCCTGTTCTGGAAGAATCTGGGGCAAGGCATTGTATATGTAGTAGCATTCACAAGCAGCACGTTATTCAGTAACTTTATTCTGCATTATGTATCATAAAATTAAGTTTTTTTTCTAAATTATAACTCACTTAGTCTGTTATCCGAGCTGCTTCTTCGCACACCACGTTCCCCTTGACAATTAAGTGAACTCTCGCAAGAATCGTCCAAACTTCTTTCACTACAGAGGAACAGTAGAAAGAAACATTACGAACGCATTTCTCAGCTTCGAAAAAAGGTGACTAGAAATGGTAGGCGAACGACCAAAGGTAGATAGTTTTCAAAAATTAGTATTATGTACCTACCTTGACAGATGCTTACGATGACACCTTGGAGAAAGAAACACTTTACTGCACATTAGCTGCGACGACGATTTCATACGGTGAACTTTAAATGCACTTCCTTTAAACGTCATTCCAACAGATCCGAATATCATCTCCCCCAACATGCCCACGTCGGCACTGGGTTTGGTTTGCTGAAATGTAGGAAACATTGAGGCACCTGAAGAAGTATTTTGTCTTTATGGTTGACACTTACCTAAACTTATGTCTGTTTTAACATTGCAATCACTAACCTTATTGCCACTCCCATAACTAAATGACAAATACTTTGCATCGACTTTCGAGCGACCTCCAAATTTAAGTTTACTGCGAGATTTTTCACAGCTTGCTTTAACAACATTTGAATCGAACAATAATTTTCGACCCCTCCAATCACATTCTCTAAACAAGAGCACGCGAACTTGCTCTCTGTTAAAGATGAAAGGTCTCCAACTAAAAGAAAATTGACCCATTTTAACACGTAGTTGGGAGTAATTTCGAGACACTACCGAGACAAGACGTACATTAATATTAAACAAATAATGCATAATGATCAGGTAACACATTGTCAAGAGTCAAGGCTGCACAGTAAGTACAGGAACCCGAGTGAATTCCTGCTGTATATCTCTTTGTTTTCACTCCCATTGCAGATTAGAACTTGCGAATTATGAAAACGAACAACTGCCAGCTTCTAAGAAGTTCTTTGCTGTGTATTATTTAGTCCAGGTTTTGTCTTACCTTTCACCCTCATATTTTCCATTGAGGACACATGCATATTTCGAATTTTTCTTTCTGGTAGAAAAAAGCCTGTTCAGGAGCGCCATTTGCTCACATTTTTGGGCCCACAATATCCATGTATACTCGCGCTCAGGAATACGTAACCCGCACGAAGAAAGAAAAACTGGAAAAACGATGTCCAACGAGTCTAGGGCATAGCACGCACCGTAAATAACGTCACGTGCTTCCTTGTCACGTGGGAGATCTCACGAGTGTGAAAAAAGACGCGTAAAAAATGACACAAGATCATGTGACCGAACTCCATCGAAATATAACCAAAGGAGGGAAATTCAAATACTAACTAGGGTCTGGTGGCTTGTGATACAATAAATTTTAAGCAAAAAAGTTATAGTTGGCAAAATTATCTTTATTTGCTCCTTAGAATAATGAACAAGAAATTGAGACGGTTTACTATAACCATGCACAAAATACTGTCGGTTAAGTACATGCCCAGAAAGCTACTAGCATAATTTTCTTTTCAAGAACAGCAATTTTATCCATTCTCAATGGAAAATTTTGTTCCAAGCTGTAACAAAAACAAAACACAAGACTATTATAAGCACTTGGTAAACCGGTCCATGTAATTTTAAGCAAAATTCTGATATCTGACATCGATATTCTATGTGGAACATACAAACCTCATTTTAATTCAAGGTAAATTGTACACAAATGATCCAACTAGATTTCATTCATGGAAAAATGAATCACAAATCCTATCAATGTCTTCCAAAAGGTCTCAAATCACTCCATCAAGTAAAAAAGACATTATCCCCCAAAACATGCAATGAAAAAGCTATAGAGAAGTATTTCAATAGAAAGAAAACACCTTGTAAAGAACACTTTTAAGCACCACCAAACAATGCAGTAGATCATAGCGCACATATCACACTTTAGGAGTTAATATTAATTTTCCATCATTACACAGCACAGCCCAAAGCATCTGTAATTCACCATTTCAAGGCTTCAATAAAATACTATTTATTGAATTAATCCAAAAAAACCAAGAAATCCATATTCAAAAATAACAAGATGGACAACTTTGAGGACATTATAGATTTTAAATCCACCTCATAATAGCAGCCTTCACATTAAGGCTTTAGCCAAACAGATTTTTTGGAATGTGACATATACCACTCCAGATAATGGAACCACAGTCAACATATGTACTCAGTGGCACATTACAGAAATCCACCCTGTGGGGCAACATATAAAACACATCAATTTGAAGACTCTCCACCTTCACTATAAACAAAACACAGGGTCCTGAAAGGAGTGAACTCTCTTTTGAGCCAAGAGTTACACAAGCATTTCATGGCAAAATCGTAACAGCCATAACAAGCATTAAAAACCATGAGTAACATTGTCCATATATTATAACCAGGATGTGCACGTACTGGTGTGGTGTGAACACACAATGAATGGAAACAGATGCATTGAGAGCGAGAGAGGGACATGGAAGAAAGAGGCCAAGTGGCCTCCTCAAATTTACAAGGTTTGAAAAAGATGAGCATTCCCTCTCTTACAACCCTTTCTTGAAAAACTGCCCTCCAAGGACAGATACGTCCTGAGGAAGAATGTGGAAATAGATGATAGGGATTACTTAATAATCTCAAACATCGATTCACAAAGTGTAAGAAGTGGTTGTTGCCCTTCCACATAGATCTGCTCCACAAGCCCCAAAGAGAGGAACATGGTACATATGGGTATTGGTGTATTTGCACAAATGCTGGGATGCACACATATATCCAGAGGTTTTCGCAGCTGTCAAAGTAAGAAATGGCATTGGATGGGGCAAGTGAGGAAGGAAATCAAGAGGCTTGGATTTCTTCTTCGGGCTAGAGCACACATTAAAGGATGACTCAAGATTCATCTGCATTTCTTCCTGCTTCATTACAACAGCGTAAAGCAGGGAAGCCTTTTGAAGTCACTGTAGACTTTGACTGATCAAATGAAAAACTTTATTTTAATTGAAGGATGCCACCAGCAAACACTACACACCTTTAAGTCATAAAACTTTCTCCTGAATAACCCATTACTCTGATTAATACTTCTCTCAACAATATACCAACAGATTTTCTTTATTACATTTTCTTAATTTTTTTGACTATGCCAACCAAAACCATTACACAGAGTAAATGGGCATGGATCCCCATTCTCTCACTCGACTGGGCCCAGCCTTTAGCCTTAGTATTTAGCATTCATTTAGATAGCATGCAAGATGTAAAGGGGAGCCCAAAAGATGGGAAGTCACAAGGATGCAGCTCCTTCACCTTCTTCTTAACTCTTTGAGATTTCCATGGGGGATGAGGTGCCGGGGGGATGGGCCGGGACGGGGGAGGCGGGTCCCTGGATGGAGGGGGGTGGGGCAGGGGCGGCATTTGGAGAGGTTTGGCCCACTACCATGGTGGGGGGGTTGCCGTGGGTGGATGCTAGGGGGTGGAGTGATGCAGTGGCTGGGGGTGGCACGGCCGGCTTTATGAATCTCTCCGTAGGCCGAGGAACTGCCACCGATCGAGGTAGGTGGGCCTGTAACAAAAATAAAACCTTACAATCTTTCACAACAGGTTAATTCACAGGCACAACTGACAGCAAGAGTTCCCACAAGACATTACATCCCAATGATACCTCTTTTCAATGGCCCTCTTGCATGATGAGAACTAGAATGAGACAGCAGGGATGATACAATTTTGTTATTCCGACAATTATCAAACTCACTCGTCTATCATAAATTGACAATTCAATTGCTAGCTCTTGCCTCATCCTAACTCCTTTTTCCACTGAATCATTTGAACTGAATAATTTCATAATAATCATTTGAACTAAATAAAATAAATAATTGGAAATCAAATAGTACATACATTACACCCTCACTAATCTGGACCACAAAGAGCAAGGGGTTGAATGAATTAACTGAGAGTCAGAATTATCTGGCATTTCCCACAACAATCTATGAAATTGACGGTGAATTTAGTCATTAAAGGCTTTCAATTAGCCATTCACATTTGTAGGTGTTAATCACAGAAAATGACAAGCAATGTCACATGCAGCAATCAATCACGAATATTATGTGAAGTTTAAATTTACAAGGAGAAGTACTTCAGCATGTTTGCTAGCTTTTCGCAATATCAGTCCATTGCGTGCAGGGTGCACATTGGGAAAGGTGTTTACCTTTATTACGTTGGAGGGGAAGTCTATGCCGAGTGTCTGTCTGACAGTGCCATGGGGGCGAACAAGGGGGAGGGGGCGAGGAAGTGAAAGGTACTCACTCTCTTCGCCGGGCAAGACGTTAGGGTCTTAGGACGTAAGACCCATTAGGGTCTTACTTCAAACAATACACCCTCATGACTCGTACCACAACTATTCGCGGAAGGATTCGCAGAGGAGGAAAAGGAAGGGTAGAAAAAGGGCTGGGCAAAGGCTAGGACATGTTTAAAAGCCCTCAAAAAACTTGCTTAACGTATGAAAGTTTGAAGGCTCCTGAAAGTGGAAGAAGCTGATAGCATACGTTTGTTTCGCTTTACTCCGCAAAACTACATTCAGCTTTCGCTCCTCCATTGCAGACATCACCACTAATCCTTTCTGGCTGGAAGGTGGCTTTCAAAGAAATAAAAATCTTCGTAGAAGATTGAAAACAGTCTTCGGAGAAGATAGATATTCTTCAATACAGGGAAGAATGAGGGATAGGAGGGATGGGTATGGATAGGAGGGATGGGTATAGTAAGGGAATTGGGGAATACCAGAATGGAATAAGGAGGATTAAGGATAGGAAGGTGATGATGAATGAGAAATCTGCAACACGAAGGCAGCAAAAACGTTGGCAACACAGCACACAGGGACACAACGTGGACACCACTGAGGCTTCAAAGCAACTGAAATTTTCGGAGGCTACTGACACCTCATTAGCCGTTCTCTAGTCACGTGCCATAGATCTTCCTCCCCCCTTTTCCTATGAGTCGCAAAGATATTTGAAATGAAGTCTAGAGACCTTTGAGTGTGAGACTAGAAACCAGCCATGTTGGATGGCCTGCTCTGGAAGCTTAATTTAATAAAATCTTTACTAACATATTTTAATAAATTTATTAAATACATTAAACTATTATAGATTTGATATAAATAAATAATTATAAATAAAACTTGTTTAATTTTAGAGGTTACGTTGTTACATAGCAATGTTTATAATTATTTATACCAAGCTTCATTCGAAACTTGCATTTTTAATGTTCTGCCATATTCCATGGTCCACCAATCAGAAGTGAAACAGAGGTGTTACAGTCTCTGACTTCAGGGCCATTTTTGAAATTGTTTTTTGAATAATAAGGGTTTGAAAACCATAGTAATCTATTTGTTATTTTACTATTTATTTGCTCCACATCTCCAACAAGTGAAAACATATGCTACCCCAAATGGGCCCAAACAGGCACCCTAAGCGTCATTCCTTCCCCCTTTTTCCAGGCTTTCCCTTCATTTGTCACAGTCAGGCTTAAGGGAAACCTCCCGCCGTTCAAGCATTCGATCAGCTGGACATCTTTCCTTGGAGTAATCATGGAATTTGAATGGATGGGAAGAGTCGTAGCAAATGTTTCACACTGGATAAGAATGAGGGGAACAAGGTCAAAAGTGTCCTCCTCAGACGGAAAAGTGGGTGGGTGCTAAAGTCGAATAGCCTTCACCCAGCTGTGTGCTAGGGAAAGCAGGAGGGTTCTTTTTCTCTTCCCTTGGAATGAGAGGAGGGTAAGCGGGAGACACTTTCTTTGCACATAGGGCTATGCATGTACAGCAGGCGATCGACAGTGGGATGGGCACCAGGCTCCCTTTGACCTTTTTCACATGCACCCCAACAATTTTACCCCAATTAAAGCATTCAATCTCCTTTGCCAGAAAGAGAGGGTTATACAGCTGTAGGAGTAGAAACATAATTGGGGTAAAATTGTTTAGTTTTAATTGAAATTAATGCTCGCAATTCACACAATTCCTTTAGTTTGAAAGGTGTAAGAGGAGGAACAAAGTAGATGGGGGTTAAATCAGTTAGTTAGGAGAGGAGATATCTGATTGGAGGCAACTATATAGCTTAGAAGTCACGTGACATTCCCTCTCCAATGAGAGGTGATGAGATGGCTAGGAGGGTGTTGAAGGGCAGGTGGGCCACATCACTATTCGTCTTGCCTTTGTTATGAGTGATTCCTGTAATTTGAGAATCTTGTTCTCACATGCAAGTACATATCTACCATACAGACTTCCGTTTCATTGGAGTCAGGCATGCAGTCTTCAAAAGTATCTTCCTTCATTTTTTTTGAATGAGATGTTATTGGGTAGTCCAGAGAAGGAGTACTTATGAGAACTCATGAATTACTATGATTATTGGCTCTGCTATATGCTTCCAAAGGGTGTTCCCTCCCCTGTAAGGCATTGTAAAACCTTCACAGCATGGGCATTGTGTGGCCTTAAGTGTGGGGGAAGGAGTGGAAGTAGTTTGAAGGAAATGGTAAAAATTACATCCTCAAGCATGGAGACTTGAAGAGGAAGGATGGAAAAAAGTGAGGAGAGGGGAGGTATACAGCAAAGAGGAGGAATAGCTCGAATGCTATGCAATCTATAGGGTAGCAGCTAAAACATCATTTTCTAGCAAGGTGGCAGAATGGAAAAAACGTGTTTGGAGGTTTAACAGCTTGCTACTTCTAGTATCACTGAGTCATTGGGATCATAATAATACGAAATTGTTTGGAAAGTTGGAGTGATAAGTGACTTGAATATCGTGGTAATGTGTTTGTTTAAAGAGGGTGAAAAACTATTTATGCTGATGTGACAAAAGCTGAAGTTTACCTTAATAAATTTTTAATAATTCAAATGAACTGTCAAAGAAATTTGTACGTTATTTTTTTGAGAACTGTCAAGCCATACGTTTATTTCAAGGTTCTTTGTTGCAGCTCCACTGGTTTTAATTACCTACTGCAATTTTATCGTAAATTTCATTGAAGGATTCATTCTGATTAGGAGCATTGGAAGACTGACATGAGATGCAGTTGCTGCACTATTCAAAGCTGTTAAATTTCGCTGATTTGAATTTGCTCCAAATTCCACGCATGAGTACTTAAAAAACCTTTACTAACATTAGGAAAGAGTATAATTCACTTTTTATATGCGTAAGTTAACTCCCTATGATAATTTCAATGGATCGTAAGAGAATTATCAGATAACTCACTATTATAATTGCAATTCCTTCTCATTTCCACTCCAAAACAAGGAATTGATGGAACGTTACACTAATATTGTCTAATTTAATGAAAACTGCAACCACATGTATTTTATTTTCCCATTTATCACACACTCGTAATTACCTTGGCATTTGCTTCGAGAAATGAAGTATTTAGATACTTTTCTCAGCAAGAAGATGCCGATATTGCTGCTTATCCATTTTCACTCTTCTTTTGTCTCAGTCTATTCATGGCTGGTTTGTCATCTACTTGTCTCTGTTTTCAATTGACTGATATAACTGACACACATTTTATTCTAGAATTTAGCCAAACTCAATCATACAATCTCTCCTATTGATGAAAGTGCCCTGAATGACACCCAGTTCCTTTCCATTTCCAATTCATACATAAATTAAGTCCAAATCCCTCATTAAATTTTCTGTTAAGTTCACAGGCCATAATGTAGTCCTAGGTTTTCTCCTAACTATATTACAATGATCTCTAAAACTGCAATAAAACAATTTCAGCAGCAATTTTCATTTCAGAATAAAATTTATTAGTGTGTGTGAAATGTGAAAACACTTAATGAACACATGAAAAATGTTAATTTTTGCTAATAAAATGGAGCATTCTTAATATGTCAGGATCTCATTTTTGTCTTCAAAGCAACTGAACTATGAGCATTAGGAAAGACTGCTTTTAAAAAAGCCTTGCCAGTACCATAAAATGTTGTGCTCTAACGCTTTCCAAGCCTTTTCATGCATCTTTTAGAGTAAATTTGCAGACTTCTGCTGCTTCCCAGGCTAAAATAGAATGATTTTTCTTCACATGCTTTCGCACAGCCTAATGGGCTTTAGACCCACATTCTAGGATACAGTATGGCAAAAAATGATGAAAATCACAACTTTTTCATCAGTATTAATCTAAAAGATAATTTATACCTAATTTCACTGCACTAAGGGCAGTTCTCAACAACCTCTACAAAACATCGTCTCACACAAGCCTCCGCCAGCTTTTTTTCTAGCACAATTTTTTGCACAGAGGAAGATTATGATATGACTAGACGTTTTATAAAATATTAACCATAAATAATATGGCTATTTGAATAAATGAATTTAGGCTAAAATGGCACTGCTGGTTCATAGGCATGAAGAAGGAGAGATGGCATTTTCCATTCATTAACCTTTTCAGTTTAAAAATCTTGAATGAGAATGAGAAGGCCCATAATGAACCTTGCCAGCCATGACATAATGGAACCACAGTATTAGAGAAAAAACACCCATTACTTTCTAAATTCCACACTACCTAATAAGATACTATTGAATAAAAGATGTAAAATCAATGTCACCACTCATGGCATCACCAGATACAGACAGATGGTGAGTCTCATGCGTTTCTGATGTTGCAATAATAAGTGATACCAAGCTGCAATAATTAGTAGTATATAAGTTAATTAACTGAATAGAATTAACAAAATAAAGGCAGTGTTTACACTTTTCTAAATAAATGGCATAGACAATTCAAGTTTTAACCACAGAGCACAATTAGTTTAGAAGAAAAAAACAAGTAAAAACCATACACAGTAAAAAGCTCAGACACTTACGGTGATGGAGATCCCTACAGGAGGAGCAGGAGGGGATGAGGATGGCAGGTAGCCGGCGGCGACCGCAGCCACAGCGGCAGGCGTCACGGATAGGGGTTGCGGGGGTGGGCAGGGCAGGGGAGGTGGCTGGTGGTATGTGGCCTGGCCACAAGCATAGCACCGACTCATGGGACTGGGAGGGTTGAAGCCAATACTCTCCCGGGATGTGTTCAGATTTACTGGATTCAGACCTATAAGAGCAAAGGAAAAAATAAGAGATCACACCAGAGAAATGATATCCAACCTCTACACAACATTCTGAGAGGTACTGGGGTTAAGGGTAGCTCACTGGAGTCTGGTAACCAAGGACACAGGAGATAGATGGAACGAAAATGCTGGTTTACTCCGGCTATCACGCCAAAAATGCAGCAAAATGAACTTGCATTTAAAGAGAAGAAGTTTATTCAGCTGAAACCAAAGGCTAATTTTGGAAAATTTTGATAGTTCGTAAGAGGGCTTCTGTAGACAGTCATGGATGAGACATGTCATCCAGGTACTCTTCCATTTGGTATCATCATAGTGGACAAAAAATTTTCTCGGGCATTCTGGTCTGCTGCTTTAATCACTTCCGACCTATAAAACCTGAAAGAAATATCTCATCCATATTTCGGTAGTAAACTAGCCTACTAACCAGGATGGGGTGTAGCATTTTTTGAGCCCCATTTATTTCCTCTTTGGACAATTTATCCTCTGTGGGCTATTTATCCTCCGGACTTAGCCGAAGGACTTGCCCGAGGCACGCCCCACCACTGACGTGCTAACGACATCTGTCGCACCAATGACGATCGCAAACTCCAGCCATTTCCATGACTCAGCATTTCCTGCCAGCAAGTCCTGCCCGCCACGTCCCCTCACCAGATCCTCTCTCGTTTATATAGCAGTTGGAGATGGAAGACTACGAGAATGTGCTAAGGCAGAAGTGCTGGGCACAAAGGCAAAAACCAGAAATCCACGATTGGAGATGAAAAGCAGTTCCTAATCTCCAATTGCAATCCTATACCACATGTGTTCCCATCCCACAAAATTACCTCCCCTCCAAGGCTGCCAATCACCTATTCCCCCTTACTCCCATTCGCAACTTTCACATTGACCTTGCTGAAAACTTCCCTTCCGAGGTAATAAATCGCCTCTTTTCCTCTGCTCACCCTTTCCACTCTCCCACCGTCTAAACTCCCCCTCCTACGACGTAAACCGCTACTCGGTCTCTTTGATAGTGACCGAGGTCTTGAGAAGTTCTACTCTCGCTGTCTCGTTTAGTTGGTGTTTGATTTTGAAACTTAGACGTCAGAACACAGGTTGGCTGACCCTTCATTTGTTTGTATGTGTTACGTTGCTGAAATATATTATCTTTCATTTGGTGGTAATTTTATATAGTTGATTGTTCCCGATTCCTCCTGTTTCTCTCACTCGTATTTTGGGAAGAATTTGTTTTTAGGGCATTCTCGGAGAGAGACATCTTCGACTCTCCCCTCGATTGCTTCAGGGGTAAAAAACAATAACATATTCTATAAATACAAATATAAAATATGGGCATCAAAATACTTCCCTCAAACCTTATTAGTACAAGCGTAGTAGCAGCACCTTCAACACAGTGCGATACTACAGGGACACCATCATGTGATTCCTTTACATCCAAGCAAAAAAGTACACCTGAAAGGAGATTCTCCTTTTGTTTGTAATCTTTACAGTATTTCCATCAACAGTAAAATTGTACTGAAATGTTGAAGGTACACAACAACATGAACATTTTAAACCACAATCAGTTCTATCCATTTGAAATTCAGTTATAAGAAGGCATTTGCTATTGCATACATTGGATTTCCTTTTTCTTGCCAGATGGTCATGCACACTATCATAATTCCCTTTTTTCCAAAGATACATCATGGCTGGAGAAAGAGAAATAACTTATTGGCTGAAGAAAAAAATTGCAGAGAAAAAAAGGGGCACTACAAAAAGAGATGTTGGAAGGAAATTCCATTTCCCCCCCCCCCCCCTCCTTAAATCAATGTAACAAGAAAAAATAGCCGGTCATAGTGAGGCAAAATATTTTTCCACTGAAAATGCCCACGGAATGGGAAACAAAGATTTATGGTTAGCTCATCACATTACATACATGCTTAGATGCTATTATGTGAAGCTGAACTAATGGGCATTTGAAACAATGTCTTCAAACATGCATTACAAAATTAATAAATTGACTTTAGTGAGCAGGAAAAAAACTGTCACCAAGTGTCCTTTATAACTTCATAAACGATTGCATATGAAAGGAAATGCATATTTAGCCAAGAGTAACAAAATACCTTTAATATGCTTAACAAAACCTAGTTTCTCTAATGCTGTGCCACATAAGTTATGTGTGTGTATTTGGGATGATATATTAGAAGATAATTCCAAGATATTTTACTGTATCAGAAGATTATATGTTTACTCAATGTAGGTATGGCATTTGTGTGATGACTTTTACAAGAAGTGTACAGTGGTGCATTTACTAAGACTTAATTCTATCCCCCATTCCTAGCACCACAAATGAACGATGTAAAGGTCTAATGACAGAACTTCTAAGTCCTTGTATCTAAGTCATAGTCCTGAGTCGTTTATAAAAATAATGAATAAAAGAGGGCCGATTATGCTTCCTTGTGGCACACTGGATGTGACTCTAACCGTATCAGAGCTAAAACCATCAATTACTACATTTTTTTTGATCACTGATAAAGTCCCCAATTCAATCCCCAATTTTTTCATTAACTCTGCATGAATGCAATTTTTATTTAGTAGTGATGGGACGACCGGTTTCACGGTTCTTCAGTTCCACCGTTTCTTAAAGGAACCTAGAGAACCGGAACCGGCCTATAAAACTGGTTCTTCGGTTCCATTTTGTGTATTATTAATCTTTGAAACGACCAATAACTGAAGCGTACATTAGTGCTGTTTTCTCATTCAGAAACGTGTAATCAATAATGCTGAAGATGATTTGACGATAATCACGGTAAGGGTAATGAAAATGTGCTCCATGTCAAACACCACGAAGTTGAGAGGGTTACGAGAGTGGATTGAAGCTAGAGCGGTTGCATCACACAGTGAAAACATATTGTTAAAAATTGTTCTTATTCATTATTTAAGTCCCGTCATTAAGTCAGCCCACGGTGGAGTGTTTTCCAAGTTTCCGATCAAAGGTGTTGACTTGTGTACCGTAGGCATAGTTGAAGAGAAAATACAGTGTAAACAAATACATACGACTTTTAAAGCTCTTTGACTCACTGGCGAAGTAGAAATCACTTTTGTGCCATATTGGCTACGTAAGCCATTTCGGATGTAGTCACTGTGAATGATATGAGAAATCATAAGAAATTAAGCAATGTCCGAGGTAAGTCTTCTTTCGATAGCAGCAAACACCAAACAACCTTCGTTAATCGACCACTACGATATTCGATTAGTCTCTCCGAGAACGCGATTCGAGTAATCGGTGTGTGTTCAACAATGCTCAGCCGGTTTGTTATCACAATGTGCTAGTTTTGCTGTGAACCCAGAAAAAGTTACCATATAAAAGACATTAAATAAATTTTCAGTGCTCCCACGGACATATTATCCTCCAGTAATTAATAAAGAGAACAATGTCCGATGTGTGGAATCATTTCCGGATAGACCATTCGGACGACAAGTTTGCAGTATGTAAACATAGTGGCACTAGAATTTCGCGGGGTATCTCAAGAAGTACTTCAAACCTGAGGAAGCATTTAAAAGCCAAACACCCAGTGGTAACACGCGAGAGGCAATGCGTTGAAATTCCTGAATCTGAGACTGACTTGACTGAGGGGCTGGAAGTGGATATAGATGAACCGTCCGTATGCGACATTAGTGGTGAGTGGTCTCAATCAACTTGCACAGTTTCAACACGGAGTGTTTCTCCGTGTGCTACTACTACGTCATCTCCTTCACTATCGGCTGAAAGATTTCTTCGGTCGAGACAGCATGAATACCAGCCCACTCTAACAACATTTGTGGAGTTGAAACGCAAATTTAAACCAGGAGACCGATGAAGTAAGGATATCACACGTTAAGTTGACGAAATGATATGTAAAGACCAGCAGCTCTTCTCTGTAGTTGAGGACAGAGGTTTTCGAAAACTTATTGATCATCTCGAACCTCGCTACTCATTACCTTCTAGAAAGCATTTTGCCAAGAAAGTGATCCCTGAACTATTCAAAGAAATGAGGGCTGAAGTAAAGTGTGTTCTTCAAAATGCAAAATTTGTCGCCATCACAGCGGATATGTGGACATCGTCTGCCTGTGATGACTACTTGGGCTTAACAGTTCATTTCCTTGATGAAAGCTTTGTCCTTCACCATTAAAACCTAGAAGTAAACCTATTCCCGGAAGTAAGCCACTCGGCTGTGAATTTATGCGAATTTATCACAAAAACTCTGAGTGGGGTTGCCGATTGCCAAAAAAGTTGTGACTGTAGTAAGAGATAATGGTCGAAACATTAAGGCAGCGCTGGAGATGTCTCAGTTCAGCCATATCCCTTGTTTAGCTCATACATTTCAATTGGTAATAAAAGATGGGTTTATCAACAACAAGGTAATTACAAATTTAACCAGAACTTGCCGGAAATTGGTGGGACATTTTAAGCATTCATCACAAGCATGTAAAGTGCTGAAAAGTTGTCAAAATATGGCACAGGTGCCATATCATCGCCTCGTCCAAGACGAACCTACAAGATTGAATTTGACCCTGCATATGTTGAAACGCCTACGTGAGCAGAAACCTGCACTTTTGCTAGCCGGTGGTGAACTTAAACTGCCAACAGAGTTGACTCCTGCTCAGTGGAACCTTATAATCAATTCTATTCCAATCCTTGATGTGTTGGACTCGGCTACATCTATTGTGAGTTCGGAAAACACAACAGCCTCTGAGATAATCCCACTTGTCCACCTCACAATTCATAATTTAGAAGGTACTGCTCCCCCTGCTTCAGGACTTCAGGGGCTAAGAAATGATTTATTGGCATCTCTGAAACTTCAGTATGCTAACTTGGAAGAAGAGAACTTTTATGCTTTTGCAGCTCTCTTGGATCCACACCTGAAGTCACATCCCTTCAAAGATCCATTAAAGTTAGCAGCTGCTAAGGAAAATCTCATAACTGAAGCAAGACATATTGTTATCAATGAAGTGCATTCTTCCGAAAGACTTGGTATTAGATCAAAGGACACAACAAACTTCAACACTACAAAGCTGCAAGTGGTCCCGTTACAGTTCAATGTTCAAAGAACTTGGTGGTGAATCAAGTGAAGTGGATAGTGCAGAAAATGAGGTTACATCTTTCTGAAAATACATTGTCACCAAACTCCAGCACCGCTGAATATTGGAAAGGATGCAGTAAATTTCCATGTTTGCAAAAACTTGCTAAGAAATATTTATGTATTCCTGGAGCCACTGTTTCTTCAGAAAGGCTTTATAGTACCACTAACATAATTGTTGACAAAAAACAAAACAGGCTAGACCCAGAACGTGTTAGAATGTTGCTCTTTCTGAACAAAAAATTGTGAAGGGAATCTGAACTATGATCCAATGACTCAAAAGTTTCCAACAGAACATCATTTATTTTTCTGTAAGTCTCATTCTCTATTTTTTATTAGGAAACTATTCCAGGTATTTAAGCAATACATTATGCTCTATTTCTGTGAAGAATGGTTACATCTGATTGGTAATAGCAATAAGTTTATGACTCCAGGTTGTTTTTCTTGCAAATTATGTTTCTTTTATACAGTTAGTCAAAGAAAGAAGTTATTTCATAATAAAGCAATTTATAATTCAACAAAAAAATTCTGACTGGCATGTACTGCAAAACTTACGAGATCAGTTATTAAGAACAAATCTAAATAATTTTTAATTGTACTACCTGTCTTTTCTTGCACAGCTACGAATGTGGCCCATGTACTTGTAACTAATTAATTTGTAATGAACACTTACTTATTCAGGCTTAAATATTACAACATTTATTTCCTTAAAATAAAGTAATTTAAAACACTGGTGTTTTAGTAATTAATAACATCTTATACCAAATTATATTTTTCCAATTGTATTAGTGGTTTAACTATTATCAGTGATAGAGAAGTGGAGTTGAGAACCGGGAACCCATTGAAAGAACCAGGAACTCATTGATGGAACCAAAACCGAGAACCAGAACCGGGAAAATGTGGAACCGTCCCATCCCTAATATTTAGTTTTTGTGAGGAACCTTGTCGAATGCCTTCTTGAAATCACAGAGTATCGCATTACTTGCTTTTTTGATTCACCTGATTTTAGGATCACATGAAGGACGAGTGCAAGCTGTGTTTCGCAAGATCTGCCCTAACGGAAACCATGCTGACTGCTATGGAAGAAGTTACGATTATCCAGGAATGTCATAATATTGCTAACAACAATGTGTTAGAGGATCTTGCATAAAAGTGATGTTAGCGATAGAGGCTGGTAATTTCCTGAACACCAGGATATTTATTTTGCCCCTGGAGAGATGCAACGTGCAAATCACCTCCAATTTACGGACTCCTGATTTACGAACTGCCAAAATTTCGGTCCCTTGAATTTCGTTTATAACAGGTTCTACTGTATAATTTCTAAGAATGGTACATTCTGTGGCGCTGACTCCTTGAGCATGCATACAGGTATTCTTTCGGAACCTGGGACTTGTTACTTATAATGGAAAGCAGTTGTTTAGTTATTCCATCACGTTGAATTTTTACGCCAGCCATCGGCTCAAAGTCAGGAATGTCTAAATTGTGTACTGTGTCATCCTTATTGAGTCATGATACAGTCCCTACAATAAAATCAAAAGGAAAAACTTAATTCCATTTGGGACCTCTAATATTGCATTGTACCAAAAAGAAGAATTGCACCCTGTACAATGGAGCAGCCAATGACTGCATCTCAACAAAATCACATCTTATTGGACCATGCTATATCTAGTTGGTATATAGTCACTTTCAACACACCAGTATGAGAAATTGCCAGATTTAAAGATTAAATGGGCAACATGGGAGTCTTGTTTCATCAATTTTGAACTAAATTTCATTATCCTTAAATTCATGCATTCAGAAGTCCTTTCTTGAATATTAGAACTCATTATATTAAACCTTAAAAAATAGCAGGGAAAAATTGGAAGTACCAATTCAAATAATATACATAATTAGTTTCCAATGGAAGAATCTTTGATATCTTAAACGCCAGGATAACACAAAACTCAGTAGTTTTCTTACATGAAAAAGCTTAAATAAAAATTAGTTCCTGCAATAAAATCAAAGGAATAATGCCTTACCTGGACTTAGTGGGCGTGATGTGCTGGGAGAAGGGTTGTATGGTACAGGGCTAGAGACAGTTCTTGGCCGGACTGGTCCACCTGACATGGCAATTTCATTGTAATGTCGCTCCTCTTCCATCTCCAGACTATGAAAAGAGATAGGTTGAAGGTGAATAGGTATGTACTTAGAAAAGAAGTCTTAAAATTTGCTAATTAATTTTCAAGTTATGATGATAATGCACTAACATGTAATACTCCTAAACTAGGCTTCAGCACACTAGATTAAGGGCTGTATTTATAGTCGCTACCCAGCAAGCCCCTTGGGACTGCTGGGGGTCCCCTTGCATTGTTCATCCTATAGTCTAAATCAAGGGGACCCCTGGGTGTAAACGGCGGAAATTAAAATTTGTTGGTCAATTTTTTGGTGATTTTATGAGTTGAAGCCGTAGTTATCGGGAAATAAATAATCAGAATCATTGCAATGCCCATTGATAGGCTACGTTATGGCAATATATTTGCCACCTTTCTGTGTATTTGTTATTGCTTTTGCTGAACAGTATCTGTCGCTCAACATGCTGAGTCTTCAATTGGGGGAAGAAAATAAATTTTACAATAGTATAGAGAGGTTTAAGTTTTCATGGAAGATCAAAATGACGACGCAGCTCATAGCCTCAAGAAGAAACTAAATTGGGATATGCCCAAGTTCAATGATGTTCAGGATGGATATGATTCACCACGGATAAGATTCAACAATCAAGGTAAGAAAATATGAATATTACTGTTTTCTACGTTCTTGCAAGCTGCAATGTCATTCTTGACTAAACTGGTGTGTCATACTTAAGGATTTTCCATTAAAAAATTATGTATCTCTGTTGCTTTGATTTTGCTTTATGAATATCTATCTTTTAATGTCATAAGATTTAGTGGAAAAAATATTACAATTTCAGATCATCACTGGTGTAGTGTTGATATTTGTAAATGTCTAAGTTATAATTAACGTCCAAAAGTTAATTTCAAGTACAATTTTTCTTTAATGCATTTGATTCCGTTCATTGCAGATTTTTCCCATTCATCTCATATTTGAGGTATGACACAATGTGATAGCTCGAAAGACTAGTTAATAGAGCTAGTAATTTTCATTGACATGTTAAGTCATCTTAAGTGTGTAAATTTTGACAATTTGTTACTTAGCACTAATAAATTTCAATAGGGGAAATATAAATAAGTCAAGGAGAGTTATCAATTTATATCACATTAATAAAACCCCATTTTGCCTTCAGGTGCAGGAAAATGACAACATCCAAATTGAAGGAAGCTGACAGCATGCACTACAGTACAAGTTATGACAGAAGTGATTTCTCAAAAGTCTCCTTATAAATGAAAACAAGAATTGTATGGCTAATATGTGAACATAAGATTAAATAAACCTAAAAATTAATTATGCAAGTTGATTTTCACTTGAATCAATGCTGATGCCTATTTATGTTCTACTGAAGCATTGATGGATTAGTACCTTCGACTTATATGCTATTTGGCATAAGAAAGTTCGTTGAACTTTTTACCCGTACATAATTTTCATGCTGAAACTCAAAACCACCCCATCAGCTACGCAATTGGCGGTAATGGAATTCATTGACTGCTGACTTTAAACTATGTGAGGGTGCAATATGTGTAGCTCTAAACCGTCAATGCATGGATAGAAATGATTACAAAAATTCACTACCTTAAAACATTCAAAGGTTATTTTCATCCTAAGTGTACTTATGTGGTAACCTTCACAAAGTTTTAACATAACCTAGCAAAGTCAAGCAGACATCTCTAACAGCAGGGAAAGGTAACAGAAAAGTGGTACTTACTGGATGGGAGGTCATTGATTACAATTAATCTGAACTATTATAATTATACGCTCTGACCAATACAAAACTAAATTCAGAGACTACGGGGATTGAAAATTACACAAACCTTTCCATGCAAAGTTAACTGAAAGTAATAACAAGGAAAGTTTTGATTCCTAGTCACCCTAGTTACATGTATGAAGGTACATAGAAAGAGTTCGGCATTACAACATTACATTTATCGATTGAAATCAAATCATCCATTGTTGTATCAACACCAAACCTTCGATATAATGAACTCAAGGTGATGCACTTTAGTTTGAGATGGTATAGTTTAATCAATTGTGTAAATTTGTAGCTAAGGGGATCCCTGGGGGAGCATGCATCCGCTGCCAGACATAAGAGAGGCCAAGGTGACACCTAGGGACTGAAATGCGACTATAAATACTGTTTTTAATGAAGGGGCCAGCTGAGGGCTGGTGGATCCCTAGGTAATGATTATAAATACGGTCCTAAGTCAATCAGGCATGAAAGAGTACAAACATTTTCATTACACTTGAAAACTTTCATTGCAAGAAAATCAGGATACACGAACACTAGATTTTTAAATAGATTCGAGAACCAATGTTATATTTTATATTTTTAAGAGAAAATAATTTTTCAGAGCCTTTTCAACTCATTTGCTGAAACTTTTCAATTTCCTAATTTTCACAAATTCAACAAATAGAACTAAGTACTTAATTTTTATAGAAAATTTTCTTGAAGCAAAACAAAAGACTAGGTGCAAAAAAGTCTGGTGTTGATATGACACTACTTCTTACAGTAAGGTGTATAATGCACTAGATCTTAATACTTTAAGTAATAGGATAATGCATGTTGATATTGTTTCTATATAAAATACAAAATAATATAATCAATTTATCACAGACACTGGACATGATTTCTTTCCATGTGCTTACTGATAATACATGCTGTAAGAGAACCTTTTGTCAAGAACTTTTTACAACAAATTATTAATATAATAGCCCAAAGGCAAGGGTGGCAAATTTCATGCGATTTGAAATTGATTTTTTTCAATTTGAGTTTATATAGACTTAAACGTTTATTAAGAAATCATTTACAAAAATTTGCATCAGTACTTTAAGGTTTTCATTGTATGTACTCTGATAATAATGTAATTTTGTTTATCATGTGTTTTTTTTAAATCGTGCACTATGCACATCATTTTTTAATCTGTGAAAATAAATCAAATTTAAAAACTTAATGTGAGAAAGAAACAATAAAAATCAATAAATTAGGCATTTTTAAATGTGTAAACTAACATTTACTCGTCTAGTACATATTCACTCAATGCAACATTCACTGATAAGAAAATAAACTTCCAATACAGTATGTTTGTAATGCACTATAACACTGCATATAAAATAATGAAATTTTAGCAAAACACAAAAGTTTTTCTTCATTGTAACCAAATATTTGAGAAGTGCCAATCACAGCACTGCAGACTAAATCCCAACGGACATTCAATGGGCCAGAGCCCTATACATAGCGATAGACAATTCTCCTGTTCATTAGGACCTGATGAAGCAGACTGAAATGCTGGCGATACAGTCATCCAGAAAAATGGTATAATTTGGGGAGAACTCAAAAAATACAATTGAACAAGAAAACCATGGAAGCATTCGTAAGAATTTCCGCAAATGTTCCAATACTTCCCATGGAGTACAACAGTGTATTACTTTGACAGGTGTTGATTAATAGCAGCTGAGCAGTTGTCATGATTTACCACATCTGTTACTGCTTTTTCAGTAAACATAATTATCACAAGCCTTATACCTGAGCAAGACTAAGAAAAAACACCCACAACATTATGTAATATTACAGTAGAACCTTGATCTATCGTTCTAGCATTGATCGTTTTCCTGCTTCTATCGTTCGCCATCTTTGGTCCCGAATGTAATTCCATGCCGATAACGTTAATAATTCCCGCATCCATCATTCCCCGAAGTATTGTTTTCCCGCTTCGATCGTTTCCAAATCACGGTCCCCACATTGCAATTCCCACATTCGTTGTTTGAAAAAGACGAAACCAAAAGTTTACACCGAAGTAAGATTTTGGGATATTTGCGGCACTCCGCAGCGGGAAAGGAGGAGGAGGAGGGAGTTTGGTGATGCGCCGCGCATGACGGACAGGTAGCCCTTGCCGTCCAAGTCCCTTCTCATCTTAATGGCCCAAACTCCTTCCTAGAGGGCAATTGGCATTCCTCCTTTCCTACCCAAACGAGTCCCTACCTCGCTCGTTAGAGGCCACATTCCTTCGCCATGAGCTTCTCCAAAGGGTCGGGAGGGTCAAAGGTCTTCCACCTACCCTGTCCCTCCTGGCGGAAAACAGGGTCCCCTAATTACCTGGCTCACCCAATTCTTGTATGTAACCAGTGCATTATTTCCAATGACATGGGCCACATGGGCTTAAACGGGGGAGTGGCTGAGAGGAGGGAGGTGGGGTTTCTCGTCATGTGACTCTCGCGGAACCAGCCAGAGGGCAGCGGGCGTGGCTTGTAAGCTCGGCAATTCAGTCACTCCCTGACCTTCGTCATGGTCACTTTTCGGGCCTCTAGTAAGTTCGGCCAAACCCTATGTGCTCTGTGCTCTTTCCTTTTTCTATTCTTTCCGTGTTTAGCCAGTTAAAGTAGGTATTTATGTCTATTCATTTTCCTGAAGTATTTATTTCTGAGCCTAAAGCTGAAACTGTTCAACATAGGTGTTTTAAGACGGCTGAAGGTAACGCAGATGTTTCAACCATTAGTTTGTCGTAGTGGAAGTCCTGCGAGCGTGGGCTAAGTTTCTTCTCGTCCGTTGTCTGATGTGGGTTTGCATTGCCAGAAATGGTTTTTTTTATTTTTAAGGCACCATGACCCTTCAAAATGATTTATTCTTTTGAAATTGGTGTTCATTTAGTAATGCCAAGCCGAACTCCAACCACCGATATCGGAATTCCTCATTTCAACCCGATTGCCTGCTAACTTTTGCCTCTCTGAACCAGATGGCGATAACATGCTACACCTCTCTTGCTCTATGCCTTGCGGGTTACGCGATTACTCCAGATAAACAAGAGTACACTTGGTAGCGTCAAGCTTGCTCCATCTTTAATGGGTGGCACTCCTCCATCAGCGGAGCACAATGGAAAGCGCTACAAAAGATTACATCCTCCCCAACAAATTATAGGTATGCTGCTCACCCTCAAGGATATTTGAAACGAATAAATTTCTATGCATGGATAGATTGGTGCATGGGCTTGAGGATCATCCAATAACATGATAATGGACCTTGTTTATTCTTGTCAAGCGTCAAGCTTGCTCCATCTTTAACGGGTGGCACTCCTCCATCAGCGGAGCACAATGGAAAGCGCTACAAAAGATTACATCCTCCCCAACAAATTATAGGTATGCTGCTCACCCTCAAGGATATTTGAAACGAATAAATTTCTATGCATGGATAGATCGGTGCACGGGCTTGAGGATCATCCAATAACATGATAATGGACCTTGTTTATTTACTTTTATCATTCGAGACACCATTGGGATATGTAATACTAATAAAATATTTTAAACAGTTAGTAGTCAAATGAAAAATTAGAGATGCACTAAGTATTTTCATTAAATTTAAAAATTCTCCCACTTTTAAGAGAAATTCCAATAAGATTCCCCTCTACTGTGAAAATTTACCATAAAATTCTTGAATTTTCATCTCGTTTTGGCTCCTGGGAAATATTTTCCCGCATTGTTCGTTTTCCCACATCCATCGTTTTTTTGCCCATCCCCTTGAAAAACGATAGATTGAGGTTCTGCTGTATTCATTTACCTTGAGCAAAACTATTCCACAACAGGCTAAATGTGTGACCCAATTAACTCATGTTAATAAATGGAATCTAACCAAATCATGATACGGTCAAATATCTTTTAATTCACCACCGACATTCATGATCTCAAAGACACACGGAAAGAGAATTTCGGTCATCTAGTGCAAATATTGAAAAGAAATTTCTTTGTCCAGAATTTGTTCAAAATACCCTCACTGATATAATTAACCACACAAGACAATTACAATACATTCTAGTTTTCTCAAAAATGATGAATTCCACTCCTTTTTGTAAAAACACCTGACGTCCCCTTCATTTCTAGGATTAAAATTTACCTGGACTCAGATTCAGATAAATGTCGACAAAGAGCCTCCCGTCTCTCCACCTCCAGTTGCAACTTTCTCTGAAGTCGTAGATTCTCCTCACGAATCTGCCTTTCCTCCATTGCATACCTCTGCATCTTTTCTGTGTCTGCAGGGAAGCCAAAGTAATTCCATTAATAGTTTACAGTAAAACTGAATATTACATGCAGTACACAGATAAAAACTATAAAAATACTTTTAGATCTAGCATGAACCCGTTTTGTTGAGCAATGAACATTCAAGATATTTTAATGAAGTAATCTTTAATCTAACACCAACATTACTGACCAACTAAACATTAAATGCAAATTTTAAGCAGCTGAAAAGTGTTGCCCTCCTTCACTACACAGGTCAACAGTGGTTTTGGTGTTGGCATATTAGTTTTTGCCTAGGAACTCAAATTTCAAAGATATAGCATTTTAGTGAAATATACATTATACTATTTTAAGTTAAATCCATGGATCAAATAGAAAACCTACTATTGGTGCAAAAATTATGTAGACTCGAGTTTGGATACTGATTAACAATGAACCGTGGTACCTATATGTATGCGAGTTACACCCAACTTAAGCTTGTTTTATGTTGCGTTTAACTATGGTTGCCGATTATTTTTACAATGCACTCTTGATATTTTATTGCGATGAGAACAAAAAAAGCCTAATTTATTGATAACATATTTAAAAATTATTACATATAAAATAAAAATTATAAATATATTATTTTATAATGTTATATTTAAATTTTTGGATATTTTATATTAAATTTGTCACAGTGGATGTCCGATGCTCAAATATTTCACGATTTTTCAATGACTTTGGGTTTTGCTCCACTAATGACTATAAATATGTTCCATAGATAAAAGCAAAACAAAATAAACCATAGATATCAGTCTAAATTCATTGTTTGTACAAATATTTTACAAAAAAATGAATATTTTAGGCAATTAAAAAAAATGAATTTGGGCCACTGGTGTGGCCCGCACACCCAATCGTGTAACGGAATTTTAAGCGCCCACTGAAGAGTTAATAAAAATACAAGAGTGCCTAATTTTTGCCTTATTACTAACCCTATAAAACTTTCTTGCCGATCCCAAAAATATATCGCACTTTTCACAGGTGCAACATAGTGTTTTCTTTTGTGAGATTTCGGGTAAATTGAAATTGGATCGAATAAAAGGAAAGCAGCAACCGTGGGTGGCGGGGAAATCCACATTTCCATGTGGCAGCACCTGGAGGCCCAAATTTGAACTTTCTGTCTCTCGCCAACTACAGTGCCTTTGGGAACAGTGCTTTGAACTTCTAACCAAAGGCATATAGCCTACCACAAATTTAACACGCAGGTGCCCTGGCATGATTATAAATTGCCATTCTTGTCCGGTATTGGGTTAAACCATCCTACTAAATTCCAAATATGATCGGCTACTTTCACATTCACTCAGACATAGTCATCAATTGCAAAGTAATCACTTGATTAAAAATGTAATAACACACTCAAACCCAATGTAAACTAATATTAGGTAAATTATATCCTCTGCAATATATCCTTCTACAATTATTGGTATGGAAGTCATGCTCATTTCCTTTGCAAGATACAACAGGACTGGCTAAATAGATTTATTGCTATTTACTCTACACATAAATATATATATGCTCTTCAATAGTGATCTCTTTTCACCTTATGTTTACGAATGCTATAAATAACTAGCTAAATATCAAATTATCATCAAAATTCTAAGTAAAATCCCATTTAATTAGTCTACATTTCCATGTTTTTTGAGATACCATATTTCATCTGAATACAGTTCATTAACTCACGTTCTTGCTGAGCATTGGCCAGCTGGTTCTTGAGATGAGCAACTTCTGATCGCAGTGTCTGGATGTGTGAGCTTAAGTTGGCGGCAGTGTCACCATTGCTAATTTCCCGAGGTGAGGCTGGGTCTGATACTGGTTGATCCAATTTAATTTGCAACGTCCTGTAACAAAAATGTACAAAAAAGCAACAATAATCACTTGTAGAATACTAGCAACAAATCCAAACATCCACAGATTAATTAGGATTTCCTAATTGATACCCTATTCTTGCTAACCTCTTTTGCTTCACTCAGACCCATACATGGCTTCATACACACACTCCTATTCTTTAGACTCCCAATAGTTCTTCTTTTTAGCCTCTTACACCACATTCACCCATGACTTCAATACTGAGAGGAAGGGGATGACCGCGAATGTTACCAATCATTATGATTAAAGTATACTAAAAATTTGAGGCTGTTAAATAGCAACCTTCATCAATGGAATGAAGAACAAAGATTGATTTACTTTAAGTACTGATTACGTAAAAGTCATATGAAAGTGAGTTTGCTCTGAAGCTTAGAGTCTTGCTTCAAACCAGACACCAAATGCAAAACTGTATGCATAGGGCTAACGGGGATGTCATTCCCCTGCCAGAGGTCAGCCCAGATGATAAAGGGGTCCAGTTTCAGCGAGTCCAAGTTAGCAACAGACTATTATATTTTACAAGGAGCATACTATTTATTTCACAAGTTGTTACAATAGATGTAACTGACTAATAATTCCAACTTTGATTACTATTATGTTCATGATGCATCATTAGTGATTGCAGTCTCTATGGTGAGAGTTAATATGGGTAACATTACCCCAGAAAACAGGAAGAAAATGGAGAATTTCATGGTGGGACAGTTGAGAACAGCAGGTCCATGAGAAGTCTGCAAGAAAAGACGATCAATGCACACTAATCACCTTTTCTCAGCCTCCAGCTTGTCCATCCTCTTCCACAGCTTATTTACAAGGGCCTCCTGCTCTTGCTCAAGTGTGTTCTCCAGCTCTACCTTTTCTCGGCGCAACTGCTCCAAATTGGTTTGCTTTGAAAGTGTCTCCGCCTCCAGCTTTTCAATCTTCCTCATCAACTTGTTGACCAAACACTCTTGCTCTTGTTCCAGTGTTTGCTCCAGTCGACATTTTTCTTGCCGCAGCTACAATAAATGAAACATTTTTCACATGAATTACTTAATAATAAAAATGATGCACCTTTATTAATAGAAAATGCCTAGAAAAAAAAAGAATAAATTGTATTTAATTATTTGGCTTTAAAAAATAAACACTGTTAATATTTGATTTTCTTATGATTTTATTTTATATGTACAATTACATTCACCGTACAAAAAATAACTGTTTATAATATTATTACGTCATCATAAAACCGGATACCGATACACACATTTATGTACATTCTTCTTTTTTTACATATGAGAAATTGCTCAGTCTAACACTCCTCAATTTCTCACTCTAATGGTTCTAGCAATAAGTATTTTTATGGGTTTTTCAAGAATTCTAATATTACTAGCTAGAGTATCAGTTCTCACCAGATGTTCAGATGCACCAGAGTCCATAACCCAGTCATCTGTGGATGACTTCTGCTTTTCAACTTTACCCTCAGTATAACATGCTTCAACTTCAGTAACAAAATTATAAGTTACTTCTTCACTATTTAGTTCATTATTTTGGTAATTTGAATTAGAATTAATTCTCATATTTGTAAGATGAGCTTGATGACTACCTCTATTATTATTCATACCACCTCGACCAATAGTTGTTTGTATTCTGATCCTGATCACGGCCTCCACTGCACTGCTGATGCAGATTTCCACGGCCTCCCCAAAAGGGACCGCATCCTCTGTGTCCTCGATGCTGTTGATAGGCACCACCCCCTGGTCGGAAGCAGTCCGCGATCTTGTGCCCAACAATTCCACAATTATTGCATGGAAATCGGAAAATTGGCTTTGGTGAAGCCATACCTCCTCTTCCTCTGAACCCAGCAAATGCAGTTGGCTGGAAATTCACGTCTTTCAGTCTCTTCTTTCTTTCATGGCCTTCCTCATACTCTTCTATTTGCTGTCTCACTGTTTCCATATTCAAATCTTGAGTTGCAGCAACAGTTCTTAATGAAGTTACTACACTATCGTATTCACTTGGCATCGTAATGAGAAAATGGCTAATCTGTTGCCTTAGATCATACTTGTTTCCCAATTCATGAAGTTCACAAGCAATCCTATCAAATTCTGTACTAAACTCCTCAAACGTGCGTTGGGTCGGTAAATATCTTAAATTTTGAAATTTCTTGGTGAGACTAATTACACTTGCCACAGTAGTTTTCTCGTATCTATTTTTTTAGAGAAATCCACATTTCATAAGCAGTGGAGAAACCCTTAACTATTTCCAACAACTCCATTTTGATTCTTTCAGCAATATATCTCTTCGTTCTTTTATTATCTTTATCACATCCCTCCAATTTCACTTCTCTTAATTTTTTTGCTGCTGCGGTTTCACTCGCCGGGACAGTTGAATGAGGCACAATTATTTCTGAATAAGGCTTCTCTATTATGTACCCTACGTTCTTTCCGTCTAGTACTAATTCCATTAAGAATTTCCAACTATTATAATTCTTCCCATCAAATTGTTGCATCTTAGCTCTGTCGTCTTCTTCCATTTTTTATGTTTTCTGGTTCAACAAAATCATTAATGTTCACTTTTCTTCTGAAACGTGACCTGGGCCCATAACCTGTTAATATTTGATTTTCTTATTTTATTTTATACGTACAATTACATTCACTGTACAAAAAATAACTGTTTATAATATTATTACGTCATCATAAAACTGGATACAAATACACACATTTATGTACATTCTTCTTTTTTTTTACATATGAGAAATTGCTCAGTCTAACAAACACAAAATAAGACGATTTACCCAGTAAGTTCATTCCTTCAAGCATCAACACCAAAAGGAAAGTTATAATATTGGATTGGCATGTGAGCACTAGAAGTAATTAACTGTGTGTCTCAGACTCAACTAACATATGTGTAAATTCACGATCACTAAAAATGACAACAAATCATATTTTCTTGTGATTAACTAAGGCACGACCGGTTTTGCCTCATAGGCAACACCTGATGATGTCACCAATACAAAAAATATCTATCAAAAAACTAGTGAAGAACTATAATTGTTGTCTTCATGGATAAAACTTTGATCATATTTGATCACATGACAAATAATCAGGCCAACCTCAGTAATGTTCCTCATGATAATGATTACACCAGAAACAAAAAATGTATATTCATTTAAATTTCATTACCCACAACTGCAGTTTCAGAGCTGGGTATCAGCATCAGCTGCAGCGAAGTTTTAGGGACATGTTGGAGGCCAAAATTGATTGTAATGAAGAAGCTAGATATTTATAATACTTTGCTTCTTAACACAGCTGATCATGAAGAAGAAATCTCACTCTCACAAAGTTTGGGACACTGTATTAGAAAAAGGCACATTCTCACAGCCAAAATGAAAAGAACAAACTACTAAATCAGTAACTGTCCTTGAATAACATATTAAATGGTGAAACAGCTGATAAGTTCAGTTTTCTAAATCGGAGTAGGGATGGTGATGAACAGAGGACATAGTACATCAGCATGAATGGGAACCTCAGGGGCTGACATTTTATAAAGACAGATAAACGGTAATGCATGCTCACAATGGCTCAGAAAGGAAAAGCAATGGCAGTTTCCACAATTATTTATTAAGGCAACCGGTTTCGATACAAGGTATCATCATCAGGTGGGCCACATGCTCACAAAACTACACAGATAAAAGAATTCTCCCCAAAGGAATTCAGCATTTTCAGTTCAAGATAGTTTTTGGGTGGCGTTAGGCAATTGGGGCAGATGGCCAGCCAACAAAATCTGGCAACTGTATTACATAATTAAAAAAAAACAAAGGAATAATAATAAATATGTCATTGTTGGCAAGCACAATTATTAAAACTTGAATGTTCTTCATTTTCTTTCGGTGCATCTAAGAGAAAGTACTAGTGATGTTAGCAGGGTTCAAGGAATCGATTGAATCTATGACTTCCAGGTTCAATCAAATCATTTCTAGAAATCTTGAGAAACCAGTTGGACTGGTGGTATAACCATTGGGTGCTTTCTATTTTTGTACAGTATAATAAGACAATAGATGACTGATGAGCAATTGTTTGGCACACTTCTGGAATAGCCACCAATTACAGCTAACAGCAATGGTTGGGGCAACAGCCAGTCGCAACATTAAATGGAAATATGCCCTGAGTCTTGGGGACCACATTGTTCTTTCTCAGAGTTTTGGACAGAATTATACAATTAACCCTTAAGTAACCCCCGTAGGGTCTTTAAAGACCCCACGGGTTTAGTTAACGCAATATGTTATCTCTTAAATCACTTTCGAAGTTGACTTTTCCAGTACCTTCCTAGAACACCTACATGCAGCTGATAAATAAAAAAAACTCTATTTTTTAAAGGATCAATTTCATGCAAAAAAATATTTTTCAGCATTCAGGTCTTTTTAGACCCCACGCGCCTACCAACGTTACAAATGTAGGGTACCAGGGATGCCGGGTGCTGCGTTCATCTTCCTTGTGCACTACTATCCCCTTAATAATATATATAAAGCTACAAAACTGACTGACTGACTGACTCATCAAAACTCCTGGGCATTTCTAAACGAGCTAGGTAGGTGAAATTTTCAGGGTAGAGTTAGAATCATGTGATGAGTTGGGAAAAAATCGAAAAGTTAAAAAAGTCGATTAGGCTTTGATTTATAGCAATCGATAGCTTTAAATGGGATAATATGGGAAAAATTAAAAATTTTAGTGTGGACCTTTTTTCTTTCGTTCATTAAAATATGATATAATTGAGCTACAAGATTGATGCTTTCACTTATATGAGGCTGAATGTTTGAAGAATCTTATTCTTGCAATCGATTTTTCCCTACCTACCGTACAACTGAAATTTGTAAACTTTTATCTGGGGTTTTAGAAATTTTTTCCACTTCCATTGTTATGGATATATTTCTCCATTGTCGCCGGGCCGAGTGTCGATTCGAGGTTTGGAACTCAGCGAGGCGGGCCAGTTTCAGGGGAGGGTTAGATCTATGTGTCGATTTGGGGTAGAATCGGAAAAGTTAAAAAAGTCAATTAGGCTTCGAGATATTGCAATCGATAGCTTTACATATATGAGTTAGGTATCCTAAGTGCATGTTATTTAGTCTTCTTTATACCATTTTTCGCACTGCTAATTACCTACTGGGTATAATTTCTTCAACCTTTTCCTGGCCTCTACTGTAGCTTTGATGACCAATTTCAACCAACCAAGCTTCATGATATTGAAGTTTTCATTAAAAAAACATGCAGTCCATGTAGAAGATTGGAAGAGAAAAATTGAATATGAAAATTAGTACATAAAAAATTTCGATTTGGTTCGAATTTCTATGCTTAGTAAAATTCTACACGTAAGCCCTTATTAAGTATGCTGTACTGAAATGGAATATCTAACTTAAAAGAGCGTCTTATATGCCGTCAAAGAAGGTCATGATGATCTTCCAGTGGTTCCACGTTCGTTTCGGGATACTGATAATAGTATTTTGAAAAGTTGTTAATAACCGGGTGACATACAATATAAGTTTGTACTAGAACTGTCTGGTATCCAGACCTCATGGACCAGACCATATTTCATTTTTGAGAATTATACTTTTCTTTGCTTGCATGTAGCATGCAGACTTGAGAGCTTTCATTGTTTTTTTCCCTTATTTAAAGAGTACCATCATATAACACTTCCCCCATGCTTGCAAATTGCAAGAACCCATTAACTCATTTATAACTAAAGTGCTGGTCATGATATCGTTATTCAACCTTATAGAGGGTTCAAATTTTATTAAAATGTAAGCAATGCAAAGAAGACATATGAAGACCTGCAACATTTTAGATGGAATAGCTAAGTTATATCGAGATCAAGTAGAATCTTGTGGTGTCAGAAGCACACCGCACGCTCTTTCTCGTGTATTACAATGTATCTGATGATGAGGTGTGTAGTGCCAATGACTCTCCCAATAGGTCATCCTCATTAGATTTTGTTGGAAAAGACAAGGTAACGTGTTGGATATGGCTTCCGCCTTCACGCAGAGTTAGGACCCCACAAGTGAACATTGTGTCTAGTTTGTCGGGACCATTACTACAGGCAAAAAATGCAAAAACCCCCATTGAATGCTACAGACTATTTTTAGATTTTGTAACTGTACGTATTGTTACTACATGCACAAATATTTACATCTCTCAAATTGCTTCACTATTCAGTAGAGATCGAGATGCAAAATGCAAAAAGAGGAGATGAAGGTTTTCATAGGTCTTCTTATTTTGTCAGGTTCCATTCATTCTGGGCATGAAAATATCCGTGATTTATGGGATAGAGACGGGTTTGGAATCGAAATATTTTATACTACAATGAGCATGAAAAGATTTTTGTTTGGAATCGAAATATTTTATGCTACAATGAGTATGAAAAGATTTTTGTTCCTCTTGCGTTGCGTCCGCTTCGATGATGTAACAGACAGACCACAAAGATGTGATAATGACAAATTCACTGCTTTCCGAAATGTTTTTTGAAACTTTTACCTCTAAAAGTGAAAAATATTATTATATAGGAGAGCTAAATACAATTGATGGGCAATTGGTTCCTTTTCGATATAAATGCCTCTCTCGTCAGTTTTTCCTAAGCAAGCCGGCAAAATATGGGATTAAAGTTTTTAATTTGACTGACACCAGAACAATGTACACAAAGACTATGGAAGTTTATCTTGGAACACAGCCAGAAGGACCTTTCCGCCTGTCAAATCGGCCATGCAATGTTGTGAAGCGTTTAGCGAAAACAATGGCAGACATTGGCCGAAATATTACAGCTGATAATTGGTTCAGCAATATTCCCTTGGTAAAAGACTTGTTAGAGAATAGGATAACTTACCTAGGTACCCTGAAAAAAAACAAGGTTGAAATTCCACCAGAATTATCTAACGCTAAGCATAGATCTGTAGGAACTGGTCTTTTTGCCTTTCAGAAACACTTGAAATTCTTATCTTACGTTCTGAGAAAAAAACCGGAACGTTATAATGATTTCTTCAATGCATCATGATACTGCAATTGATGACAGTTCTGGAGAAATGCGTAAGCCTGAAATCATTTCCGACTATACTTTTACAAAGTCAGGAGTGGACACTGTAGACGAAATGTGTGCGACGTACAGTACTGCGAGACGTTGCAAGCGTTGGCCATTAGTTATGATTTTAGGATTCAAAATATCGCAGGCATCAACGTGCAAGTAATTTATATGTCCAATAACATCGAAAGTAGGCTGGTTCGGCAGTTATTTCTCAGAGAGATTGGTCGAGAACCCATTCACGGACAGATCACCATCGGCCAGAAAAAGAGCACCATGCAGGCCTGTACCTAGATCTTTTCGTGAGAAAGGTTCATAAATTTCTGGGTCAACATCTTTGGGACACAGTGAGTTAGATGTGAAAGTAAGAGCTAGGTGCACCATTTGCCCTAGAAATATGGACCAAAAAATAAACCAATTTTGCAGCCGCTGTTCAAAAACTACGTGTTTAATACATATAAAAACTATATGCCCTCATTGTTTTGATCATTTCAATGAAAATAATAAATATGACTTACTTTTAATCTTCCATTGTTTTTTAAATTATTGCTGTAACCCTCAATATCAGTACAGAGTACATAGTAATGTGCCCCTTAAATTTCGATAAAAAAATGTTCTAATAATCAATAAAAAACAAACAATATTGTTTGCTAGTAACACACTTCTGAACAATTGATATTTTGATTTGAATACATGTTTTATCGATTATGAACTACTCCCTAGATGATATAGTGTGGTATTCAGGGAGAAAAAAATGAACATGATTCGACATTAATATTTACTATGAAATAAAACTATAAATTATTTCTTTAGGCAAAAATTATTTAAGTAAGGTTTTAAGAATAAAATATAATATGAGAAATTTTATTTACCTTTGAAAAGATCTGTAAATAATAAAATACATGAGTTATGTACCCATATCTAGTGAGATAAGCAAATAGAAGAAAAGAGATCAAATTAATTAGCTCAACTGATCAGAAAAAATTAAAGGTACGTATGTTGAATTAAAATGCTTTAAATATCTAGCGTAAAAAATAGCAATGTAAAATAAACAAATTTGGCGAAGATATGAACAATTCCGCATGGGGTATTGAAAGACCCCACACGGCCACTTACGTCATAAAGTGAGGTGTGCCTACTTAAGGGTTAACAGACATGATAAGACATTAGTTCTTTAAGTCAGTGAATGTAGGTATACTGATTCTCAAACTTTGTCATGATTTTGCATTGAGTAATTTCCTGATTGTAGGTGTAACATAAATTATTCTGATTATTCAGTTGACTTACTACATATTTAACGATGTAATTATTGTTCTTTCACACAGAATATAAAAATATGCATCGAAAAACTTACATTGAAAACCACATAGGCTGCAAGTCACCCATGATAGAATCGAGACTACATCATATTCGTCTCACTGAAAGGCCTTTACAAGCCAGTACCATATTGGTAATAGATTTGAATGCTCAAATACCCAGCTATTTTAGACGTGAAACCAGCATCAAATGCAGTCACCAAATTTGATCACTGGTAACTATGTCTACATGATCCACCCATGATCTCAGATTTTGAAACTTTACATGTTCTAAACAGTAATTTGAAGTCAGGGCCAAGTCCTACATTGCAGTATGAACAAAGCAGCGGTTGGTCGTAAATAGTGTTCATTATGTTCCTTCAAGTAAAAACAAATGGCAAGAACAGAGGCATGCCTTTAACAAGGTGGGGTGGGGGGGAGGGGTAGGAGCCACATCCATTTCATTAACACCCCTTATGGAGGGAGGGGCTCACACTCGTCCTTGAGCTCCATGAAAGAAGAAGAAGAACCACATTAAGGAGGAACCTACGGAGCTGATAAGAAATAGTCACTGAACAGTATGCCTAAAAGATTTCAGCTGCGGTACTTAGCTCAGAAAGTCTTTCAACATCATGTTCATAAAGGTTCAGCTGCAGAGCTCTTCGTAAAGATTTAATGAACAGCAGGGTGAAAAGCGTTCAACTACGGTAGTACTAAAAAAAACTTGATATGTCAGCTTGGTGGTATTCCAATCAGCAATTATCCATGCATTCTTTGCTAATACATGGTAGGGGTTAAGAATCAAAGGAGAATAAAAATGTGGATCAGCTTTATTCACATGTATTTCTGTGGACACAATGTTCATTCAAGTGAAAATTTTAGTTCAACAAGGGAAATGCATTCTTGAGATAAGAGCTGAATATGGAGCGTAATGAAGAAAGCTAAATTATTCCACAGTTACCGTATTTGAAGCATTCTTACATTTTATCAATTCATCAAAAGTGTTTTTCTAGATTGACAACAAATGTAGTAAACCCATTCATTACAACATATTTAGCTCAATGAATCAATCGAAACATTAATTCTGCCTCATTTTAACACCAGAAGGATGGCAGGGGTCATTTGACCCATTTTCAGAAATTCAAATTAATTTTTAAAAATTTTAATTAAGTAAAATATTTTCAAATTTTTAGAATCTTCTACACTATCTTAATGCCTACCTGAAATTTAATTAATTGGCATATATAAACCTCTAATATTTTTTTATTTATCTTTTACAAGAAGTTATACCTAAAAGGATGGCTGCAGGTCATTTGACCCACAACTAGTTTTCGCACTGCATCTTTATATTCCTCTTACACTTGGACTCTTAATTTTTGATCAAGGTCCTCTTACTCATTGGCATGGTAGTCCAGTGGGTATAGTGCTTGGTCATGAACCAGAGGGGACCTGATTCAATGCCAGGTGATTCTTCTGGACACCCATATCAAAACGTAAGCTAGATGATCTGTATTGTACCTGATCTTTTGGGAAACCACAAGCAGCAAAGGGAAAGTAAGAGGCACCCCTTATCACTCTGTGTGAGTTTCACTTGCTAATGAAAGCCTAACCCTGTACGCCAAAAGGATTATTCAAGAGGTGTCAATGTTGAGCGCATACCGCTTCTTGGTGAGTCACACCCTGTTTGACAGCATTATAAAATATATTTTGGAGCATGGAAAGCTTCATAATCTGTATAGGTGCTTGTCGAGAGAAGACCTTCTTATATTTATCGCATTGATATATGCAAGAGGCATCTTGGAATGGCGACATATGTCTATGAAAACCTTCTGGGATAAAATCTTGGACTCAAAAACTTTCTATAGCATAATGCCTAGGGATCGATTCTTGAATATAATGAAACATTTACGCTTTGATTCAAAGGCGACTCATAGTCAAGGACCAAGTGCAGATAAATTTTGTTCGGCTTCTGAACCTTGGAATAATTTTGTCTCTAATTCCCGAGCCTTCTACAATCCAAGTGAAAGCATAACGTCTGACGAGCAGCATAACGTCCAATGAACAGCATAACATCCGATGAACAGCTCTATCCATTGAAATGCATGTGTTCTTTCATGCAGTATGCGCCGAATAAACCGGACAAATTCAGAATCAAGTACTGGGTTTTGGTTGACGTGAAATCTAAATCCCATCTAAAAGCATTTCTGTATTGTGGGAAAGATGAAGAGAGGCCACCAAATCAAAAATTGAGTGAACACGTTGTAATGAGATTGACTGAGCCATGTAAGAATTCAGGCAAAAACGTTACCTGCAACCATTATTTTTCATCGATTCACCTGGCTGAAAACTTGAAAAAAAAGGAAATTTCTCTCATAGGAACTATAAGAAAAAACAGGCGAGACTTACCTCCTCCTGTCAGCATGAATAATGAAATTCATTCAACTAGTATACAAAAACACCAAAGGACATACTCTAACAAATTACCAAGCAAAATAAGAAGAATGTTGTTTTACTAAGAGCCATGCACTAAGATGTCACGACTTCCAACACCTATACAAGAAAGCCAGACACCATCCTCTTCTACAGCAAAAACAAAATGGGAGTAGATGTTGATGGACAGCATGTGCCCGAAATATTCCACGTGATCAACTACAAGGAGGTGGTCTGTTCATATATTTGTCAAGATACTGGATCTGACCTCAATAAATAGCTGGGTACTCTAGAGGGAAACTACAAACTGTAAACTGAGTCGCAAGACATTTATCCAAAAATGAGATGAAGAAGTGTGGGAATCTCACTTCCGACGGAGCTTTCACCTTCATGCTCAAATCAAACTAACAAAACTTCATAAAATACCGCATCCACATCTCTAAGAGCAAAAGAGAGGAAAAGGTGCCGAATATCTCCAAATTGCCAAAAAAAAATCATCCAATATAGATATGTTTTTAATGCAAAAAAATATTTTGTGGAAAGTGTGCCAAAAAAGTAACCATGTGTCTGAAATGTACTACACAGTAATATTTTTGTTTTTTTTTTATTTTTACATACATGAAAAACCATTATGCTCATTATAAAATTTTGAAGCAGATCTTTTGTATTTTGTAAAAATAATGCAATTATGTGATTAGAGTGACAATATGTTAGTGACTGTATTGCTATGAAAAGGTGAGTATAGAGTGACTATAAATTTGAACCACTGAATATTATTTAACTGATGATTTTTAGAAGTGATAATTGTTAACTTTTAACTACCGGTATATCATACTAAATGCTAAGATGTGTATTTAAAGAATGAACATGAACATTAATACAATAAAAGTCTATGGGAATCAAAAATGGCTTTAAATTTGATATAACAAAGTTGGGGTCAAATGACCCCCAGCTGTCCTTATAGGTAGTGTGAAACTTCCATCCTCCTAGTGTTAATACAAACATTTACTGAAGAGCAGTGATTATAAAACTCAATATCAAGAGGCTGAGTATTCACAATCAGAGTAATATCTGACGAGTTTGCACAGCGAACATTTAAGAATATAAATTTTCTCCTTCATTATCGCCCTGCAGCCTCTCAGCACTTCATATTGACATTTCAGTAGAGAGAAAATCTCCATTAATGTCCTTTCTGAGCATTATAAATGTACTGTTTTCAGTAAGAAGTTAGCTCTGAATTTTTTTCTAATTTATTGTGTAATTAACTTTTTGACTGATTATTCTCTCTAAACTTGAAACCATTATTTCCAATAACTTTCTCTTTGGAAGTTCAATCATCTACTTAAATGACTTGTAGATTATGAATACAAAGTTAGCAATAGGAAGAGGAGATGCTGTTCATAAACAGTTATAAAAATGTTGACTTAATTACCATACCTTTCATTAGCATGCTATGAGTGATGACATGGACCTGAGGCAGCTGGAGTGGATGAAAGTCCCCCATTAGCTTCATTTTACAAATGTATTTATAATCTTAATATGCCATTCTCTTATTTCAAATGTCATAAAGTTTCCCCCCTCCCACATTCGGAATGCTGTGACTGTTCTTTCGGATTAGTTCTTGAGAACTGCTCTGATCCCTGAACTGGATCAAAATCAACTGTTCAGCAAAAAGAGCAGTATGGTACACCTCTAATATCTTGGAATGAGTGTTCACCAAGGGAATCAAAAACTGATGCATACAAAGTACTTTCCTCCTGACATAATAATGTAGCAGCAAAATCTGGATGTCAGGTTAACCTTTATCTCCCGAGCGTGTCTCTCTGGCACAAAATTGTGTCCCTAGACTGCCGAGCATGTTGGCGATTGGCACATTGATGGACACTTAAAAAACACTGGTCATTTAAAAAACCCCGTCCAGCAAGGCTTACGACCACGGAAAAACTCAGGAATGTAAAGGTTAAGCATAAGAGTAGGCTAAATGCAGTGGGAATAGTGTACTTGAGAAATGTTTGTGGATAATGTTAGCAACGAGTGGAAGATGAAAGTGCAACTTGAATGCTCCAATAATGGATTAATGAGAAATGAGTGAGCTTTGTTGGCCAGCCCATGTCAAGAGAATAAAAGAGAATTGAATACCTGAACTGATATGTGATATTAGAGTGAATGGTAATAGAAGAGATGGACTACAAAAGTCGGGGTGCATTTGGTAGGAGTGACTCTAAAGGAATTTTAGTAGCCTAAGGAATAGGAGAGCATTTCGGAGTAGGCAATGCCTACGAATTAAGTCATAGCTGTTAGTAGTATAAAACTGGCTCCCTTTTAATGATTTCCTCCATTATGCCCTATCCTTACACACCATTTGTGCTTCCCACACACACCCATGCATTTACTTCTTCATTCATGCTGAACAATGAATGTCTAAACCAAATAAAATTATCTATATCTGGAATACCTCAATAGTAAAAGAGGTGGGTTCATGAAAGAGTGGGCTGAGAAGAAGAAAATGGTACACAAAATCAGTCGCCTTAAAAATATCTAACGATCAATGTTACTCTCAATTTATACACACACCTGTGGTAACATAACAAGGTGGAATCCTCACCAATGCAAACACAAACAGTAGAAGAACACTTAAGTGCTTTGATACTTCGATTTAACTGTCACATCCAGGGAATAAAGATAACCTATTAAAGAGTCCGGCTTGCAGGAATGTACACGGCAATTGAGAGACGTACTCCTTCCTTAGGTATTCTCTCCTGAAAATCATGGGGACTACTTGACCGGAGCCATAATATAATGAAGTGTATAATATAGTCAGGTCTGCCAAAAACTCACCCCTACCATAGAAAAAGTGGCAGCACTTACAACTTCTTCAGAAGCCTTTAAACAGAGCCTCAGACTCCTGTTAGATAACAAGGAAGGAAATGGAAGTTTTTTTTTCGGTTATAACACATCCAAAACTGCTGACATTCGTACATACCCTCTGCATTAAGAATTGACAGTTTCATCACCATTCTTTATCAAACGGAGAAGATCCGTTAACTCCTTTCTTTCCAATGATTCTCACCAGTGTCACATCCCTATGGATTAGGCCTGAAATTTGTCCGGAATAAACACGCTCACATGCATCCCACGATATCATATCCCACAGATGGTCCCTGCCAAAATGTGACCTTGCAGACTACTCTTTAAATTTGTTTAATCTATACACGGATCAAAGTCCTCGGCAGATACATAAGATTAATGTTAGTTGCACAACCTCAGTACTATTACCTTCAATGACAACAAATAAACAGAATCCATTAAGTGCGAAATTAAATAGAGCATTAGATTTAGACTTCTAACTTGCCTGGTTGAGTTTTCTAGACAGATCGTTAGTGAGACACTCCTCTTCTTGTTCATAATGATGAGCCAATGTTTCCTTTTCTTTTTTAAGGGCTTGTATCTTCTTCAACAGGGTGTTGCTAATAAATTCTTCCTCCTGCTCAGCTTTTGCTTGCTGCAAAAGAAAATGTTTCTTTACAACACTGTTTCAGTGAAAAAATAAACACAATGAAGCTAAATGCCACACAATCACAAAGACAGTCAACACATGACGACAGAGCCGAAAGTTAATGTTCCCACTACCGCACAGTCCATCGACTGGCTACCGTGCACGTTACAATTTTCATGGTAAACTGAAAGATTACTTCTTTACTTGTGACACCTCATGAAAAAATTTCATGCACTGGTTGAAATCTTATCTCATACAACGAAAATATAGACCAAAAGTGAGAAATACACGTGATTCTTACAATTATCACAGATGCTTGACGGAGCCCCTTGTTCTCCTCCTGCAAGGCCTTAACCCTCAATTTGTACGTTTCTAATTCTACCTTCAACACCCTGTTCTGCTGCTGTAAAGACTCAATTCTTTTTTGCAATTGCTCCCTAGAAACAGGAGACGGAGGCATCATAATAGGGCCTCCGTCAATAGAGCTAGAATCACTCTCACTCGCACTATCCGCCATGTTTCACTTTGCAACCGTTCAGGTTTAGGGGCTGATGGGCATACAGGGCGACCCCAGTAAATGCTCTCTTTAACGAAGATTTTTATGTTCACAAGCCCTTATTAATGCCGAATATGTGTTACTGTTTTTATTTTTTCAAAGACTGGCGATTTTTGATTTGGAAAAATTATTTACATGCACCAGAGACATGAGTATTACGCGAGATATTACCCATGTTGCTAAGCGCAGAACATATGTCTTGTGAAAAATTTTCTCCGGAAACTAATTTAGATTGCCAGAGGGTAATGATATGCAGCTTGCATTCTCAATTTAGCCTCTTATTGTATTTTCCAAACCCCTGTTCCGTATGGAAAGGATAGTCGAACGTACTCTACGTATTCCTACTCGTTCCTTAAAGCTGAGAGGGAATGAGATCGGGGTTCAACCGAAAGCCGTGGTCCGGAATGTTTGCATCAGAATTTCTTATTGCCAAGGGATTTTTGATAAACTTAAGTTTATCGAATGCAAATCATGATTGTATTCTGGAAAGTATGATGTTACGCATTTATAGTACATGGTATACCAATTTTTTTCTTTTTTCTTAAAGGCTCCCTGTAAAAGGAATGTCCGTGAGCTTGATGCTACTCATCTATAACTGCAGTATTTTATCGAAGGAAACGTATGACCCATACCCCAAGGACGAAATACTTAGAACTTAAATTAACTTGGTTGCCGCCTCTATGAGGTTCATTTGTATTATCGAAAAATGGGAGCTACATTTAATGGAATTTTATCTAACTGCACGCTTTAAAAGCTGAATTCTATTCGCATGGCCTCACCTCATTTCAGTCAAGGGCTGAAAGGGTGTGATGCACTGAAAGGCGGAGTATAGCAATTTCCGCATCAGCGGTAACATATTTTGTTGCTCTACCACTGATTCTCATTACGGAGACGGAGTTTACTCGTGGCCTTCAGAGCTTTTCAGAATTTTTTTAATAGCGCTCCTTATTACATGTGGGAGATACAACAGGGTCAAAGACATTATCTTATGATGATGATGAGCCTGGAAAGCCCACTTTCGAGACTGTAATGGCCTCACTACCAGAATGTGGCTTTTCTGACCCACGTGCATTTTGATGAGCAGCATTAATCGGTTCATTTTTCCCACACAATTCACTCCTGTCCTATTCATGCTGTGCTTCACTCACTTTTGTGGTACAAACAAAAAGAAGTTTTTGCCTTAAGTCTCATGCTAACTTTTCAGCATGAGTTTTTGTTTGTTGTCAGAGAGCTGAAAAGACGCGAGCGTGTTGGGGCAGCCTAATTGTAAGAGGTGATCATGTAAAAATGAAGGCAAACTGAAACCACCTTCAATGTCATTCCCAAGACTTAGTGGTGGGTTTGTCAGAGCGTGATGACCGCCCTTGATTCAATACTAGTTCTTTTCTATTTTCTTCATGTTCTACTTTCCCCAATTACTACTTTTAGCCATGAACTCCTACCAGGGGTGCATTGTTTAGAGGGATTGCTACTTTCTGGAGGTAATCACTTTCTCTGACACTATCTAGGTTCCCCCAGACAATTCCATTATTTTACTAACAACAGCTGTTATTATTTCATCTTAGTTACTTTATCTATCCAATTTAATCCACAACTTCATGGCATCCACTCAATGGCCCTCCTTACATCTTAAGAGGATGTATTTATTCATCTTACACGAAAAAGCTATGCATTAGACTTTAGAATATGCCATACTTCACATCTCTGCTGACACTGACTTCTCCCTCCTCATTGGTATTGATTCAATACGTATGTTCTGAGGCCCATTTTCACTCAAAACTAATATTTTCCATTAAAACTACTCACCAGTTTATGTAAACAGTTCCTTCGTCTTAATACATCCTCCTTGATGATGACCCATTTCCGTTCAAATCTGGAGAATATCATAACCTATTTTCGTTTCCTCTTCCTTCATCTTATTTCATAATTGAAACACATCCAAATATGACTGCAATTTCTTGGCTGAGTCGCCAAATTCATTCATTCACTGAAGTAATCAGCCACTTAAGAGGTAGGTTATAAGTATGATCTGAGGCTTTCCCGGTGGGAGAAGTTAAGTAGCTCCATTTGGGAAGTTCACTGGGTGAGAGACTCCATAAGTGCAGGTGTTTTAATGGACAACTCGGCCATTGAAGCGTCGGCACTTATGGAGTCCCGAATAGAGGTACTTTGGTAGGTTTTAAATCTAAAAATCTGCTAAGATGGGTATATTACCCTAAAACAAGATTGGGGCAGATTACCATCACTTCAGCAAAAAGACTGTAAGCTTTCCCAGGGGATATTATGGATGAAGTCTACTTGGATGAGGCACAAGGTTTAGCTTTCCATAACCGACATTTCAACGAGTAACTCATTCATCTTCTTTTGGCACTCAGTTTTGCCCTGATGAAGATGAGTGAGTTTTTCATCATCCCATTAGCTAAAGAAAGCCTAACCTGGCACCATACCCAGGAAAACTTCATCCTCTTCAGTAACAAAGTAATCAATTACATAAAAAAGAAACCAATTGCAATAATGAGTATTTTGCAATTAATTTATAAGTGATGGCAATCTCAGGGATTACCAAAATATTGAATTCTATGAGGTTAAACTTAAAATAACTAATCAGGGTTGTGGCATCATGTTGAGGAGAAAATGTTTCTAGTTGAGACCAGGCTTCATGCATAGAAGGGAGTGATCAAGAGGAGATGAATGGTACTAATATAGTGTATACTTAACGAAGTCAAGAAGTTTCTCTCTTGTTTTTCAGCCTAAGAAAATAAAATTTTAACTTACACTCAAATCACTTTTTTGAGGTTAATATTACCATTTATTGGCTGCATGAGACATGTTTCTCAAATACTTATGAGCCACAGAGGATATGCACCGAGAAATGCATGACGCACATTTATGCTTTCATGGAAAAGTATATGTGATACTTCAGGCTTTATGATATTTATTCATTCAGCCAATTGTATTGAAACAATATCACTTAGCAAATCTACAAATACTAGTCTCCAGATTAGCTACAGGCAATGCTGACACTGAAAAAGTCTCCATAAATACCTTTTTTCAAATGCTCTTGGTACAAATAACATTGAGAAAAATGACAGAACATATTCTGTACATTGAAGTATAAGATGTAATTGAAACACTGACCTCTTGTCACAAAAATCAGGAATCATCCTTTTTCTTTGCTTCCCAATACACCATACAGACACAAAAGAGGAAAATGAGCCAGCTAAGCCTCACCACTACCTCTATGAATCCCATTAATAAAGATAGTGGTGTAATGAAAATTTTATTTTTTTTGAGACTCAAATATTTGCAAACATCTTTCTCTTCCACTCAATATTCTCATTTCATGATGAATAAAACACTTCATGATCTCCACAGATTTTTTTAAATGGCACAATGCATTTCACCACTATGTGCCATAATCATGGGCAATGTTCATAGTGGTATAGCCCTGGACAGCAGTGCTGAGTGGGGGGATTAGACAAGAGGGAAGTGATGTGGAAGAGTAAGTGTGGCTGCAGGGGTTGGAGACAACGGAGGGGGGGGAAACCTGTTTTAAAATTGAAAGTGCCCTCAACCAGGTACTCGAGGTTGGGAAGGGGGAGGGTTAAAGTCATTGGGACACATGGGGAGGGTCATTGATTTGGGGGGGGGGGGGGGTTGCTAAGTCAGAAAGTCAGAGAAGTACGTGTTGGCTGGTAAAGGGGATGAGTGATTGAGTAAGAAGTCATTATACAGTTGTATATTGTTTAGTTTTCTGTGCTTAACAATTTCCACTATCTCCAGAATGCTCTGGAGATCCTATAGCTCTAGAAAAATAACAATAATTAAAAAAATTGCCATTTCTCATAAGACAATTTTTTCTCCCTACAAGGTGAAATAAATGTATATTATACAAGAAATAATTATCTCCTCTCATTAAAGCTATCAAGGCTAGCAAAAACTCAAAACTACACCAATTTAAGGCCTAAAATTGTTTGACCATTCACCTGTTACAGCAAGATTGGCACAACTAAATTCAAAAGTGTTATCTACTCATGGTTGACATCCACTTCACAGTGTTCTAGGAAAATAATTTTCTTATGCTGCTAGGCACCTTGATTTTTGATATGTTTCATGATTTTAATCATGTGATTATTGTGTCTGTTGTGGTGTATACTACCTAACGAAAAATAAAGAATTGAATTAAACTTAATCATTTCTGGGTTCTATTGTAATAAACTATGTCATCTGTAGTATCATTTAATTTAAAAAAAATAATGATGCTTGAATTCATGAATTTAATTATGTGATTATTGTGTCTGTTGTGGTGTGTACTACCTAACGACAAATAAAGAATTGAATTAAACTTAATCATTTCTGGGTTCTATTGTACTAAACTATGTCATCTGTAGTATCATTTAATTGAAAAAAAAATAATGATGCTTGAAATAAATGAACATTTTCTTTTAAAGCAAATAAATTATATTTTAGCCTTCACAAATTGGCTTATCACTTATACAATCTTTCAATGATAGCTACACAAATTTGACACAGATACAAATAAATAGGTAATAGCTACAGTTGCCTAATTCAAATAATATTTTGACACATTCACAACTAGGTCAGCATAATACTACACTCTTGTTCCAGCCAATTTCTTGTAACTCCAACGCATGGCACAAAAATTACAGCACATAAATTGACCAAAAAATACAGAAAACATCCAATAATCATCACTTTACCATGCTCTGAAGATTAAGATTGTAATTTTTGCACCAACCAAAATCTTATTTTTGGATAAAAATTGACTACAACATTCACATGTTCACCACTCTGGCTGGGCAAGAATATTACAGCATTCATCAGAAGCAAAAAGAAGTACTAAATGTGATCCACCTCATGTTTTCTCATTTTCAGGCTCTCTTTACCATAATTAATGGCTATTGACACTTCATGAAATTTCTGAATAAAGCTTATTTTCACCATGATAATAAAAATTAGCTTGTTACTTCTTGCGGTTTTGTAGTAACGGCTAAACATCAGTAGCTTACAAGCCTCACCAGCTGGAAAAGCTATCATTCATTTAAGCATAAATATCAGTAATTTAGGCACAAAAAGTATGCCCAAATAATACTTATAGCAATTTAAATAAGATTACAGTTAAAAAATACAATTCTATGAAATTGTGTATAAAAATATACATTTACTCCAACTTAATGAAATAAAATTCATTGAGAATGGCATGAATGACTCTTTCTTTGTAGCTTTTTAATAAGACATCATTTGAGGTCAAAGGGCAAGATCACTTACATACCTATGACAATAGCTGGATTGTGGCCTTACAAGTCAATGTATTGCCTAGGTAAGTTATCAATAGCTGATAGCTAGTGGGATTAAAATTTCATGAATGCAAAAATACAGGGATAAGTCATTAATAAAAATATAAGCCAAGCATTTAAAAATATTGTGACTTCTCTGGGAATACCAATTTGATGATAAAAGATACTCTGCATGCAGAATTTATGATAGATCATAAAGAAGGAATGACCTTAACATTGCATAAGACTTATTTATACGCTGGTTATCAGAACTCAGCTTAAGAATGACAACCTGTTTCTTGAACAACTGAGCTAAGAAGGAAAAAATATGATTACTTAAGGGTTGGGCGTGTTAAGTCGACTAAATGGGTAAACCCATTTAGTTGACTTTTCCTCTTTTAAAAGATTGACGAATGCAAGGTCTTGGGTTTTTGTTTGAGTAAAACAGAAATGCACTCTCAGCACAAACTTCCAGAGATTCCAAGTTCCTCACTTGGTGACAGTAGGAACTATGTTATCAAAGAAAACATGAATTAATTCTTTGCAAATAGGCAGTAAATATTCAAAATAGGGCATGTACAAAAATGTATGTATTACTCCTATAGTTGTGGAGACATTCCTCCTTAATTTGGAGTTCTTTCAATTATATTTTATGTAGTATTGCAGCACTCACAGCTCTATTAATGCAACCCCATTAATTCTACTTCAAAAAAATAATACAATAGTTACAAAAATCTCCATTTACATACCTCATAAACACATAATTTTTCTTATCAACACTCCCTAGCTGACTAGCATTTCCCTACAGTTCCAAGTCTGCAAGCAATCATAGTTTTTAGTATATGTGAAGAATAATGACAGCAGAAACTTGAGAAATGGTGTCAGTGCAAAGAAGTGACCTTATTAGCAATTCATACTATCATCTTCCTCAATGAAAATCATGAAAAATTATAGCCTAAACAGGGCATCTGTTTTCTCTACTTCACAAAAAAAAATTAATAGACATGCTCTAGCCTGGAAATGTTCAAATATTTCATAGTAAAATGAATTCAACTCTAAGCTATAATGGATTTGAATGCAATTCCCAAGCATAGGTAATAGAAGTATGATGAGCATTTCCATGTCAGCATATTCACTGGCATAGGGATAATTGAACTATTTAATTTCTTATCCCTATCTGATCACAAATTATAAATTCATGAGCCCAAATTTAGGCAAAGCCTTGTGGCTCAGAACTTGTGAATGCAAAACTCATTATTAAAATTCAAACTTATTGATTATTCTAAACGTGCCCACTATATCAGAAGTGACAGCAGGATGGAATACAAAAATCAATAAACAATACCAAGCTGATACCAATATACTTGATAAAACCACCAAGATTTACAGCATAGCCGACAGTATTATGAGCATCAGTAACTAGGATGTAAATTAAAGCAACATTGAGTTAGATTTTAAGTAAAATCACTTTTGAAGGAATTTCAGCGGCCAATTAAATGTGCCACTCGAGATAATCTCACATGGAACATTTTAATAGCAATGACTCATTTGTTTCCTCGTGTTTAGGAGAAGAGGGATTTCAAATACTTAAGTCAACACAGAGAATTAGGTATCAAAATCATAGAATCAATATATGTACAGAATTCAGCTTATTCACTGACATATCGCCAAAATTCAGACATGAGTAGTAGTTCAGTAAGGCTGGTAAAATAATGCCAGTGGCATGGGACCTAAACCTAGTCACATTCCTAAGCTGTAAGGCAAAAGGCATTATGCAAGTGTATATGCTGCCGAGCACCAGGGGATAATCACACGAGGGGTCAGTTCTTCATCCTCGGTCAGTGCCATGAAAATTAGGTAATTTGGGTTCAACTAGACAAGTCAAAATAGGTTTCAACCGAGAGTTAAGACACAACATATACTGGCCTTCCAGCCGGCAGTCAAGTATTCAACCCATCCACCGAACTACAGTAAAATCAAATAAAGGGACCATTAATGAGCAAATGCAGTTATTCAAATATTTTTCATTCATGGTAGCTCATCCTCACCTCATATTTCACACAATTTGATGAAAAAATAAAGTTTAATGCTTTGGCTACAATGCTTTAACACTTAAAGGGCTTTGGGCCAAGGCAATTATAGAAAGTCTTACTTAGGGATAGAGAACTCTGTCTAAAACATGGGAAGTGTGGTGTCATTTGTTGCCCAGTCATCATAATGCAACTTCTTTTGGCCAGCACCAAAGCAAGCCATTCACTAACTAGCTACACCTTATCTTCCAAATGACAAGCTTTCCAAACATATAGTAGAGTAGAAATATGCTGCAAAAGTGTACCAAAAAAAAGTTGTATTAACTGATGTACAATAGGGAATGGTGGATGAATGAATTCATATTATTCTACCAGTTGTGTGCATTGAATCCCTCAATGCTTCTACCATCACATTGGATGGGAGTCCTCTGTATTTTGCTTAGTAAACTGTTAGATTGAAAAACACTCAACCAACAGAAAGAAGGACAAAATTTAGGAATCATAAGAGACACCCCCAGGACAGAAGAAGTTAGAAAAAAGGATAGAGGTGCCGACATTTTGAAACAAAGGTGAGAAAGGCATCAAACCAGGCGTCAAAGCCACATACTCAGCAACTTAAAATGAAAAATTAACAATTTTATTTATGGAACTGAGAGATTTTATTTGCCTATTTGTGCTTCCTTGAACCATCAAAGGCCCATTCACTTGAGTTTCAAGCTTTTAAATATCCAGTCCCTACTTTGAGAATATAACACACATAAGCTCTTTGCTTTTCCACAGTGCGTAATATGTAATAAAGAAAACAATAAATAAATTATAAACTCTTCAGCCAATAAATACGGTTAGGATCAAGACTCATATTTACAGAATCTTTGCAAAAAGATTTATAAGTAGAAGTGTAAAAGTTAATTTTCAAATATAAAACTTTTGAATACATTACGATCAAATGCATGCACCTAGATAAAACATTTCAGGCTAATATACTCATGATGAATATACAAAGCAAAAGAAATCATTTCCATTTAAAATTCTGGTAAAACAGGGCAAATAATAAATGTAGTCACTGTACTTTGTACAGACCTCTTCAGACCAGCTGGATTGAGTCCCATTAGGCCATAAACATTTGAAGGAAAACATCATTAGCAATACCACTTCTCAAGAGATATGTAGGCTAACCCTCATCAAGCACTCAAGAGAGTTGAACTCAAATGTTTCTTGAACAGTTTGAAACACTAAAAGCACACTTAGCTTGCAGACAAGGTTGATCAAAGCTAGGACTACATTTTCACGAAGATAGACACAAAGATTAGCAAGTTATCTAACACAAGTCTCATCAGAAAGACAACAAAATGCAAATTTACAAACATTTTACCAATATAATTTATTAATATAAGGTTGGAGTGGATAAATGAATAATTTGCAATTACAGATCTACTTTTGGTGAATCTGACATCATATTATCTCCACATACATATATGATTTTTGAAAAAATAATACTATCGAATCCTCACAATATACATCACAACACTGAGAACATCGGCTGAGATCATTTTGTTTCTCACACATTCAGCCAAGTGCATTTTGACTCAAGCATGCCAATATAAATAAATCATACTCACAAAGAATACATATAAACTATTTTTATAATGTAATGGCCTCCAGCACATAAACTAAGAATTAGGAGCCATATTAAAATGTTTCCATATTGACTTAAATCACAAATAAAAATTCTATAAATTTAGTCCATCATACAATTTAAAGCATGCCTCATTTGACTAACATATTACATGACAATTTTCTAAAAAGACACATTGCTTGCACAATACAAAACAAGAATGACTAGATAAACATATTAAAAATTTCCACACTTAATTATGGATTCTTAATGACTAAGAATGAAAAAATGACATTATTTAAAATAAATATGCCTAAAAATTTCACTAATACAATCACTCAAAAAATATTATTTTCTTCAATACGCTCAACACTGTCTTATCATCCACGATGAGAAAGAAGTAATGATTCACCTCTAAAAATACTGATCTGATTCAAAAGGAAGATGCTTAAAATGAAATACTTCCATCATCCATTATTCAAATCACCACACTTGATCGATGCTCCCAGGCAGCCGTAATCTTTTATCACAAAATAATTCGTCAAGTCATTCAAAATAAGCATGTGATGGGCAGGCATCAATGGACTGTTGTGGGATTATTCTTTTGGACAGTTTAGCATGTCTATGCCTGGAACATTGAAGATATTTCATGGGCTAAATGACTTTAAATGCCCTATTCATTCAAACCAGCATCCATTCTTATGGATTAAAAATGGCATGAATAAATTTTCTGTATAAATCAGCACCTAGGCTTCAAATCTAGGCAATTAATTGGCTAAAATATGATTATTTCTCAAGTTCCATGAGCTAACACTGATTGAGATATTTTGTTAATCGAATGAAAAATCAATTCCATGGTCATTTATAGAAATACTGAACCAAAGCAAGAGATTTAAATAAATTTACTTTAAAAAAAGTACGATGCCTAAAAACATAATTCATAATGCATGACTGGGCTCACGTTATTTAACATAAGTATCACTTGCCAAATCACTATGAAAAGGCAGCAACATTAAATAAAGACATAAAAAAATTCATATTTCTATAAATTTTCAAGTAAGCACTCCAAATATCCCATTTATCCTCGTACCTGAATATCTATTCTCACCCATTTGCAAAAGTTCAAAGCGATAAAAATCAAACACATGATCCAGGCATGATCATAGCTGACACAATTTCCCTCGCACAACACTCCAGGAATGTGCTCTTATGATATTACAAAAAGTTGACCACATATAAAATGATCTCATTCATTAAAATAATATTGCCGCACCTTGGATTTGAACTATAATTGGTTCATTCGTGGAGAGGCTTCATGAGGCCCTACATTTCCTGTCCCTGATACATGGTCATCACTGGAGGCACTTTGTTGTGGACTCGATCATGCCGAACCAAGTGCTCATTCTGCGAGAAGGACTTTGAACAGATTTTGCATTTAAAGGGCCGCTCCCCAGAGTGAACTCTCTCGTGGCGCAGCAAATTCGACCGGAAGTTGAATGACATTGGACAATGTTCACAGGCATACTTCTTTACCCTCTCCTGGTTCTCTGAAGAGCCCCTCGACATGTTTCTTGTGGGTGTTCTTCTCTTCTTGGGGACCTTTGGCAAGCAAGGTGGTGGTGGTGGAGGCTGGGTTCTGAAGTTGTAAGCCTTAAGTGTAGATGCTACCGAGAGCACTGCATTGGTGATGGGCAGTATGGACCTCTCCATGCCGCAAACAGACCTGTCAAACCATGGATTCCCCACCTCATGCACAACTTTACCTTCAGTACCAAAAGATGCTTGCATTCCTTGATCTACACCCCCACCAACAACAGTGCTCCCATTGTTGTTGTCCTCTTCCTCCAACAATGCAACTACCAAGTTGCTTGGCGTGAGGCAAGGCTGGCTAATTTCAGCATCTGCACTGTTAACCCTCTCACTGGAGTTTTCTTCAGACTTCACTTCACTCTCAGCCTCTGCCCTCTCCTCCATTTCTCGTGACTGAAACATTTCAGAGGACACAGAGTTCTTCTGATCAGCCACCTGCTGAGGATCAGAGAAAACAGCAATATCAGTGGGGCAATGAAGTTCTTTCATAAGTGAAGCTTTCATTATATCATATGATGCACCACTTCACAAATGTTGACATGAGCAAGAGTCACATGCTCACACAACTTCCACCTCATGGTGAAGAGAAGCAACTAAATGCCCAATGGTGAAGTGAAAGCAGACTGTAACAGATAGAATCTGTCAGTGAAAATTATGAAAGATAAACAAGGCTGCTCTAGGTTGTATGGCATAAATAGTTGAAATGATTACCAGACATCAACAGTCTTACAGTTATGGTGAGTAACTCTAAAGAAAGAACAGATGAAAACATAAGAGTAAGCTTAAATTCAGTTTAACACTGTTTTCTCCTAGGTTGCAATCCAATATAGACATTTTAAACCAACTCCACTCCCCTGTAGGGAGCCCCAATTGAGTTGGGTATGGCAATGACATTAACATCAAGAAGGGAGCTCGTATGGAGTGGACAGAATACCTAAGGGGCGACCTCATCGCATGATATGCTACCAACGAGCCCAATCGCAGAGGGTATATGGCAAGGATTCACTTGTTGTGGTGTGAGATGCACTCTGAACATAACCACCTGTCGCAACAGAATCTGCCCGACTATGCCAAACACCTGCTAATAAAGGAAACTCCCCAACAACCGCGTGTTCAGAGAAATACACCACTGGCCAGACCACCCTCCCCAACACAAGCAGTCTCTCCATCAGCTGTTTTGACAGCCACTGCAACGTCGGTACCCCCAACAAGTAGGGAGGAAGTAGGTCAGGCTGACTCTGAACTGATAAATAACAACACACTTTGTGACTTCCACAACTTCTGTCACAGACACAAGTCTGTGGAAGTCACAAAGTGTGTTGCTATTAATCATGGCAGCCTTCCACAAAATAAGAGCTTCTTCTTTCGATTTGGCTCTGAACTCCTAACGTGGTTGATGAGTAAAATTACCTATGATGTAGGACAGGCCAGGCAGAGAGATATCTATCACAATATCTCTCGGCAAAGCAACCTCCTGATCAGGTTGAATGGCTTTATCAACGAAATCCTTACAGAGACGTTGGACCTCGGGACAGCCAACTGCGTGGTCTACGCTGCTGCCATAATAATGGCTCACTCCCAAAAGCCCACATCTTGGGAGGACAAAGCGGTAAAACAGTTTGAACTGTTGGTGGCCAAGATCATGCTGGCACGACGGCAAGCTTCGAGAATTCAGTGCGTGATGGAATACATGTGTGTGGACGTTAGATGTTGAATTGCTTTTACAAGGATGCGTTTTTAAAAGAACTCTATACGGTGGATACTGAGGGAGGATGAAGAGAAATGGTTGGTGAATACTCCGATGAATAGCGTGGCACTATGGGGATTTGAAATTTGGTCATTGCGGTGTATCTTCTACATTAGCACCTTTGCCTGTCCCACATATGCCGTGTGCATCGAACGCAGAAACAGTACATAAGAAAATAATATAGAAGTTGAACTGGCGAGGGAGATGAACGAGGAACTGTTGAATAAGGTGAGAGAGGAAAAAAATATTATTCCCACTGACTAGACCAGTGTGTCATTTTGCAACCCTTGTGAGAAATTTAATTGGGTGTATGTGGGCCATCCAGAAGCGCATTACGGAGAAGCACATCCCCTCCTAACCTCCCCCAATTCCCATTCCATGATTCAACCATGTATTCGACACAAACAATCCTTTTCCCAAGAACACAGTCACCAAGTTTCCACCATTATGATTCACTCGAGGGTCACCAAATGGCCTAACTACTCTTTCAGATGCATCCCGCCTCACACCAACCCAGCCATTCATGTCACCTAGCACAATTATTCCCTCACCAGGGTCACATTCATTCAAAACCTCTCTCAGGTTTTCCCAAAACTCTCTTTCACGCAGTCACTCTCTCCATCCACTGGTGCATAGCATGCCACAACTCTCCTAATACCTACTTTCATGCGAACCCAGAGCAATCTAGGGGATACTAACTCGTACTTCCTTACCAGCAACTTAGCTCTCTCATTAAGAATGAGTCCTACACCTTGACTGCCGTGTACATTATCGTCAACTCCTGACCACAGTGCCAGACCACTGCCACCTATAGTAACAACATCCCACCCCTTGCGCTTAGTTTCACATACACACAAAACATCCATTCGTCTCACTTTCATTTCATTCAACAACTCACAACATTCGTACCATGGAGCAAGTATTAATTATTGTGGTTTTTTGAACTTTCATGAGTGTTGAATGAAAATTCAAAAAACCACAATAATAAATATGCATACTTGCTCCATAGAAAGAAGATTTTTAAACGAACATTGAAAAAAAAGTAGATGAACTTATCCCTTTAGTACTTTGCACCCGGGATAGGTGAAAGTTTCCCAACCTTCAGGCTGAGAAGTAAAAAATTCGTAAATAATAATAATAATTTATTTGCCCAAAAGACCACGTTGCATTTGTCCTGTGATTTAAGGCACGTCACATGAACATAGATACACAATTCAATCAATATTCAAAGTCCCTTCAGTGCATTAATAAATATTAAATAATGCATAGAAATCAATTAATTAACAGAGTTCATTTCACTTTTGGCGCAGAGATTAAATTAAAGTGCAAGATGGACACAGCACATTATACAAAATACATCATAAATTTAAAAATTCTTTTAGAGAATAAAACATTTTAGAGTGAAGAAACATAAATACTTTTTTTTTAATAGAGCAGATTCTGGTTAATAGGGCCACCGGTTATTTGGGGCAGCCGCTTGATTGGGACAAGTCTTGAAGAACAGAATCCAATTGAAGAATATCCCTGTGTTTTCTCGACTTAATTGGGACAGCATGCCGCTTAATTGGGCCATGCATTGGCGACATTGACTCTACACTCGCAAGGATATGCAAATTTTTTTCATATCAGGATACGGTTTTTTAATATTCTACTTCTTTTATTCAATCTTATTTTCCATATGGGTACCTATTCCTGCCTTTAAAGCTCTTAGACCAGCCTGTAGGGGATTCGGATTCCGTCTCCGGACCATGAGACTTCATCCAGTGTAGTGTCTTTTCAGGGGAGTGGACTCTGGAGGCGGTGGTTAAGCTGTAGGCAATGGGTCAAGAGAAAAGTGAATATAATGTACATACATAGATACACGTATTCTTAGCTAAGAATATGTGCATTGTTCTTTAATGGGACATCGTAAAAGGCATCCATCCAGCGTCACTTGAGGCTGAGAGAAATATTTTAAACAAGACTTATAGAATTCCTGAAACATGATTAAATCATTTTCGCTGATTTATTAAACCAACAAATAGTTTCATAAACTTTTTGCATTATAAAACTTATTGAGTCAACTTTCTTTCTACATTTCTTTATGCATACTTATGGGATACTTTGCTTAATTTGAGCAAAGTGCGCTGGTCCCAATGTGTCCCAATTAACTGGAATCTACTGTACTTCTATCCTAATTTCAGATTTAAGCTCCGATGGCAGATGGTTGTAAATTGTTAAGCCCATGGACATTGGTCCATGCTTTGCAATGGAGGTCCTTACCAAATTCGGATGGAGGTCATTATGCCTTTTGGTATTATGACTGTGAATACTGTCGTTAGTTACATGGTTAAATAGATTCCGCCCTGCAAGCCACCTTAGTGGTGGGTGAACTGAATGCCCTTGCTCAATTTGGTTCAAGTACCTATGTTGAACAACTTCAATAGCATTATAATAATTTATATTGTAGCTAGAGAATGGAATAATAGCCCATTTGTGACTGAATGACAAGACTACACAAAAGATGTATTAATACACAAGCCAGTGATGTTTTTACGGAACTGAATATTGTCCTCGAGTAACTATTTCTTATGCTCCAGCAGTAACATCGCATGATCAATGAACATAACACTTCAAAAAAAGAATGTACATCTATGTATCACACTTCTGCCATGAGACGATCATTAACCATCTTGAAATTTCATAATATTTTTCACAACAGTGTAGCATTCCTCAACATGAGTCTCATGAAAGACACCCAATTCCTATGATGATCATAATTTCATGACACACCATGCTTCTAGGAGTAACAGTATTATTCAAGGAATGAACACAATGTACACCATGAGTGCAGTGCAGTAAAATGAGTGGATTGCTTTAGTGCAGGTCCTCAATCATTTAATTCACTCGCCCACATACATTCTTATTTTTTTCTCTGCCTGAACATTTGAATGTGATAAAACGATGCCTCACTGATGGTCATACTGAAAACAGCTAGAATATTAATGCTGTCGGTGACTTAGAAGATATTTTGGACGTTCATACTAAACAAATAACTCTAATGCACTTCCAGGAATGAAAATACACAGTCACAATGACACTCACACGTTACATAAGTGCCGTATTGATGACTCACCTGACATATAGTTCCTATCAAACATTGTGTACTAGAAGAAAACAAGTGTGAGACTTTCCCGTAAATGCGGGCTACTTGAGCCCTGGAGGTTAACTTGAGCCCAAAACAGAACAATGGTGTTTGGTTCTCTGCATACTCTCAACATTGGTATAATGACATAGTTCACTGCCACCTACCATTGAAGCACTGAACTACGTCGTTATTACGTCGTGAACTACCGATGTTGAGAGTACGCAGAGAACCAAACACAATTTTTCTGTTTTCGGCTGAAGTTAACCTCCAGGGCTCAAGTAGCCCGTATTTACGGTACCTTGGTGGATACAATAAATACAACCAAAATAACAACTGAAGGTATTTCATTTGATTTTTGCTACACAATGAATCTAATAGGTATGACTATTGCTTTCAAATACACTCATGCTGGAGACAATAATATCCATACTTTACGCGATACAATTGTAATCAATTGTCTTCTTCAATCACAATCTAAGAAATATTAGTTATCTCCAGCACTCCCTGCATACTGCACCATGGGTGAGATTAAAGTAAACAAACAACTTTTCAGCCCCGACTACTTGCATAGCCCACATATATTGCCTAACATCAAAGTTTCCAGGAGCACTGATGGCAACGCTGCTGCGACATTTCTGAATCCCTTGGCTCACTAACATGTAACACTCGCTCAAGTAAAGTTGTTCACTAATATATATGGGGCCTTACATTACTGGACATTACGTCTTTACATTAGCACAATCTATGCTACTGACGACTCTTGGAATACGTGAGAATTGGCATAGAACTACAGAAAACTCAAAATATGGCTTCCGGGTATATAAGACCTTCCGGGACTCTTTACTACAGAGGTCCATAAATATAGATTTTTAGACGTTTCTTTTTCACTGAAGTAACCTGGACAAGAATTAATTCTTCTCTGCAAATTTTGAAGGGGCTCTAACAAATATTACAGAGAAAAGAACCTGTTCCCAACAACCATATTCACCAATTAATCATCGATATGGTTTATCACATCAATCATATTATCCACCATGATAGAACTCACAATACAGTCACGCAATGCGTTATTTTTCACGTAAACTCGGATAACCATTGGAAACCCTCCATTATCATAACGAGCACTTTAACATCCAGATTGAACTTAACCAACGATTGTGAAACCGAATTTGGAGCTTAACCAGCCGCTAAATCTAATGTGAAGTTTAACCAGATATTGTAAAACCGGCCCTAAATGGTACAGTAGACAGCACTGAGTTCTCAGACCGCATGTGTTGGGAGCACTAAGGAATGTTTTCTGACACACCCTCCTCAGTACTCAACTAAACACTTTCTATCCCTTTACACAGGATTTAAAAAGTTATGTAGCCCACATTCCAAAATTGCCCAATGGGTAGCACCAGTAACTTTCACAACAGCTATACTTAACGTGATAAGAAATGCAATTATAAATAGACCGACTTACCTCCTCCCAACTGACACTACTACTGGCAGCAGAATTAATCCCAATGCCAAGTCTTTTCTTTGTTTCCAACAGTAGTGCCTCTGACTTTTGGCAGTTAACTTTGAACTGGTAAAATTCATCCACTTTATACAGGCAGCGGTGGCATATTAGATGAGAGAGTGAGTCATTTAGACACACCTGAAATAATATTGAATTCCATTGTTACAAACAGCCACACACAATACGGGACCAAACATGAAATTTGAAGCCTGTTGTCTTGACTGAAGAAGACATCTTAAACAAAACCATACAAAGCAAGTCACATTCAAAAACTTCAATGCAGTGAACCTCACTGATGACAGAAGTAGCCTCTTTCCACGTTATTTCAGAGATCCGGCAGAAAAATTTCCTTTGCAATGGGTAATTATCATGCTTTGCCATCCTCTCTACATCAGCATCCAAGAAATAACTGCACCTTTCTCAAGCTATGCGTAGCCAAACTAGACATAATAATTTCCCAAGGCTTGAGGTGTAAAATTCATAAAGCAAGATATCTCTAAACCATATTACAATATTCAATTACATGTGAAACATCCTGCTCATATTCTAAGTTTCTTTCTACTAATGTCCTCACCATTCTGATAGTGTAGTGCATTCCCATCCCTCTCCTTGACCCAAACTGGTTGTCACCCAGGCATTCATTACCCTTGTTGTCTATAGCCTTCTAACTCTAAAAAGGTACTTTGACTTCGTAATTTATTAATCTTAGAGTCCTATGGCCTTGGCACATTAATTCCCAGCTCTTCATTAGTATCAGAATTGGTACAGACTTAATTAAGTCATCAACCCGAACACCATTCTCATGTACCCTACAAATAAGCATCAAAGGTCTATTTTCTAATCTTTCCGATCATTATTGCGGGGCTTACACATGAAAAAAATGCATGCTATGCTTAGGTATTCCACAAGAACTTAAAATCATTCATAGCTAAATAGGAAAGGAATACATGGTTTGAAAGTGCAACAATGGCAATATTTGCTGCATGGGTCATGTCATATGCCACTGATAGCAGTGGCATTAAGAATTGAGATTGTGGCAGGAGAGGGAACAAGCCTCAGATTCAGGGCTAGGTGCACCAGTCCGCACTCACTCACTAACTATACATTGTAGAGATGTCTGGTTTGTTTTATATAAATGAGATTCGATTATTTTAATCAGATTATCGCAGAGAAAAAAAAGCAGGAAAATAGTTGCCTTCTAGTTAAAATATTTACCTCTAAGCTTCACCATGCTTCTTACATTCTGTATAATGACAACTAAGGCTTAAATTATGAGGGAGTATGGCAAACTGAAGGTTTTTGGTACAGGCCGTAAGAACTATGATACCCAAAGCCCCTGCAGGTAGAATGAAGAAAGCCGTTGTTTATTTTCGTTGCAACAATTATAAAAGAGGTGTGCGTCCCTTTCACTGGTGTGTATGGTCCACGAGGAGATAAGTTACATCGTACACATTTGAAATCCAGTGTATAAAGATGTGGCAGTCATGCCAAGTAAATTTTATAAAAAGAAAAGCTGCATATTTCACCAAAAAATTGATACAATCGAACTTTGTGTGTGACCTAGCAGATGGTTGTCCATGGAGCACCTGGCAACTTGGGTAACATGTGCTCACTTTCCACATCAAGTGTATTAGAAGTCGCTGGATTTAATAACAGCAATTAAAAACACCATATATTCTGTAATCATCACAAATAGCTGAAAAGGCAAAAATGGTAAAATTTGAAAACTAGGGGTGCAATTCGACACGTATTTCCCTTGTCCTATAACAATAATTTTCCACATAATATATTTTCTGAGCCAATGGCACAAATTTCAAGGGCATCCCAGTAGAAATTGAAAATATGCTAAAGGAAACAAGTCAAATGTATAGGAAATAGTTGGTAATTAAATAAATTTGATAAAAATACAGTGTTCAGTAATCGTCAGAAATGATTGGACAACAGTAAAAAATGGTAAAAATTATAACTTCAGGTGTGATCAGGCACATCTCTACCTTATCCCATAGTGTGCGGAATTCTCCAGCAACAACAAGCTCTGGGAGAACATACTACTTCTTGAAGGAGGAAGTGGCTACCATTCAAAAAAAGTATTTAGAAAGAAAGCATAAAAACTACTAAGACTTATTAAGTTTCATGTACCTGTTGAAAGAAGAGGCTTCATCAAATCAGCCTTTTAGGTGAGTAATTTTCATTGTGCCATTATTTTGTACCAATGTTGTGACTGTTGACATAAATATTCAGCTATGTAATTAAATTTCAGTGAGGTTATTCAAGTTTCAAATCATACAGAGTATGACAAGAGCAAAATGAAACTTTGGAAATGTGGATTATTGTGAAGTACATCAAGTATTTTTCAATAAATTCAAAGGTTTAATGATGACTTCCGTGAACAATTGACAATATCCATCCCAGTTAATGTTACAGTAGTATAATATCTAGAATTAAAATATGCCTTGTCTGTGGCCAAAGATTACAGGAAGTTTACTGCATTATAATATACTATAGTTCGTGTAATTCTCATTTAGTACTCAAAACTACTTCAGCTCAAATACACCTGATGGCATACAATTAACAGTAAGAGGGTGCACATTAGCATAATTGCTAATGTGTATGCTACTCTGCTAGCCATTACCATAAACTATGTGGTGAAGATGCATGCTCAAATATCTTTTTCATCACAAAAATAGATGATTTTCGCCGTTATATACCATGTAATTTCATTTGCATTGTGAGTCCCTTGAAAATGATGCAATTTTTTCCCTTGAGTAAGAATAAGCCATTTTTCCACTAAAAGCAATGCAGGACTCATCAGTTTTTTTTCCACAGGAACTTACCCCATACATTAAGGATTATTATAAACAAAACTGTGAGTCTGGATTCCCATTGCCTTTCGCTGTGGATAGTGTCAATTGAAATTGGTACACGGAATTTTTGGCAAATTTATTTTTTTCTGCAGAAGCATTTTTTGTATCGCATATTTAATGATATTTCTGGGATCTGTTTGAACTTCTTAGCTCCAGGAAAAAATTGATTATTTTTTATGGAATAGAAATGGAGTTGCGGGTGAAAACAAATATCAACATGTGTTGTGGCACTATAGGGGCCATGCCCAAATTTCAACCGCCCACATTCTAGAAACTATTGGCAGTAGGAGGCTTAAATTTTATTTGGTCCATATTCTTCTCAAAATGTATGTCCACAGCAAATTTAATGGAAATCCATTACATGGGTTTCAAGGTCTCGTTGATTTGACATGGAATGACCCTTTTGAAAAAACCAGAAGAATGGTGCATGTGCGACACTAAATACAAATTAAAGCCCATTCCTAGGGAACAATCTTTAAAGTAAACCACTATACAGTCTGCTGGGAAACATATTGTAAAAAATCATTTACCTTTTTCGTTCAGTACTGCAGAGTATAACATTGGGGTAAAAGGACTGACTATAGAGGTACAAATTTTTGACAGCTTTTGACGTACTCCAAAAGTCAGGCTTCAATACTGAGAGTTGGACTTCAATTTTTTACAATGAAATAGAGTTACAAGGGATTCCCATTGCATCTCTTTATACTTATCAACGTGACCACACTGTGTGAACCACCTTAGGTGTCGCTCCCACCCTTCGACTTAACTGACAGGGGCGGCCGCATCAGAAGCAATAATTATTGCTTCCAGCAGTCCAGAAGTTAATGGGGCATGAGAGCCCTTCCAGCACATCCATTGTAGTCCAATGGCAGAGGAATCAATATTTAGGGAATATGATTCAACCTACCGTCGGCCTCGGAGATGAGTGGGTGATTTCCCTATGGCCGAACCCGGGAGGTTGAAGGTTTTCAACTCGCCTCGGTGACATTTCACCACGCACAGCATGGCTGTATGCCATCATACACAAACATTAAATCGGTGGCAATACGAATACCGTTTAATCAATATAACTGTAAACCCTCTACTCACTGATAGACGTGCGCGTCAATAATCATTAGTTCAGCAAACTGTCGAGTAGTATATAGAAAATAGTGAACAATAATAATAAGAAGTATGAAAGTCGAAGATTGCCAAGGGTGGATACAGTGTAAGTTGGGAATACATTCATTTTGAAAGGACAAGAGCATAGAATAACACTGAACCTTTTGGAATCGCATCATTTTACCACAATTTTAAATGAACTTCTAACAAAATAAACGCCATTAATTTCACAAAAACCATTACTCGGGCCAATCTGTCAAAAGGTAATGTCTCGCTCCAAGCTACGTTTCCTGTAAATATTCACAATTCATTAACACTATAAAGAATACACAATGAGTAGGAAATAATTCCTGTAAAACTTACCTTAATGTTCAAACAGGCGTAAATCCGGTCGGTGAGCGATATTGAAACTTGCTTATCAAGACTATCGTGGAAAATCGGTAGCCTAAAAGCATCCACAGACAAACACAGCCTACAAATTTCTTGAATGTTTACGGTTTCGCCGGACATGGTGTCATCCATTTCTTACTGGCCAAAGGGAGCATATATATCCCAAAGTTCAGATTGAATTTACAATCGCCGCCGCTCTATATGTACTTGCTATTTCTCGCGAAACACCTACGATGTCTGTCAAAACACAGACAACAACAAACAACGGCTCCAGTAGCTCTCTTGTGATTGGCTGATACGGCAAACGATACGCCACCGCTCTGGTTACGCACACCTGCGGCGCCTGCAGCTGCCAAAAAACATTAAGTACGCATCTTAACCGCAATCGGTAAATTGGCGCTAAAGACGACTGGGCTCACTGCACTTAACGAGTGCCACCGAAAATTATAAGAAAGTTCTTGGAAAATTATAAAAAAGCATTCTTGGTAATCGCCATGCTAATAGGAGTAAGCTTTGAGAGGCGTTTGCTGAACCCATCCATTTCCAGGGCTACCTTCCGCAAATACTTCCACTAATGGTCGCTTTACGTGATACAGTTTATTATATAAAGGAGCGTATCATAGATTGTACAAGAAAATGAATGGAATAAAAGCAGCCTCTATTTCCCGTTCAGTCATTCAGACAATCACGTATTTTGCCGCTTAACGCAGTACAATTTTCCTCATGAAAGAGTTCATGTCGTGTCACAAAGTGTACCGCGTTAAGTAAAAAATATATTAGTATAATCTTTGGTCATAGACTCGTACGTCGTCTGAATCGGCTGTCATCGGAAGTCGAAAGTGGGACCCGTCAGCGAATTATCAACCAATATTTTTAATATTCGTGATGCAAATAATTTATATCACGGGTTAATATAACATATTATTCCTAAGATCTTACAAAGATATAAGATATGTCACGTAAATTTGAAAGGCTTAAAACATCAAATTCGTATTTCTTTTGTTTGTTGTGATAAGTCCCATGATTCCATCGTATCCTTTTTGAACGACCCCCGCCCCTTGGCGCGTGTTTGTGGGTGTAAAAGTGAGTGCTAATACTCAGTAGTTTTACCTGGGAATTTGCAGTTAGATTGGAACTGATGCTTTTCATACGTGTCAAAACATGTTTCTTTGGGTTGAATAAGTGCTAATTTTCATTCGTCATAATGGACTCCAGTTCTAGCAAAAGGGTGACATTGAGGCCTAAGAAGTGCCCAAACCCTCTCTTTCAGAAATGGCTTACTGAATGGAAAAATGACGCTAAAGATAAGGGATCTGACATGAAATATGTGTATTCTAAGGTATGACTTATTCTTTATATAGGTAGATTTACCCATTGTTGCACATGTCGTTAAACTTATACGTGGGAAGTGTGTATATCGCTATCATGTCGCCTCCCAAAGTTTGCACTGGATAATATAGCTCGATTGGGCGATATTTTCCCTTCAAGGCTTTGGCATCGTTGAATAAATATCCGCTTGTATTGAAGTCGGGACGGGAATGTGCAATATTGCAACATTTTGGAGTGAAGCTTTGTTCTATGTTGGATAAGAAACTGGCGGAGCATAACCTGTCCCACAATAATGGTATTTATTCATCACTAATGCTGTGAAGTATGTCGTAGTTTTAAATGGGTCTTCAATATTACGATTCATATTTCAGCATCTTCACCGGAAACTCGTACATTTGGAGAGGAAAAAACTGGTTTACCCATTAATAACAAGTCGAGGCGTGCAGTTCATCGGAATAAGCAAACTTATACTTATGTTAACGAGGATACAGTGGTCTACGAGCCAGGGTCATTTCGTATTCAGTTGTTTGTGGATTCTGGAGAAACGAACGGGTTTGGATTATTTTATTTGTCTACTTTCCAAACTGCCCTGCTATTGATTGCCAAATAACAATGGTCTATACATTTAAGGTGTTCGTCTACTTCCCATCAATTGTCAACCGCATCATTTTCAAGACTTCAAATTTGTGATGGATTAAAGGTTAAATAGACGTCCTCAGAAAAATAAGAGTTCATTGTTATGGTTAGAGTTATCATCCGCCTACATTTCCTAGAGTGGAAAATAAGAATGTAAGGCTGTAGTATGGAATGTCCAGACTTTCTCTCAATTGATTTGGGAACCCCAGTAGGAATTTGCTTGTACCTGGAATTATTGATTCTTAATTTGAAATCATAATATTGCAGGGATTGTGAAATATGGCGCGATCGGTCATCTTGATGCCATTGATCAAGATCTGTGATAGTGATGAAATCAAAGTGCATTGCCATTTCAAGGTTGTAGCAAGTGCAGTACTGTAGCATGTTATTCTCTGATGGATTATTGCCTTGGAATTACAGTCGTCAAAGGGTGCGGTGTAACCGTAATGGTCTGAATGAAATGAATTGCATAATAATTGCTGCCTCGTATATAAATTCCTTGTCATATGGTATAATTTATAAGTTAATGTTTCAGTGGTACATCCTGTACCATGTTGAGGGTGGTGTACTTTCGTATTTTACTCAAATATCACTATCTATTTTCAGGTTGAAGTCTAGGAGTGTTTCATCCAAAGGATCTCACAAGGATGTTTTACTTAGCCAACTTTCCACTGCTGGTGTGCCCTTTGAAGTTCGCAAGCTTAGTGTTGGTGATTTTGCATGGGGATGCATTCCTGATAATTTTCACTCTGGGAATACTGCTGCTGCCAAAATGGATGACAAGATATTAATGCTTCCTTACATTATTGAAAGAAAGAGGGTTGATGACCTTGGGAGTAGTATTCGAGATGGAAGGTTTCATGAGCAAAAGGTGATGTTCTGTTCTTATTTCAACTCATTAAGTACTTATTTGTGATGCCAAAAATAGCTAAATTATCAGTATTGCCTAAATCTGCCATCAAAATGTAAGGTACCCTCAGCTGGTTGACTTGTGGGTTATCTGAGGTATATGCCTGGCTGACAATTAATGTTTTTGCAGTATTGGGAAGTTGAACCTTGTTTATCTCAGGTTTCTCACCTCTGTCATATAGTGCACTTTTGTGTCTTTAGTACTACTTTATATTTTGCCACATGGCAACCAGAGTCTTGGAGCCCCAATCAGAGTGGTGAGTATCCGAGGTGGCGACAGCTGCATGATGAAATTCCCATCTCTGTACACACAGACGTTGTCGCTTGTCATATGCAACCCATAGGACCAATTAAGACACATATATGGTCCCTTTCTTTAGAGGAGCTCAAAACAGTATACCCAGGCCTCATATTCTGAGAGCATTCTACTTTAATTTCAAAATTTTCTTTGATCCCTTGAAGAGAATTCCCATGGATTTGGTGACTTGTGGGTTAATTCATTTCTTAGGTCTCTGTCCTGAATGAGACAGTGAAGAAGCAACTTGCGGGCATTGGAAGAGATGGTTTTGGCATAAAATTTTCTCACTCTTGTGTAGAAGCACCCGTATCAAGTACAATTCCTTCTACTCTTGAGTTCAAGAAGCTTTTAAAGAGGGAGGGATCCTGGGAGGACACTGGAATTGGGAGAGAAAGGAAAGTCTTCAATGACTGCCTTTGCAACATCAGTGCTGTGGTAATTCAGAACTGAAAAAAGATTAAATTCTTCTGAAGATTATCATTCTATTCACAAAATAGGTGCATCAGGTGCTTTATTGCTAAAAGAAATTCAAATTATTACAGTGATGAGAAAAGGATAAATGCTATGCTGACCTACATCTTAGCTACACTAGATAGCAATATATTTTGCTAAGATAATTGTTTATGCAGAGATGTTACCCTGGCAGGAAAAAGTGTGTTCATTTAGTGTTCTTTTTAATAATAATGAATTTCTCAAACGAAATTGTTCTTTTTGTGTTCATTTTATGTTCTTTCTGTCACAAAACTCATAAAAAGTACACTTAATGAACATTCCCCATCAGCATAAGAAGAACATAATTTGAAAATTTAGTGAACACTTTTTAAACACTAAAGGGACATTTTTATTTCTGTCGCAAATTGCAAAAACATACTTAAAACATTAATTCAATAGCAAAAAATAAATGTTCGTTGAATGTTATTTTACTATAATAAATAATTAACTTCCTACTATGCCAATAGGTTTTAGGGGTTCTGGTAATGAGATTTTCAATTTAAAAACACCAGTCATGGAACATATAACAACTAAAAGTGCATTTTTTGTGATGGTTAACCATGGTTATTCACTCACCACAAATCTATAATAATAAATGCCCCATGGATGATAATCATAGGGTATGGGTAAATGATTAATAATGACTAAAACATTTCTTGGCTCGTTCTATCTGGGAATTTAATGAAATCCACTGGGTACAAATTATTTCAACCGACCGTAACACACCAGAAAGGAGTAAACATAGGGATTTCTATGAAATTCCATCTTAGTTCTCTGGTTTTCACCAATCACTTCACGTAAATAATCAGCACTAACTATTTTAACACAAATAAGATCATTGACAATAAGGGTAAGGATAAACAACAACTTTTAAGAGGAAATATTGTCACGAAAGCAATCGCGATACGGCATTAAATGAAATTATATCCTTCATACACCAGCATTGAAATGCACTTGTGAAACTCTTAACGTTGATCAAAATATCTCGCTAAGCACCACCGCTGTTTAAACCAGTCCTAACTGCGGCATAATCGAATAAAACGTAAAAACACCCAAGTACAGATTAACAACTCCTCACTTCCTGTCCTAGATATTCAGTTGCTAACAACCACACAATCTCTTAATGATGTCAAAAATAAATGATTTACAATGTTCAACACATTAAGTCCATTTACTGCAGAGAGCTCTCACAAATATTTCATACACAGCCGAAAACAGCACTGAACAGGTACACAAAACTCGCATATTTAAAAGCAAAATTCAAGCACTTGAAGTCACAGAACTCAAGGAGGCAAGCTACACATCGGCCTACTAGTACAAATCATGAAACAGGGAAAACCAAAGAAGTGAGCCGGTGAATAATCGTCAACAGGGATGAGTTAAAAGGGTGACAGGGGTGGAATCAGGGACTCTTGTCCTGATATCTTCCGTGCCTCCCCTCCCTAGTTGAGCTGCAGGAATGGGAAATAATGGCAGCCTCTCAGCGACTCTACAGAGGTTTGCAACTAACATTATTTTGTGCTTTTTCTGATGACTTAACATGGCTCTGGAAAATTGCTCTTTGAATGGTTTAGGAATTAAACGAAAGTAGCAGACGCTGACCAAATAGTAATACTAACATAGGTGCGCTGGTGGGGTATATTTTTAATAACGTTCAAAAAGTGCTCATTCAATTTTCTTTTTTAGGTTCACTGAATGTTCAAAAATTGTTCATTTAGTGTTCAAATGATGTTCTCTTTATGTTCATAGGGAATGTTCATTTTTTATTCTTTCTGTCACAAAATACATAAAAAGAACACTGAATGAACATTCCCAATGACGACTAAATGAACCCAATGTTCATGTAGTGTTGTGAGCACTATATGAACAGTGTTCACAAAACACAAAAAGAGCACTGAGTGAATATTCCCCATGAACACACAAAGAACATAATTTGAACACTAAATGAACATTATATGTACACTTTATTCTATTGGAGTGGAAAGAACTCAATATCAAATTCAGGCAGAGAACCATTTCCATCTTGCCTGACTGAGGATCATACAGTTCTCAAACCTAAGATGGGTGACTTGTACACTCCAAAGAATTATGCACTGTACCTGCCTCAACTGTGTAAATAAGGTGCTCGTCTCCATCTTGAATGACCTTATCCTCCAATTCATCCTGTCTGTGTGGGAGGAAGTACATTAGCAGAGGGGCTCAAAGTAGGAAATAATGGGATTTTGGAAAACCTACTCAGTCATAGGTGCATATATGCCAGGTCCAGAAGGAATGCCTGCGCGTGTGTTCAAGGAGTTAGCACCACAGATTGCACCATTGTTAGAAATTATATTCAGCAAATCATTACCCAATGGTAAGGTGCCCCAAGACTGGAAAATAGCCAACATCACACCTATATAGGAAATAGAAGTGACCCAGGAAGTTACCAGCCAATATCGTTGATATCACTTTTATGCAGGATAAAGAATGAGAGTAAAGGCAGTTTTCCACATGGATAAATTTTTATTCGACCTATGGATAAATTTTCATTCGACCGGTTTTGATGTACGACATCATCACTAAGATGATGTAGTGCATCGTAACCTAAATCGGAAGCCTAGGGATGATGTATCTCATCATAATCATTAGGTTGATGGCCTGACGATGATGTACAACCTAGGTTGAATAAAAATTTATCTATGTGGAAAATTGCCTTTACTCTCGTTCTTTATGATGAATTCTTTCCTCCACATCAATCCTGATTCTTCTCTTTTTTATGCAAGATCCTCGAACACGTTGTTAGCAATATTATAACATGCCTGGATAATTGTGACTTCTCACACAGCAGTCAGCATGTCTTCTGTAAGGACAGGTCCTGCGAAACACAGCTTGCACTCTTTCTTAATGGTATCCTAAAAATCAGGTGAATCGAAAAAGCAAGTCGATGCAATATTCCTTGACTTCGACAAGGTTCCTCACAAAAAACTCATTTGTAAATTGCATTCATGTAGAGTTAACAAAAAAATAGAGAATTGGAAAAGAGACCTTTTCAGTGATTGAAAGCAAAAAGTAGTTATTGATGATTTTAGCTCTGATGTGGTCAAAGTCGCATCCCGTGTTCATTAAGGAGCGTGGCCATCTTTCGTTCGTTATTTATATTTATGACCTAAGTTCTAGAGTTGGCAGTAAAATAAGATCATTTGCAGATGATACAGTCATCTACCATGAAATGAGTGAAGGTGCAGACTTTGAAGCTCTGTCATTGGACATTAACAACGTTCATTCGTGGTGCCAGGAGTGGGGGTCAAGGTGTTTACTTGTTTACGCTCTGACAGTTGGGCTGGAACCTTGATCTTGAAGCACATTCACAGAGGAACCCTGTTCGCTGTTCCAAGTGATAAGATAACACTTGCTTTGGATTGCCTGCTAGCAAGTGTATCATAGTGGTTCATATTGTTGAGCGGAAGTTGTTGTGTGCTACCTCTGCCTTTTTACCCTTTCACACCCAGTCCGTTCAATGGAAAATTCTACCCTTGTCATGAGTGCTGTGAGCATATGCCTTGATGTGGAACACTATTGCAACAAGGTATCATATTGGCATCTATGCTTCTCATGTCTTGGAACGCAAGTCAGCAGGACACTGGATACTTTTGTTCAACAATGGGAGAGATAAACACGACCCTCATCTGAGCACCATCTCCACTCACGGCCCGTGGCCAGATATGTGTTTACATACCATACTTGGGATAAATGATGAAAAGTGTAACGAATGAAAAGCATATTAAATGTAATCATTACAAAACTTGTTTACTTTTAACTTATGTTATTTTTTAAATGATGTTGCAATTAACCTTTTTGATAACCCCTTTGCTAACAATTGCATTAATCATTACTTTTCACAAAAGTTTAATTGAAAGGCCATTGAAATAATAAAACCAGGGATAATAGAAAGAGAATTTGCCTAAGACACCCAGGGCACTGACCCGTCTCAGACACCAACCCTGCAGAACATTATTTTGTTGATTGTACTTTCTTACTTTTTGTTTTGTATTTTCAAAATACCTTCAAAGGTTATCATGGAAATTAACTTTCATGAGTTAGGTACTTTTCAGTGAACTTTTATCAGTTACCTTATTTTACTGTCAACTTGTACTGTAATTGAGTAGAAAGGGGTTTAACATTGACTTTTATCAGTTAACTTTTTTAGTTAGCTTTCATAAGTAAATTTCCAAACATTGCATGTAACAAATGATGGGGTACGAAGTCACTCACATGGGTGCATATACACCAGGGTTGAAATTTGCTATGAAAAAAATCATTTGACTTGACCAGGATTCGAACCAGGATCTCCCAATTGCCGGTCAGGTGTGGTAGCCAGTCACACCACCAAGCCATCCAGAAGTGCATTCTTTGTTTCACTCTGCATTGGCTAATTTTATATGGAACTTTACCATTATTGATATGAAAGTTATTGTATAATAAACACGACAATTGTGTTAATAAAAATGGTAAATTCTGCTCAAAAGTTGTAAATTCTCAGAAAAAAAAACAAAATTAATCAAATTCTGAGCTTATATTTCCCATACATACAGTAAATATTGTTTTAGTAAATCCACTGATCAAAAAAAATAATGTAACTTGGTCACACAGCGTTGGTGGACTGAGATGAACAGTTGAAATTACCTCTGTCTACAGGCCAAGGAAGGGTCCAGTGTCCCACTGGATGGGGTTATGAATAACCTCTCAAACTCCTCTTGATTGCTTTCACCCCACTTGGTCTCGAAACCTTATTTACCCGCTATTCGTAATCTTTCATGGAAAAATCTACACTCTTTACAAGTGATGCTCGTTTGCCTGTATTGAAAAATCTTTGTCATGTAAGTACGGTTACGTTACTAGTGACGGGGAGAAATAAAAAATTTTACCATTCATAATATTACTTGGATTTATTTTTTCTCTCTTCTCATTGATGGAATTGAAGACTAGAACAACCAAGGTTGTTTGAGGAATGAGTTCAAGAATCTTGGAAATAATAAAATTTCCTCATTGAAATGGAAGAACTGTCTGCTTTCTCTCCAGACCAGTATGATTAAGTGTTAAATACATTATTATGAAATTCCTATGCAACCGTTCAACATGGAGCAATTTGAGGCCAGAATTTCAGTCAGCCCAACAAATAATTTTTCAGTAGTGTAAACGTGATGCTGAAACATCAAATGTGGCATAATCATTCTGACTAGCTGGGGGAGAGAGTTTTGCATGGTCATCAAAAAAGCACTGTAAACAAGTGATTGTCCTGTGGATCACAAATGGTAACATGAAGGTGCTGCTGACTGAGGGGAAGAAAGAGACATTTTGCAGAATGCGCGTCAAATTGTAAAGGGGTGGTTGGGGACTGGAAAAGGGGTGGGAATGGTGCCAGAGCCATTGGTGGGGAAGGAGGATTAGCTGGGAAGAATGTGCTGGAACTTCCCATTGGTTTAATGACCTTCAGAGGGACAAGAGAAGCATGAGATATTGGGGAGAGGTGAAAGGGAAAGTCCTTATTTTTCTTCCCTTACATCCCTCCTCGACCTCTCATGCTTCCTGAGTCCATCAAAAGTTCACTAACCCAGTGGCAGTTCTATACCATCAACCCAGTAAAGTAGCTTATGCGAAGTATATGTTTTTTCCATGATAGTTCTCAAGTTCTTGAGAATATTGGGTGTTGCAAAGCGTCACGATTTATAATGCAGTTTTGGTGATACCTGCATGAATGCCATTGTTTGTGTGTCAAAATTTGTAATGAAGTATTTTTAGTTTCTGTGAGGTCCACAGTAAGTTTTTAAAAATTCTGTTGTCAGAAATTTGTAATACCATATCATATACCTTACATTTCGATACCTGTTTGGTCGGGATCAATGTTTTACTTTGTAATAATGAAATCTTTGTATGAATGTGGTTTGTAGTGATGAGAGAGTACTGTATTCAGGTCCTGGGAGGTCAAGTGCTCACTGATTACTCTCTCGCTCTCTGAATGATTTTTCCTCATATTTTTGATGGGTTTGAGAAAGGCTTCCTTCCATCTTGCTCAATTGGAAGTGTTATTCCATGTGGAATTTTCTTTTATTGAGTTATGTTTCACTGTCTTCTTTTGTGAGACTATCCCATTATCCTTGTGAGTGGCAAAGCAATTTGTTTTTCCTTTAAATGTCCTGATTGAAGCTATGCTCTGCAGCAGCTAACTTCTCTAGTTGTCTTAGTGTAATGTAAATATATTTGATGATCCTTGAGCCTAGTTTTAGCAGTTAAGCCCATCTCCCTGAAGTTAACTTCTCCACCCTCATCGGGAACTTGGTAAACTTCTCGTGTGTTGAGACAGGTTGGATCCTTAGCTTTGGCCAAGATGTTCCTCACTTCATTGTGGGACTTGTGGATCATCTTGATATCCAACTTTGCTTTTCCACGCTCAAGGTGGAGAAGAATTCATTTTCAACATATGCCGGGATAGCCCTGAATTTTTTTTGTAGGTTGTGTGATAATATGACTTACTTAAAACACTTCATGTGAATATGTGAATTTTCTTTTGTGAGTTCAGAGAGGTTATCATTTTGTGATCTCTCTCACCATCTCAGCATTATTGCTTTATAATTAAATTTGCTGAGTGGTTTTCGATTCATCTCAATGTGATTACATAGTTGTACATGCTGTAGAGCTTCACTCTGTTGATTCCAAATGTGACACAATGTCCCTTGTAGTCTCATATTGCATTATATGATTAGAAAAGTGATTTGTGCATCTCCTATTTCTGTCCTTGGTGTTAACAGTTTCGCCTGAAAAAGAGTGGTATGTGGCAGGTGGTATATTTGATTGAGGGGCTATCAGAGAAGCTGGGAGTGACAGACAAGGAAAGTTCACGTGGCCTCCATCTCCCCATCTCAACTTTGCAGCAGGCTTCTGCTAACACCGAAGTTGTGGATAGATTTATTGTAAAAGACACAAAGGGATTGAAAGATACAGCTGATTACTTAGCCATGATGACCAGTTTACTGGCAATACTCTTTCAGGTTAGGTTTCAGAAATTTTATGCTATTGTTTGTTAAAAATTCTCTGAGTGCTGAAATATTTCATATTTTATTAAACTTTTGTGACTTGTTTCCAGAAAAAGAAATTAAAGCTGTGCAAGAAGGATGAACTTCCTGCATTTTCAGTTGCTGATGATGTCCTGGAACTCATGTCCCTATCGGAATTTAACAAGAGTTCCACTAAATGCAAGGTAATTCATTTTCTGCAAAATCACATATGCATTGTTTTTTAGTGTAAGTTACCAGTTCAATAGTGAAAAGAGTTAGATAAATGTTCACTCTAAACTTTATTGCCTTTGGTTTCCAAATTTACCTGATGAAGTGCATCATCAATGCCCAATCGCCACTTTGATAATTGGTTGTTTTAGTCCCCTTACTCTCCTCACCAATGGAATTCATCAAATATATGGTTTATAAATTGAAGGTTAAGCTTAAATGATCAGCTCGAGACAGGTTGGAAGATTTCAAATGGAGCAACCTTCACCCTATCGAATTGTGGAGTGATGGACATCGAGAATTCTGTAACATTTGATTAATTCTGAGATGAAAATTATTTTTGCAGTGAATACATATAAAGATTTGCAATAAATGAGAGTCTGTTAAAAGTAAATCTGTTGAGCAGTAAGGGTGGCTTTTTTGAGTAATATGTAATGAAATACAGTGGAGCCTGTTTTTTAACGAAGTTGAGGGGGCCGCAGTTTACTTCGTTATATGTGGGCCCGCTCTTGTGAACTTAAAATTGAACTTTGAACCAAGCCAACTGCAGTAATATCGCGGCTATTGTTTGATAACCTCGCACAGGAAAGGAAAAGAAGTGTTTAGGAAAAAGGCTACCATTCGAATCAACCGAAAAAAACTGCTTTTTTTCTCCATTTCAGAGTCTGTCGCCTTCGTCAACTTCTAAAGAACGTTTTTATAGTTATTTGGAAGGTTATTTCTCATCATAAATACTTAAATTGCATTTTCATTTCAGGATTTGACAGTTAGCCAGATGTTTATCCGTCACCTGCTCCAGATCAGAGGATTATCGGTTGAGAAAGCTCAAGCAATCATTGAAAAGTACCCCACTCCATGTGATTTATGTAGAGCCTACAGTGATGATCCTTCGAAGAGGCAATTGCTGTTGGCCAACATTCCATTTGGTCCAAATAGGAGACTGATTGGACCCACACTCAGCAAAGTTGTCAGTGACTTATATAGTAGTGAGGTTATCAAGTGATTTAATGAAAGTAAGGATATTATCTATTTATTTCTTATAGATTTGAAAATATGAATTTTAGCATTTTTCGATTTTATGTAATCAATATTTTAATTCAGTGTTGTTAATCTAATCGTGGGGTTATGTAAAAATGTATGTTAAATTTGAATATGTCATTAATGAAATGGGATTCATGCATTTTATATTCACAATGGACTGAGGTATTATGTGGATTAAAATTAGATTGCATATTGTTGCAAAATGCAAATTTTATTCAAGGAAATGGCTTTGCCATGCTGAAATTAGATTAATAATAATAATAATAATAATAATACTTTATTTCACCGATTAGCAAGAGTACAATTGCATGGCTACGTCATAGATAAGTAAGATAAAGATAAAATAAGACAAGCTAGTTATATAAAGAATACCAATGATGAAGTGACATCAAAATTACAATTTGCAGAGAAAAGGCTAATAAATACATAGAAAGATTAAATGGAAAAAAATACAATAATATGGACAATGCTAAAATGTTACAAAGTAGCATCATGGAGGTTATCAGATTCACAAAGTATCTTCCATATATTCCGCAATGCTGTAATAACACTTATTAGATAGAAGATGTTTCAGCTTACTTTTAAATACATAAATTGAGGTGCTATCTTTTATTTCATCAGGGATTTTGTTGAATATCGCAGAGGCAGAGTGTCTCGGTCCCTTTAAACAGAGAGAGCTGGAGTACTGTTTGGAATGTATGTTGTTTCTTGCACGGGTGTGGTGATGGTGGAAGGTGGCATTTGAAGGAAATTTATCAAGGTTTGCTTTAACAAAGCTGGCACATGTCAGGATATAGAGAGAAGGGAGTGTAAGGATCTTTGATGCAGCAAAAAGGGGTTTGCCAGGGCTACGGATAGGAACTTGATGCATTGTCTTAATTGCTTTTTTCTGGGCGGAAAAGGCCCTTTAAGCAGCAGTTGAATTTCCCCAAAGCATAATGCCATAGGAAAAATGAGAATGTATTTTTGCGTAATAAACCATTTTTAGGGTTTCAAAAGACACAATTGGAGACAATTTCCTGATCATGTAAATACCCACGGAAACTTTATTAATTATGACCTGAATATGAGGAGACCAGTCCAAGCCATCTGAAATTAGGAGCCCCAGGAACTTTGTTGCAGTCAAATTAGTGGAGTGATTTATATTGTTAATATGAGGGAGAAGATCTCTCTTGTTAGAATTTTTAAGGAGGAATTGTATGAAGAAAGTTTTCTCTTCATTAACAATGAGGTTGTTGTTTTTACACCACTGATGCATTTCCTTAATGGTCAAATTAGTGAGGTCAATCAGATCTTGAGCACTCTTGGCTGTGACAATGGTGGAGGTGTCATCGGCATAAAGAATAGTTCTACAGTGGGACAAGTGATTTGGGAGATCATTAATAAAAAGTAAAAAAAGCAGTGGACCAAGGAGAGATCCTTGAGGTACACCTCTGGTCAATTTCAAGGGACCAGATTTTATAGTTGAAGATCTATATGGATAACATACAACTTGCTGTCTGTCACTTAAGTAGGACATGATCCATTTTAGTGCAGGACCAGTGATTCCAAGAGTAATTAGCTTGTTTTTTAGGAGAATATGATCAATTAGGTCAAAGGCCTTAGTTAGGTCAAAGAAAATTCCTACAGTAAGGAGTTTTTCATTTAGACCAAGTAAGATGTTATCAACTAATTCAAAAGATGCAGAGATAGTGGACTTTCCAGGTGTAAAACCATGCTGATTGTCATAGAGTAGGTTGCGAGATAGTAGATAGCCCAGCAATCGTTTATAAAATAATTTTTCAAATAACTTGGAGAAGACTGATAACATAGATATTGGCCTATAGTTTTCAGCTTCACTACGAGAGCCTTTTTTATAAACAGGAAGCACACGAGAATACTTTAGAGCTGAAGGGAATTGACCTGAAGAAAAAGATGAGTTGACTATATCAGCCAGGGGTGTAGCAATAAAATTAGAGGCCGTTTTTAATACAGGCATAGGGATTTCATCAAGCCCAGCAGAGAATTTATTGTCGAAAGAATTTATTATCTTTATAATCTCGGAGGAATCGGTTGGAAAGAGAAACATTGCATAAGGTGAATGACTTTGGCTGGAGCTGGGTAAGGGTGTATTAGCCATAAACTGAGAAGCAGTATTGCAAAAATAAGAATAAACATGTCAGCAATTTTCTTAGGCTCAGTAACATTGAGTCCATTGAACTTCATAGAGGTTGGGTGAGTTTCCTGAGAGGAAGCTCTTGTCAGATTACCAATGACATTCCACGTTGATTTTATTACATTAGTAGAGTTCTTTATGTAATTATCAATGAGAGATTTTCTGGTAGCAAGGAGTAGGGCTTTGAACTCCTTTTTTGCTTTTAGATATGTTTGGTGTAAGGCTGGATCGTTCAATTTCCTTTGAGATTGCAACATACGGACAGATTAGGAAATGGTTATTGAAGCAAGTAAAAGTTATGTATATTTTTAAATTTAAAAAATCATTATGATTGATGTTTCCTTTCCCTGAGTTCATTCAACTATTGTTGTGATGCTGGTAGAAGTGATAGGGAACATGTTCCCATTATATCCATTAATTCAATGAAAACAACTCATGTCTTGTCCATTACTGTTTAAGACGATTAGTAACCTAGAGTGAGGACCCCTTTCCAGTGGGTGGGATCATTAATATGATCATTTTTTATTCCATCTGTTAAATTGGTTGGTTAATTTTTTCAAATTTAATGCTATGAAACTTTTATGGTGCTACCATGGAAGAAGCATGGTGCTACCTACTGAGGAGATACCAGTATGTAAAACACAGTGACTTTTATATCCTCTTGTTGCCATAAAAATGTTATTGACCATTAATGGATTGCTAAAAATGCTCACATTCAACAGAACCTGATGGAATATTAAACAATGAGTGAGGTCAAATTGCAGCAACTTTCACCAGAAGCAACCCAATGGAATACATATAATCATTTCATTCATTGGGTGTTCTGAGTAGGTTGTTGGCAGTCCTTTCCCTAACTTCCTCTTTCAGTAGTCATTTATCCACTTAATTACACATTATTTGTATGTCGCCAAGTGTGTCTCAAGTTCCAAATACCATCTATCTCTCCATAAATTATCTGAAATTCCTATCCTCATCCTTCCTCTTTGAATCCTACCTTGCATTCTGCCTTCAGTCGTCCACATTCAAAAGCCGTCACCACTCAACACGTCCTCAATCCACCTCTTCTGAATCTCTGCTATTAATGAATGAAAAACAAACTCTTCCACCACACCGGGAACATTCTCATTAATATCTCTCACCTCTCTCTACAAATCTGCACTTTGAATGGCTCCAGCCTCTGAGCATCCACGTCCCTCATCCCACTTATTATCTCCACAATGGACTTTTATTTTATTTAGAGGAATGGACTATTCCCATACGAGTTACAGCCCATCACCAGATTTGCTACATTTTTGGACCCTCGCTGCCTTTCGGGTTCCTGAACAAGCTGAGGAAGCAAGAAAACAGACAGAATTTGAAATAGAGAGGTTTTAAAAACAACAGAAGAGTAAGGATGCCACTAATCCTGTCGTGAGGTGGAGCAACTTTGGGGGAGGTCTGCTGGCTTTCCTGATGGAGAAGGTATCAAAGCACCAACAGTGCTCAACAGCTAAGATGGATGTAATGATAAGTGTGTGGCAGTATGTGGAGAAACCACAAATATTAGGAAAATCAAATCCAATAGAATATTGGTTGAGAGACAACAAAGCTGCTGGAATCAGTGATATCACTCAAAGATATTTGACTGTGCCAGTGACATCTGTACCTGCCGAGAGGGTGTTCTCGGCCGCCAGTCAAATACATAATTACCGACCGGAGAAACTGTCTATCTCCAGAAACAGCAAAAAAATTGATTTTCTGAATGGAAATAAGAAATATCTAGCGTGAAAAATGAGAAATTATTTATCACACAATTCAATGAAATAATTTGCAATTGTATTGAATTGTTGAGATTTTGATTTTAACCAGCATGCGTGAAGTTGATAGAAGTTGTATCCTCTGATGTAAACCGTTAAATGTTGTTTACAGTAAAGAATTGTTTGGGAATGAATTAAAAACAGTCTACATATATTTTAAAGCTATCAGCATCCCTTAATAATCTTGATTTCCACTTGAAATGTACCTTATATTTAAGCGCTTCTTTATGGCATGATTCCTGTCATGCAGTTTAACAGAACCAATTTATTTGTACCTTAACTGTAAAGGACAGCTTTTTTCGGGCATTAAATTATGATATAGTGTAAAGCATAATGTTTATAAGTGAATAATACTTCAACTTGACTATATAATGTAAAGGAGGGATGGGAATAAAAAGAGGACATTTCAAAACTCACGAGTAAGTAGAGGCTCTGATTGAAAGAGCGGCAAATGCTCCAAAAACCTCTACTTTGTTCCCAGTGCTAACATAAGCGCATTTTTTACATATTTGAATTCTAACAAAAGATATCTCCGAGTTCTCTAAAAATATCTCACGTGATCTATCAGAGATATCTCCGAGACCTCTCCAATGTCACATCCCAAATATATTTCAGAATCTCTCAGGACCTAAGGGAAATGGACAAGACCTAGTACAGCAAGACTACTTGCACTCTCTGTAATGACAGTTTGCCATCTAGTGCTATGATACACAGCAAAACATTGTGTGATTCCGAAGCTCCTTTAGTATATGTAAAATTCAATTTTACGTGAATATTTTTGATGATTACATCATCATTACTGAAATTTGATGCTCAGGGTGACATAGACAAATGAAAACGAATATTGCTTTAAGATGTCAGTAATAATAATAATATTAATATTTATTGGTCCCGGGACTAGTATTATACAAGTATAGGATAGGTCAAATTACAAGGGAATTGAAGAGTCAAATATCACTTCAGTCAATTGTCAATTAGCACAAACAAACAATTAAAGAAAAAAAACTAAAATGTTACCATTATGAATTTAAAATATACACATATGATCCAAATGTATCTATTAAAATACTCGTTCACTGTGTAGAAGGCTCTGTCAATCAAAAAACATTTTATCTATTTTTTAAAATGTTGTGTAGATTTGATTGCCTTAATCTCTGGTGGTAGGGAATTATAAAACAACACACTGGCAGTCACTGGACTTTTGGCATATAGCGAGAGGTTATGTCTGATGACTAGTCTTTGTTTTGCCACACATTGTGGTTATGAATGTCCTTGTTCACTAGCAGATTGAGAGAGGTATGCTGTTCCTTTACATATATAACAGAAGAGTAGATATAAATACAAGTGAGGGTTAGGAGGTTTAGCTCCTTAAAAAGGTTTCTGCAGCTACATTGTTTTCCAACACCTGCCAATATCCTTACTGCCCATTTCTGTAATCAGAACAGTCTCTGGGTATTTTGTGAGTGACCCCATGCAACAATACTATACTTGAGCCTGCTGTAGATAAATGCATAATAAGCTGATAAGGCAGTCTCCATATTGGAGATTGGAACAAGCCGTCTAAGGAGGTAGCACCCAGATGATAAACTGGAACAAATGCAATGCAAATTCACCAACACTCCTAAAAATTTTGAGGAAGTGGATCCAGATAGTACTTTACCATTTAATTTAAGCAATGGGCTAAACATTTTTTTTTGGTCAGGATGAATTTGCATAAAAGAAGATTTTTTCTCATTCAATAGAACTTTGTTGTTGTCACACCACCTAACCATTGAGTCGATGGCACGCTGTGTATCAGTAAATGATTGATAATTGTACTTTAAGAGGTGATTGGTATCATCTGCATACATCACAAGGTCACCGGAGTTAATATATGAGGGAAGGTCATTAATGTACAGAAGGAAAAGTAAGGGACCTAAGGTTGACCCTTGTGGGACTCCTTTTGAAACTATGAGCTTGTCAGAGGAAACACCTAAGTTAACCAGTTGGGTACGCTCTGTTAGGTAAGATTCAATCCAGAGATTTGCTTTTCCAGAGATACCATAATTATTTAATTTGTTGAGCAGAGTGCCATGATCAACGCTATTGAAGGCCTTCCTTAAATCATAGCCTGATTATCTAAAGCTTGGAGTATTTTACCTATGAATCTATATATGGCATGTTCTGTACTCTTACCTTCAAGGAAACCAAATTGTGAACTGCTAATAACTTGGAATCTCTCCAAAAAGGAAGAAATTCTGAAGGACATAAGACCTTCAAAGACTTTAGAGAAGATAGAAAGAAGCGAGATCGGCCTGTAGTCATTCATATCTAGTCTATTGCCACCCTTGAAAATAGGAACAATTTTTGCTGTTTAAATTGGTTGGGAAAGGTCCCAGAGGTGAAGGAGGCATTAATTATATATACAAGAGGAGTCAATATATGCTGTTTCACAGAGCCTTTAAGGATAGAACATGGAATACCATCACACCCAGAGGATTGCTTGGAACTAATTTTTTGAAGAATTTTTAGAACTTCCCTCTCATCTGTTGGGTAAAGGAAAATGGTATTGCCAACAACATTAAGTGGAGGTGTTTTCATGGTGGTTTTCTGTGAAGGAGTTTGAATTGGGAGATGATTCACTGAGTCTATGAAGTGCCTATTAAGATGATTGGCTACGCCATAAGTATTAGAGATGATTTTGTATTTGAGAGTGACCTCTCGGAGCATCTCTGAGATGCTTTCTTATGCATGAGCCGTAAACGCCTCATGAGACTTCTCTGAGACAACCAAAATATATGATCCAATGTGGGCAAGCACTCGTATTTTTACCATCCAACCTTAACTAGTGGAAAGATTTTCCCTCCTCATTTTCCCATACATGTACACGTCACATCCGCATGGAAATGCTACTTCTACTTTAAGGTATGGTATAGTTCAGTCATACAGATTGAACCCTGGTGATAATGGCATGGTCCATGGCTGGGTGATAATGGAGAAGGCCACATGAGATGCTTCAGCTCCTCCCTATATTGTTCAGTCAGCCATGCGGTCTTCCCTTTCCCGTTCAATTTCTCTAGCAACCATACCCCACCGGTAGCCATAGACTATTATGGTAAGGTCCCCTAGCGGGAGCCCTTAAATATCCAAATCGTCAGCGTCTTTCTGCGCCCATAACTACAGGGAGATGAAGGCGGCCGTTGTTACACTTTGCCTATTATGATGACAAGGACAGCATTCAGGATCATTGAGTTATATATCGAGCTGCTTGGAAGTTTAGACCAGAAGCGACTGACTGACGTATTCAGTGCCACCAGGGAAGGAGGAAATTCGAGTGCAAATTCAGTGTCGCCGTAGAAAGGAATTTGAAAACTTAATATCCTCCCTCCACAAGTGATCTTCACAATAAACAAAGGAAACGCCAAATTCGCATTCTTGTCATGCCACCCATGAAATGTCATAGAATTTCGCTTCTGTGCTCTCAAATGCCACCATTTGAAAATCAAAACGACGACAAACCCATCGCTCGTTCAAATTTACATTTTTATTCACGATTACTGACACCATTCTCAACAGAATGAGCATCAAGGCATGACAGTGCTTAACGTATTATAATCTTTGGTGCTTAAGACCTGCTTAGTATTATTATGAGTTGCATGCGAGTCTGAGGGGGTTTTTGTGTGAAAGCATTGAAGGAATTTCTGTATTCTAGAAATGTAGGTGTGCATTCACAGAATTAGTAAATTTGTATTTATTAATTTGTGAACTTTATCGCGCTAATTCAGTGAATTTTGGAGGGGCATGAATAAAACCGCGTGGATTAAGTGTTATCGCGCACTAAAATAATTGAGGTAAACTTCCGCTTCCTTATCTTTAGTGTAAGCAGGGTAGCTGGACTGTGCTAAATATAGACCCATGTTTATTCTGGGCAATGTTCCGCAGAGGGCACAAAATATTTTTGAATTAAATGAATTCTCCGCAAATTTGAGTGTTCCGCGCGGTCCGGTATCTTGTTGATGGCAATGGGGTTATGTGCCATAGAATTGGGTCTCACTTTACGCCCACGCGGTGATCCACTACAATCCACTACATATGTCAAAGTTGGACAAATGAAATGATTGTGCGTCACGAATTACAGTAGGGTATAGCCAGATTGTCAACAGGTGATCATTCTGTTATTTTGACCGTGTAGTCGTTAGTGTGACATGACTCGGACTCAGAAGGGTGCTCCTAATGAGAAGACAGCCATCAACGAAACGCCGGATTTATTTCCCGCTTCTGGGCGCAATAAGTTAGTTTCCATATGTGTCTGTTACCAGATGTTTTTACGAAAATATAGTTTACTATGCTTATTGCTTTTAAGTAACTTTTCGTTTGATAGGCAAATATGGAGATTTTCAGTTCCCCGGCGCTACCTCGTCGCATTTTTGGCTTTCCTGGGTTTTTGGAACATCTATGGACTACGCGTGAATCTGAGCGTGGCCATCGTTGCGATGACAAGAAATCGTACGTCTTATGGAAATGATTCTGAGGTAAGCATCGTCACGCAGTAAATTGACTGCACCTCCGATTTCCATATATATCTAAAAATTTATGCGATCCAATTTCCTTCCATAAATGCACTCACTACTTCCAAAGGTAGCTCTAAAACAGTGAGCGGTACTCTTTATCATCATATCTCTTCACCGTTTAACGTAGTACTTGTTATGCGGTAAATCACTCAGCCCAATAAAACTACTTATTCTAATTTGGAGAAAGTAAAATTGTCCTCCTTACACGTTTCTCCGTGGTAATTTGGAAAAGAGTTATGAAAATGGAAGTCAGTGGGGAAAGGAAAGACTAAAGCCGAGATGAGAGGATGAGGTGGCAAAGGACATAAAATAGAGAAGAGACTTTAGACAGATATCAGTGGAGAAGAATAGGAAAAGGAAATGCCGACCCCGTTGATATGGGACAAGGCAGAGAGAAGGAATATTCCTTGTTTTCAGTTATAGTTGATTGTAGAGGTTTTTAAAATGGATTTATTAAACAACTTTTACAATCCACAATGGTCAAAAGCAATGGCACGATCCGGATTTCGCCCCTAAAGCATCATCATCAGATGCTAAATGGCATTTAGCACCTGATGATGATGCTTTAGCGTCGAAATCCGGATCGTGCCATTGCTTTTGACCTAGTAGGTATACTCATAACTTGCCATGGGGATAAGGGATCCTGGCTGGTGTAATGGTGTGCACATTGACCCTGCAAGTTAAAGGTATTTGACTTGATTCCTGGTCAAGATGAATATTTTCTCATGGTCATTTCTATGTAATTCATTGCTGTATTTTCACCAGAATTGAATACCTTCCTGCGTATATTTGATTTTTAATCTATCTCTCTGGAGTTTTTGCTTCCATTGAAAAGGTTTATGTGAAAATGGCATTTATATGATTTGTTATTTTTAAAATTCTTAGTAAATGCATCACCATAATGAAGCAGTGAGCTCTCATGGCTTAAATAATATAGTAAAGTAAAACTCCAAAAGACGTAATCAAAATCTCTCAGGGACAATCAGTTAATGTAAAAATGTAAATGTAAAAATTAGCGAATTACGGAATAATTAATCCATTCCAAGGATACGCTTAATGAGTAAGACACACTCATAATTATCTAAACAATACTCACTCACTTCACCAGCTAGTGTTTTTCTGACGTGTAGCTAACCTCGTTCAAGAAAGACACTAGGCGGACACACACGAGTAAGTGGTTTGCGGAGATTACTCTCATGCCATGGACTGATTTACTGTACGCAAACTGTACTAAACTTGGTAGCTCATGGGGTTGTTAAACCCACTTGCTAACTTCATGAGGGACACTCTCACATGCAATCACACGGATAAATAAAAATGTAAAATTATATGGCTTACGCACCAAGTCAAGTAGTGTTTGAGTGAAATTGCAGGTTAAGTGAACCTTGAATTGAGTTACAACCCCATATTTCCCTTAGTACATATGTGATGTTAATTGCCTGGTAAACAGCTGAAATTAAGGATGTTGGTTATATCAATAGGATCCTTTATGTGGTGACCGTTGATTGTCATAGAGGAAGGGCAGGATCATGAGCTGGAAGCACCCATTGTTTCTCTTACTATTTGCCTAGCCACACATTGGAGCTGTGACAGCCAATGAAATTGAAAGTAGAGTTTTTATGCATATGCACTATGGATCCAATCCTCATCTTACTTTAACATTGGCGATTTCTTAGGTGAAGATTTTTAAGCAGTACAAAGCCCCCACTAGTCAATGGACCTCGTTAACAGCACCTGGTGCCAGGAACCTTAAACCTTTTTGGGATCTTTTAATAAATACCGTGCAGAACCCTAGGAACTCAAGATAATTATTTTGTTACTTTGACTCTTGAAAAATTTTAGATTGAAATATTAAAATTTTTAAGATAACTACTCATTATGCGGTAACTCACTATGTAACTGTATAGCTGGTACCTAGCACCTATTTTAAATGCATGACACCAATTTTACTTTACTCTCAGTTTGGCCTTTTAAAACAAAGGAAATTTTGGAATCCATAAGCTTTCTGAAATTAGTTATTATTGATTTCTGGCTGCTGGTTCTTAAGCGGCGAGGAAAGGGTTTTGTCTGGTCCGGGAAAAGGTGCCACTGATGCTTAATTCACTACTTTAAGGACTAGGTAACATGTATTATTATGGCATACAATAGATGAAAGTTCGACCGAGTCTCTCTCTCATAGATCACAGGCACTATTTGAGCAGACTAAAATTTTTGATACTTTGCTGCTAGATGCTCCGTAAATATGAATTACTTTGATTACTTCGTGGAAAATATCATTATTTACAATGTGAATTATCTGTATCTGATGACATGGAATTGGTTCATATGTTTTCATGAGACAGCTAATTTGTATATCTTTTGTCATTGATGAAACAGAACCACTGATAAACCAGTTCCAGATTCTAAGGTTGGAATCTGCAAAATATTTGAAAACTCTCTGTGGGCCAAAGCTGAAAAAGATTGTTTCCTTGTCAATTTCACATTCTGCAAATGGCACTCTCTCCTACCCTTACGATGAGCGGTTGCCGATAAAGTTCTTGACTTCTTGTAGGGAAGGTAGCTGCATTAATTTTCATATCAACGATATCAATAAAAAACAAAGGCTCCTACTAGTAGACATGCTTTCCATTAATCCTGATGATACGAGTACCATTAATATCGCTCTAAGGATCAAAACTCTTAAACCAAGACATCCCAGAATGTTGAAACTGGTAGGATATGTAATGGAAACAACTACTCAAAAAATTACTTCAACTGAGCAGAAGTACCACCATCCACTTTATGCTCAGACATTTTTCTTAGTTGTGGTGCTGCATAGTATTCATTTATGAACAAAGAAAACAAAAATTTAGTGCTATGAAACCTTACACACATTCTATCATCCCATTTTCAGGCTGTATACTTAATTGGAGGGTGTTATTAATATTCAGGATATGTCGGTAATATATGTTATTCAATGTAATGTTGTTTTAATGTTTATTTACGAGATGGAAAACTCGAAGTGTAGTGGGGAATAGCCGTTAATTTTTTGTAGAAAGTGCAATCATGCACTGAGTGTTGCCTAGCCACTAGGGATTGCCCGATGTTTTTTTAAACTATTTTTTAGGTAATTCAAATGGCAATCGTCACCCCTGTGGCATGAGTTGCCTGGGGTTGACTGACTTCAAATTCTATATACATTATACAGTAGAAGGCCGCTATAGTGATGCCATTTTAAGTCTGCGAGCCTGTTGAGTCACAGCCCTAGGATGATCCCAGGTGGTGTCAAGAATTCACCCAAAGCGAAATACGAGCCGAGAGAGAGGGAATAAATGTCAACCTCTTCTTATCTCGGAGTGATTTAGCACCATCAGTCAGGCTATGGGAAACCCGAGAAAAAGTATCTGGCGTCAACAGGGGTGGGGTGAAGAGCTGGCTATGCCATGAAGACGATGACGTTGACTGAATCGGAAGCGCCATTGTCATTGGTATTGTGGGAGTGAGCCAATAACGATGGGATATGAGGGACAGCGATCCACACACAGCACAACTTTCCTATTTATTCCTCCCAATTCTTGCATCAAACGCCCAAAGCCACTGCTGAAATTCTGCGATGTCATCCATGCTTTGGTATTGGACTCATAGGTGCTGGGACTAGTTTGCTGTCTGACATATGATCGAGGATGCGCTAACTTACTGATTGCAAATGGCTTCGTTTTGTTGCACTGATCGCCCTAAACGACCAATGTTTTCTGGAAGAAAAATTATGAATTAGAGCTGTCTCGTCTGCATTGTTTACATCCTAAATAGGTAGAAATGATTAGTATATATGTTCCAAAAGAATACTTTTAAAAGGAGAAAATTGCAAACCAGTGCTTAACCAATTTTCTCCTTTTGGCTTAAGCGATGCCAGTATCGAATTTAGAATGGGCATCCTATTCTCCACAGCTTGAGACTCACATGAGAACTTTTGCCACTAATACGGTAAATAGAAATTCATCTTCTTTTCAATCAATTTACAGTCATTATCAGTAGTGATAAAATCTCTATGTTCCTCCATTGTGAAAATTCTTCAGCTTCTGCTTTTAGAATTGTGCCGCTGATGTGATCTCCAAAATTTTTTTGCAGGGCGAACCATTCAAATAACACGGATTCTAATGGAACATTTTCTGCCGGTCATAGTTTCTTACTACTCCCCGTGGCATTTCCAAGTATATAGGTTGGAGTAATTTTGTCTTTGTTTTCTGGAATTATAAAATGGGTGGATGAAGTTAAACCATGTTGTCGTCCTATTTCCGTTTTATTGGTGTTTTTTCTGTCACATTCCTGAATGGTTTCGAATTTCTAAGCCAAATCCAATGACTTCCTTTCTTGTCCATTGTAGCACTCGTAATAAAATGCAGCCAACTTCAGGAAGTGGATTAGGATCAAGCTTTCCTAAATAACTGTTGCAAAGCACTTTTGGTCGTGTTTTCCGCTGGAATGGCATGTAACAAAACCCCTTTTCTTTACTATTCTCCCTCCTCCTACCCTCGCTCTACTCCTCCCCTTCTAAGACCCGGGAGTTGCTATAATGTAACGTGTGATGCCAGCCCATGCAAAAAAACTTAGGAGTTCTTCTGTTCCAGTTTGTTTTTCCATTCCGAGTGAAAAGTTATCGCGAATTACCGAACTGTAGTATACCAGTCCAAGTCTCGCGTGCAACATATGACCCCCGTAGTTTATGCATCCCGCACGACCATCACAGTGAAACAGACTCGTTATGGTGGTCCTTCAGAAAAGGTCACTCATAATAACCAACAAACTCCGTACACATTTATCATTGTGACCAACAATGGCCAAATAATCGCTCGCTATAATGGCCCCCTCGCTATAGGCCGCCCTCGAAATAACAGCCTTCTACTATATTTGCATCTAAAGGAAAATAATTATGCCTCAAGACCTTAAATTTTCTACTCTTTGAAATTCTGTCCCATCCTCGTGTATAGTCGTGGAATGGGAGGAAGTACTCCGACTGTCCCTTTCTTGACTAGAAAGAGTGAGGGAAATTGGTTCATTAAATTCTTGTTATGCCAACAATTCATGCTTCATTAAGTTTAGGCATGGTAGAAAGAATTAATACTGATGCTGAGGTCATTGTTGTACAACAAAATACTCTGAAGTAAGAGGTGAGAGATTATTCTTGTTTTTCTTTAATTACTAGAAATATTTTACTATTAATGTAGACTGTAACTCACCTTTACAGCTTGCGTACTTTCTTGGTATCAGAATATGAATGGCACTTCCATATTTAGAAGTGAATATGTTACATTAAACTGTTATTTTATAATTAAAAAGAAGAATAAAATATGATGTGCCTTGGTATACATTGTGGGGAAATAATTCATGAGCCGTTCATTAAGTGAGTGAAACATCTCTTGCCATTCCTAAAAAGGTGAAATTCCATTTTAACCTCCCTGATCATTAATATATGATTCAAATCAACTTCCATTATGTGATTTCCTAGCAAATTGATTAACACAAAGTGCTGTCATTTGAGTCTTGAGTTATCATCCACCCTTCTGAAGTAGCTCCTTCCTCTACCAAAATGAGTCCTTAAAGTGTGAATTGTATTGATATGTTTTAGGTTGAACCAGAATTTACGTGGGGCCCTCAGGAGCAAGGCCTAGCCCTGGGATCGTTCTTCTATGGATACGCATTGTCGCAGATACCTGGAGGTTGGATGGCTGGACGAATATTGGGTGGGAGGACCTTGTTTGGTATCGGAGTTGGCGCTACTGCTGCCCTTACTTTATTCACCCCCTTGCTTGCTAGAGCTGGGCTTCCTTTCATAATAGCCTTGCGTGTCCTAGAAGGACTGTTTGAGGTATGGTCATAAAAGTTTTTTTTTAAGTATTCTATTTCGGAATCCACAGCACAGAATATAATGTTTATCCCTTTGTGATTTGAAAATATCTTGTGTGTCAAGTGTCTTGGCAAAATTAGTGTTGACGTAATTTTCAGACAGCAAGTTATGACATGCTTGCATTATCAGTTTGATTACTTGGTGAGTAGCATTGAATTTCATGTCTATCACAAGGGAGTTGACACTGTCATAATTTACATCGATGTGATAAAATAAAAATTTTTGAAATGTTGCATGCATGTTCGTTGTGATAATTGGCCTAAGATGGATGAAAACGATAACTAAGGCAGTGTATGTGATGCTTAAGCCATTTATAAAAATGTGAGGATAAGAGTTTGACGTGCATTATGTTTATCAATTTTCTAGGGTGTTACTTATCCTGCTATCCATGCAGTGTGGGCGCGTTGGGCGCCTCCTGGTGAACGCACCCATCTTGCAACATTTGCCTTCTCGGGAAGCTATTTTGGAACTGTTGTATCCCTCTCAATTGCATCTCTTCTTGCTGATTGGCTTGGATGGCCATCAATCTTTTATGTATTTGGTGAGTTTTCTTTTACCCTTTAGTATCACATCACTTAAATGATGAAATCACACATCTGTGGATTGTGTCTACACTTTATAATAACTCCTTGTCTGTCATCAACTGCTTGAGGCAATATTTTTATTTTTTTATTTTATCTTAACTACCCCGAATACAGCACCTACGGCCAATTTATATCAGAGGAATACCTGTATAATCAGACAAACACAAATAGAAAAAAGTATATTTAGAAAAAGAGATTGGGAAGGAAAAGTAACTTAGCATTATCCTACTAAAATTAGTTACCCAACCAGTTTCAGTAAACTTATTTTATTTTATATGGTAGTGCTGCTTAGAGTATCAGTTTAGTGAAATATTTTGCATTGACCAACACCTACCAGGTGAGGTGATCTTTCTCTTTAAGAAGAGTTCAAACGTGTTGTCATTAAAGAATCCATTTCCTGAATATTGAAACTGATGATGAAAGTCTATCATCAGCAATCATTAATTCATAATTTGCTTTGTTGCGTCTCTCCTCTCAGCTGACTGCTTTACTCTCTCATGACCCTTTGTTAAATGTTCTTCGTAATATGCCTAAAGTTTGTCCAAAATATTTGCAGTTGTCGGATATGCCACTGGTCAGTTAACATGCCCAATACCAGCAATCACATGACTGGACAATCCATTATGTTGGCCTTTGTTTAATTCATATGATCATGAAAAAAAATTTTACTTTACATGCAATATCATTAAAATTCAACTGCACCAGTATCGTGGATGTACTCCTGTGCAATCTTCCCTAGATTTTTCTCAGTAGTTCTTGCAATTATTTCCCCTCCCAATGCTGTTTTCAATAGAATCTCATGCCGTAGAATGTATGTAATAAGTATGCATCTTCTAGTTTGCAAAGTTGTCATGAGACTTCTTTTTTCTCCTACTTATCATTGGAGTTATTCATTCGTAATTCTCCATGCTCAGTTGGTCTTGGTCATTTATCAATTGCACCACATTTTGATTGCTTCCAGCATTCTTAGTTCTGCATCTTGTATCATCCGAGCTTTGCTGCCATATAACAGAATGCTTCATATCTATGTTTCAATAGTGTGCTTTCTTACTCTTAAGCTTGTGTTGCTAGGACTTGGTTTCAGTTGAATTTTGTGGAAGGATACCTTTCTTGGACTATTCTACTTAAAATATGTTTCTATCATCGTTAACAACTGGTTATTGCACTTTCTACACTGCAAAATTCTTGCACTGAAAAAATCACTGCAAGAGTCACTGGGGTGGCTACAAGAAATTATTGTTTGATTTTTTTTCTGGGGGACCCCCCTAAAAGTTGCCAATTGGCTAGAAAATATGATTGGCTGAGAATCATCTCAACCTGGTAATGCTAACTCATGCCTCTTTGAGGTTGAAGTTTAGAACGACTGCATTGTTTAGCAAAAATCTGCAGTTTACCCTTCGTAAAATCAAAACCAATTTGTCCCAGAAACCTGATATATGTTTCACCTCATAGAAAATTCTGTTGCCTTGAAGTTTTACTCCCAACACTGTTTTTACTATAACTTAAACATTTAGTTCTTCAGAATTTATCAGGTTAGTCCATAACCTCTAAAGTGACTTAATCCAAAGGCCTTAAAACATTGCAAAATTCAATTACATCTGCTTTCCAGATTTTGCCTTTTGTATTTTTCACTCACATTGTGCTGTACATTGCATTGTTTTCTAACATTATACTTATATACAAAGCGACCATAATAAACCAGAGCTCCACTTCAAACACACCCATTTAACAGTAGAATGCCGTTATTACGAGGGCTGCTTATAGTGAGAAGGTTATTATAGCGAGTGCTTTTTGGCCATTAATGGTCACAATGTTAAAAGCATATGGAGTTTGTTGGTTGTTACAAGTGACCATTTCTGATGGACTGCCATAACGATTCTGTTTCACCCTGTTTGTCGGCTGGGATGCATAACCTGTGGTGGTCATTTTTCTCGTGTGAGACTAGGACAGGTATACTTATACCGACTAGGACAGTTTCAGTAATTTGTGACAACCTTTTGCTTGGAATGGAAAAACCAACTTGAATGGAATAACTCCGAAGCTTTTACGTATGGGCTTGCACGTTATATTACAGCAACTCCCGGGTCTTTGAGGGGGAGAAGTAGGAGAGCAGGGAGCAGTAGGAGGGAGAATGGTAAAAAATCGGTTTTGCTGTACACTGTTCCTGCGGGAAATGCGGCCAGAAGGGCCTCGAAACAGTTGTGCCTCGCCTCACTTGATCCTGATCTTCTTACTGAAGTTTGCTGCTTTTAATTTTGAGTGTTACAATGAAAAAGAAAAGAAAGTCATTGGAAATTATACAGGAATGTAAAGAAAAAAATGCCAATAAAATGGAAATTGCCATGGGAATGGAAATCGTATGGTTTAACTTCATCCACCCTGTTTACGACTTTAGAAAACAAAGACAAAATACTCCAACCTATAAACTTGGAAATGCCACGGGGAATAATAAGAGATTTCGACTGGATAGAAAATGTTCCATTAGGATGAATGTTGTTTGAATGGTTTGCCCTGCAAAAAAGTTGTTCTCATGAGTGGCTCAATTCTAAAAGTAGAAGCTGAAGAGTTTGTGCAACGGATGATCATAGAAAATTCCTTGCTGTTAGTGATTTATTCTTTAACTATGTCACCATTCTACTAAGTTACTTTTCCTACTTTTTAATGAAGCAAAAAGGCAAATCTATCACCTACTTATCCCTCTCGCACCAAGAATTGCCAGGAAAAATTTAGTTGTCATTTTTGTGAATTTGGCAAAGTGGTTCTACTTTGGGCCCAACAATTTGACAAGCCAAAACACCTCTCTCACTCCAGAGAGAAATGTTCTCACTGCTTATTAAAGAATGCTGCAAAATTCATCCACATGAGACTCATTCTGCTAGAAAGAGATGGTGTTATCTGTTAGTATCATTCCGACTGATCTCTGTCTTTGTCTCATCTTCCCTTGACCAAATTATCTTCGATCCTGATGGCCTCCAGTATTGAGAGAAGAATGTGGGCCTTTGCAAAATTGGGAGTGGCACGAAATTTGAGTCAGAGCATTACGATACCTATTGAAATAAGTATTTGGATTGGTTTAGAAAGTAAATGACTGGCTCCTCACTATTAAATAGAGTAACCCTGAACCCTTCTTGTTTCTCTAATTATCAAGCCTAATATTTACAGTTTTCTTCCTGTGTCACTAGTGCCATGTTGATGTAAAGAAACATAAGTAGGACTATGTTTTACAACTGTCCAGACATGCAGCCACGTCACGATTTCGGCCAACAGTCACAAAGTATGATCTTCCATATGATGAACGAGGTGAAATTGGCATCCTTAGTGCGATGTACCGTACTAAACTCTTTCCTGATTGTCTTAAGTATTATTGGTTGTGATTCTATATGGAAATGACTACTAGAGGTGCCATTTTGACCAATTGCTGCAATACACTCTCAATATCCGATCAACTTACTGTGATTTTCTAATTTTTAAATCAGTAATGATTTAGCACAACTTACGTTCATTAGTTAAATTTTCCTCATTCATTATTACCCTCCAGTATATCAACCACTTCCATTTGGCACCTTCGACCATTGTGTATATATACGTTTGATACCATTTGACCACGATATACCATATTTTTCCAGTGATAGTTCAATGGGAATTTCCCTCTAAATGTCACCATAGATTTTTCAGTGCATGGAAAATGCAGAATATAAATAACTCGGATATTAGTTGACAATTTTACCCCGGTAAACTTGGAAATTTCATTAGCGTTCCGACCTATTCACAAAAACATTGCTCCAAATTAGTTCAGTTTCTTCCAAACTTGATGCAATGATTTGAGGCGTTAGCATTGCAAAAATATCTGGACAGCTATAACAATGTCAGGTTATAACAAGCGATTTTGCGAATTTGCAATAGCGGCCTTCTACTGTAAACTTCACTATTTCACCTCCCACAACCTAATCTTTTATATATTTACAAGGCTTGTGTTCTGATATCATCTGTCACATGCCCTTGCGGTGGCTTTCAAGGTTGTGTGTAGATGTTATGTAAAAACTTAAGCTTCATTATTGTCGTAGGAGTGAGATTCTCATCTCTTTTGCTTTAGTTTATGTACTAGGGACATATGTAGTGATACCAGATTCCAATGTGCAGAATTTTCACGAAATACCACTGTATTATTTGGGTGATCTAGTTTTGAGTACTTCCTATGATTTAAAGCTGTTAATGTCACTCATAATGATAGATACTTTGTTTTATTCCACACTACTTAATACAACTCGACCATGGTTTCGACACCGCTTGTCATCCTCAGGTTGGTGTGGAAACCATGGTGGAGTTGTATTAAATAGTGTGGAATAAAACAAAGTATCTTTTATTATGAGTGACATCATAAATCATGTGAAGCCGAAACTGTGTCTTATAAAAGCTGCTAATCTTTCACCATTCATCCAAATTTCACAGTCTCAATATTTGAATAAATAAACTGCTCTATTTGGGTTTTTCATCTGATCAACTATTGTTATTATGATGGAGTAAATTCCTCTATGAGTGCGTATAGGTTAGATGTCAGCATATGTAATTATAACAAGATTGGTGAGAGCTGAGAAGTCTATTACTTTATTTCCCCTGGCTGGATTATTCGCTGCTTGGGAAGCTTTTGGCTGGAAGGAAATTGAGTAATGACTCTCCTCCATCATGCTGTGTTTTATAATGTTTCCACACTACTGGTGTTCCGATATTTAAGGGGGAGCCTTTTTGTAAGAATTTGAGAAAATTTATAGATTCTATTTTCTTTTTGATCTATTTGAGTTGATCTGGGTGAGTGCTTAGTTTTAAAATGTGTCTGTCTCTTTTAAGTGCTTCCTTTCTAAGAAGGCGATACTCATGGTGTAACAAACTTTTGTTGTACAGGTGTCATTGGATTGCTGTGGATGATAACTTGGCTAACATTGGTGAAGGAAACGCCTCAAGAAGACCGTCGCATTACTGACTTTGAACTTGATCTCATCCGCTCCTCTGTTGGCCCTGCATCCAATCACGGAAAGGTGGTAATGTATCTTATCTTGGGAAAGGTGTTGGACTTTCTCTCCATTTCACGATTCTGGTGATGTCTTATATACTAATCATGAGAAAAAATGTTTTTTCATTCTACCAGGCATATGATTTACATATCTAGAAAGATAATTAATTTAACCACTAATCCTTTAATTATTTTTTTTGCGATTCCCTCGTATATGATGTCTGGTAATATAACTGCATGATGTCAGCATCTGAAATTACTAAAGGTGGTGCTTGTATTGAATTGGGAAATTAATACGCATGAATATTGAATGTAAAATACGAGGGTTGCCTATAGAGTAATCAGCATCATGTTTCCATCATTGAAAAAGTATCTTCGTGCGTACTGAAATTCTGGCCTCAAAATCCCTACACATCGTACGTATGCATTGAAATGTTATGAAATGGTGACACTCTTTTGCTCGTGTGGAGAGAATGACGTCAGTTCCTCCGTTTAGATGAGAAAAATTTGTTATTCATGTCTTAAATTTCGTCAGTGAGAAGGCATAGCAAATAAACTCCAGCAACATTATGAATGGTAAAATTTGGCATTTCTCCCTTTCACTACGAATGCAACCGTGCTTACACGCCTCAGATTTTTCAGCAGCAGCAGACAAAAGTCGTTTGTGAACGATGGAGATTTTGCCGCACACAAACAGCAAGCCAACACGCCTTTGCGTCTGAGCGGAACACAAGCAAGCAAAAGAAAGTCCCAGGGGTAACTAGGCACCCCATCTTGTGGTACGCCGGACAGTGTCCATGGTCCATTGTTTTTTTACGTTGTGGATTTACAAAGAATATATGTTGAATGCTTGAAAAATGTAAGCTCAGAAATTTTCTTGAATGTTCATTATACAAGAACTTTGTTATCAATAGGTAGAGATAAAGTTCCGTTTAAAATTGGTAAATTCAAAGCGAAACATAAGGATTGCACGTAAAATTAAGGTAGTAACGAATAATTTAATCATTAGCCAAAGTGTTATCGATTAAAAGTTAAACGTTACAGAAATTAAAAAATTAACAAATAAGTTGAACAGCTAACGTAACCTGCCTTGTTTAAATTTAATCGTTAATCCCAATATGTTAAGTGAATACATAATTGCCATGGGCCATTAGTGGAGATCGTACTGAGACGAGGGTCGTGATTGCCTCCACCACACATTCGAGGTAAGTGTCGGGCGTCCCGCTGACTTGTGCTCCAAGACAACGAGAAGCATTAGTGCCTGTGCGATTCCTTGTCGCGAGAGAGTTCTATGTGGAGGAATATGTTCATGGCGCTCATGGCCAGGGTAGAATTTTTCATTGCATGGACCGAGCACGAAAGGGTAAAAAAACACAGGTAGCATACGATAACATCAATTGTAATTATAATTTATTAAAAATCGTCAGTCTTCTTTAGAACTACATTATGTTTGCTGTTATTATGACGTGGCTTGGTTCTTCAATTCAATTTATTCAATGGTCAAGCTATACTGTGTATCAACTTCCACTCAACAATGCTGGCCGGTGAGATGACATGCTTACTTTTGGAGGACCCAAAAGCGAGTGTTATCTCTTCACTCAGAACACCTGAGGGGGTTTTTTCTTTCAAGGTTAAGGTTCCAGCGCAACTGTCCGAGCGTAAATTAGTAAACACCTTGAACCCATAACTTTTTGTGATGAAAGACAGGAGAGTAAAATAATAGATTATACCATTAAAATTCCACATATTACCTAGGTACAGTTGAATTTCACGGTCGTACGGAATTATCATGAAGATTTTCGTTAAAGACGGGCAGGAATTTGGCCGACTTGGCTGAAATTTCTTTAAGTTCTGTTATTTCATTTCATAATATCAATTCCATACCTCCACTGGGTACTGAAACAGCCATGCGTAAAATTTTAACGTCGCATCGCATTTACTTAAAGTCAAATAATGATTACATCATGAGGTCAAATAATAATTCCATATTACTTTTTCATATGACCAGGAATCGGGCGGGACCACTCACGAACTTGTGAGAAATCAAATTTTCTATTTAACCGATATACTTTAATTTGGAATCCTACTGTATTAATATTGCCACATAGTAATTGTACAGGCAATCAAGCAGTTTATCCATGGATTTAATTTCCCAGCTGAATTAATTTCCCAGCTTGCGACGATCACTACAAAAAAAAAGCGTGGTGCATGATTTTCGAACAAAACATTTTACTGTTTGATTTCACATTCTTTGTGCATAATTTGATTGTTATTGACATGTCTGATATCAATTCACAGCACGGCTGTAACACTCGAAAGATTAAACAGGTCAAATAAGAGCAAATGGATATTTTTGTGATGTTGATACGAACCACTTTATTACGAACCGCCGATTTTTTTGTCCCATAAACTCCATAATAACGAGAGTCTACTGTATTTGTAAAAGACTTTTATGTTTGAAGAAAAAGAGTTGCAAATAGCTGCAGAAAACAACAGTGTAAAATTAAATTCCATTCTGCGGTCGGCATAGCTCAATAAAAATTTGGATACCATGAAAGTTTGATCTGTGTTGAGTGCAGCCGCGTTGGGCAACTCATAGACCGTGGTTGACGAGGGAAACCCCCACGGTTGAGAAGGCTGGTACTCAAAAAACAAACCATGGACACTCAAAGGCCGCGGTTGACAAATCCGCAGTTAACAAGGGATACCTGTACACAATCAAAGCCTTGAACAAGCATGTCTGGATTATAAGTACTTAAATTTTTTAATTTTAGTGATTGGTTATTCTCCTTTTTTGGTACATTTCTATAGAAAAGATAATTTTATGTTTTTGTTCATATAATTTGTAAGCTCTTTGTTGATTTCTGTGGTTGACTTGTGACATATTTAGGAATTTTAAATTTTATGATAAATCTACTGGTAAAAAATTGATTTCCTGCATAATATCTTTGAAAAACTTTATCTATTGTATCGTCTTTAATGCAGGATTTGGATGTTCCATGGAGGCATTTTGTCACCTCATTACCTGTTTGGGCTATTGCAATTGCTCATTTTTGTGAGAACTGGGGATTCTACACACTCCTCACAGAGCTTCCTACTTATCTAACTGGTAAGTTATTGTGTAAAGAGCACTGATTATGGAACTACATATGCTGTTTAAATAAGGCATTAAATGGCTATAATATAGCAAGACTTTGATTTAGTGTGTATAGTAATTATCATTTTATAAGATATGTTTGTGTTAGACCAATGCAATATCTCGAAGAAAAATTCCATTTTACTTCATTTCAAATTCAGTTCAGTATGAAGTCCTGGGTGAAGTGAGGTCCTAACTGATATACAGTGCCCACTCATGTGTTCTGATGAACTTTCAGCAAATCTGCTGGATTGTTTGGCTCATTGTGGTCAGGGTGAATTGTGGAGCCCTTGATGAACACAGGCATATGCCTAAAATAAGTGATCAACAATGATCTAGCCATAATTAAAGACTTTGTTTATTTATACTCTAAGTGTTGCACTCCTATCTTGTTTAAAATGACCTCTCTGCAGCACCTAGTTTCATCCAGAGTGGTGTGGAGCACTGGTTTGGTGCTTCTTGCAATGCCAGAGCTGACAGACCATACCCCAGAGACTATTGGTATTTCAGTACTTCGTAACATAGGAATTAATTTAGCCCTCCCTGACCAACGAACATGGAATGCATATTTATAAGCTCTTTTTCTACTGCTCAGGCTCTTCTACTGTACTTAATACAATTTGATATTTCTATGCTATACCTCCAATGATTAGGGTTGTCTACTTCATGTCAATTGTGTACCCTTGCTTATGTGTTCTACTCAGTTGTAAGTCATATATTCTGTTCTCTTTGGTAACACATTTATAAGATACCTTTGTGTCTCACGTTATGTCTGGTCATATTTAAAGCTTTGGACATCAACGGACATTTCCCACTGCGGGGGAACATATGAAATCTGCAGTGAAGAAGTTATTCACCTGGATTGGGAACCTAGTCAGCAAACAGGGTTTGCTTTGGTGTTTGAGAACCAATGTCACTCCACTTAATCAAGTCCCTCCTGAATTTTGACCCTTCAAAAAAAAAGGGTACAATTGTATAAAGCTGGCTAAGATGCTCAGTTTGAAAGTTAGAAGTGTGCACAGTCACTCGAAATTGATTGCTGCTCATCACATTGCAAATCATTTTCCATATCACCTCTCACTGGCAAATAGTTAAAAGCTGAACAAATTCCACAGGAAAACATTAGCCAAAGATTTTTTGTAAAAACCCTCTGATGCCAACTGTGCTAGCACCTCAAGGAATTCAATTTGTTAAATTTATGCAGCAAAGAGTTTATTAATGGGTGGATATAATAAAAGTTATCCATATTGTTAGACTCTACTTAGACTTTACAGCATGAATGCATAGAGAAAAGTCGTGAATGATGGCGATGTCTTAAACAAAATTGCTTTTTGATTGTGTTTGGTCTTACCTTCTCAGCCAGGTGTACAGTCAGGCAAGGTTACTGCATTGATTTGCTACTGACTTAGCAATTCTCAATCTATTGGCTCGTAAGTTCAAAATGTAATGGCGTTAATCAAAGTTTTCCTGATAAATTATGAAACTAAATTAAAAATTTAAATACAGTAAGCATGCATTTATGATAAATGGAATAACTTTACTATTTGGTTGTTACAATATATGTGAGAAATTTTATATTTGCCTCAACTAATTGAAAATATCTCATAATACATTTTCTTTGCTTATGACTTTCATATTCAGATCTACAATGTGACAATTAGTGGAATGCTTCATGTATCTCCTTGCTTCATATATCTCCTTGCTTCATATATATGTACGTGTGAAAAAGTGCTGTGAACTATGCACGTCTTTGTTTTCATCTCCATTTTTGGGCCCTTTGGTGCCTTTCTCATATTAACGTGGTAATTTATGTACCATGGGATAACTGCCATGGCTGTTGCTTAGGCTAGTTAATTTTTTCTCATGGGAAAGTTCTTGGATGCAACTTGTTAGTATAAAAATGGAAGGCTGTACAGTGAAATCCCTCTTTTGCACTCTTGAGGACGACTAAGGAAAAAAGTGTAAATCACAGGACAGTGTAAATTGAGGGAAATCTTAATTTGCAGGGAATCGTGACCAAATGTTTCATCATTTTATTTTTTGAATGGATTATATCTGAAATCAAGTGGCTGTGACTGGCTGGTGCAATCGGCAGGGAATATGATAGTTCATTTTTTTTCACATTTCAAATTAACATGGTGTGCAGAGCACTGATCCAATAACAAAAGGATTTTTCTGTTTGAGCCTCCAGTCTGTGCATCAAGGGCATGCATTTGTCCTTCATAAATACATACTATAAGTCATCAGTGCCTTCTTATTAGCTGCATGGGTTGTAGGCAATATGATCCTATTTTTTTTTTTTAATGTGGCTTTAGAGATTATCCTAAAACTAAGTTCTTCGGTCTCTCACTGCCATCTGCATTGGTTCCAAGCAAAACAGTGCGACAACATTTGCAGAGTTTGCCCCTGTGGTAAGAATCCCCTTTGAAGTCTAGGGTCTCATGTGGCAGTATATCATGAGAAAGATCTGCCTTGTCCGCAGAACAATTATTCTGGAAGAGCGTATTGCCATCAACATGATTATGCAAAGTTGGACACTTCCAGTGATAGGCTGTTTCAGGATCTAGACTTTCAGAAATCACCACAGGTGCTGTTTATGACAATATTATGCTGAATGTTGAATCAGTCTATTCTGCTATGTTATGCTTTGAAGTTCTCAATACCCAATCTTGCTGCTGCATAAACTGCCTTTTCTTGTAAGAAAATTCAAAATGATTGATATGGCACAGACTTGTGAAGTACACACTGTGGAACATATGCACAATTCTTGCTAAATAAAAATTTCTATCAATTATTCTGTTGATTTCATGTTGCCAGAAGTGCTGGGATCATAATACTGAATTCAATATAAAGGCAGCAGTGTTAGTTACTATTAGGTTCATATGACTGCCTGAAAGGGAATTAAGTTGTTCCACAAAATTAACAACAGCTCTATGACAAATGAAATTTAAACAATCAAAACTTTCAGAAATCACTCACAAAGGTTGAGAAAATGTTTTATTAAAATGTGATGGTGATTGAACTAAAATAACTAATGCAGTAATCCAGCAAATTTTGGAATTTCTGCTAGAGGCTCAAAAAATTGGCTGTTGTTGAATTTTAAGAGCAATGTAAAACCTCAATTTGCAACTATTCAAGAGCAAATAAAATTGGGTACGTTGAAATATGTGTTTCATTAAAATTGGCCCTGGTAATCTCTGTATATTCAGCTTCAAACTCTGCATTGCATAATTTTTGCACTGAAATTGGTCAAGTGCACACTCAGTGTGCTGGCCGCCATCTTGCTCCTTGTCAATTGTTGTTAATTGTAGGATATTTCAAGGTTTGAAAGACTAGATAACAGGAATAGATTGCATCACAAGGATACAATAATTGTTGAGGCCTCAAAAAATGTCATAAATCAAAGGAAAACATAAACTGTGTATAAGTATATAATATAAACATAAACTGGGGTATAAGAGTGAGATTTCAATGTAGTTCATTTGTACATATTTTACAAAGAAGTGTTAAGACCAGAAAACTGAATCAGAGGTATTACTTTTTGCTATTATTAGGTCAAATGGGTGGGAAATCAATTCTCTGGTGTGAAATATATAACCCGTCATAACTTGGGATTCATCATATCTATCTTTACTCTTCTTCATTCCAGATGTGCTCCAATTAGACCTGAAAAGTGTTGGGTTTCTGTCAGCCATGCCATATTTGCTCATGGGTTTTATTGTTCAGTTCGGTGGATTGATTGCAGATTATCAGATTTATAAGAAGAGGTTTTCTAAAACTCAGGTTTGTATTTTTTTTTAATATCTCATTTTTATTGTTAGTGTAATGACTCAGCCTTTTACGTGTCTGCTGCTCGGTTTAAAAATTCTTGTTTTAGAAAGATTGTAGTATACCTGTGTGGTAGTTTTAAACATATTCCTGTTTCATATTATGCGAGGGTCTTGCTGCACCCAATTCAAAACATAGAGAACATAGTAACTTGTTTTCCTGCATTACAGTCTATAATTTTATTTCAACTTTACAGACGTTCAGGAATGGAAGAAAGTTTATTTCTAATAAAAATTCATGTTTCACTGATTCATATTTGCACAGAACGCACCAACGGTAAAAAAATTTAATTTTTGACGAGAGGGTGATAGTTGTGAGTTCCAGGCATCATCTTAGAAAATTAATGAATACAGTAAAATAAATGCTCACATTAGGATTCTTAGAAGTAATTGGTATTGAAGAATACCGTATAAATCATATACCAGGCATACTTGTGTTAGGTGCGTACTAGGGTGGTCCAAAAATGAGTGTTTTAAAATTTTTCACGCCGCCCCCAATTCAATGACAAGTGACTAGAAAACTATTTTTGCAAAATATCAGCAAAAGACCAGTAGAAGCCGTGCTCCACGCATTTTAAGTTTTGGCATTAACGCCCTTAAAATCTCATTGGGTAGGCAACAAGGAAGAGAGAAATTTTTTCCTCTTCCTCGTAGGCACGTGTTATGGGTTGGGAATCGGTGGTATATTTATTAAGATAGTTTGTTATGTTTACTTGACTGACAAGTATAAACATTGTCCATTATGGATGCTAACTTTTTTATTTTTTGTTATTTACAAGGTCGAGTTTCTCCTTTTCACACTCATTTCGTATAAACTTTGGTTCACTTTTTTTCGTTTCCGTTTTTCAGCACCTGCCGTTTCAATGGAAGTTAATTCCCCAAAATCTGTTCTGAATGAAAACCAATAGTTGGAATTGGAACACGTAGAGAAAATGTGACCGGAGGCTTTTCCACACTCATTGCGGAATCACTTATGGCTGTGCGTGTTGTTCAGCTATGACTGCTACTACTCAAAGAAGGTCTTTTTCATGGAATAAAACTATTGCATTTATATCATTCACTCCATACCAGGGTAGGGGTAATAAGAAGACATTTGTAATGTGGCTAAGGTTTCGCCAAAACAGCAGAGAAGCACACATTTTGGATGCGTGTGACGGTTGACTTGGAGATTTGTGAACCTCTCCTCTCTGTCCTTATTTTTCGGTTCTGCTATTGTTTTCCTCTGATCGTAATCATCAGAGGCATTTTGTCCTGTGGTAGCTGTATTTTATTATCCCAAGTATGACTTTCACAGACCATGAAGTGCCTCAATGAAATTAGTGAAGTCTTACCTTTGTATAGTCATGTAAAAGAAGGGGGGGGGGAGGGAAGGGAATGGAAATGTTGGCTGAGGCCAACCATTTATGTGAACAGCAGAGAGTAGGGTATCAATCCTGTATTTTATTGGATGAGATTTGTTGAGTATTAAAGGATTGAAAGAATAGCTCTATTCTAGTGATGGATGGATGGATGGATGGATTTATTTGTCTGTGATCATTTTACAATGAAATAAACATCGTCAAGTTATAAATAAGACAATCACACAAAACATTAAAATATTACTACACTGCTGAACAAATCAAAAGATTATACCACCAGGGATACTGTCAAAATATTCTTGTACAGAGTATAAAGGGTTAGTGATCAACCAATGCTGAAGTACCCTTTTGAAATGAGCCATGTTAGCCTGTTTAGCCTCATGAGGAAGCACATTGAAAAATCTAATACTAGCTATATTTAAATAATTATATGTTTTGGTTAGACGGCATCTAGGAACATCGAGAGTATCACACATTCTCGTATAGTATGAGTGAGAGTCTCCTCGAACGCTATAACTGTCTAAGTTTCTTTTAACATAACACAAACTTTTAAAAATATATAGACCATACACAGTCATGACTTGCAGTTGTATGAAGAGGGGCTTACAATGTTCACGTGGCGATGAGTTGGTGAGTAACCTCATTACCCTTTTTTGGAGAATAAGAATCTCCTTGGTGGCAGTAGCATGTCCCCAGATTTCAAGGCCATAGTTTACATGGCTATGAAAAAAAGCATAGTAGGCAGATAAAAGGTATTCTTGAGGTACCAATGTCCTAAGTTTCCTTAGCATAAAAGTAGCCTTTGAAAGTTTCCCAGCAACAGATAAGCTGTGAGCATCCCAAAGTAATTTACTGTCTAGTTGAAAACCAAGCAATTTCATGGTAATGGGTGGATTTGCTGCCAAACTTAGTGAGAAGGACATAACTTGAGTTTTTTTTTCATTTAAAACAAATTTGTTTGCGGAAAACCATTTGGCAGCTTCTTTCATTGATGTGATTGTAGCTCTGCTGATTAAATGATGCCAAGGAGCATTGCTGAGAGATTGTGGGTGGGGTAAACCAAGAACTGAAAAAATCTGAATGATTATGGAGGATACTTAAGTAATTTTCTCAATAAAAACATTTTGGCTGCTTAAACATTGTCAATTATCATTGCAGGTATGAAAATTTTGCATGTGCACCTTTGTCTTCTGTGCTATCCATCTCAACAATTTTAAGCTCAAATTAATGTGGATACAATAAATTTAGCCTCATCTTGAGTAAAAATCTCTTTCCTTGTGTCTATTGCAGATAAGGAAGATGTGTACTTGTGGAGCATTCGTTTTCCAGGCTGTCTTCCTTCTGCTGGCATCCAAATCCCGAAGTCCTCCACTCGTTATAACATTACTTACTTTTGCTGTGGGTATGGGTGGTTTTGCCTGGGCAGGCTTCAGGTGTGTTTATTTTTAGTATATATAACTAAAATCTGAATGGTATGTTAAAGTTGTCATTTACAGAGGTCCGTGACATTACTGTTAGATTTTTGAGGTAGTGAATAGTATTAAGTTAATGCATGATAGTTATTTAGAATATTATGTTCATCTTATTTTTGTAATTTGCTGTTTAATATACTCAATGGTCGATGTCATTTCTGTAATGGACAATTCTGGTTCACTTCAAAATCACCTTCGACTATTTCATCACCTATGAATGCCATTACTCTGGTTTTATTGGCCGAGATCTGGAAGTTGCATTCATTTGCCTTCTTGAGGTATTTTTGGAGTGCATCTTCATAATTGGCGATTAACTTCAGGTCATCTGTGTAGAGTAATGTAGTGCATATTTTAGGTTATGAAGGCTATGTGAGTAGTAATTAATGCTTCTTTCCCATTGGTGCGACACACGGTCAATATATAAATTAAAAAGCGTCGGCAACGGACTGCATCCTTGTCTCAGTCTTAAATTAACTATAAAAGTCCATTTTCATTATCAGCTATGGTTATTTGTGATTGGTTATACATACAGTAGAAGGCCACTATAGCAAGTTTGCACAAAATTCAAAAAAATCACTCAATATAACCCACCCTCATTAAAGCCATTCAACTATTTTTTGCAATGCTAACCCCTTGAATCCTTTCATCAAGTTTGTGAGAAGTGGAACTAAATAGGCATTCGTAGCAATGTTTTCGTAAATGTGTCAAAAAAATAACGAAATTTCAAAGTTTGCTGGGAAAAAATTTGTCAACTAGTGTCTAATTTATTTGTATTCTGAATTTTCCAAGCACGGCAATGAACTATTGCTGGAAAAATATGGCATATCATGGTTAAATGATTTTGAGCATATGTATATATAGTGGTTGAAGGTGCCGCACAGAAGTGGTTGATATAGTGGAGGGGAATATTGAATTAGAAAAATGCGAATAATGAACTCATACGTAGTGATAAATCATTACTCATAAAAATTAGCAGATCATGGTAAGTTGATTGGGAATTGAAAATGTATAGCAGAAATGGGTCACAACAGCACCTCTAGTGGTCATTTAGCAATAAAACCACAAGCAATTGTATTACAGACATAATCGATAGAGTTTTATACGATATATAACACTAAGGACCTCAATTTTGCCTTGTTTACTATGTTGAAGATCATCGTCAGTAGGCGGAAATCGTGGTGTGAATGCGCAACAGCTGTAAAACATAGTCCTAATGATGTTTCTTTACATCTACTTGCAACTTCAAATAAAACTGTCCCTGGAAGAAACCCATAAATATGACGCTCAATAATTAGAGAAACAAGAAGGGTTCAGGGTTACTCTTTTTAAGTACGAGAAATGAGTCATGTGCTTTCAAAACCAATCTGAATACTCATTTCAATAGATATCATAGTGGTCTGACTCAAATTTCATTGGAATCTCCCCAGTGCAGAGGCCTACACCCTTCCCTCACTTGTGGATGCCTCCTGGGTCAAAAAGGGTAAGCTGGTCGAGGGTAAATAAGAAGAAGACAGAGATAAGTGGAAGTAATAATATCTGATTACACGCTTCTCTTTCTGGCAGAATGAGTGTCACGTGGATGAATTTCACCACATTCTGGAACAAGCAGTGAGAAGACAATTCCTGTCTTGAGTGAGGGGCGTGTTTGGCTTCAATTGTTGTACCCAAAGTCGGAGCTCTTTAAGTGTCAAATTCACAATTATGACAATTTAATATTTTCCAGTTATCATTTGTGTAAGATGGATAAGTAGGTGACAGATTTGCCTTTTCGCTTGATTACAAGGTAGGCGAAGTAACTTCGTAGAATCATGACATAGTTGAAGAATAAATCACTAATGGTGAGGAACTTTCCACTCTTTTTTAAATGTGACTCACTGGTTTCACATTACCAACATCATCAAAGTTGATGCCCATGATGCCATTTTACGGCTGTGAGCCTCGGGAGTCACAGCCGTCTGATGATCCTGGATGGTGTCAAGGAATCACCCAAAGCAAAATACGAACTGAGACAGGGAAGAAAATGTCTGCCTCTGCTTATCTCGGAATGGTTTAGCACTGTCAGTCACGCAAGGAGAACCCAAGAAAAAGTAATCAGGGTGGGTTGAAGAGTGAGCTATGCCATTAAGACAAAGACATAGCACAGTGGGTTGAAATCGAAAAAAGCTGGCCAAAACTCTCTGTGGCCATCTTCATGGGTAAATGATTGCTAATTTTTAGGAATGATCCATTATAAAGCCTGAATCACACGCTCATTTTTTCCGTCCCTGTCAAGGGATAGCTCCAATGATAGCTTTTCAGGGACCGTGACAATGATAGCTCGACCTATCATTTTCTGAATCACACGGTCATTTTGGCCGTCCCTTTTTCCATCATTTTTTCCGTCCCTTTTCGCATCATTTCCATGTTAACTACTCTCATTTCATTGAAAGCCGAACGTGGCGTTAGTCTCTCTCTTTGCGGCCGAGCACTCTGATTGGCTAAATGGTGGAGTCAGCGATGCCTCCAGGGACGGAAAAAGGGACGTGCCCAGGGATGGAAAAAGCTATAGGGATCCCTATCGCTGGAGCCATCCCTGACTTTGTTTGAGTCACACGATCATTTTCGAGCGATCATTTGAGCTATCATTGGAGCTATCCCTTAAAAGGGATGGAAAAAATGATCGTGTGATTCAGGCATAAGATGGCATGAAAACTTTTCAGGGTGATTTGGGGCAAAAGGCTGTATGTAAAGGGGGGGGGGGGGGGGGGCAATGATAGATAAATATGTGGAAACAGTGGTGTGGGTTACATACACCCAGGGGAACAAAAATTTATTAGACTAGGATGTCAGTGAAAAGAAACTATTAATTAGTTTTGTGAAAAAATTTACAGCATAAACAAATTGGAAATGAGTTAATTATATTTTTTAAATAAGTGGTTTGGTGTTGAATATCACATTTGGCCACATTTTAGTCCAAATGTAATATTCCCATTTCAACCCTCAGAGTCATCTATTTCACGTACGAGGTACAGGTCGCTGGGTGTCAGACACCCAGGATAAATTTTTTTATTTGATGAGTGCGAATACAATTTTAACCATATTTTTTCTTACTTACTAGTTTTATAAATTGTATTAAATGTATGAAATAATTTAAATGTTTTGCTACACTTTTTGCTCATGTTTAGAGACCTGTAAAAGGTGGGGTTATTTTTTAGCCAGAAGTGGTGTTATTTTTTGCAAAAGTGGTGTTATTTTACCCAGAAATCGGTGTTATTTTCACGACAAAATATTTTGTGTTAATTAAGTGCCCTCTTCCTAGTAGGCCCACATGTCAATTATAAGTTCTTGATAAGATGCCATTGATTAGGGAAAATTTAAACAATTAATAACATGCTGAATTCACATTTTATATTTTTGTACATTTCACATAACCAACTTACATAAAGATACAAATTACAGTTAAATGTCCGTATTTTCAAATGAAAAAATCGCCAGTGTGGCCTAATTTTCTTCTTTTAGGTTTGTTCTCCTATTTGTTAGCACTGTGTTATAGGAGGAAAGAAATCTCTCGTTTGCACAGGGGGTCCAAATGGCTTCCAGGCACTTTAATGCAAATGATGGCTCACACAATTTTAGTACCTGAATTGCTTTAACAATATCCACTGAACCCTGAGAATTTTGTTTCTGTAATAATCTAAGTAATTCTCCAAACCCCAACATCAAATTTTCCGTCTCAATTGACTCAAGGCTATGAACTTTTCTTCAATTTTGTGACCAAGTTGGGGCTCACCTCCGTTGTGAGAACTTCTTGAGGGTCAAAAACTGAGATGTTTTCAAAAAGTTTTCTACTTGGGTCTTCTACTATAAGAGAATTAAGTTTCATTGATGCCTTTAATGCCATCTGCACTAGTCTTGACTTTACAGCTGCAGCTTTAGAAGTTGTCATGCCTTGCAAGGAATTAGTAGTTTTCTAAAAAAAATACCATTCTGAATATTATCAAGACTCATTTTTGACTTTCTCAACTCTCTATGCAATGTGTGTGCATTAGGATAGCTTGAACCCTCCAGTAATTTAATCAAGTCAACCAGCTGTTTCCCATGCTCCATTACAAATATTGCCTGGCATTGAATAGAGTCAATAATATCATTATTTAAAGAACAAAAGTATCCTATGCCTGAATTATGTATCACCTTCATTTCGTCAGTGTTACAGAAGTCAACATCGTGTCGAAAATAATCCGCTAAGTAAAAAACACGAAGGAACCAAGAGTTCCATTTGGTGACAACAGGGATAGGGATTAATGCACAACTCTTTTGATTTCTGTCTGCAAGATTTTGAATATAAGTGTTTTCTTTTTCTTGTGTGGAGGAATAAACTTTTGGTCATCAGTACTGCTCTATTAAGTTCAGTCATCTCATGGATCCAAATATTTCCCACAAGATTTAATTTGTGAGCCCTACATTGGATGTGGATTAACTACTCACCGATAATGTTTCAAGCCTGTTACACACTTAGTCATGTATCTTGCTGAATCTGTTACAACACTCTTAACATCAGAGTATTGTACATTAAAAATCTTTAGGGACTCAAGAATTGCCCTAATGCATTGGGTTGCATCAGCGGATTCTAGAAAGTGGACACCACCAACATAAAGCAACGGCTGTTCATAATCTTTAAATATCCTAAACAATACCACAAATACACATCTGCCAGCTTTGTCCGTGGTTTCATCAAAAAAATATCAATGGGCTTCCCTTGAACTGCTTCTTTCACTTCTTGAATTCGGTTATTGGCCGGATCATTAACATATTTTTCTCAAATTGTTCTAGCATGTGGTAAGTCACCAGCCCCTGAATTTAATTGTGATAAAATAGAAGAGGTGAATGAATTCTACCACGACTTACAAATAAATTGTATGATTCAGAAGTTTTGACCAACATTCATAGGAACCTTTTATGCTAGTATGCATTATGAAATGGGTAGGTAAACGAAAAACAGAAAAAATATCACTAATAATCTGGCGCAGCTACTAATAACATAATTAAATACTAACCTTCAACATATATATTTAACCATCTTCTTATATTTGGATCGTCCACCTTCTCAAGCGGGATGTTTGCTTTAATGAAGGCCTCTGTAGTGTCTTTCGATAATGTGTGAGAGGCATCTCTCTTCTTGGTTGTTTGAAGCAGTTTTGATGGATGCTTGTTGTTTAGTTCCACTTCCACCGGCAGAATTTTTTTCAACATTAGCCTTATGTTTTTCACTCAAAATGTGTTTCGTGCAGCTGTCCTTCCTTTCCCACGAGACAGTTGTGTTGCAAAAATGACAAAGAATTGTTTTGTCATCAGCACAATATAATCCATGATGTCGAAATTCCGCCTTACCGCTGCTTTCACCGTCCACTTCTGCATTATATGTTTTGATGAATGTGATACAACTGTCACAAAAGAAAATCACTTTGCCGATGACTTCAACAACGTATGCGGCTTTGAACACGCTATATAATTTAGAGCTTTCTTGGGATTATTTCAATGAGAGCGCCACGAGTGGCGATGTCATGAACTATGTAGTGGGAATTTGGCTACTTTGTACAGCTTTGTAGACATCTTCTTTAAAGAGAGGCGTCTTTTTTAACTCGAATTTGTTTCTTTGTAGACGTAATTTTCACAAGGAAGTCATTTTTATTTGAACTAATTTGCCAATATTTTTTTTAACAGAAATTCACATGTGAAATGTTGAAATTCCTGGTAATATGCAAAATTTGCATTTTCGCTGAAAAACCTCAGAATTCACGTAAAAATTCGCGTTATCGCATTTGCGAGTTTTGCATGTCCCTACTCATGTATCATGCTCACTGTCTCGCAGGTCATCTATGTCTTTCATATTGGAAATATTGCCAATAATTTACTTTTCTTCCCGCATAGTTTCGAATATTAGTATGCATTTTTTTTCTATTGATGCCATATTGCAAATTAAACTTTACATGTTTAGGATGGACCCAGTAATGGAATAATAGTACGTAATAGTTGTAAATTTTGGAATGTAAAAATAAAGTCGGATTTCACACCAAATTTCAAAATTCATAAGTGTAATGAATAATATAGATGCTCATATTTCCCTAGTGCTATTCACAGGACAACTGGCCTCTACAGCAGAAGTCATTCACCTTCAGAAACTAACTGAATTTACACACAGAGAAACACATCGCTAGGAGACAACTCTAGCGAGAGTACAACTCCTCACCTGAGAAAGATTTTCAAATGTCTTAGAGAAGTCTATTGCAGGGTACGATAGAAGTGGTCAAAACGAAATACAGACAGTCACCCAAATATGACATTACTTTGATAGAAGCCGTTTGGATTGGAACTAAAAATCTGCTGGAAGGTTCAACTAAGTGTTTTTTTCATTTCATTCCTGTACAGGTTGGCAATTGGAAAGCCTCAAACTATGGTGCATTCTTTGTTTTCATACAAAAAAAAAAAATGAGTGTAAGTTACGAAGGTCTCTTGGACATAGGAGAATCTAATGTCTTAGAGTCCAGACACAAGGTGACGTATTTATTGTGTCTGGACTCTCGGAGGAGATCATGAGGCCATGGATAAAAGGGGACAAAGTTTGTCACACCATTACGGTCGGTGGGTGCCGGACACCCAGATCTGCAAGAAATGTCTTTTTTTTTACAACACAGATGAATTAAATCAACCTAATATTACGTTCAATTAACTATAAAAGACTTAAAACTCGGCTACTAGATGTATGAATTTGATAATTTGGATGAAATAAAAAATGTAGCATATTCAAATCCCTCTGGTTGTTAAACACCCGAGCGACCATACTCAAGGGTTAACAATGTGGAATATTACATTTGATGATTGACTCACCTGATATTGTGGTTATTTAATGAGAATTTGATGTGACTCCATCACCATGCCAATGCTGGCTGGGCTCTTTCATGTACAATAGCCTCGCCCTTGAACAGGCCTCCCATCGAAATCCGACCGTTAGTGCCATATTTGGCCTGGGATTTTTCATTCCAATACTGTATTAATATAGATTTGCATTACATATGTATTGATTGGATGTATTTAAACTTACTAGAGTCGATCTCACCTCTTCTTCAGGGTTTTTTGGATATTTTAAAATCTATCGTATTATTTTGTTGTGGAAAAGTATTTTTGTAGCCTTTTAGATGTTTTAGTTGGATGTTGACTGACATATCACGCAATCTGTGTATGTTTTTACAGTGTGAACCATTTGGATCTGGCTCCTCAATATGCGAGCATCCTGATGGGAATTTCAAACACAATGGCTACTCTCCCAGGAATGATTAGTCCATCTTTGACCGGTTACCTGGTGCAGCACAAGGTACAGTAATTTTAAGGGATCATTGAGTCATGTTTCCTAGCAATAACTTGATGTACTGAAAATTATACTCTACAGATGTGACTGTACTAGTCCAAATAGAAATTGTGATGGAGCTGGCAATGAGCATTTTAGTTCACTGAAAGGAATCCGATGGGCGGATTATCTGTCTATCATCTGAGAAACAATCCCCTCTCCTACTATTTCTTTATGTTCCCCTCCTCATCCCCCACTTCTGCTTTCGTTAGCACTGGCTTCCAGCAGCCGCCCTCAAGTGTACTAAATTGCTAAGCAGCCACCCTCAAGTCTAAAAAATCGCCCTTAAGTCTACATTTTGCCCACACCCAAGGTTTTCCTGCTGCAGGATTTTCAATCTTGCAGTTGGCAGTTTTGCATTATCCTGAGTCTCAGGAATCACTGTTCAGTGATTGTGGAATCCGGGGGAGCGAGCTTACATTGCTTCTGCATCTGTTTTGTAAATACTAAGTTTCCCTCAGCAATATAATGTATATAAATTGTCTAATTCTTCAGGAAAGAGGAATTTTGAAAGACATTTCTGGCTGTTTGAAGACATTTCTGTAAAGTTTAAGGTAGTTGAAAGGGTGGGAGGTCTTCCTTTCCAGTGGCACATTGTAAGTGTGCCACTGAATTGGATTGGTTGGTGACTTGTGACTTGACTTGTGAACTTTGGGAGGGGGCCGAGTAAGCACAAAGATAAACTCCCAGGGGGTGGGGGTGGAGGACCACTAATTGCAGTAGAAGAGACATGTGCCTGGGTTAGATATTGCTTGGGGTGGAGGAACCAGACTTCAAGGAACTGTAGTTGTGCTAGTGTGCATGAGCTACTTCGATGTCTGAGAATAAAAAACGAAGCTGATTTTGCCGATTGGCAAAGTCAGATTTCTCACAATGAGTGTAAAGGTGTGTTTTCATGATGCATGTACCTGAGTAAGTTCGTGGCTGGATGGGTGTGTGAACGAATTATCAAATTTATAACGGGCTATTTTATGGTGTAGCAGTTATGCAGATGTGCATGTTTATGTGATGCAGTTTTAGTGGTGAATGTGTTCACGTATCTATTTGCGCTGGTACATGAATCTGGTAAAAAGGGCTTAATACCATAGCTTACAAAAGTTTTTTTATTCAGTGAATGAATTTTTTAATACTACTTGACTTGTGACTTGTGTCATTCTTCAAATTCTTGCCTTGTAACTCTGTTGTACTATATGATTGAATAATTTGACGAGCCTTATATCATGCAATTTTATTGTAAAGGATCCTAGAGGCAAATAAGTATTATTATTATTATACATTGCGATTATGAATTTAATATCCTAAGTATGAGCAAATATCACTAGTATAGGTATATATAAATGGAATGCATTGCACATCTGAAAATAAGGTCAACTACCAAATATTCCTCGAATTGATGGAGCGCATTTGTCGCACTTAACGGACAGACATCAATTTTAGCCAGCGAAATGTTATGGAGAAGTAAAGTTAATGAACTATTGCATGAAAAATGAAATTATATCATTGGAGTGTATTTCATCACAATGCACACGAAAAACTGTGAGAATGCATGGCACTGAAACCGAGGCCACAACTACCACTCAGTTGAACATGAATGGATTATCCGTCATTTTCAATTACAGTAAAACCTCTTTATATCGAAATGGAAGGGAACAAAATTTTGGCATTTTGATATGTGGAGGTTCACTATGAAGAGGTTTCAGTAACGCAATCCTATTTCTTACCAATTTGGAAATGAAATGCACTGCTGTCTTTAAAATCATTGTATTTATGTGTTAAAACATACATACATGCATTAATTTACATGAATTTATATTGTTATGGTTTATATGAAAAGATAAGGGAAGGAAAAACTATTCTCAATTGCTCTTTGCAGAAAAATATTAGTTATTTGGGTTTGTTTAATTTTTGGAAAAACTCTTTTGAAACTATGTTTTCTATCTTATGAAATAAAAGCATGTTTTCACTCTTGCACTCCTTCATGCTTAAAAGAAACCTTTCCATTACATTCAGTGCTTCTTGAACCTCCTTTTTGGTGGGAGCTGGAAATAATTCCTCATCATCAACTTCTTCCTCCATATCACCCTGTATTGGTAACTCATGTCCTTCCTCTACTTCACCCAAAACCTCCCCCTCATTTGGTGCACATGTAAATAAAGCATCATCAACATCCACATAGTCTTTAAACGATGACTAAGTGTCCATTATGTCCTCAATATCATGCCATTCTCTTGGTTCATCCTCAAACACTTCATTTTCATCCTCACTGTTACCCCCCATAAACCCTGCCTTAATAAAGCACTTCTCAATTGCTCCTGGTGCTGATTCATTCCATGAAAGGCATAGCCTGTGAATGGCCTGAAGCATGTTCCACGAGCACTTCTTAAATTCATTCTTATTATCTTCTGTCCTCAACATGTACATTGCTTCCGATAATGTCTTTTTACTAAGGTAATAATACCTTGATCAAGGGGCTGTAGTTTACAAGTTGTGTTTGCTGGAAAATACACTACTTTTATATTTCTTAGCACAATTCCATCGGTTTTGTGGGCTGTACATTGGTCTACTAGGACAATTTTTTGATTGCTCAGACCCATCTTAGAATCCATCATATCTAACCACTCTCGGAATATGGATGCAGTCATCTATGAGTTAACAGAATTCCTGTGTAAGCAAGGAAGTTTTTTAATATTGTTGAAGCACCTTGGTTTTTTATATTTGCCAATAAAAAGAGGCTCCAATTTCTTGGAGCCATCAGAATTGGCACAAAACAGAACTGTGAACCTATCTTTGCTTTTCTTTCCACCATGGCAGGGTTCACCTGATACTCCAAGGGTTCTATCTGGGAGCAGGTTATAGAAAAAACCAGCCTCGTCTGCATAAAAACTGTCACATTGTCATTGTTATTACCCTATTAAAATTGTGTGCAGAGTTTGTTTCCATTCTTCTACCTGAACAGCACTAACACCAGCTACTTCTCCACATATCTTCAATGTTGTGAGATTCCACCGGGTTTTAAATGTTTGCAGCCAACCATTGGAAGCTTGAAAATTGTCAATTCCCATTTGCAATGCAATTTCCCTTGCTTTCTGCTGCAAAATTGGTCCAGATGTGGGGATGTTCCTGGCTCTTCCTTCCATCAACCAATCGAAAATCCCCTTGTCTAGCTGCTCATATTTTACTGCCCGAGATTTTTTATTTGTACAACCTCGATGTGCAGCTTCTTCTGTTTTTTCACGGTTCTTTAAAATAGATGTCAGGGAAGATGGTGGTATCCCAGAGGTTAGCGCTACGTCTTTCTTTTGCTTCCCCTCGTCAATGGCTCGGAAAATCGTTTTATATTGGAATGTTTGCTTTATCTCTATTGTAAATTGCTGCTAAAATTGCTTGTGTTTGCCAACTGCAGTACTCTTAATATTTTTGACAAGTGAAACCTTTTCATTAAGTTCATGCCTGGACTAATAAGAAATATGTAATTTGTGCGCTATTTTCTCTAGATTCCCTCATATGCTTATAGCCATTCCATTGCAATGATTATCTGTCTCTGATTTCCTGTACCCCTGCTTTTTGTCCAAATTCGCCATAGGATAAACCTGGAGCAAAAATTTAATTTTTTTGGAAAATTTCTTTTCATTTTTTTATGATGTGAATTCATCATTCAATTTATTATGCATGTTAAATTAAGCTGAGGAAATGAATTGGCCTATCATTTTGGTAGCTTATTTCAGTGAATTTATCAAAATTTGGTACTGGATGGGGATTTGTGTAAATGAGAGGCTCACTGATGTTTGCATAGTTTTTCATTAATCTATATCGAATCAGCATCCACCTCAACTATTGACAGACATAAGCTACCTTCCTAAAATAGACTTACTAAAATGCGTTAAACCTCCATTATAACACAGACCATTGGGACACGCTATTGGCCATGCTTTCTGTATTAGGAAGATGCATCTGAATTATATCCTCTGAATTGAGGGTGGAAGTGTCATTTGCATAAAGGACTGATGTAGAGCATTGCAATGACAAAGATCAGTCATTTGTAAATATAATGAACAATATGAGCGGAGGAATTGAACCCTGAGGGACTCCACAGTTGACTTCAAGAGTACTGTTTCACTTCTGTGAAAAAAACCCTTTTTCTTTGCATTTCAGAGTGCATTGGAATGGGAAATGGTGTTCTACATTGCTGCCGGCATATATCTCACCGGTGCTTTGCTGTATGGTCTATTTGCCTCTGCTGAGCGCCAGCACTGGGCACAGTCCTCAGATCAACAGTCTCTCTTCTACGATGGCAGTGCCGAAGATGGCTGTGGTGATGATGATGATGAAGGTGACAACCAATCGAAGACATCCACGGAGGACCTGCCTTTTGGATCGGGATCCTGTGATTAGACCATAGAGTAATATGTTATTGTAACATACTGATTGTCAGTCAGGAGTCATTCCTTTTATGCTATTGATGGCACAGATATGCAAGTCTCCATCTAAGTAGGCTTCAGAATATCTCCTTCCCAAAGTTAGAGGTAGGTATGCATTTCTTATGAGTGTACAAAACTTCATAGGATATTTCAAGCTTGCACCAATTTGTGATCAATTTATTCATATTATTATCAGGGGAGATTAGTGGATATGTGTTTATGCATGTACATTTAGCATGCACTATCAATGACCAACATTTATCTGAATGGGTGTCTTCATTTAAACATATATTCTATTACCCCAATTCCAAGCTGCCATCACTTGATAAATACTGTGTGTGATAAAGGTATATTCTCTTTCTAGTCATTTTTTTAGTCGTTGACATGGTCGTCGTGTGATATGTAGACAAAGTGAATCAAGATAAAATATTTTATATTGACTCAGAGTTGGTAGTATATGAGTGTTGAATACTGCTGTCAGATTTAATGCAGTTCATTCCATGTGTTAATGATAGGTATTATTTATTTCCTTAATATTTACCACAGTGGAATTTTATTTGAAAGTACTGGAAGTGTTCATATTTTAAGGTATCACATTGGTTCATAATCATTTCAATCATTATAATTTACAATGAATGTTATCTGGTTTTAATCATGAAATATGATTATCAATATTAAAGTTAAAACCTCTATTTTTGCTGTTAGTAAAAAAATCAAAGATATTGATATAGAAGTGGTGGATCATTTTTACTGCCTATTGAAAATTACCACCTATATGATAGCTTTTATGAAGATGTGAAAGACTTTTTTAATTGAGGTTATCGTATATGTCTGTTCATTGTTGTATAGGTGAAGTTGCAATCCTCAGAATCAAATTTTGTAATGGATATTTCTTATGCGTATATGATATGATTTTCTGCAAATTTCTTGTATTATGCTGCAAATGCATCTGAAGATATGGTTGTTACTACAGTTTCTGGTGCCGACCTGTGTGGCAAGGAAGAGAGGGAGAATTGGAGAGGGGGTTAATGGGAGGTGAGAGTGTGCGGCAGGGGAGCCAAAGTGCACCCAGTCCCTGAATACGTCTGACTTGATTAGTGCTCTTTCACATGAACACCGTCTAATCTGATATAGCATATTTTCCCATTGACACTCGTGCTTCACATTAGTGCTTTCTAAAACTGGCATGGCATTTCATAAAAATTCAAAGGGATCACTTAACCTGATAAAGAATGCATCAGAAACTGCATCTCTGCCACAATCAATCCTTGAAGACTGTCACAATTTAAAAATACAGTCAAAATTTCACACTTTTTCCTTGATTTCTTATGGAAGCCTGTAGTGTAAATGATACCTGTCAGAATGCAGGACCTTCTGATATACTGGAGATGCTGTGAATTTACTGGGTTGTTCTCTTTTTTATGACTAAGCATTAAAATGCTCAGAAAAAAGTATTTCTTCTACAACAGTCAACTAATAGCAACAGATGAGATTGTGTAGGGAGAGACGGATGTTTTTCAGAGGAACCCAATCCCTACTTGAATGTCTTGTGGAGGGCACTTCAAGTACAGTACACCATCTGTCGGATGGGACGTTAAACTATAGTCCCCTTGGTGCCTTTCGTTAGGAGCAGGCTAATGCCGACGCCGGGTTTCTATCCACCCTTCCTCTCTTACCTATCCCCTATGGCACAAATGACCTTAGCTGTTGTTCGCCTCCCCAAATATCCAATCCAAATGTGTAGGAAATATTTTTCTCCTAGTCTGGTTCATATTTTTTGGCTCGTCATCATTTGGGTTAAGGTAGAGATTAAACTTTCATTAAGATTTGGCTTGAATATCAAAGTAGTTATTCAGTCCTCAATGAAATAAAGGTGATGAAATTAAACCTATTGAACAGCTTGGAGTAAATGTTGATGCCATCAAAAGTTGATGGAAAACTTAGGTTTTTGTCTCTATGTTATGGAAATGTCATTATATTCTAAAACCAACCTTTAGATTCACATTAATTAAGGTCGCAGTTCAGAGCTATGGGACACCATTATTTGCTAACTTAGAATCTCAAGGCAAGATACTCTTACTTTTAAAATTATTTATTTCAAGTGCTAATATTTTGTAAAATGTCTTTGTTTAAAAAATGGTGAGAATTACGGATAGTTAAGCCACAGCCATAACATATATTCTGCTAAATCGCTCTTTATGATGGCACTCGTGCTGTTTCTAATCATCAAAGAATATTGGGAATGCAATATTTATCGTAGATGCTTATGCAGTTTTATGCTTTAAATAGTGCTGTTTCAAATAGAGCTCAAATTTCCTGGAATGAATCATGTCAAATGGGAAGTGGGTGTGCTCTATATAATAATCGACAAGTTCCTTGGTCAGTGCTACCTGCAAGCATGTGCACAAAATTATCCTTTAAGGCAGGCTAAAGTCTATGTATTTCCTTTTTATCTACTTTTCTCTGCAAGCTCTCCTCCATGGTGTGTGGTTGCCCTTCGTTTCACGTACACACAAAACATCCATTTGTCTCACTGTCATTTCATTCAACAACTCATGCTCCTTTCCATACACTCCTCTCACTTTTCAAGTACCGATAGTCCAGTTCATATCGCTAAGTCCGTATCTTGATGGGCCAACCTTATTCAGCTTCCATTGTCCATTGTGGCTAAGGCCGTCTGAGGCTACTTTGTGTCTCTTATGAGTAAGTTGTAATAGAGTAAGTATGCAAGGTTATCAGCCTTTGCAGTACCCACACCATGTGCAGCTTTGCCTGCTAATGGTTACGGCGCTCTACCGGTCAGTTTTGGCACATTTTCGCCAGTATGCTACAAGAGAAACCAAAGCATAGTAATACCTTAGACCCGCTTTCACTCTATTCTACCCAAGATAGGATCCCTTCTAAAAGGACTACCTTGAGAGCCAGCATACCGATGCCCTCGACCCACCACTAGGAGGTATATGCGGTGTACTGACACACAAGCCTCCATATTTACTCAAAAGGACACCTGTCTCATGAAAAGTGATCAAAAGTTGTCATTGTCATTAGTTCACTGATAAAACTCCGTACATATGTATACAATTGGAGAAATCCCTGAATAATCCAGAACTTTGCCTATTCTAGAAAACTCCTCACCTCACATAATCCAGATTTGGGAGGGTATTTTAGTGTCATATGTTATGTATTGAAGTGGTTTAGTTGTAAATGATGTTTACTGCTATGTGATGCAGAAATGCTCACATTTGCTGTTTAAATGTTTGAATTTGCCTCTGTGGTCTTGGCCTAAGCTAAAGGATACAAGTCTTGTCCAAAGAATTGAGCTCCAGCATGTCACAATTGAGTCCTTCCCTGGTTTTATTAATGAAAATTGGCCTGATGATGATGTAGCACATCAAAACCAGTCGCATTAAAGTTTATATTGTGGTAAATTGCCAATTTTCGTTAATTATGTCATTCCACCAGATTACGCCTGAAACGTCTCTTTTTATCCTTCCCTGGTGTTTCTGTGTTTGACCTTGAAAAAACATAACTAGTAAAATAAATTGATAGGCATATTATTTTAATTTCTAACATACCATAACAGCCAAAAAACTTAGCTGAAGAAATAATTTCATATGGTGTGATACCTATACCATCTCACAACCCCTTGCTGAAACTCACTATGTGTCTGAGATGTGTCTGGATTATGCTGAGGTCCAAATTAGTGAGGGTTCTCTGTTCCTTGAAAGTAAAAGATTTAACATATTATGAACTGAACATGCTCTTGCAAAGATCATTCACTATAGTTTTCATTTGGGATATTCCTATCTAATATTATCCTGAAAGTCTATCTTTGCTAATGTCAAGTAAATATTTAGATAAATGAAGTATCAAGCAATAACTTGTTATTTAAAAAGTTAAATGAAACAAAAATGAAACTTTCATTCACTTAAGAACTCAGTACCGTAGTTACAAAAATCCCTATCTGAAATTTGTGATTGTATGTGAGCAATTTAACAAACAGGATCTGCTGAGTGACTGTTGGTAAATGGCCCCTATCAATCATTTCATTTTTGTCTCCGTATAATGTCTGACTAACATCATGTACAGCTAATTTATTTCCTGATCTGGCACTTGCCACTTAGTGTCATTGAGAAGCTGTTTACATTTAATGATGGAGGGCATACCATTGGTTGACCTTTTTTATGAGATAGAAAGTCCTCACAAGTCTTTCAATGTTATTGTTGGTTGCTCACAACCCTTCAATCTTCTTCAACTCTTGCACACTCCTTGCCATACTGGTTATTAACCTTTCACATTTCCCCTTGGTTTGTTCTTGGGTCTTTTTTGTAGAACATTCCCGTCAATTCTCCTCTCCAGCGTCTTTCCAATGAATTATTCTCTCAGTGTGTGCTCAGTCCACTACATTTATCTTTTTCATTTGTGGTTCAATTGACTCCTCTCTTCTTCGCCTCTTTTATCCTCCTTATTTTTAACTTTATCCATCCATTTTATCTTTGGCAATGTCTTCCATCACTGGTTCTTGTCGGGTTTTATTTTTTCCAGTCTGCTTTTCCCACGATCTGATTCATTGATTGGCATAGCTCACATGAATGTTTTGGCATGATGGATGAAATGCACTAATATTGTGAAGTATGAAAGCTCTTGCTTTGAAAGTAAGGAAATGTATAGGATTAAAAAGCCACTTTAAAGGAGTAACTTAGCCAGATAAAAAGGAGTAACTATTCTGACATCCCTGGAGGTTTACCTGGATGTGCAAGATGCTTATTTCCTCCTATTCAAGATTTGGGAATTAACATTTAGGCATTCTTTAATGTGATTCCCTTGGCTTTTAATGTTTGGTATTTAATGCAATGTGAAGAAATGGAATAAATCAACTGATGCTAACTTACTTAGTGAGTAAAATGCTTGCAATTGATGTACATGTCTCCATGAACTGTATAATTTCCTTCATTGCCTCACCTCTGTGTTTACAGCAAGTGCTAGGTTTGATGCTTTGCAGTTATGGCTGAATGATGATTTGTGTGCCAGGTGAGGTGTAATGGTTGAATCATATTTCTACTGATAGCCAGATTTGCCTTTCAGTAACACTCTGTGAATCAAATTTGTGCTAAACGAGGGATGGTGGTGGTGAAATACGCTTGAAACGCTTGTTTGATGAAATGAAAGTTTTAAGAAACTAGCACACTATAATTTCATTAATGTAGAGTTAAAATGAAAATTATTGATAAACTAGTCATCCCTGTGAGGGGGATATTCATTGTCAAAACTACTGCTAACCAAAATATTGCCTTGATTGTGATTTCGCGTACACTTCCAAGTTATGTTTGGTGTGGCCTTCCCGCACGTCAAAGATTGGTGCCTTGTTAACTGTCATTACATTGGGTCTTTTCTGTTTGTGGTTGATGTTTGTTTGTATTCATCTTTGAATATCAGGTAAAAATAACTTATATTTATAAATCTGTTTTTTATAATTTTGGAGTGGTTTAAGTTTTTTTATAGTGGCCAATTTCATTGCATTGTGAGCATTTATTGTTGGGTCTTCTTTACACATATCATAAATGTGATAGAGTGAGAAAAAATCTTTATACTGTTCTCTTTGTCCCAGAAGTGTATGCATTGGAAACAAATATGATTTTTTACAGTACGTGATTTTCCTGTGTTTGAATCCAATGTGAAATGAGTCAAAGATGTTTTTAATGTTTCTTGTGTCCCACCTTGGTGAATGCATTCTTTAGCCTTATCAATCCAAACATAAGATTACTCTGAGAAGAGATAAAAACTTCTATGCCATGAGTACTTAATTTCATCTAGAATGAAGAAGGTGAGGAGCCTTTGGAGGAAATTGATTCCTCAGGAATACGTCTCCACTTACAAAACAAGCTCGAGTAACTTTCAGTTTTCAGTATGATAGAAGTTCACATGTTTTGCATCCTATGATATCAGTTATTTTTTATGTTTGATGTTAATTGGCAATTTTGGTCACGTTTTATGCCATTAGGCAGATCTATTCTCTGTTCTATGTATGTTCTGTAAGCCAACTGATTGGATAGGTATATGGGTATAGGTGAAGAATTTTTTTGTATTATTTTGTCTCTATTTCCTGAGACATTGTATGCTAACATTTTTGATATGTTCTGTATATGTGAGCTGTTTTTCAGTATTATTCTTGACTTCACTTCTACCCTCTCCATTTTCATAAGACTTCTGAATTGTTGCAGGTGTTTTTTGTTTGTTATGAAGCCCTTTATTTCATCTAGTTATATGTTTTGACTTAAGTAATTGTAAATAAAACTTTGTCTTCAGTAACTTTGTGGTGCTCCATAGTCAACAAGTTTATTTACCAACTTTTAAAATTACCACAGAATAAAGGTGGTGTGGTGGTGATGATAATTTTTTTGAAACCCAAGACATGTTGCCATTATTGTGTTTTTGTAAATATTGGTAAATAAATTTGCTGAGTAGTGGTTTTGTTATTTGAAAGCTTGGATGGTTGAATGTAATATTTGTCAGAAATTGACTTTTAAATATGTATAAGGTTTATTTTTTCATGTGTCCAAAAGAGCATTCATTATACAAAATTATCATTTAAGACAGTTTTTCTCTTTCTCTGGTAGTAAATGGCATTTTGAGATCATTGTTAAATTATTCCTGCGTATTTGCATTAGTTTTAATGTAATATTTACTCTGAAAAAGGAAATAGGTATTGAAGTTCAGATTTTTATCCTTTTATGAAGTCGGCTGGCTTTTCTCTTTTACTATCTTATATGCTTGTGAGTAAATTTTCCTTCATGTATGTACAAATATTCAATTACTTCACTGTAGATGGAATGTTTGCCATTTTAAAGTGTGCTCCTTTGATTAGCTCTTTCTTGGTATTTTAAAAGATGTGTATGTATTAAAAACATTTCAGTTTTGACTATATTTTTCAGTTCTTGTTCTTTAAAGAAGGAATGCAAGTGAAGTAAAAACTTTGCCAATCATCAATTGTAGTCTGGCTGTGTGATGAAAATAAATTTATTTTGCTCAAATTTAGTTTTTTTGAAGATTAGTGTAATCATTTAAATATTTTAATGTGTGGTGAAGATCTTAAAATGTGTCAGACCAGAGTCCATCCCATTGCCTGTGCATCTGAACTAGAAGTGTGGAAGTAAACCCTGAGTTATCTTAGCCTTCCTCCAATTATGATATTCTACCCTTAAATGTATGAAAGGCCCCAAGGTAGGATAGTTGGCCTGTAATTTGGATGGTCACCTTTGACTTTTTTTGGTGAAAATTGTGGCCTGTAAGTGGATGCCATGATAATAAAGTGAGACATTTTCCCAGTGGGTAGGGGATGAAGAATACTCCCACAGTATCCCTGCTTGTCGTAAGAGGCGACTAAAAGGGTGAGCAGGTAGCCCCTTGTCAGAGGGTTACCTGTCCTTCAGGAGGCATTTCTACAGGCCTTGGAATCTGCTGCTCTTTTAAAGTACTTGGAGCAATTATTTTGTTAAAATTCTCATTTACATGTAAGATTTATGGTCCCTCTTGAAGAAATCTGATCTAGTCTGTTTAGTCAATACAAAATCAGGAGTTAACCTTATGAAATATGCTGTATAGGTTGACACTAATGACAATAATACTACTTCTATATAGTGCACAGGGATTTGAAAGAGGAGGAAAAATGGATCAAGTATAAAGAACTGCATTTTGTACTTGGGCATATGTATCTCAAACCCTCTGAAGCTGATATTCCTCATCATAAGTGTGCTTGATGGAGTTTAGAGCTCGGTGCTAGAGAGCTTCAAGTGCATACCATTCGGTGAGATACTGGTGGAATTAGTTACAGCTTGCATACCGAAGACTATCATCCTTGAGAGTTTCTGTCAACTCCATATGTATGACCTCACCACAGCTTAGCTTCTCATGTAATGGGTGTCAGATGTGGCTACAAAAACAGCATAACCCCTCCAGTCGAGGAGGGCCCCCTCCCACCTTTTCATTGGTTCGTTCGCGCCTCCACGCCAGAGCCCTAACTCTCACCCCACCTTTGTTTCCAAAAGAAGATACCCCTCCCTCAAGATGCATAAGTTCAACACTTAATATTCCCAGTGCCAAAAAAATTGTCTGTGGGTGACTTACTAGCCTGAGAACTTGATATTAACACTTAGTGTACTCACCTCTATCTATTTTTGCTCACCTGAATGGACCGGTTATCGGTGAACAATTCTGTTAGACAACTATTTAAATTTATCTGCCCATGTATATATTCTTAATACCCCTGCTTAACTTTTCAATGGAGCAAGGGATATACGCCTTTGCCTTTAAGCTCCTCCTCCTGCTCCAGTAGTTGTTGCTTCACTGTCGCAATGTTCATCTTGTTTTCTTGAGTCACTAGCGTCTTTACTGTAATTTCATAATCAGAAGGTAAACCGGATAACATTAGATGGGCCAACTGTTTCTCCGTAATATTCAGCTTATTTTTCATCAAAATTCTGTTCATGTTCTCGATTGAATTGATATAGTCCAGTATACGCAGATCACCTTCAACCGCTGATGCCATTTCTCGGAACTTCATCATTGCTCCGAACTCGGTATTTTGACTGCACAGCTCTCTCAACTCAAATTATTCTGCTCCCGTTTTCGAATCTCACGCTGACTTAATTCCCCATCATCTTCATCGACGTAGTCGATAATTGCTTTCCAACAGTCTTTAAGAAGCATCTCCGATATAATTCGTGCCCTCCACGCTCTATAATTGCTTCTTGTTAACTTAGGGAAGGAAAAAGTTTTTATCGCAAATCTCGGCCATCTTGCAGGCAAGGAGTTGAATTGACGCCGGTTAATACCAATTATCTCGCGATCCTCAGATATCCTCCTTCACATGCAATTCCCTAAAATCCTGGGCCCATAACCTGTTGTAGATTTCTTCTTGATTGGAAATAAAACTTATGTATTGTGACGGTACGACCTCCCGTCTCAGCCCTTACGATGCTCAGATCGGTGCCCCTCCTTACCTTATTTTCTCATTCCGCCGGGCAGGCGAATGTCCCTTTGTGAGTCGGTCCCGAGAAATTAAAAGAAAAGGGGACGTGATTTCCAATCACATTCGGATTAAGGGCGCCACTCAGTACCGCAGCACGTGCTAGCCTCAGTCGGTAAGAACAAGGACGTTCAAATGCATCATGAGGGGTGGTCCTTGACAAGGGGCGGGCGATGTAGAAAGAACACGGGTAGGGCCGTATGACGCGAGCACTGGAAAGGTTACGCGAAGCGTACGAATGAACGTGCGATCTTTTTCCCACAAACACAACATTTATTGCATGAAATAACCATCAAAATGAACACTGGTGGCACACAAAAGCTGATTAACCTATGTCTTACTAATGATGGATGATTGATTTCGATGGGTGAAACATAAATGAGCAATAGGAAATTGCAGAATGAAATACACAGAAAATACTTTCGAACTGATAAGTTCCTCGCCCCTTTTCATTAGCAAATACTGTGGACGGGAAGATTATTATACATAGAATACGCCCGATACGGGACGAGAGTAAAAACTTTACTGGAATTGTCTGATGATCTTGAGAAGAGTAATGAACGATTATTGCTCCCAACACTTATAGAATCACTTGTGAGCGGCAGAATTGAATTAAAGGGACTTCTGGGGCTGCCGCGACGCACTTGCGAAACAATTTTTACGGGAGATATGGACAGGAGAGAAATACTTATTTTGATGATGCAGGCTGGGTTACAGTGCGACGTCTGCTCCGTCGCAAGCGAATCGAAGAAGTTGACACTGATCCGTTGAGGGTCCACCAACGCAGCGAACGCTAATCCTCAGCATAAATGTCGCCTTCTGGCGTTGGGACCGCACCCTTATCAGCGGGGTGTCGGTATCAGTGACTGCAATCCTTTTCGATGCGTCTCCGATAGCTGCTTCCGCTCCTCCAGCCCTGCCTGGTCTCCCTCCGTCTCTCGACCGATGTCCAGATTCTCTGTTCATCAGCTAACTGCCGACTGTATCTTTTCGGAGACTCCCTTTCCGCAGACTGCCTGTCTGAAGACTGCCCTGCGAGAGTGTCACCGTCTCCACCCACCACCGCCTTCCTTTCGCTCAGGTGACCGTGTTTCCAACTTCCACCAATCATACACCATCACACAAGTGGCCAATTACAAGCCATGACACAGGTGGCGCGATATCACATGAGAGTGGCGTGATATTCACCATTCAACTTAGTCTAGTACAATTTTACTGTGGGAAGGTCACCGTGCACTCGTTCGCCCCGCGAACAACCGCTCCGTGAATGACTAAGCGGCAAGACGCGCTTCTTTTAAAAACAAAATTATGCAGGGGAGAGGCCTGATCGTCACAGTATATATACTTACAACACAACTACTTCAATGGCTAACTCTGCTGATCAGGGTTACATCACTTCACATCACATAATTAGCTTCTCAACCATACATACATATCATGCCCTGCAGTCTAGCCAACTTACAAATGTTTAACTTTTCGCTTAGCCATCCCAAATACAACACCTTGGACCATTTGATGTCAAGGATAAATTGGTTGACATGCAGGTCGTTACATTTTCTAGTATTATAAAAATTGATATAATTGTTCAATTCAAAATCAGCACTATTAATTTTTATAAGGAATACGTAATGATAGATACAGTCAACTCTCTATTATCTGTGCTAATGGATGTAAGGCGAGGCCCGGATAATCGATAATGTGGTAAGTGTGGTCGTGATATCGACATTGTAATTCGTAGGGTGGAAAATATATTGCATAACAGCAGATAAAACGTTAACCAAAGGACAGAAATTTAAAAAAATTAAATATTTACGTTAATTAATAATATAGTAATTAAAAAACGTCAATATATAATTTCGTAAGCTTCAAACAAAGAATTGATTTTTACTTAGCTCGACCATGTGGATAATAAACATCTTTTTTATTTCCATCAGTTGAAAAAATTGATAACGAAGTGATGACAATATAAAGATATATTTAACCTCTGAGGTACGAGTTTGATACATTCGACATTTGTCTGACTTCTCTTCGCAGGATTGCCGTGAATACTGAATCAATAGAGGGGCGAGTCAAAGATGTCTCTCTCCGAGAATGCCCTAAAAACAATTTCTTCCCTAAATACGAGTGAGAGAAACAGGAGGAAATCGGGAACAATCAAATATATAGAATTACCACCAAATGAAAAATAAGTATATTTCAGAAATATAACACGTACAAACAAAGTAAGGGCCAGCCAACCTCTGTTCTGACGTCTAAGTTTTAAAATCAATCACCAACTAAACGAGACAGCGGGAGTAGAACTTCTCAAGACCTCGGTCACTATCAAAGAGACCGAGTAGCGGTTTTCGTCGTAGGAGGGGGAGTTCAGACGGTGAGAGAGTGGAAAGGGTGAGCAGAGGAAAAGAGGCGATTTGTTACCTCGGAGGGGAAGTTTCGGCAAGGTTAAAAGTTAAAGTTGCGAGGAGTAAGGGAGAACAGGTGATTGGCAGTTTTGGAGGGGAGGTAATTTTGTGGGATGGGAACACATGCGGTGTAGGATTGCAATTGGAGAATAGGAACTGCTTTTCATCTCCGATCGCGGATTTCTGGTTTTTGCCTTTGTGCCCAGCTCTTCTGCCTTAGCGCATCCTCGTAGTCTTCCTGCTCCTACTGCTATATAAACGAGACAGAATCTGGTGAGGGGAAGTGGCGGATGGAATTGGCAGGCAGGAGATGCTGAGTCACGGAGACGGCTGGAGTTCGCGCTCGTCTTTGGCGCGACAGTTGTTTTTAGCGCGTCAGTGGCGGGGCGCGCCTCGGGTAAGTCCTTCGGCTAAGTCCGAAGGATAAATAGTCCGCAGAGGATATAATGTCCAAAGAGGAAATAAATGGGGTATGCTCAAAAATGCTACAATACCTTTCAAGACAAATGACTGCAGCCTCTACGACAGTAAAACAAATTATCAAAATATTATGTTACCTCATACATTCGTCAATAAATATTTTCTGAGGTTTGAAACAGAAGATAATAGATGCTTATCTTTGCCACAATAGATGTAATCACTGTACTCATCATTGTTTCATCAACGTGATAGCCAAAAACAACAGAATACACCATTTTTTTCTGCTGAGAACTTTCAAAATATGAAGTTATTTTTAATTTTTTGCTTGATTTCGTCATGTTTGCTTGAATTTCAGGTCTCATTTTTCTCGCTGAGATGATGTCGCAATAATCGAAATCATTTTGCAGCATGTAATCAAGCTAAGTATCGACACTCGTAAGAGAAGCATTATGTTTAACCAACACCACCTAGATATAAGGCCTGAGGGCTCGCGTGTGACGTCATCACCCGGAGGCCGTGGGTGCCGAGCGTTACTAGTGAGCCTTACGAGGGAATTGAGCTCAAACATCGATATCACTACCCTAAGCGTACTGGGATTTCGAGCGTCATTCACTTTTAATCATTGATTACACCTCTTTTTCCAATTTTTATGACTTTTATCGTTAGTGAGATTAGTTATTAAATATACTTCGGGAATAACAGCGTAATAAAAATCATTGTTTCTCTGCAGTTCATCGCTTGTATGTTTCAGTTTCTTTTGGCAAAATACTGTCATTTAGAAAGTCACTTAAAATAATGCATTTATGTTCACACTAAAGAGGTCATTTCTCTGGCTCACTACTTTCAAGAAGTCCTCCAAGGAACTTCCGATAATTTTGTTCGTCACAATATATTGTAACCGTAGGGGCGCCATCCCTCAAGTGCACTGAAAAAAAATGCCAGGCTAGCGATGTCGGGCAAGGGCCGTAAAATAGGTTCTCTTACGAGCCACGCGACAGGTCAAGGGAAAGATGTATGCTACAACGCAAAAACTCCAATGGACAGCATTTATTTCATCTAAATTATTGACACTTGACAACAAGGCAAAAAAAGTATCCCTTCATTGAAAAAAAAACGGAGCATGTGGCTGATGCGATAACACTGGGTACGAGAAGAAAGCGAAACACAAATAAAAGCATACACAAAGTGCAGTCAGCGGCCAAAGCAATTACAGGTACGGGGAAACTTCCGTTAAACTCTCCCGCGCGTGAGTTCCCGTACTTCTTTGAACCCCTTAACCGCGATTGTTTTCGCTATGTTCCGCACCCATTAACTTTGTGGAGTTACAATATGTATAAACAACTGCATTCACAGCAGCCTCCTGAGGCAAATAAAGACCACCACGACTAAGGCACTTAATAAAACAGTCATCATCTCTCTTCCATAATGCCATCCTTTACAAATATTTGTTTACAAAATGAACAACTAGTCATCTTCAGGAATGATCTCACACAATATTCAGCTATATTTGTCAAAACAGGTAAAGCACCATTTATACTTGCAATATCCTCAGTATCCATCAGTACCCATGCGGGTAGGGGGATGGAGAATACTCCCACAGTATCCCTGCTTGTCGTAAGAGGCGACTAAAAGGGCGGGGAGGTGAAACCCCGGAAACAAACCCAGAGCCAACAAGGGTTGAGCCCGGACAGTTGTGGGTCAGCTGTCTGTGCGCGGACACACCACCTGGCCTGCGATCCACCCGCATGTTTGCCGTGTGCGGAGACCCGTAAGGAGGAGAAGGGGAACCTGGAGGGTGAGGTCTGTGGTTCCCAGCCGGGGGTCGGATGCTCGGTATGGACCAGGCGCCAATACCCCTCTTCGGCCCCGGATTCTGTGTAAACGGGCTGCCGGGAGCTAGCCACTCCCGGTCAATCGGCTTCCGTGGTTCTATGCTTTACGGTGGCGAGTGCCAGGGAGGTGGTGGTCGGCGTAGGGCGGTCGGAGATGTACGGGTTTGGTGGGCCCGTGCATCGAAGATCCAACCCGAAACAGACAACCACCTCTAGAGTGCTATATCCCCTCGGGTAGCCCTGGCGACCGCACCGCTTTGCGGTGCGGCGTCCCGAATGTGTGGCTCCATGGTGGGTGGGGAGCTCGGGGGATGAATCAAGTTTAGGCATGGCGGATGATATCCTTCCACCACCTAAAAGATCCCGTCCGGAAACGGGCGGGGGAGGCAATGTTCCCGGCGCTAGTATGCGCTATTTAGTGATGAGGTGCCAGAAGGAAGGGGAGAGCCTGAAGAAGGTGTCTCCCTTCCTTATTCGAAAACTTTTGTCTGGTTCAGTTTCTGGGGAACTAAAATCTGCAAAGAAACTTCGAGACGGCACACTGCTCATCGAAACGGCAACGAGGGCTCAAAGCGATAAATTATTGCTTAAAGAAAAGTTAGGCGAAATACCCGTTAAAGTGGAGGTGCACCGCACCTTGAACACCTGTCGGGGAGTGATCAGTCACTACGACCTGTTGTATGTTGAGATCGACGAGATCAAGCGGGAGATGGCCTCTCAGGGGGTCACCGATGCTCGTCGACTCACTACAAAGCGCAACGGAGAAAGGGTCAACACGACGTCCGTTGTTCTCACGTTCACGCTTGATCAGCTCCCCGACAAGGTGTTTGTCGGATATGAATCGGTGCCAGTGCGGCCATTCATACCGGCACCCATGCGATGTTTCCAGTGCCAGCGATTCGGCCACATGGCCACACGGTGCGAGGGCAAGGCCACCTGTCCCCGCTGCGGCCTGGAGAAGCATGAGGGTGCGGAATGCACAGGTGACCCACTTTGTGTCAATTGCGAGTGCACATCCGGTGTACTCACGTGATTGCCCAAAGATGATCGAGGAGCGCAAAGTAATGGAAATCAAGACGGTAGAAAAAATCCCGTACTTCGAGGCTCGGAAAAAGTACAGAGCACAAGTAGCTCCTACTTTTTCCAAGTCATACGCCCATGTCGCCTCTACTCGAACATCCAAGGTCACCATTTCCACACAGACGGAATAAACTGTGAGCCCAAAAACTGTTGCCTCTGCACAGAAATCGGCCACGCCGGCTAAGGCCACAAATCCGGCACAAAGTACAAAAAACACCGGTCCGGGTTCTCCTAGGAAGAACCCCACCAAAACCACCGCCGGGGCCACGCAAACAAAGCGTGGTAACTCACAATCCCCCGGTCCATCTGGTGAGGCAAAAACGCCTCCACAGGAAGCCATGGAGGAAGATTTCTGTATCTCAGATACAGAAATTGAAATAATTAGAAAAAAGGGAAGGAAGCAGCGCCTCAAGCGCTGATCACTCCTTAACCCGGACCTAGGCTGCTCCTTTTTTCTTATTATTTTTAATTATTTTTAGGTCTTTTATTTATTTATATATATATTTATTTATATATTTTTAAATTTTATGACATCTATTTTACAGTGGAACTGTAATGGATTTTATAGGCATAAGGAAGAGCTGGCCATTTTAATCCGAGATTTTAACCCTTCTGTTATATGTCTCCAGGAGACGCATCTTAAGGTGAGGGACAGTGGAATTTTAAGGGGATACAAGGTCGAAAGGCTAGATGACCTTACTGGTCATAGAGCCCATGGCGGGGTGGCGATTGCTGTTCGGGAGGCCCTTTACACCTCTCGAGTACGGATTGACACCCCGTTTCAGGCAGTGGCCATAACCTTGTTTACCCCGCAAAATATAACGTTATGCAACGTTTATATGCCGGAGGACGCACCGGTAACTCGTTATAACCTAGAGAGACTTGTCCAGCAGTTGCCTAGGCCATTTATATTATTGGGTGATTTTAACGCCCATGGCCCCTTGTGGGGAAGCTCAAGAGGCCAAAACACAAGGAGGGGACGGATTTTAGCCAGTTTCATCCTCGATTTTAACCTTTTATTACTTAACAACTCTTTAGTTCCTCTCAAGTTCTCTCTCTTTAGTTCCCTCAAGGTTCTTGGCTTCCTTGGTAACTCTGAAGGAACATGACTTGCAATAGATTCTAGTCTTCTGCACCAAGTGTCGACAGATGAACTCTGCAAACGTACCGTAAGGGGGCCCATCATAAAATATAATAATAATTTCCTCATTACACCCAGACAAGTGAGGTGCTTATAATTGTATGGGAAGTGCCTTATCATATCTGTGCCAGGAATCTCTTGGAGTGGAGAGAGACTTTTATGGTTCTCCTCCTGAGGTCTCTCTCGTAAGCTCCTATCCGTTATAAGTGGAGCATGAAACTCGTTAAAAGCAACATTTGTACTCTCAAATTCCCCCTTGGTTTCACACCTTCTGCAACTGTAATAACCTGTATGGCTCATGGTTTGGCTAGAAAAGAAAAATGCAGGCATATAAAAAAGATAAACTGATACTTACACCAAGTACTTTTTGCCAAGATGCTCAACTCCTGGATGTAGAACTCTAATGAATTTTTGTTTGAATTCCTTAAAATATTCTGAGGCAGAATTCGGTTTACTGGTTCCATGGTAAATACCAATCACAAATGGCTCAATATCAGGGAAGTCCTCAAAGGACAAAACAATTGGCCATAGCTGATTGTATTCTTCGTAAGAGGTATCCCAACAATACAGCACTGCAGTTTCAGCATGTCCACCTCTTAATTGCAGGTGCATCTCTAACTGAGCCACTATCTTTGATTCTATGCCAAAGTGGTAGTATTCACCACCTGTCCTGCATACGTATAATCAGCTATGGGCTGAAGGTAACTTTCCTTCGCCCTGGCGGGAGTCAGTCATAGTCCCGATTCCCAAGCATGGGAAAGATAGAGCTGACCCGAATTCCTGCCGGCCGATATCTCTAACCAGCTGCCTATGCAAGTTAATGGAGAGGATGGTGAATCGGCGGCTCGTTTGGAGGTTAGCCATACAATATCCATATAATGTTTCAAAATAACTTTCTTAATATCCATAAAATATCCATATAATGTTACAAAATAACTTTTTTAATATCCATTAAAAAATCCACATATCCGTGTAACTTTCCTAGGATATCCAGAGGATATCCGAAGTTTCCGCTAGTGGATATCCATAGAATATCCAGGGCTAACACCCATGCAACATTGTCCCTCGGTTAGATGGATATCCATTCAACATTGTCCCTCAGTTAGATGGATATCCATGCTATATCCATGGTGCAGGAAAACCCAAAAAACCAAGAATTCGTTAATTGAACTCAGCAGTTCGTCCGTCATGACTGACGGCCGTCCGGAACGCTCGTCATCATGGGTGTTCTCTCTTCCCAAGCTGAAATTGCGACACCAGCGCCGAACAGATGACTCATCCATAACATTGTCTCCATACACCTCCTTCAGTTGACGATGAATATCGCAAGGTTTCACATTTCTTGCGTTGAGAAATCTAATCACAGCCCTAATTTCACAACTGGCGGCGTTCTCTATTTTCTTGAACATTATAAACGCTCACAGAAATAACACAGTCAGGACCAGCGAGGCGTAACTTTGCACACAGACAGCTGAAATACAACTAAACGTGTTAGAACTTGTCCGGCGGCTACTCTACTCACCAGCGCTCCACACGATACAAACGGGTACTACTTTCCGGACGACCCTCGTATAATACCCTCAGGTAAATTAAATTCTTCTTCTTGGAAGAGGGCGAGTTTTTTTTCTGGTTATCTTGCTTTAATCCACGGTAATTTCAAATGCAAAATCCTTTCCCTGGCATCCCACTATTTTAACCCTTAACCTCAGACTAGCAAGACTTTCCCCCACGAGAAGCATCGCGGGTATACCAACCAGAATCCCACCCGTACAATAGGCACACTTCCATGATCATGAGCAATACCAATGCCAAAAACAGTAGAACGTTACCACTCGAAGAAAAACATCCATGACCAAACCAGGCATCTAAATGAAATCACCCTTATTCACTTGGATCAGAAAATGCTACACACTCAAAACTACGAGGATAACTTTACCACCCTCAATTTAACAAATACGTAAGAAAAACGCACTACTGCAGTCACATTTATGGACTAACAAGAGGTTAGTCAAAGCAGATTGAAGTACCGAAAATGAAATAGAATCACCCAATGTCAGGATAGGTAACAAAAATTGATAAAGCAATTCCTTAAATAAAATTTATTTCTTCTTTATACATGATGACACCCTCCGGCAAATTGAATTCTTCCTCTGGGAAGAGGTCCAGCTTTCTCCGGCTAGCTTGTTTTAACCACTTCTGTATTCGATCCGTCACAACCTCCTCAGTGATGTGGGAAAACCCCACATTCCTCATAGCACCACCTGAGAACAAACAGTAAGAAAGTTTAGAATAAAACATTCTGTAAAGGATACCAGCTATTACTAAATATGGATAAGATGCACTTGATTCAATGTAGAAAACGCACTTAAAGCTAATATATGTATTGCAGTTAAAAATCGCACAGGATACTAGTGGTAGAAATAAAATCATTTCCGACTAATTTCACATTAATCCAGGTGTACATGCCCAATATCAATCACAGGGAAAAAGAGTTGGATGGGGTGTATGACCAACTAGAGGCTAATCATAAGTCCTGAACACCAGCACAATTAAAACCTGATTGTTTACCACTGGAAAGCAATGGTGGGGGAAGGATACAAGTTTGAAGTAGGAGGGTATGAACTGGATACGAGAAATTATCATGGCGAGAAGACAGTTGAATTTTGAAGAGAAATGAATTCGTAGCAATAAACACTCTGTAACTTAATCATTGCACTTTTAATGAAAATATGCTGTACTTTTGCAGCATTAATGGTGGTCGGCAAAAGTTATTTGATGAAAGAAATGCAAATAGAATTGGTCTGCAATGAGCTTATATTATATGTTCCTTGAAAACAAAAACTTGCAATGTAAACATCTGGTAAACCACAAGCACGTCTGGTAATATCCACTGTCCGATGCCTGGAATAAATTAGACCATAGTCCTGGCATAGGAACAGTGAGGAAACACTTGCTCTCATGTATCTGTACCCCTGATTGGGCTGAGACAAATAATGTCATCTGAGGAACATGCAATTTTCCAATTCAAAGCAGTTCACATAGTTATGGCTCGGATGCAAGTACATTGCAACAAGGCAGTCAAAAATGGAGTTTTGGAACAGAAAATATCCAAGATAAGTCTCCTTCACAAATGAAAAAATAACTTCTCTTCCACTGATTTATTATCTTGGTACAAGATGTTTTGATACAATGGTATCATCGGGTATAAATTCAAAAAACATTTAAAGAGTTATACATATCATAAGGGGTGTGGGGGAAGGTAGGTGGGGGAAGGAGGTGGTGAGGAGGGAAATTAAAGAGGAGAGGTCCAACATCACGAAATGAAAGTTCCCTATCTGGTGAGGTTGCCAACATAACTTCTCCTGCTGAAGGAAAAAAGCTATCAATATGTAGAACAATATACTTCATGACTTTTGCTAATTGTGAACACTTTACAATGATTATTCTCCATACCGTTTCCATTTCTACACCCTGACTTGCTCAGCTAATTCCTATTAGCTGCTGCCTCAGCTGCATTCATTTCTGTATGGGAAGGGAAAAGCCTCAATTTCAAATTCAAGAGTAAACTAAAAATTACCTTCTTCAGATGAGTTGTCAGGTAACTGTGGCTGCCGAGACACCTGATGGGCAACGTTACGTCCCTCCCTAGCCCTCCTCTTTGGAGCTCCATGGCTAACACTCAGCCTAATCTCCGGTGAGTCCAAAATCATCCTTCCAGCTAAAGAAAATAAGTTCAATGAGTACACCAATGGGCTTCACAAATAATGCTAAAGGTAAAGGGATAATGCTAAATGAAAATGCTTAATACCTCTTCCAATTCTGTGTCCAGAGTCTCTCAGCCGGATATTTGTTGATTTAAGTTGCCCAGGTGTATGCATTTCTGTCCAGGAGAGAAAAAACAATTAAACCAAGACCTAATTATTTGGTCATTAAAATTCAGAGTAACATTAAAATTGCCTTCTTCGGAGGAGTCTTCATTTAATTGTGCCCTCTGTGACACATTATGGGCAACCTTGTGTCCAATCTCTTTAACTGGTTTCTTTGGAGATCGCTGGCCAACCACATACTGCTTCTCTTTCCTTTTTCTGATAAATTCGTCAACATCAGTTGCATCAGACATACCACGCAGAACATCTCTGGCTAATTCATAGTCATCTGCAAAGTGAAAATAAAAATCTAAGGGTGAAAATTAGTCCATATAATAGAGGTTCAGCTCGTAATTTTTTAATACCTATTGGAGAGGATAATTTCTTATTATTAACTGCATTTATGACAAAAAGCATTTTGTATGTTATCATGAAAAATACCAATGAGTTTAACTTACATAAAGTTTCTACTGACACATAAGCCACATGCCAAATCCCCCAGTCTTTCTGCGGCTGTGTCATCTTTCTTATTAATATACTGACTTGCATGCATGATTTGGATGGCCAGCAGCTAAATGTTTTCCCATATTTTTGAAATATCCACTGTTCTGGCACTATATTGGCCGGTCTCAATATCCTTGCTGTGCTATCACTGCCCAAGTAAGAGCTCCCCCATCCTTGCTGTGGAACTCCACAATCTTCCACCCCATACTGTAACAGGGAAGATAACAAATTAGTTATTTTTAAACATGCTAATGGTAATGAAGTACTAATTACAAATTATAAATTGTAGAAATCAAATGAAAGAATACAGAGATAATTATCCTACTTACTATTACGCTACTGGGATTGAATTATTTCAGCTACATAATCCTTCCTCCGTACTATTCACCCACAATGGTAGCATCATTCCCTTCCCTCTGACAGCACTCTTGGCCACATGCCAGGGTGAGAAAGTTTTGATACTCCGTATATTCCAATAGCACTTGAGTTTGAGGGTGAGTCATAGAACGGAAGCATATCTTTGAATTACTGCCCATAAATATGTATCATGTTGTATGTAGCGATAAATGTCACCACAACAATGTAGCCATCCTCAAAAGTACAATTATTGGGTGCCTTTGGCTCAATAGCTACATTGTTAATGACTAATTTGGTGTTTGCTGGCAAGACCAATCCTGATGGCAATCTTCCAGCATTCTTCAAAATGATCTCCATGGAACCCATGCCTTTTACTGGTACTCTGCTCATTTCTGCTTCCCGTCTGACCAACTGTTGCAGTGGCTTCTCACTTTTTCTTACCAGTTTTTTTAACTTCTGTAATTAATTTTCGAATTTAAAGGAATTGATCATTTCAAGGCTACCATATTTATCCACATCTTCATGTAGATGGATAAGCGCATGTACATTATGCGAAACACTTTTCTTGCCATCAACTTCTTGGCTCTGCTCCTCTGCTGCATGTATTTCTTACACACATAACACCGCATAGCTTAGTGGAAACAAAAAATGGATGTAAAAATCATCTGAAGCAATGCTCTGTAAGATACAGGGCCCAGTATACAGCATCATCTGCCTTAGCTCAATTGCCTTCCATCTCTTTAGTTCCCTCAAGGTTCTTGGCTTCCTTGGTAACTCTGAAGGAACATGACTTGCAATAGATTCTAGTCTTCTGCACCAAGTGTCGACAGATGAACTCTGCAAACGTACCGTAAGGGGGCCCATCATAAAATATAATAATAATTTCCTCATTACACCCAGACAAGTGAGGTGCTTATAATTGTATGGGAAGTGCCTTATCATATCTGTGCCAGGAATCTCTTGGAGTGGAGAGAGACTTTTATGGTTCTCCTCCTGAGGTCTCTCTCGTAAGCTCCTATCCGTTATAAGTGGAGCATGAAACTCGTTAAAAGCAACATTTGTACTCTCAAATTCCCCCTTGGTTTCACACCTTCTGCAACTGTAATAACCTGTATGGCTCATGGTTTGGCTAGAAAAGAAAAATGCAGGCATATAAAAAAGATAAACTGATACTTACACCAAGTACTTTTTGCCAAGATGCTCAACTCCTGGATGTAGAACTCTAATGAATTTTTGTTTGAATTCCTTAAAATATTCTGAGGCAGAATTCGGTTTACTGGTTCCATGGTAAATACCAATCACAAATGGCTCAATATCAGGGAAGTCCTCAAAGGACAAAACAATTGGCCATAGCTGATTGTATTCTTCGTAAGAGGTATCCCAACAATACAGCACTGCAGTTTCAGCATGTCCACCTCTTAATTGCAGGTGCATCTCTAACTGAGCCACTATCTTTGATTCTATGCCAAAGTGGTAGTATTCACCACCTGTCCTGCATACGTATAATCAGCTATGGGCTGAAGGTAACTTTCCTTCGCCCTGGCGGGAGTCAGTCATAGTCCCGATTCCCAAGCATGGGAAAGATAGAGCTGACCCGAATTCCTGCCGGCCGATATCTCTAACCAGCTGCCTATGCAAGTTAATGGAGAGGATGGTGAATCGGCGGCTCGTTTGGAGGTTAGCCATACAATATCCATATAATGTTTCAAAATAACTTTCTTAATATCCATAAAATATCCATATAATGTTACAAAATAACTTTTTTAATATCCATTAAAAAATCCACATATCCGTGTAACTTTCCTAGGATATCCAGAGGATATCCGAAGTTTCCGCTAGTGGATATCCATAGAATATCCAGGGCTAACACCCATGCAACATTGTCCCTCGGTTAGATGGATATCCATTCAACATTGTCCCTCAGTTAGATGGATATCCATGCTATATCCATGGTGCAGGAAAACCCAAAAAACCACCCCCCCTAAATCGTATATAATTTTGAATTTCATACAATTTTTAGCTTGTTTTTACTGAACCACCCCTAGAGTAAAAACAGAGTTCCAGCATCAAGCCTACCGGGAGATCATCTCAATGATAAATCATAAGCCATCCAAAGGAAAATACATGTTGAGCTACAATACTTCATACGTAGAGCATTGTATAGCTAACTGAAGCTACTTATATTTTTTTAGTAAAACTATTCATCAGCACACAAGTTCTAACATTGAATGAATTTCACATTCGATTAGATGGAAAGATTGAGAGAAGAAACGCCGGATTTGCTGCTAGGAGCTAACATTCATTTAGTTTTGAATTCCTTCACCTAAATTGTTACCTTTCCCACATTTATGACAAAAAAAATTCCCTCGCATATATTGAATTTGGAATCAGGATTAGAAGGTGCACATATTAGACTAAGTTTTCACAAACTTTAGTGATCTAAAAAATCACAAGACATTGTCTGCAACATCATTAATTTTATTTAGTCTCTCATTCCCTCCAACACGGAATTTCGTATGGCGTAGCCAGTCCTTCACGTAGATCTGAGTATCTTTATTTGTCGTGCTACTCCCCTGAGATTTTCTAAATGCACTTGGCAAAAGGTTGGAAAATTATTAGTCTAGTTTTACAATTCAGATCTAAGACAAGTTAGAAAACTATCCTATGAATGGCATAAACCTTCTTTTGTTCTATTAGTAAAATTTGGAAACATCTTGAATTAAGAATACGGTCATTGATGGTTTTTTACTTTAACATTAATAGTAGCAGGCGTAACTGTGGAATTGAATAATCATTACAAAAATAACTTTGTGTATTCCACACTAGAACTCATTGTCGTTATTAAGGTGGCCTTGATGTAGACTGCAGGAAAGTTGAAATCTAAGTTGGAATGTACAATGTTATTTCTTGTCATGATTGGCAGAAACTTTTTTCTCATTTCTAACGGGTAGTTCTCAAACTATGAGGTAAAGATAATCGTAGGTAACTTTAGGGCACTAGATATATGAAATTATAGTTCACAATGTACATAATACAACTATGTATTTATCTTATTATTCAAGAATTACCCATAGCTGAGAAAAATTAGTTGATGACACTGCTTCTAAACCTTTAAAAACATTCAGCACTTGAGGTACAAAAATGGCTGCTGTATTATGACTTAGGAAAATAAAAGTGAAATATGTTTTTGAACTGCCAAGATATAAAGCTATCAACATTCAAAATAGAAAAGTATTCTTAAATGGTCCCATGCAGAACCACTTGGTATGGGCTGACCCAGTGTCAGCTTTCGATGACTTGACTGTAAAGAACTTTAACATTCCTGTATTACATACCAAATATCACTATTACGTCCGTAAATCAAAAGACACTAGGTTCCAGGATTGAACATGGCAATTTATTCGGCCACAGACTCAAACGATACTGACCATGCAACTTCAACATCATCTCACCAGCCCGCGTCACATGACCAGATATCGACAGAATCGATACATATCATTTACATCCTTGAGTAAGAGTTTTGAGAATATTTTCTTTTTCTTCTGACCCAGCCAACTGTACTCCGCAGCTACTGAGTCTGTCATTAATGCACGTATCATTCTCCGGGCCATATCTGCAGGTGAATTGCCACCAATTATCCTCAATTCAGAAGTCTAAGAAGAAAAAGTATTGAGAACATCATTGTTACCTCATTAAATTGTAACATCAAATGGAAAATGAAATAAAAGTATTACCGATTGCTGCTTATAAGCCCCATGCAGTAATTTGACTCTTCTCCTCCTCAAGCAGCTGAATCTGGGTGGCTATAGGGTACGACCCAAGCACTGTAGTTGTAACCTCAGTTACATTCTGTGATTCAGAAGCTGGTGCCTCCAGAGTCCTCAGTCTTTTGTTAATATCAATGACCGATTGCTTTATGAAAGTTACTGCTCTCAACAACTCCTCTTCAAAGCCTGATTGTTAAAAGTACATTTACAATGGTTGCAATATAAATGTATCCATTGAATTTGTAATGTGAAGCATTAGTTGACCAGGGGAAGTTCATGCTCACAAATGTACACCGAGTACATACTCGATCTTTTACAACTACTTCCTTAGGGAGTATCCGATGAGAATGCATCTGAGTTGGCCCCAGCTAAAGGAATGGCCTGAACATATTTATGCTCCACCAATTTGGGTGGCATAGGGAATCCTTGAGTTAATGAGGTATTTTGTCCTTCCTCCTCCCTATCTGAGCTCCAACGAACCTCATATCTTTTCCTTTTACCAACTCCCTTTTCCGCATCCTGTTATGTTCTTCCGTAAGTCTCAACCTATTATTAGTACTGAATTTATTATTTAGTCGGGACGTTATAATAAATGAACTCCGATGTTGGGTTAAGGGAGCACACACCATCACGGCTACTCGATCGAGAAGACAGCACAGAACAGAGAAACTCCTCAAAAACGTGGTATATGTAAGTAATAAGGTGGTGTGCAAGGAGCACTCTGGTTGGTCTATAGCTACAGCCGTTACAGCCTCGAAAGCTGTGTGCTCATTGGTTTATTGACTCAAAATTGCAACAGTGATAGGACAGAATTATTATAGTAACATACATTACACATGCGAAGTGAGGTCACTGGTGTCCTCAGCTAAGGAACATTTTTCCCTCGCTATGTGAAGGGAACCTGAGAAAATTAATGAGAAAAATTTAAATAAAGCCCTAGAAACAAGTCTATACTGCCCTCAACTTCATTATCTGCACTAAAGTACCCATCAGTACTAAAAAACTGCAATTATCATCTATACGCTGACGATCTACAGATCTATTTACATTCAACTGTTGATTGTTTAAGTGGCAACATAAAGTGCATCAACAATGATCTGGCTAGACTTGACACTTGGAGCAAAACAAAGCTTCTAAACATAAATCCAAAAAAGTCACAAGCCATTGTAATTGGATACCCAAGGATTCTTGCTCTCACTCAGGCAAATGAACTTATTATTATTAAAGTAAGTGAATATTCCATGATGAGACCATTCTCATTGATAAGCTAGTTATACGTACAACAAGAGTTTTCCTCTTTCCCTGAGCTTTTTGTTCCAATAAATCTACGACAGCATATATGCACGGAACAACAGAAAATCTGGGAAATACAGTTCACAACCCTGGTGAAAATGGACCGTTCATGAACTGTTCCACAAGTGTTAAATGAACGGTTGGGAAGCCGTTCCCTAATGTTCATGAAGCGTTGGTGAATCGTACATGAAGCGTTGGTCAGCCGTTCACGAACAATATTTTGGCCCAAATGAAGTGTCACGAACTGTTCACTAGGGCCGTTCAGGAAGTGTTCGGGAACCGTTTCCCATATAACTAGGGTACAGCTCCTAATGAGACCAACGGCTCATGCTAAAATATGGGACACTTCACCGCAATTGTTTATAAACACTAATGCTCACAAAGAATTTGTAGACTGCGCCAGATGCATTGGGGGAACTTGCATGAAGTGTTGGTGAACTGTGCATGAAGCGTTGGTCACCCGTTCGCGAACTGTATTGCGGCCCAAACGAAGTGTTATGAACCGTTCAGGAAGTGTTCGGGAACCGTTTTCTATTTAACTTGGGTGCAACTACTCAATGAGCACCAACAGCTCATGCAAACATACAGAACACTTGAATGCAAGAGTTGTGGAACAGTGCAAAAGTACTAATGGCTATGGACATGTTTAAACAGTATACATTTTCATCTTACCTTACAACCAGTCTCAACTATCCTTTGGATGGTGTTCACTAAGAAAAGTACTTTTCTCAATAATACAAAGGCAGGCTTTAAATGGAGTGCGAGCTACATAAAAAATCTGAGTACTTTATACAATAATTATTTATTCAAACAATCAAATGCAATATATCTACTCCCTACTCTCTTTCACTCTTTTTTCGTAGTTCCCCGTGGAAGGGTTCATCTGATGTAGCTTCCCAGATTTAGGATCCAGATATTGTCTGTAATGAAGATAAGATATTAATCCCAATTCTCAACATGAAATTAAATAAAAATAGAATTAGAACTTGAAATTGCTGCGAACATTAGGCCCTTACTCAGAGATACCCAAATCCCTTATCTGGTCCGCAGCTTTCCGCTGGCATTTTTCATGCTTTCTACGAGCCAATCCCCTATGCCCGCCCATATCTGTAGCTCTCTCCGATAAAAAAGGCCCCAACTTCTTCAGATCTTCATTTATGTCATTCTCATTAGCACCCATCCGTGTGAGTATTTTCTTGTAAGGGACTGCAAAATATATTTTTTTGTAATTACTACAAAGAAACAAATTTTTTGTTGTAAAAGTGTCCTGAAAATTACTTAAGCTTTGCAACATTAATAAATGCAGCTGAAAACTTTAAATTGTTCTCCTTCCTGGGCTGCAGACGATAATACTGGGCCGCATCTCCAAAAACCCCTCGAAGTATCGCCACAGCCCAGTCAACCTTGCTCCTTGCACTCTCCATTGTAGTCACTGCCGATGGGGAGCACATGATTCCTTCTCCTAAACAGATCTGGAATTATAAAAATAATTCGTAAATTATTTAAAATCATTCATAGGAATATTCTGTAATTCTGAGAAAAATCTTAAGGCCATCAAAGGGAAGAGGTTAATCTACAAATACATTTAATTATTCCAAATCATGAATACATGAATGAAGACATCAGTCACACCTTATGACTTGACTCCTTACTTTATCATCCCTGGTTTTACGTTCCTCCGTTCCCACAACTCTGGTAGAGGCCTCAGAATGTTGACATTGACCTGAAACAAAACAGGGCACATTGCAATGAAAATAAATCATTTACTCAATCGTTTCATAGCTGAAGCAATCGAGGGGAGAGTCGAAGATGTCTCTCTTCGAGAATGCCCTAAAAACAAATGCTTCCCAAAATACGAGTGAGAGAAACAGGATTTTCCTCAGTATCTGTTGACCACTGAATCAACTGAAGCCCCTCCAAAGAGAAAAAAACTATAAGCGTAGAAGAGAAGTGTAATTGGATTAATCAAAGTTAATGAGCGTAAAGATTAAGTAATGCTGAGGCCACCAATTATACAAGTGGAGGATAAAATTTATAGCTTTATTAATACTAAGAAGTTACAAAAGATTTCAGGGGTGATAAACGATCAGATACTTACCTACTTCTGCTTTTCCTCGTTCGTAGAAGTTTTTCCATCAAATGCAAGTCTCACCTTGTAACTACAATTTTATTTTTAGTCACAATTTTTGTTGAAATAAAATACTGTAAGTATATTGTTAGTATGGTAAGGGAAGGCACGAGACTCCTCGAGGCGCGCTACTCCCACGCCGGCGCTCCCTCAGAGGGCATCACCACGGGACCACACCCCTTCCAACTCATTGGCCGTCAAGTGCTGATGCCATTCATCTTACCCATTATTGCTACAACCTTAATATTCTTCTCTTCCTCAGTCCTTTATGAGAAGGGAGATAGTGCACGGCCTAATTTGCTCCTCTCTTCCTGTTTGGGCAATGGGAGGCGAGATAGTGCACAATCTTAATGGCTCCTCTCTTCCTCTGTCCAGAGAGTGCACCGCTCAGCATCCTTCCCATGCCCGGATTGGGATCCGTGCTTTCCATAGAAAGAAGGGTAGTTGCCCACTCAATGGGAGTGTCAAATCGGCTACATCCACCTTCACCATCTTTGGCAGGTCCGCACATGAATCGACAGTCGCCCATTTCTTGTTCTTGAGACATAAGGGGCCCCAATGCATAGGGATAGAGACGCTATGACTACTGGTTGAGAAGGTCACTGGGGGATTGAGAGCAGGATGGAAAGCATTTACGACACAATGCCAGTCATGAGGCAAACCCGGCAAGGTGCAAATTTGAACTGGGCAATCTGACACTGCCTCATGCCGTGACCATCGCGAGTGAAATTTGACCAAGAAGTGAGCTATCAGTCTTACCTCCCCAGGGTGATGCAACGTATTTTGGTTCCTCCCAATCCACCCACTAGACATTAAGATCCTCTCATGATACTGCCTCGACCGCTTGAAATAGCCGTACATAATCCATGCCATAATTACAGTACAGCTCAGTGGCACGAGGATAGCAAGAATGGGCATTCCCTCATGTGCCACAACTTGTGTCTGCACCCAAGTGGCATTGACTGGGTTAGCCTTCACAAGGGGCATTGACCCGCTGACAATGACCGCTGCTTGAGCAGTCTTACAACAAAGCCGGTTTCGACATTTCCAAACTCCCCATAACACTAATCCCACAACTAGAGCAGTGAACAGCCAATTCCCAAGGGTCTGACCACCTGCTGACCACATGTTCTCCACATACTTCAGTTTGTCCTCCAACATTTTGCTAGCAGTTTGTTGTTTCTCCCAAAGCTTTGACTCTTTCTCACCTTGGACCTTTAGCATGTTGTGTATAGCCTGAGTGTCCTTCACCACTGTATCTGGGAAATTCACATCACCAAGTTGTGATTTCCATGCCTCCCTATCAAATACAGGAGGGCTTTCAGACTGTGGCCAGGGGTCTAAGCTAACATTGTTGCTAAAAAGAACATCTGGGTAATAGATGCTTACATTAGAGGTGGCTTGCCCGAACTGTCTTTTAAAGGGGACAAGCTTACCCAACCCAGGCAGGTACACCGTGCAATCATCTGATATCGTGATCAGTTGCAAATGGTGGATGTTCAATGACTCCATATGCCTCTTTGGGCGCATGCAAGCCAATGTACCCACCATGGACATGTCCGATGTGCTTAAGTACCAGGAGTTGTCCTCCAAGTACATCATGAATACATTGTCAGCGACCTGAGTATCCTTACCCCTGAAAAACGGTGAGAGAGGGCACGGCACAGACCGAATAGCCGTAGGACTAGTCAGGTATTGGGCACAACTGGAGCTGTTGAGTTCTCGCCATAAGAAGCCCCGAGTGCAAGCATGGAACGGGGAATTATGGCAAGCTTGATATTCGGCTAGAGTCATCACCGCCGTCATGTCAGGTCCTCGGGTTTGCAACACCACCTGGTCATGAACATCATACTGAGCCCAAGCACCCCCAACGAAAATCGGTAGGCTATAGACTCTCCAAGCTTGTGCGCTCTCCACAGTCAACTCGATGAAGATAGTCATCTGGACCATGAGAGCTTCTGCCCCTCCCCACACCTTTGATGTCCAATGAGTATACAGAGACAGGTTGACATATAGTCTAGAGGTGCATGTAGTGGACTCAGTGGGGGAATACCAAGGGATTTTAGGTTTAGATTTCCTAGCTAAGTATGGTGGAGTAATCGACGTGAGAAGAAAAACAATGGAGTTGAATGGAGTAAATGTGTTGTTGCAAGGTGCTAGAGACACGCGTGGGAAACGTGAGGAAGGAAAGGTAGTGACTAGGGTTATTGGCGCTGATGTAGAGATACCGATCAAGTTATCGAACGAGACGGTGATATCTCGGATGAGCGAGAAGATCGTGTGTGCCAAACTGTCAGGCGGCCTTCCCATGCCCGGATTGGCGCAATTCCCATGCCCGGATTGGGATCCGTGCTTTCCTCGGGCAGTTTCGTGGGGACCTTGGTGCGGTTGTGTCGATGTTTAGAGCGTTTAGACCTAATAAAGTATTTCTCTAGGGAATGGTTGCAATTCTTATTCTGATCCTCTCCCCATGTTCCCTCTGCGTACTCCGGTGGACCCGAGAGACTAACAATACTCTTATTTAGTTTATCATATATTAGAATCACGACCGATTTTTACACATACCTTCAAGTTATAGCACGGTAACTAAATAGCAAACCACAATACAATAAATTAAATATCCCTCCACCCAACGTTTAACACTGTTCTTTACCATAGAATTTTCAACATTTACCCTTCACTACTCATTGACAGTTCAGGCTCATACACTTAAACAGGCCATACACGTAGCAATAATTGAGCCACTTCAATGCTTCTTTTCACTTCACAGTACCTCACGCCACATTGCACATAAAATCTTAAAAGTTATACATACAATCATTTGACTGCTACTCCGCACAGGTGGATTCCGTATTCTTGGTCAGCTATCCCTCGAATATGCCCTCCGTTGCAATCTGCTACTCCTCGTTCCTGTGGTCTCCCTGTCGTAATTTGAAGTTTCCCGATTATAGCCAGCCCACTTGGTGCCTTTCTGATCTACAGTTCCCACAGATCCTCTCCCTTATTGGAACACTGGTCGATATAGACTGGTGTTTACTTAAACACTCACCCACGGAGACTCACTGATTGAAAAAGACTTTCACTTCAACAATGCGTGACGGAAACACTCTTGATTAATTTTTTTGGCGTTACCTTGCTGCGGTGGACAAATTATTGTTCGTTACTAGTGGTGGGCTAAATCGTTACTTTGGAGTATACGTTACTACTCGTTCCTCAGTTTGGAGGTATTCGTTACTTTTTAGTCGGTACTAGTTATTCGTTGCTCTTCTGTCAATGATGAGCGTAGCATCCAACAGAGGAAGCTCCCGAAGAGGTAAACCACGGATTGTACAGACGTTTAGTGTTCTTGAGGTAAACAAAGATGTGGAGGGGGTTGTTATTATATTGATGAAGCTTTCTCGGAAATCCAGAAAAACTCCTTTTACATCTTTCGCCACGATAAAACTAAACGACACCATAAAAACCTTCATAGAAAATCTCACAAACATTAAGGTAGGCCGGCAAGTGATATGCTACTCCTTGACGTGGCTCTAGATGAGTGAATTTAATTTTCCTCAGAACAGGATTATCTGTTTCAGCGGAGCAACCGTGCCTTTACTTCTTTTTGATGGAAGGCTCCTGTTGGCATTTTTTTCTCGCGCGGATACAAACATAATATAAGCATCCATAGAAAGCGTCTGTAATTACCAATATCCTTAGACTAGCTGTGCTGTACCCATCCATGCCCGAACTCACCACAAAAAGTCGTGCTCCTTATGTTGAGGAAGGTTCATTTATTAATTATATACTTTATAAACCTTACGTTCACTATTAATCGAATATACTTCTAATACTATGCCAAAGAGTGCGTAAAATTAATGCTAATTACTGAATGAATGATTGCTAATCAAATACGTTTACCCCTCACCAAAACTCAAGTGGTTTGAATGACATGAATAGGTGATAGTTACACATTGATTGTATGTGCATGCAATTAATTATGCTATAGATGTATATTTACTTACATGTCATTCAATTTGATGTGCAGAGAAGGGTCCAAACGTCAGCAGTTCCTCGTTTGGCAATGGAGATATGGTGGAGTATAATGTTAAAAAGTTTACCGATTTGGGAAATTGGGATCCTTGAGCAAAGAGAAGGGTGGGTTGTGCAATTTGTTGTCTTAGGATACACTATCACTTTCACTATTGCATTACACTGAGCACTGGGTGAGTTTCGATTTGCAAGCTTTGGTTGCAAATTTAATCACATAGCAAGCTTTGGTTTGCATTTAGAAATATTAATTTCTGGAGAGTGGCAGACTTAGGCGGCTTCTCCGCTCAGAAATAATTTGTCCAGCTTTGGAAAAGACCCTCTCACTTGGTACGGAAGTAGCCACCACAGATAAATGTTTTTTAGCAAGCTCAGCCAGCCTCGGGTATATTTTCTCTCTCCCTGCCCACCACATGAGGGGGTTTTCTTTCCTTGGGATAAGTACCTCCTCTGAATACTGTCGTAATTCAATTAGCGCAGTAGTCTTTGGAGTGACAATTGCTAATGATCTCCTGCTTTCAAAATCCTGCCATATCAAATTTGATCTGAAGTCATATCACTGGAATCTTCCCCTGCTACCTCAGCTACAAGTTGTGTCCTCTGTGAGGTGATTAGTCCTGCAATATCATTTAAAACAGTGTCTTTGACTGCCTTCAACGCTGTGTCCTCTGGGAAGGCATTTCCCTTGAACCGGGGGTCAAGGAAGGAGGCCCATGAAAGCACAGGATGGAACTCTGCTCGGTGAAAACGTGTCGACATTGTCCTTAATAGCACATCTGCTAGCTGGGATGACTCTTCTGTTGTTGTTGAAGATTTTATATGGTTTATTGCAGCAATCAGCCCCCGAGCAAGCACAATAACTTTGGATACTGACACTACCTTTTCACCATCTAACTCAATTGTCACTTGCTCAAATATTTTAAGAAGGGAACATATCTCCTTCAAAGCACTCCACTCATGGTCAGTTAGGCTTTCCACAGGGTTGTGAAGTATTCCTAGAGTTGCCTCCAATGGTTCTTGAATCTCACATATTCGTTGGAACATGTAATATGTCGAGTTCCAACGAGTAATTACATCAATTTTTAATTTTCGTGGCTGTCGGTTTTCATCTGAGCTTGAGCTGTTAAGAGCTTTTCATTAGCTTGAGGGCTCCTATGAAAATGCTCCACAATTTTTTTCACCTTGTCATGCAATGATTTTATTGCTTTCAGGCCACTTTGAACAACAAGATTAATTGTGTGGGCAAAACAAGGTAGATGAGCCCATCCAGTCAGACGCACCGCTGCACTCATATTTGGTGCATTGTCTGTCACAATGGCATAAATTTTATCTTTGATACCCCATTCATTGGCAACTTACAATTTCGCCTGATAAATTATCTGCAGTGTGGCTGTTCTCCATTTTGAAGCACTCCAATAAGCAAGAGTAATTTCCCATCCTCCTGAAATGAAATGGGCTGTCACTGCCAAGTAGCTCTCATTCGCCAACGATGTCCACCCATCGGTAGTCAATGTAACAAATTGTGCAGAAGCCAAAATTGATTTACCAGGCAGAAGAGCCGGGCTTTGGCGAAGGAGGCACTTGACTTGGAGGAAATAACTCTGACGCTGGTACCATACGAAGACCTTAAGGCTATCTTGAGAAAGGTAGCCCTAGAAGAGTGGAAAGATATATGGATGAACGTAGGAAATAATAAACTGCGCGGGGTGAAATCGGTAGTGTCCGCGTGGCCCACATCCGCCAGGAAGAGCCGCCGGGAGGAAGTGGTCATCACACGTTTGAGGATAGGGCATTGCCCTTTGACTCACTCCTTTCTCTTCACCGAGGAGAAACGACCACCTCGCTGTGATGATTGCGACTGCCCTCTCAGCGTTCGGCATATCCTGACGGAGTGTGACAAATACCGATGCTTGCGTAGCAGGCTGCAGTTAGCGGGAGACATGAAGTCGATCCTAGGCGATGACTCAGATGTTCTCAACCGTGCTTTATCATTTTTAAATTTAACTGGCCTTTTTAAAAGTATTTTAAGGATGTAAAATTTATTTTAATTTTGACTAAGAGTACATGATAACAATTTTATTTTAATACCAATATATGTAAAATATATATTTTTTTTCTTTTTTTTTAATTTTTATAAACATGACGGGTAGTGGTGCAAAATGACCATGTTGTCGACGCACCCTATAAACCAAATACTACTACTACAGAACAGCACTTTCATACTTCTGAGGTAAGTGTCCTACTCAGCAAAGCTCGGCTGGGAAGCTTATATGTAGGTTCTAAGCCGGCCATAAGCTTAGTGAAGCCCTTATCTTCAACAATGGAGAAAGGCTGCATGTCCATGGCTATCATATTTAGCACTAAATCATTAATTTTTTTTTCTTATTAATTGGAATGGTCCTCACCAAGAAGCTAGATAATGATGACTGCCTGGCAGCATTTTGGGTTTGTACCTCAGGGATACTACTCACTGAAATTGATGTGCTCTCCAATGGGTTGCTCAGCACTGTAGAGGATGTCCGTGGGCTCTGGGAAATGACAGTCCTCACTGTTTCCTCTTCTGACTGCGGAGCACCTACTGGGGAACTTGCAGCTTTCTTGGTCCTATGTTCCTCTACCTTTACAGTTGGGTGTCTGGATCTTAAGTGCTTCGACAGGTTTGATGTGGTTCCACCCTTATAGGAGAGAGTTGCTTTGCAAAAATCGCATTTGGCTTTATCACTTGACAATGCTGTGAAATGAAGCCATATGGCACTTCTCTTCTGCCCTACCCTATTTTCCATATTTAAACAAAAAATTTTAGCAAAGATATTTCTCCTTGACTTAAAAGTTTTCTCTGGCAGGTCTATTCCCAACGCCTGATGCAGAGAGACTGAGCAGGGCTACCTAGGAAGATAAAGATGACCCTCTCCCTGCTCTCCCCCTTGGCTCTAACTTTCCTGAAACTCCATTATTGTAACTTTTTTCAATCAAACAAATACACAAGCGGTAGGAATATTCTCGAAACAATTGAGATATTGATTAATTGCCGAGAATAGATAACAGTCGACTCATTATTGTGAAACTGTCTCTCATATCAGCTGTCAAGAGAACGCTTTGTACAAACAATGGTAAAAAGGATCGGAGGGCATATTGCTCTCCGTCTCTTTGAAACTGGGAGTTGTGGAAGGGAAGGGTCGCGGGGACGTCTTTATGGCCATCGTTGATGGAGGAAGGTCGGGGGAGGCATCTGTTTTCGGTCACTTTCGACTGAAAGCGTACTCTGCATCTACCCTGGGGTGGCTCGAAGAAAGGTCCCCTCCGAGGTTAGGTTGCTTATCGGTGCTTTCCCCCAGCAGAGCCAAGAGTGGGGGCTTCTTTCCCCCTTCAGGGATGTGGGCTACATCCATGCCGAATTTCGTATGAGGCGTTCTTTTGCACAATTTTATTAACATAGATTACTTATGAATTGTACAACTAAACATTTAATTTGTAGGTAGAGTTCTAAATAGTTTATCGCGGCATCGTGAAAACTAGAGGGATAATTATAGTCAGAGGAGGTAATAAATGCATACATGAAAGATTAATTTTTCACCGTTGTTAACGTGCGCTACCATACAAAATGGTTATGTATCGGCCCAACACCACTATATCTACCTTAAATGGTGTTTTCGGGAATTACTCCGTCACAACAAAGATAATAATAATGAGGTTCACCATTTGTCATACTGTAGCGGATGCATGTAATAAGTTATATAGGAAAATGGATACAAAATGCATACTCACAAAAAATTTTCCCTAAGGGGAAATTTATTCCCTAGCACATCCTCAATGCTGTCTCAATGGGGTAATCTCTAGTTAATTCATAAATGCTGGAGAGACTGGGCACTCGTGCCAATCACCACCAATTTCCAACTCGACCGAGTCCGGGTCGCAAGTCTCCTTATAGACCGCCAGCCGGCCAAGATGGCCGACCTAGGCATAATAAGGAGGCAGTACGGTCCGTGATGGACGGTCGGCGAGATTGGCAGCGGTTGGCACGAATCTCCAGGACGCCACACGCATCGGATCCTTTATTAAGGACATGTACAGGTTACAATAAACATCGTCATCAAAAATAAGCCCTTTTCCCTTCAAGAGGGCGGCTAACACAGCCTTGTTGTCAGTATAGATAATCAGATTGAGAAACATGGGTGAATTTGCAAACAAATAAAGTGCGCCACGTAGGGCGGCCGTTGCTTCGGCGAAGTAAATGGGAAGTTCATGGGGGAGACGTTGAGCATATTCTAAGTTCAGAGCAGGACAGACCACAGCCCATTGCCAGGGTGTGGCATCCACGTAAGCCTCAACTGACATAGAGAAGGAGGAGAGATGACGGACACGAGAGAATATACCCTCGTTATAAAACCTAGTAAGCCAGGTTACACGTCGTTGGTAGACGTGGGAGATAAGAAAATACGGTAATCGTAGCACATAACATGTCCAGGAAACAAATCCGGCAGCTTTAGGTAAGTCTAAAGCCCGAAGGCGGGGGATGATGGAGATGGTGAAGTGGAGTCTAGCAAGGGCGGCCGGAGTGAATCGTAGTGTCGAAGCACTGGTGTCAATATTGACCCCGAGGTATAAAATTTGCTTTCGGGGCTGGAGCACAGACTTGTCATGATTAATGGTGATGCCAAGGTCCTCTTCCAGAAATGGAAGGATCCGAGACATTTTCGAAACGCTGTCGGAATGAGAGGGAGAAAGAACCACCAACCAGTCGTCCAGGTAAGGTATTATAGTGACACCGAACTGCGTGAAGGTTTCGAGGGCGACTGCCCTGGCCCAGCGTTGCATAATTGCGTAGCGAGGCAGTGTCCCATCGGGAGACGGGAGAAGGAGAAGTAGCGTTTGCCCGCCCGGATCCCGTAGAAGCGACGATGGTCAGGATGGATGCGTAGCTGGAAGAATGCGTCCCGTAAGTCCAGTTTGCACAAGCAGGTACCACTGGGAATGGCGGCGACCGCCAGGGCCGCGTCCTTGAGGCGGAAGGCTGGCTTCCGATAGTAGGGTGTCCAAGGTGAGAGGTCATGAATCAAGCGGACACCGCCCGAAGATTTGGGTATTAGAAACACACGAAAGGCACACGTGGGGCGTTGCCGCGTCAAAATGCCCCGGGTCACAAGACTATCGAGATATTGGAGCAACTCCTCACTGTTGCCCGAGTCATGGAAAGGCATTGGAGAACCTTCAGGTCGGGGAACATTGGCGCCACGCACTACCAACTCCAGCACAGAAGGGTCTTGGTACGGATAGGGCTTTACGGCCGGGAGAAAGGTCATATCAGGAGCCACGTGTGTCGGTTGGAGGTCCGGTTGTACTACCAGCTTTTCCCAGGGAAGCATCCCCGGCTCGTCGGGAGGAGGAATGAAACCGAACCCGGGACCACCGGAGGGCATTTCGGTCTCATCTTCGGTGTCCTGAGTACGGACCGTGTCTGCTAGGGAGGACGACGTTCGTGAGGAAGAGGAAGAGACGGAGACGTCATCCTCATCTGAGTCCGAGTCCTGGTCGGGATAGGTGATGGAGTCGCCTGGCTCACCGGAATCGTGCCAGCGCAGGAGGTCGCCGAAGAGGGCATCGTCCTCTGCAGCCTCCTCCATGAATTCCGGTGGGCCAGGAGACGGAGGGCCCGGCAGGTGGAGCAAGGGCGGAGTAACACGCGTCGACGCGGGGATCGGCGAAGCCGGATCACTAGCGGCGGCGGGTGCTGCTGACGGAGCTGGAGGCGCCCCTCCTGCGGCCCCGACCTCGGGAGGGCTGCCTGCGAGGACGCGGGTAGAGCCCTTGGGGAGGCAGCTCCCGGACGATCTCCCGAATCACCGTCTGTGAGGTGGATGGAAGCGAGGCCGGGAGCCGAAGGACCTCGTTTGGGGTCTGAAGCCTCGAGGCCATCTCCCAGCCATGAAGAGCTGCTACGGCCAGGATGTGGGCACGGTTGTACACTAAAGATTTAACCGTACCTGGTAGATGTATCCACTCGGCTGCCACTGCCAGAAGAAGAGCGATTTCGTGGCCGTCCCGTCTTGTGAGTTTGTTGGAAGACTGGGCGCCTTTGAGGACGAACAGAAGCTCTAGGCATTCTGCGTCCGGCGGAAGGTCGAGATAGCTGGCAGGCCTTTCTGGTCGGAGGTCGGCAAACCGGCGGTCGGGCAGCACAGAGGTGATGGAGAGCGCCGAATGCTGAGTAGCCGATGGCTGAGTGGCCTGGGAGACCAGAGGCTGGGATACTGGCTGGAAGCCGAGTTGCGTGAGAGCGGCCGAGCCCGGCTGCGCCGAGGAGATTGGCGGCGAAGGAGTGGGTCGGCTGATGGTCTCTATGGCTCGGAGAATAGAGGCAACCCAAGGGGGGTTATCCTCCGTAGAGGCGATCGAGCTCGGTCCTGCACGCGGTGGTGAGGCGCCCGAGGTGCCAGCCTCCGGGCTGCGGTGGCGTCCCTTCTTCTGTGGCTTGGGCGGCATGACGGAGGAGATATTGGAGAGGGTATCGAAAGGAAGCTCAACTCAGTCAGCGATATGGTAGCCGGAAGCCAACAAGGTGTCGTGCACCGAGATCGCCAGGACCAGTATAGGGTCGCCTGAAGGTCTCAGGGAGACCAGGTCCAGTATAGGGCGCCTGCGGGTGCAGGGCAGCGCGGCGGGCGCAAGGCCGTAGCCTGGATGCCAAAGGAAGGCGGTGCCGTAGGTGGTGCAGTCTCAGGGTGTGGGTGTCCCCACGCAGTTACGTCGGTGCACTATGCGAGATAGCGCGCCCGGAAATCGAGAATGCTCGCACAGGAGGATTGCTCGAAGAGAGACTGGGCACTCGTGCCAATCACCACCAATTTCCAACTCGACCGAATATAGTAACGTAAGAATGCTTCATTAAAATACAATTCAGGATAAAAATGGAAAATTTGTAATATCTAAACTCATATATTTTTAGTTTGACTGGTGATGAAGCAGTAATCCGGTAGATCCTAATATGGACTTATATTTCATCATTTCACGATTTTTATAATTATTTTTCATACTAATCAATTTTTCAAGTTTGGCGCATCCTTTTGAATATTCTAAACGAACTAACTCAAGATTATAAACGATCTCATTCGACGTACATACATATCATTGTTTAACTGAATCGGAATAATTGCTCGAATCTGGCTTCCCAAAACGAATCCAATTATTCATTCGAATCCACCAACCCAAACGAGTACAATTATTTGTTCCAAGTCAACGATCCAAACGAATCCAACGGGCACAAAAATCCTATTTATCATTGTTTAATCGAATCCGATTACTCATTCCAATCCAACTACCCAAACGAATCCAAAGAATAAGTACAACCTACTTCACTGAATATCCAAACGAATCCAACGAATAGGTACTACGTACTTGACTGAGTACCCAAACGAATCCGATTACTTTCGAATCTCGGTACCCAAACGAATCCAGTTACCCAAACGAATCCAGGTACCCAAACGAATCCAACGAATAGGTACTACGTACTTGGCTGAGTACCCAAACGAATCCGGTACACAAACGAGTCCGATAGTTCACTCGAATCCAACTGCCAAAACGAACCCAACGAGTAGTTACTCGAATGAATCTGAATGCTGTGCCGGAATCCTACAAGTAACGAAATGTAGTGAGTAACGAATAGATTTCACAATCAGTACTCGCTACTTCGGATCTGGGTGAGTAACGAATAGTTACTATTCGCCCATCACTACTTGTTACCATGCCTTCCGTTGACAAATTGTTGCTATCCGCTTTTCAAGTGCCCTTAGCCTCTATGATTTTATCCGATGGATGGTAAAATGTTATAACCTCTTCGATGGATTTAAGTGGTAGACATAGGATGCACTAGGTCCGCCACTAGCTGTGTTATAGCAGTTTGTTAATGTTTGTTTAGATGTTAATATATTAAGGATATCCTTGACCACCATGTTTATTTCTGCTACATCTCTGGCCAACTTTGAGCAACAGCCTGAAAAAAGTTCTACACCATTAAAATGTAGTTTTCAGCCCTGATATAGTTCAGTAGTTCTTTCCACAAATAGGTTTTCGCATTATCCCTTCATTAAAGTAATCAATAGGCATTTACATTTAAAGTTGCACTTTGGATGTCCTAGTTTTCTAAATTTCTGTGTCATCATTGGGAAACTACACGATATAATAATTTGAGCAGCCACCTGCTTAGGAGAGAACAAAATTCTTTTAGTGCGATACACCAATACATTGGACTTCTCAACATGATTTCCCCGTGAAAATGTATCAGTGAAAAAAATAGAAAGAAATCCACATCTCATCTACATCTACGTCATACCCTGCAAGCCACCCAAAGGGTATGTGGCAGGGAGTGCTTCCACACCAGGCATGCATGAATTACACGGTAGAACACCGTAACTACATTGAAACCAGCGCACCACACATGCAACGCGCCAATTAAAAATCAACTAACCAAGAAACATTCTATCGTCAATCGTTCCAGCATGCAAGGGATACAAAGACTACGACGACAGATTCAAAATATCATGCATAAATAAGAACGTAGAGAATATAAAGAGAAAGATCTACAGTCTAGCTAATGTCACTATTTGCACTATACATGACGACGATCACAGCTATGTGTCTATTGTGGTCCCGAATGGTACGCGGAAAAAATGACATTTTATACCTATCGGTTCTACAATCTATCTCTCTAATTTTATTGGCGCGATCTAATCTGCTGTAGTACGAGGGGGTTAATGGTATGTTTTCTACGTCGTCAGAGAAATGTTTTTCCTGAAATTTAGTTAAGAAGTTAAGCCTATAATTTAATCTACGCTGTGATAGCGATTCCCATCCCAATTCTTCTAACAATCTAGACACAGTACTTAACTAATTATAGCATTGTTTAACAAACGTAGCTCCTCTTAAATAGAATGCAATTGGCATTATCTCTGAGGTGGCTGAAGAGTTAGATCGTTATCACCTTATGTTACATGCAAACCTCATATTCGATGCAATGCAGTCAAAAAAGTGTAAGGCAATCAATAGTTATCATTATTCGTCTAGTATATGAATTTAAGCACTTGCAAGGAACAATGACATAATATCGCATTTATTTACTCAATATATGATAAATAATGAATTAAACTTTTTAAGTGCCAACGATTCCTCACCTTGATTATGTAGTATGTGAGGAGATCACCTCTGTCACCACCTCATTACTGTAAGTCACTTCACCCTCTTCTCTTTCGCGATAATCTTCGCTGATGTGACGATTGGAGGTGGCGTTATGGTAACGCGCCAAGTGCCCGTACACTCCGCAACGATGACATTGAGCCTCTTTGGCCCAACACGACGCTGGAGTATGTTGTCCGCTTCCACACCTCATGCACCTCCGATCAGCTGGGCTGCGGTTGTTACGCTGCCCTTGACTGCTACCCCGTCCGAAGTCTCGATCCCGGGACCCTCCTCGGCCCCTCGAAAGTGTCCGTCCCCTCTCGCTGCCCCTGCGGGAGCTGTAGTCCTTCAATTCACGCCTGGAGGGCGGGAATCCTTCCCCGTCGTAGACATTCTGCCAAGTTCCTTGCCTGTGGCTGCTCCCTCCGCGATTTGAAGGCGGGAATCCTCCCCCACCATAGTCCCTCTGTCAGGCTACTCTGCTTCTTCCGCGCTGATGACAAACTTTGTTTATGGCTTCCGTAGCTCCCTCTGCATTACCTGTGTTAGGGATAACTTTCTGTAAGGCCTCTATTTGTCTCTCAAGACCTTCTTGCTAGTAAACAACTGACCAAAAGGTATTACCATGGAAGAAGATAGGAAGCGCAACTCCCATAAGGACCATGGTAATATGATAACAGTGCTGCACTCTAGCGGCCAGAAGGCACCTAGTTTGCACTTTCGGCGCCAAATTTGAATTCGTGACTCGTCCTATGCAACATAGATGCCCTCATACGCAAATTTTAAACGGCATATAAATGTCCATGCTGAAAATCAAACAAAATAACTGTTCTAGAAATATTCAGCGACCATACCAGTAAAAATCAATTCAATGCAGGTTAGATGGGATCAATCAGAATAAACTTGTGCCAGAAAAAAGCTTTTATTAACATAATAAATGCACATCATTATAACGAAGTAGGGACATGACTCATGAACCCTTTCTCTGAACAATAAGTTTACCCAGAATTAAAAAAAATTAAGGTCATACAAGTGTTATCCAAAACAATGTATTTCTACAATCAATTAAGGCTATGAACACCACAGACTATTTAAAAATTCCATCTATTGATACAAGTAATTACATTAACCATGAGATGAACTCTATCATCCATTCTCTCTAGTACTATTCAAAGGACCCAGAATTACAAGCCAGGACAAGCCAGTGACACCTAGGCAAAATAAAATAAGACACTACAGACTACTTACTAATTCCATCAACTGAATTAAATAATTACATTAGATGAACCAAGTCATTAAATATCTCTCTCTAGTACCATTCAAAGGACCCAGAATTACACCAATCAATTAATGTCATGGACAAGCCAGTGAAATCTAGGCAAAATAAAGAAAAGACACTACAGACTACTTACTAATTCCATATACTGAATCAAATAACTACATTAGATGCACTAATTCATCAAATAACTATCTTAAGTACTATTCAAAGAACCCAGAATTACATCAAATACTGTCATGTGGAATCTCTTGAAATCTACGCATAGTATCAAAAATGACACTACTACTTGCTAATTCCATCTACTGAATCAAGTAATTTCATTAGTCGTGAGATGAACCAAGTCATCAAATGTCTCACTCTAGTACCATTCAAATGACCATAATTACATCAATCAATTGATGTTGTGGACAAGCTAGTGAAATTTTGGCAAAATATCAGAGAAGACACTACAAACTACTTGCTAATTCCATCTACTGAATCAAGTAATTACATTAGTCATGAGATGAACTAATTCATCAAATATCTCTCTCCAGTGTTATTCAAATGACCCAGAAGTACAACAATCAAGTAAGGTCAAAAGGTGTACACGAAAACTACAATCTTGAGAATTTAGTAATAGTAAGATTTAAGGACTAAATAAAGTATTAAAATGAAGCACAACCCCAGAAATTACAACAGTTATGACATAAAGCCATAAATTTTCAACAATACTACCCAGAAATACAACAATCAAATTTTGATAAATAGCATATGAAAATTACAATCGATGACAATTTACAAGAATGTACATCAATTCAGATAGTCAGGCCAAAAAATTTGTGACTTCACCTCCCTTGATCGAGGAAGCGAACTCCCCAAAAGATTCTCAACTTCACATATATTTTTAGGAGCAAGTCCTTTACTATTTCGCAAGGCTGTGTGAATGAGGCATACCGCTTACTTGTCCTGGCAATTGCATTTTTAATAAAAGCCCCCAAACATTTTTTGTGGGCTGATTCAATAAAAATTGCCTGAAAGATAGTTTCCCACTCCCTAACCAGTTGAAATATCTCATTTGTAGCTGAGATTAATTTACCTCCAACCTCAGCTCTGCCCTTCATATGCAAAAAAATCTCGTGGCCAGCTGGAAAACGTACTGAAGGACTTTTCACCATCGCCTCCTTGCAATACGAACAATCATGGTGCTTCATGAACACCTTACAAAGGAAGCCAGATGCGTAATAAATAACATTTAATTCATCTACATCTAGCACAGTACTAATATTAAGGTCACTAAAATCTACTGCCACCTCTGGTTGGGACACAGTGCTACTCTTAGCAAAGTGCTACTCTTATCAAAATCACTAATCTTAACTCAGAAAGTCTCTAAGTCTAACTCACAGTTACTAAAACTAGACAGTTTTGAAATAGATGTCAGTAAAAGGTGCTTATACCCCTTTCCAAACTGCATTACTGTTGGATCATCATTACACCCATGTTGTTGTCGGACCACAGAAAACAAGTTTTCCAAGGCATCCTGGTTCAAAACTCCGGTACATACCTTTGGGATGCCACACTGATCCTTTAAGTCATCAAAAAATTCAAGCAAATAACTAATGCTATGAATCCACCCAGTCAAGGATGGTGGTTGCCGCCTACATCCCAAGAAGTGACTGCTCTCCAGCTGCCTTTTGGCATCCAGTAGAAACTCAACATTGGGTGTGTCACGTCCCATGGCATACCGATATTTATTTGGATGAGAGAGACTTTGTGTGCTGTTAAATGTATCAAATGATTTGTCCATGAATTCAAAGAAATTGGCTTTGTGCACAGCTTGGCCTGGTAACTTACTCATAGCAATGAATGCTGACATGGCAACACTTACGCTATTACTAAACACTTGAGATGCCAACTTAACTTTCATTTTCTTAAAAGCCTTGACATCCACGTGGAACTTTGTTATCTTAGGCATCATCTTTAGCTTGAGAGGATCAGTCAGTGCAAACAAGCTCCTTAGATGACACCATTGGACTAAATTACCATTAAAATTAAAGTCATAACGAGAGAGGTTGTTCCTCATACACTTTAATAGGTGAGGGGGGTCAAACATAAAAAAGATTTTCTCACCTTCAAAAATAAAGAAAGGGGCCTCCTGAGTTACCCCAAGATCTTTCTTTAACTTTAAATTATGAGGTCCCTGGGCACACAAAATGACCTTAACCTTAAAATTAATTTCACTAACTCTACGAATACATTCTAAAATTATATTTTGTAGCACATCTGCACCGGTACTGTCATGAGTTATCCCGTAACCAATGCACTGTTTCCACTTCTTGGTAATACCCTTAACCATAACAACTAAGCACTGATTCCCAACCGTGGAGTGCACACCATCAGCATAATCATAAAAACCTAACACTCTATCAACACTAGGATCATAAAATAAATTCTCTCTAATAGCTACTTCATCAAAAACCACAGGTACAAGTAAGTCAGGTCCTGTTAGGTTATTGGCATGCGCCTCTAGTGCCACCATGGCATTATTGTCAATGCCTGGAGTCACTACAACCTTCTTCTGCCAGCTGAGCAATGACCGCACTGACGGAAGACAAAGGGTTTTCTGTAGGAACCTATAAGCTCTAGGTCCATGGTAATACAAACTAAGAACAAAGTCCTTCATGTAGGATGACCAACGCCTACCATATTTGCCAACTTGGCTTAACCTTAATTGGGCCATCAATAGTTTGTGAGCTGAGGTTGGGATGTACTTCTAGGCTTATTTTAGCCAGTTGTCTCCTCTTTAGTTTCTCCTTCTGGGCCTTCTTTTTCCTTTCCCGGAAAAGGTTACTGCGAAGCCGGGCAATAGACCGTCAATAGTAAATAATGCGCTTTGCAGTCCGTGGGGTTGGTTGGCACCGAATCCCAGCGCTTTCTGCTCCCTTGGTATCTACAAGATAAAGAAAAATCTAAATGACTCCATTGGAATGGCAATACTTGGTGATTTAAGGAGGAACCATCATTTCAGGCATGCCCGAAAACTCCCCTCATTTTGACATATGTTATTGCTCATCATTTTTCCTATCGAATAGTGCAAAAATATTACCATGTCACCGGCCATTTAACAAAGATATATGGATTTGAAAATGTTGGATGTTCACGTTGAAATACACTGTCTTTATGGGAGAATGATGACCTTCCCTTGTAAAACTTTTTTATCTCAAATTTGGCCCGTAATATGTCGTTGAAAAATAAGCACAACATAGAATATACGTCGACGCCTACTATATATTTTTTTCAGAAGGGGTTACCGATATTTTAACGTCAGTACTTAAGTTTAAAAAACATACTTCCGGTTTTCTACTGAGCGAGCAGCCATTATGCTGCGGGGGTAGCGGCAACGTTGCGAAGTACAGGGAGGTAAAATATGAATAGCGATATTGAACCTGTCGACTGCTTGCTCATAAAAAAACTCTTATATTTTCAAATTCAATTCAGTTCTTTGAGTATGATCTTACTGCATTGCACAAAATAAAAGCTGTGTAATTGGCTCCATGGTGGACTATGTGTATCGCAGTGTTCGTAGTCATAGTACTTACGTTCGTAGTATTAAGTCGTCGCCTACGTCTTTTTTTAAATTGGTTACTGTGCACTCATTGTTTCATTTTTATACTGGAATTTACCTTTACAACTGATAACAAATCGCTTAATTTAAAACTGTGTATTTATAATTGTTTGGAGGATTTGAAGTTAATCAGCCACAAGTCACATGTGAACGACTTGGGTTTGGGATAATGGTCTTGATAAGTGTCAAAAACTAGGAATAGCAGATAGCCTTGAGAAGTAACCGTTGTACTTACTTTCCTATGCAGTATCGAATTTTGGAATGGTTTATGGTCACACATTTATAGTGCGGATACATGAAATGCGGGTGTTGATACTATTGCATGTACATTGATGACTTTTACGTGCGTAATTTATCGCTTATAATCCCAGTATAGTAGAATTATTTTTCGGGGTCATTCTCCTACACATTAATTAAACAAATATTGAATTCGCCTCGAAACGTGCTTAAAATAATACACTCAAACCAAAGCCGAAGTCATTCATTGTTCCGTAATTGTAAAATCTTTGTTAACTTGGGATGGCAATTCTCACAGCAGATGAAATCTAAATTATCTGCGTGGCTCATGAAATAGGAGTGAAATTGGAATGCGAAAACAATGAAAAGTATGCAAACTTAGTAAAAAAAGGCTATGATAGCCCCTTTTCAGTAGATAAACATTGTAACGATTTATTGCAATTGTTTTAACATAATGGAAATCAATTCCATGAACGGTAATTGTGGGCTAACTTCCATTTCCTTATAAGTCACATGCACCAGTTTCCGACAAGAGACACTTACGCACATGATTTGCATCTTACCTCTGTCAGTAAATACCCTCCTGAGTTCACCTTATGTTGTAAATTAATACCTTTTGTAACTAGGACAAATATTAAGAAATGCATATCCCTATAAGTACTTGTTCAGTGGTACATGTAAAACACTAATAAATTGACATATTGTTGACATAGACATATTATTCAACAATTGATTCTTACCACCTAGCTGTCTTTAACACTAAACATGAAAACTGGATCATAAGAGATATCATACTAAGCATTAACCACGCATTACACCATCAATCACCATAAAAATTTCAAGTATGTACCTAATAAATAAGAAAAATTATCAAGTACACTGTAGTATGGTGTATAGCATGACATGGTAGATAATCACACAATGGTACTCTTACAGAAACAGTTACAGAAATTGCAACTTAATGAATACACTGCAAACAATCTCACAATATTTGTAATTACCTGAATTTGCTCCAAGGTAAAGATAGACATGATGTGGATTCAATAACTGAAATACAGGATGCAACTCACCATCTTGTGTTGTGACCGCAGTTTAAGCAGCATAAGCATTTACAAAGGGATTTTTTTCCAAAGGAATAAACCATAAAATGTTTACAAAACTATTTATTCTGTTGAACATTTTTTTACAACAGCTTGACACAATTTATTTATAATAGCAACACTTCTTGTCACCTTCCTCTTTAAAAAAAGATCTTTCAATCCTTCCTCACCACTTGCCCTACAAACATCTCTCAAATAGCCAAAGCTAAGTCCTTGATCAGCAATTCTGCTAATCATATATTGGGATATTCCCATTTCCCTGAGTTTTGCCTGACTGCAAAACACAGACTTCCTTTTCACCAAAAACTCACTCCTCTGAATGAAAGAACCTAGTGAAAAGCTAGCTTTAATAAGAAGGTCACTAGGTACGTACAATTTTGACATCAGCATTTTTAATGCTAATGCATCACTCACTGCATTATGGGGATCAAAGGACACTGACTCCCCTAAAATGTCTTTTACAAGACATTCCTGCCGATAGGACTGCCTACCAGGGAGAAGCTTTATAAATATGGGGCAGCTATCCATGAACCCCACGACAACAGACATAAAGTCCTCCAACATGCTGACCTTCTGCATAGCTGCCACAACCATCCTAGCATCAAAATTGACGTTGTGGCCAACCAATAACGCACCCTTCTCATACTTCGACAAAAATTGTATGAAGGCCTTCAGCCCCTCAGCAGCACTATGGTGCACAAGCTTTTTCCCTCCACGCCACATTTCCCCATCCCTCACACTTATGCCACTTAAATCACTCACCCGCTCAGGAATAGGCCCTGACGGTTTAATATATATAGAGAATTCTGATTCTCCCACAGCACCTACCTGAATAATTTCGGAGGAACTACACAGGCCTGTGGTTTCCACATCAAATATGATAGCGCAATACTCCCCTGTAATAGGGACAAGCACTTGGGGTGATATGTGAGTGACATCACCATCCATACCCATCCCACTTCTATAAGATTCCCCTTCCCGAGCTTCCTGGCCCTTCACAGTTATTCCCTTCTTTAGGCTATTGAAAAGTCTCCTCCTCTTGAAGCCCAAACTCTTCTTTTTCTCCACTAAGGCCATTCTCTCCTGTGCAAGCCAACGCCTGTGCTTATGTGTGTTGGACCCTGTAGATACAGACAGGGACTTCTTTACAACTACCACATACCCAACACCAACATTCTTCTGGCAAACTGCTGCTGCGACTCTGAAATCATTTGATTCCGAGGAGCCATAATGCCTGGACTTAAGGGCTTTGCTGGCTACAATGGCATTGAAGCTTTCATTATAACACATTATCGCAGCCCGAGCAAATCAACTGCTGCGCGAGGAAAATCACATCGACAATTCTGCTTCCTTCAACTGTGATATTGTTGACATTGGTAACTTCTGACTCCGCCCGCGCCGGGCCAATCTTCAGGTTTTCAAAACGTTCGGTTTTCTTTGCATTCACAAATCTGCCCTTGTAACGAGCTTGGCGACTATCCATTTCACGAAATGGATTCAATCGATTAAAATATGATGATTGGGAAGAGTGATAGTGAAAACTGTGAAGGGATGAAGTTGAGAAAGAGACTAATACCACGACCAAATGATTGAAATGAAAAATAAAGGGTGATAAAAATAAAGATATGGACGCAATAACTTATGCGCAAAGAAACTCTCTTGAACACCTCAAAAGCCAAAGCACCAAGCTAGAACACTCTGAGCACGTTGTAACAAGCAAAACAAGATACCAAAGGGCGCGTTGCAATGTCGCAGTGAACTGTTCACGCAATCTCAATCATCTCAATGTTGCCAAGTATTTCTGTCATAAGTTTTTATTGCATTATATTTCAAAATTAAACCTTAAATACATATTTTGAACTATTTTTCACCTGAAAATATTTTTTCCCTGTCCTCAATTCATTAATTATTCTTGACTTTAATTGTTAAAGTAATATCTGCTACTGCTGAAGTCAGCAACTGCTACAGCGGAACTCCTCGCAATAAAAATGGCTCTAGGAGGGATAGAAGGAAACAGTGGCTCCTTCGTCATATGCTCGGACTCTCTTAGCGCCCTGAACTCCATTTCTAGTTTTTCTTCAATGCACCCGATCGTTCAAGATATACAAACTGCTTTGATATCCCTTAGCAGAAGGGGAATATATGTATCATTCCTGTGGGTCCCAGGGCATGTGGGTATCCCTGGAAATGAAAGAGCGGACGCTTTGGCGAAGGAGGCACTTGACTTGGAGGAAATAACTCTGACGCTGGTACCATACGAAGACCTTAAGGCTATCTTGAGAAAGGTAACCCTATAAGAGTGGAAAGATATATGGAGGAACTTATAAAATAATAAACTGCGCGGGGTGAAATCGGTAGTGTCCGCGTGGCCCACATCCGCCAGGAAGAGCCGCCGGGAGGAAGTGGTCATCACACGTTTGAGGATAGGGCATTGCCCTTTGACTCACTCCTTTCTCTTCACCGAGGAGAAACGACCACCTCGCTGTGATGACTGCGACTGCCCTCTCAGCGTTCGGCATATCCTGACGGAGTGTGACAAATACCGATGCTTGCGTAGCAGGCTGCAGTTAGCGGGAGACATAAAGTCGGTCCTAGGCGATGACTCAGATGTTCTCAACCGTGTTTTATCATTTTTAAATGAAACTGGCCTTTTTAACAGTATTTTAAGGATGTAAAATTTATTTTAAATTTGACTAAGAGTACATATTCAGAATTTTATTTTAATACCAATATATGTAACATATATTTTTTGTTTTATAAACATGACGTGTAGTGGTGCAAAATGACCATGTTGTCGACGCACCCTATAAACCAAATACTACTACTACTACTGTTTTATAAACATGACGTGTAGTGGTGCAAAATGACCATGTTGTCGACGCACCCTATAAACCAAATACTACTACTACTACTGCTGAAGTCAATATAACCTTTAGTTTACATTAGGAGTGTAAAAGTTTCGTTTTGCACATTTACCATGATATCTTACCATTATTTCTTCTCAATAGCTCTAAATAAATATAAGCAAGCATTTTAAATCTGAATTAACTCATCAACTCAAATAATGTTTATCATATGAAAACAGTATTTCGAAGCGCAGGTTCCTCCTTAACATAGAAGCTTAGGGAAAATAATTAGTACACTGAAATCAATTATAAATTAAGTTAACTTTGGCCGAAACCAGAGGCTAGAATAGTGACAAAGAATTTGCTGATGGAAATAAGCCTCAAATAATTTAGCTATGAAGAAACTGCGTCAAAATCGGATATTAAGATACTGAAGAACAACAAAGGACCGAACTCTGCAAACACATTGACTTAACAGTTCCAGAATCGCGTTACCCACCCAAATTTAAATGTAAATAGCTGTTCAGATATCTTATCTACTCAGTTTTGGCAGCCAAATGCCGAGCACGATACCATTTTTCACGCACAGATGACCGCTCGCGGCGCTCGCTTTATTTCCCCAATTTACGATATAAACCGTGAGATTACAGCACTTGTGTTGATTTGGAGACAGCCACTAACGTTTTGTTCGCTAAAATCCTCGATGAACTCAATACATCCACAATAAAGCCACGAAAGACCAGATTTCAACGGTTTTGCATAGGATCACCCTATTTTTTTCATAATCACATGGCTAAATGCGCAAAATTCGGCGTCAATTCACCCCGTTGGAGAGAGCTTCAAATCTACCCGTGGCTAAAACTAATATATGCACATAAATGTTAACTTACGTGGTGTACTCGGGGCAGGTGTTTCCGACTCAAAAGCGGAATATCCAATATTTTGACGTGGCGACAATGCCGACGTTGAAGCCTGAGTTTCTGAGTCAACGCTGAAACTCGGCTCTTCTTGGAACTCCGACTCGTAAACCACCGCAGTTCCAACTGCAATTAAGATGAAATATTTGAGACAAAAGTAGCTATCTAGAAAACAGACAAACCGAAATAGCTAATGAAATGATGAACTTACCACAGTTAACGGGCTCTAGTTGCAGCACTCCTTCCTGCACTGGGGGACCTGATTCACGATAGCAAAAAAGAGGCATATATTATTAACAAAGCCATTCTTTCCGATGGGTAATGATTTCCAGTCCGACTGGGGAATGGGAGTTACGATTTACTAATGCTGGTTTCGTGAACCATCTCAGGAAAAATATTAGTAACACTAAATACATAGACAACTTAATTACCGAAAACACACATTTCAACATTAATATAAGCATCAATATAATGGATGTCTATGGATATCAACTTACCGCACAAGACGAGGTTGTACTCCAGCTGCGACGGCATGGCATCCTTTGTTAGGATCACACATGGCGTCGTTGACCGAAAATCAGAGTTCGTGAAGTGGTCGCTGCAAAGACGCAAATTCTTCTCATCCTTTTCCATTAAATCTTCGCGAAGAGCGAATTTCAGCCATTCCATTGCCCTGTAAATGCAGTTACCTGAGTTCACAAGTCTGGGAACCACACAACTTGCACTATAAAGTTTTGGGAAATGATAGAGCAATTACCTTGAATTTTCCTTGGCAGGAGCGTACGGGTTTGGTGGGGTACGAGGAGGGTACGGGTTTGGTGGGCCCGTGCATCGAAGATCCAACCCGAAACAGAGAACCACCTCTAGGGTGCTATATCCCCTAAAGGTAGCCCTGGCGACCGCACCGGTTTGCGGTGTGGCGTCCCGAATGTGTGGCTCCATGGTGGGTGGGGAGCCCGGGGGATGAATCAAGTTTAGGCATGGCGGATAATATCCTTCCACCACCTAAAAGATCCCGTCCGGAAACGGGCGGGGGAGGCAATGTTCCCGGCGCTAGTCTGCGCTACTTAGTGATGAGGTGCCAAAAGGAAGGGGAGAGCCTGAAGAAGGTGTCTCCCTTCCTTATTCGAAAACTATTGTCTGGTTTAGTTCCTGGGGAACTAAAATCCGCAAAGAAACTTCGCGACGGCACACTGCTCATCGAAACGGCAACGAGGGCTCAAAGCGATAAATTATTGCTTTTAGAAAAGTTAGGCGAAATATCCGTTAAAGTGGAGGTGCACCGCACGTTGAACACCTGTCGGGGAGTGATCAGTCACTACGACCTTTTGCATGTTGAGATCGACGAGATCAAGCGGGAGATGGCCTCTCAGGGGTGGCCTCTCATCTATGCTGACTCTGGGGAGGCACCCCTCTCTACCCGCCACGAGGTACTCATGTGCAACTATGTCGCAAAAGTCTTGTCAATGAAGAACCACCCATGTTTTAACGCAATTTTTAACCCACGGTTTTTAGATGTTTTTAACCGCAGGACAAAGGCAACCAAGCCATTAAGCGTGCGTTTTAAGGAATATATTGACAGCAGTGGCATTGTTTTACCTAACGTGTACCCCTCAGGGTACTCCAAACATCCATTTTGGTCACTATCACAACCGGTGTGTAATTCCGAGCTCCTCCGCTGCAGTAAATCTTTGACCACACCTACGGAGTATCAGCAACTATTTAGAGAAATCCTGGAAAAGTACTCAGACTTCACTGCCATTTACACGGATGGGTCGAAGTCAAACACCTCCTGCGCATGTGCAGTTGTGTCTCCTCATCATGGCGTCACGAAGGTGAAACTTAACTCACTCTGTTCAGTCTTCACTGCGGAACTGTATGCCATTAAGACGGCGCTCCACGGAATCAAGAATGGAAATGCCGCCTACCTCATATGCACGGACTCCGCTGGTAGCCTCCGAGCCATTTCCTCCTTTTCCCCACGAAACCCTCTGGTCCAGGAAATACAACTTGCTCTCTCATCCCTTGGTGAGAAGGGAATCAAAGTCTCTTTTATCTGGATCCCTGGTCATGTGGGGATAAAGGGTAACGAAGAAGCCGACCTAGCCGCCAAAAGTGCCCTGAATGTACCTGATTCCGAAGAAACTCTGATACCCGCCGAGGATCTTAGAGCCGTACTACGAAGCGTAGCTCTAAAGAAGTGGAAAGACAAGTGGTCCGAGCTACAAGGCAATAAACTTAGAAACATAAAGCCTATAACATCACCATGGGCAACCTCTGTGAGGAGTAACCGCAGGGAGGAGGTCGCAATAACCCGACTCAGAATAGGACACTGTGCCTTAACACATGCTTACCTATTCACAGAAGATAAGTCGCTGCCAATTTGTGAGGATTGCGATATTCCCTTAAGTGTGAAACATATCCTGACCGAATGCAGAAATTATAGCGGTACACGTCAGAACTTACAAATACGTGGAGAGATAGGAAAAGTTCTTGGAGATGACATTGATTCCATTAATAAAGTCGTAAAATTTTTAAACGTGACCGGATTAAATAATAAGTTATAGAATCCAACATCCTAAAACTCCGTATAAAAATGAGTAGAACATCCACTGATTGTTAATACCGATACTCCGTGGTGCTAAATGACCATAGCTGTCGTCGCACCCTATAAATCCAAACCTACCTACCTCGTAGACTCGCTACAAATCGCAACGGAGAAAGGGTAAACACGACGTCTGTTGTTCTCACGTTCACGCTTGAACAGCTCCCCGACAAGGTGTTTGTGGGATATGAATCGGTGCCAGTGCGGCCATTCATACCGGAACCCATGCGATGTTTCCAGTGCCAGCGATTCGGCCACATGGCCACACGGTGCGACGGCAAAGCCACCTGTCCCCGCTGCGGCCTGGAGAAGCATGAGGGTGCGGAATGCACAGGTGACCCACTTTGTGTCAATTGCAAGGGTGCACATCCGGTGTACTCACGTGATTGCCCAAAGATGATCGAGGAGCGCAAAGTAATGGAGATTAAGACGGTAGAAAAAATCCCGTACTTGAGGCTCGGAAAAAGTACAGAGCACAAGTAGCTCCTACTTTTTCCAAATCATACGCCCATGTCGCTTCTCCTCGAACATCCAAGGTCACCATTTCGACACAGACGGAAGAAACTGTGAGCCCAACAACTATAGCCTCTGCACAGAAATCGGCCACGCCGGCTAAGGCCACAAATCCGGCACAAAATACGAAAACCACCGGTCCGGGTTCTCCTAGGAAGAACCCCACCTAAACCACCGCCGGGGCCACGCAAACAAAGCGTGGTAACTCACAATCCCCCGGTCCATCTGGTAAGGAAAAATTGCCTCCACAGGAAGCCATGGAGGAAGATTTCTGTATCTCAGATACAGAAATCGAAATAATTAGAAAAAAGGGAAGGAAGCAGCGCCTCAAGCGATGATCACTCCTTAACCCGGACTTAGGCTGCTCCTTTTTTCTAAAAATTTTTTATTTTTTTTAGGTCTTTTATTTATTTATATTTTAAATTTTATGACCTCTATCTTACAGTGGAACTGTAATGGATTTTATAGGCATAAGGTGGAGCTGGCCATTTTAATCCGAGATTTTAACCCTTCTGTTATATGTCTCCAGGAGACGCATCTTAAGGCGAGGGACAGTGGAATTTTAAGGGGAAACAAAGTCGAAAGGCTAGATGACCTTACTGGTCATAGAGCCCATGACGGGGTGGCGATTGCTGTTCGGGAGGCCTTTACACCTCCCGAGTACGGATTGACGCCCCGTTTCAGGCTGTGGCCATAACCTTGTTTACCCCGCAAAATATAACGTTATGCAACGTTTATATGCTGGAGGGTGCACCGGTAACTCGTTACAACCTAGAGAGACTTGTCCAGCAGTTGCCTAGGCCATTTATTTTATTGGGTGATTTTAACGCCCATGACCCCTCATGTGGAAGCTCAAGATGCCAAAACACAAGGAGGGGGCGGATTTTATCCAGTTTCACCCTCGATTTTAACCTTTTATTACTTAACAACGGTGAGAAAACCCGTTTTAATGTTTTTAATGGAGAATACTCCTGTATAGACTTAGCAATGGGAACGAGCAGTATTTTTAACAAGTTTAATTTGTCTGTGCACACAGATCTATGTGGGAGTGATCACTTCCACATTTTAGTATATTCTAAACGAAGTTTTAACACTGATTTAATCCGACCGGGCAATTGGATTGTCCTTAAAGCGGACTGGCAGAATTTTAGAGACGCTTTTAATTTTAAACACAATTGTAATTGTGATGCCACACACAACGTGGAGGTTCTAACTTGGTGCTTGAGCGACAGAGCGAATTGCAGCGTCTCACAGTCATCGGGTAACGTCCCACGGCCAGCGGCTCTTTGGTGGAACAAGGAGTGCGCCGAGGCAATTCGTTTTCGAAAATGTGCCCTGCGTCTTTTTAAAAAGTACCCAACCGCAACGAACCTTTCGTCCTTCCGTCGACTGCGAGCGAAAGCTCGACGAGTCGTGAAGGAGGCAAAAAGGGTCTCCTGGATGAAATCGTCAACAGCATTAACCACAGGACTCCCCTTGCACAGGCGTGGAATAAGGTGATATGCATCTCGGGCTCCCGCAGGGAGTACGGCGTCTCTTGCTTGAGAATAAATGGCCAAATCGTGAGCTCCCCTCGCGACGTAGCCGAGGCTTTTGGCGAGTCACTAGCCAGTATAAGCAGTGACAGTAGTTACTCGGGAGAGTTCATGGCCATCAAGGAACGCATCCAGAGAACTCCTCTTTGCTTTGCTGAGACGTCCGTAATCGCGGAGTATAACGATCCGTTCTGGCTGTGGGATCTTCGGTCAGCCATCGCGGATTCCAAGGACACCTCTCCGGGCCTGGACGGAATCCACAACGCCTTCCTTCGAAATCTTTCGGGGGAAGCGTTGATGGAGATCCTGAGCGAAGGCGTATGACAGGGTTTGGCGTCAGAAGATTTTAAACACGTTGCATGGCTGGGGTTTTAGGGGAAATCTTCCCATTTTTATTAAAAAATTTTTATCGGGCCGAGTTTTTAGAATCAGAGTAGGTAAGCACCTTTCCGAACCCTATACGTAGGAAAATGGAGTGCCTCAAGGATCAGTCCTTAGTGTGACATTGTTCGCTATTGCGATCAATGACGCTATCGACTGCATCACGGGACCTGTCATGGGATCATTGTTTGTGGATGACCTGGCTGTTCTCTACCGGTCATCCAAACTAGTAACCGCGTCCAGACAGATACAACTCTGTCATAATAAACTGGACGGCTGGTCCCAAAAGAACGGCTTCCGCTTCTCAGTGGAAAAGACAAAATGCTGTAAGTCGCTACTTGAATTGGGTCCGTCGAGGGGTCATCAGGGAACCAATTAAGACGCCGACTCAAGGTTTTAGTCACTCTCGTTTATTCGTCCATTGCGTACAGCATACCATACCCGACACCCCGAGACAGTCCTCGAGCGCGCTTCCCTCTGCTTGGCGTCACCACGTGACTTCCCCGATGGCCATCGCTCATTCGTCGTCTCCTAGTCACCTCCTAGGTGACTTGAGTTCACCCGCTGACCATGCACCGACAATGCTCGGTGGGTAGGTAGAAGGGGGGAAGAGCTGATAAAGCGGTATGCGACAGGCAAGGGATGGGGTCGGTGGAATGGGAAGCGAGACGAAAGATGCCGAGTCATTGGGTGCACTTACAATGCGTACATTTTCATCGTTGCAGGGGCAACCACATACCACCAGAGTTACGTCTCGGTGGTAGGGTTTTACCATACGCTGAATCGGTTCGTTTTCTCGGGATGGTGTTCGATTCCAAGCTTAATTGGAAGGAACACATCCGGATTCTTAAAGGAAAATGTTTTAACGTTGTAAATATTTTACGTGTTTTATCGCACACTACATGGGGCGCCGACAGGACCACCATGCTTTCATTTTACAGGGCATTGGTGAGTTCCAAGTTGGACTATGGATGTTTCGTCCACTCCTCGGGCCGCTAAAGCTACCTGAAACCGCTGGAGACGGTTCACTACGCGGGGCTACGTTTGGCGACCGGAGCGTTCAGGACGTCTCCCGTCTTAAGCGTATACTCGGATGCCGGAGAGCCTCCGTTGGATACCCGGAGGAACATCCTAATGGCTAACTAAGTCGCAAAAATTTTATCCATGAGGACTCACCCGTGTTTCAACGTAATTTTTAATCCCGGGTTTTTAAACTTTTTTAACAGGCGGACAAGGGCCACCAGACCCCTGAGCGTCCGTTTTAAAACTTTTATGGAAGGAACAGATGTGAGACTTCCAGAAGTGTACGGCCATGGATATTCCGGTCACCCACCATGGCAAGTGCCCTATCCGAAGTGTAGTTTTACCCTACGAACTGGCCAGAAAGGTTCCACGACGCCCATGGAGTACCAACAACTTTTGAGGGAAGAGCTGTGCCGCCACTCCGATTTCACTCCCGTGTTTACGGATGGTTCGAAATCCTAGTCGGCATGCGCATGCGCGGTGGTCTCGTCCCACCATGGAGTCATCGGGGTGAAGCTAAGCCCGCTGTGCAGCATCTACACGGCGGAGCTTTCCGCCATAAAGATGGCTCTTGGTGGTATTAGGGGCAATTGCGTCGCATACATGGTCTGTAGTGACTCTATGAGTGCGCTGCAGGCCATTTACGGTTATTCCCCGATGCACCCACTTGTCCAGGAGATTCATAATCATCTTTCATCCCTTTCTAAGAAGGGAATCGTTATCCGTTTTCTGTGGGTACCTGGACACGTGGGAATAGCCGGTAACGAGATGGTCGACTCGGCAGCGAAGAAGGCTCTTCAAGACGAACACATTTCGTCAGTATTGGTACCGTACCAAGACTTAAAGGCTACGCTGAGAAACGTAGCCTATGGACAGTGGAAGGAAACCTGGCATTCCCTGACAGAATAAGTTGCGCACCATAAAGCCGGTAGTATCAGTGTGGCCCACATCAGTCGGGAGGACTCGCAGGGAAGAGGTCGCAATCACACGGTTGAGGATAGGGCACTGTGCCTTCACTCTTACCTCTTCACCGAAGAGAAGATCCCGCCCTACTGTGAGGATTGCGACTCTCCCATTACTGTGAGACCTTCTGACGGTGTGTGATAGGTACCGTGCTCTGCGCATCCGGCTGAACATCAGGGGAGACCTAGGACACGTCCTAGGATACGATCCTGATAGTGTCTGTCGGATAATGTTATTTTTAAAAGAGTCTGGGCTATTTAACTGTTTGTTACCAACCATTATTTGTTTTATCTCGCCCATTTTAATGTGAGCTGCGTCGCTTTTATTTTTTTGTTATTTATATATTTAACTATTTATTTTAAATAACTTGACATGGTGATTTTAGGTTGACGTGGTGCGAATGACCTTAGTCGTCGAAGCACCCTAATCACCTAAATACTACTACTAGAAGACAGCTATATAGCTGTAAAAGGTATCACACGTCATCCATCCATTGTCTGCGCATCCAACACCCCAGTCCTTGAGAACACTGCCAGATATGTCAGTAGGGATGCGTTTGTAGCGGTAAATCACCATTGGAGGCGCCACAGACCCGGCTGCATTTCCAGTCACCACTACTGTCCAGCATTCTTTCTCATCGTTCTTAATGGTGCTGCAGACAGTCTTTTCATCCCTTTTTGCCAGAATTTTTAATTACTTAGGGTTCAGAAAAAGGCAAATTCGGTTATATTAAATATTATACATGGCTGTTCCAGAATATCTCTGTGGCCAGATATCTCGAGGTGGTCTTGAACCTCAGCAAACCAATTTTTCAGCTTCAATGCTGAAACTTCCTTTCGGCTCTTCGCTCAATTTTGTGACACACGAAGACTAATGTTTTGGTGGCGCTTTAAGAATCCCTCATTCCATTTACGGTTCCGGGGTGTTCATTCTTGAACACCTTTTTAAGTTCACGGGCAAGCCTTGCATCACTCACTAAAAATGTAACTTTGAGACTGGGAATCCAGCTTTCGCCATATCAAGTACCCACATTAGCAGTAGTTACTCTTCTTCTTCAGAAAAGATGGTATCAGGTCCCATCCTCGTTTCTGGGTAAATACCTCTTATCTTATACAGCAACGTGGTTTTAGGGACTTTAAATTACGTGGCTGCCGTTTTCACTCGAAGTCCCCCTTTCACTGCGGCAATGGCTGCTTTCATGTCTTCCTCATGGCATTTTAATATTTTGGCATGACCATTTGATTATTTGACCTGGGAGGTCAGCTTTTAGTTCTTATTATTACATGAAGTTGACACCAATTTAGTAGTTTGAAAACCTTTTTTAGGCTACGTTCCACACAAAAATATGAATCGCGCCTTTGCCTGACCCAGGGGTCAGCTACAGGCTACAGCTACGGCGCATAAATACTGCTCCTAAAACACGAAATGGTAGAAATTCAGTCCTTGCACATATAGAATAACCTCAAACATTTTGGTCTGGGCATCACTTCAACAGTTATTTCAAATAATCCTACCAGAAACTGCCTGTAGCCACCGTTACTGGAAATTTCTGCTTCAAAATTCAGCATTTGATCAACACTCCATTGGCAGTGTGTGCATTAAATTCATCTAACCAATGTCTTTAGCTGAGTTTGCCTGTGAACTCTGTGGTTCAGTAGTTTTCAGAGCAAGATTATCACTCAAGCCCTGGTCCAGCTTTGGCTTGGTACATACAGGCACCTGCAACTGGGCTTCACAAAAATTGCCAGACTGCTTCAGATGGCAGGAAAGTCGGCCCCCCCCACCCCCGCCGACCCTTCCACTACAGTTAGTGTTGACCCATCTGCTTTCCTGGGCACCTATTAAGTAAAATCAGCGTCAAGAGAACAATTGGGCAATGAGTACTAACAACCACTTGAGAACTTGCGTTCAGTGGAATACAAGCCATACCTGTAGGTGACGGTGGATCACTCATTACATCTTCATTATTGTCACTATCCGTCGCTGCCTCGTTTGGATAGTGATGGTCCTTGGCCTTTATTTTTCTCTTTACCCCTCCATCTTTCATGGAAGCTACTAATGCCTCCAGATCGCTTTCTAAACAATGTTCCACTTCAATTTCCATTTCTTTGGCTGCAAAATAATCTTCTGCAAGAAAGATAGTCCTATTTCATCGCATCTTATTTCAGAGTAATGTGTGCTACAGCCACTGGTATTTCAGTGAAACTTCCATGGTAATTAACAAACATTTCACTATCTTTCGCCATGTGGTTAGTGCACCTAGAGTCCATTATCCAAACTGAGTTCGGAATTCCAGCACTGAGTGCTGCATAAAATGTCCAGCAATTTCAGGATTTTTCTTGTAAGCTTTGGGGGTAGATTTGGATTCTCTATCATGCTGCTGTTTTTTCTTATCGTCCACTCTCTTCTTGGCGAAACAGTCGGCCTTTTTGTGTCCAACTTTATGGCAATAGCCACACTTGTAAGTTGGTTTCTGTTATCTTGCGAATGTTGACTCCTGTGGTGCTTTGTGGACTCCAAATACTGCATCACCGGGAGTCTAAATGGCTCTTCTGTTTTCCTCCGCTAGTAGTCCGGACTCAACAGTGAGATCTTTGCCGGAGGGATCCAATGCCATAACCATTGGTTCATACGTTGGAGCTAGTTTTGTTAACACCATTGCACCAACTAATTCATCAGCAATTCCAAACCCATGTCCTTCAACTTCTGGGAAGTGCTGACAAAATCAGTGACATATTCTGGTATGCCACTGTAATTTGACAGTTTCATCTCCAAGAGTTTATTTAGGTGACTCAACCGTCCAACAGAACCCTTACTTTCCAAAAGATCTTTGAGACTGTCCCAAGCCTCTTTTGCACTTTTCGTTACCAACGTATGAACATACAGAGAAAGGTCCATTAGGAGGCAAATTTTGGAAAGAACTATGTATTTCATTCTTTTCCTTGTTCTTTTCTTCCTTTTTCTTTCCTTCTCATCCAGTCCTTTTCATCAACGGCATTAGCATCGTAATCCATAATGTTTTATAATCTTCGGCACCAGTTAACTGTTTAATTTGGAACGACGAAGCTGTCGCTTGATTGCATTTTGTTTGACGTTCTAACCGAAATCACAACACTGGAGTCAGAGAGATTTAAGCTGCTACCACGGACATGTGCTTGGCTAGTAATTTTGCACTTTACGCCATGCGCACACACTCGAAGTAAAAATTCACGTTCACAGCCCTAATTTGGTTACTGTAAGGGCCCATGACCTGTTGGGAGTGAATAATTAAAGGCAGGGAGCCACAGGACTGCTATTTTATTTTATCCCTAGATAAGATATACTCACAAACAATATAACCGGAAGTATCGTAAGACAAAACAAAAACTAAAAAAGGTACACAGATGGGGTAAAGGGAAGAGGACGAGAAGGTCACATGTGTATAAGTCTAATTTAAATTCCACAACACTGAACAACTATGAATCACTGAAGAATATTCAGTGCTTTTTAGCAGAGAGCAAGGTATGTCATCATAGCCAGCTGAGTGCTCCTTACTTATTTTCTTAACCCTAGAAGGGCACACTGGGGTCCAATGGACCCCAGGAGTTTTTTTCTTTGCTGTAACTTTTGTAATACATAAAATATTGGAAGCTCATACCAATGTAAATTTCCTTTTATATCTTAGTAAAAGTTTCTAGTGTGTGGTGATTTTTTTAACGCACTTATTGCTTTATAATTTAATATTGAAAATGGTCTGGGGTCCATTGGACCCCAGTGTGCACTTAATGAAATTTTTTTTGAAATTGCGAAAAAAATTAACACCTTTGTTTATTGCCTTTTTTGCTGCAAATGTATTTGATATAATCATATTTATACGTTTAAATTAATTAAAAAGCCATTTATCATTTTTTTATCACTTTGGGATATTTGAGGCCATCAACTTTTTTTGTGAAATATCCTGGGTTCCTCTTTTGCAATCAATTTAGGAATTTAGATGTGAAAGACGTACAAACAAACTTGAATGGAATGGATTGTAGAGCAATAGTTTTGAACATATATTACTCATAATATTAAACCATTCCTCATACATTGACGTTTGAAATCATTTGGAGATGTTTTGCTTTGGACAGCGCAGCTGTGAAGGGCACCGGTTTTTGGGCTTATCCTTTTTCAGACGGGCAATAAACTGACGACACGGATGGGACCTGGGAATGGGCGACTAGAGTCCCGGGAATTCCCCGAAAGGGGGCAAAATCCTCACGATTGCCCTGAGTAACCAGGGCAGGGGTTTCTTAGAAGTAGCGGCTAGTGACCCGCAGCCCATCTCCTTCGAAGGCTTTAGAAAAAGAAAGCGGCAGTTGTTTGTCATTGTAGTTCGAGACAAGGTGTTTGCCTGCGCACTTCTTTAGTGAGCCATCACTACATTGGAGATGTCTTCTTCGCAGCGATTCAACATCAGGCGTGATGAAGATATTCGTCAAGAATTACTGGCTTCAGAAGAGGAAGAAACAGAGCAGGAAGGGATTGGGGGCGATGTGTCCGACAGTGACGTGGATTCAATACAGGAGCAATCAGAGTCTAATAGTGAGGAAGATGATGATGATGCGGACAGAGATAGCGGAAGTAACAGAGACCCTCCTTTGGAAGTGGAAAGTGCTGCAGGGGCAAAGCGACCGAGAGGCAGACAGTTGAGAAGAGGCAGAAAAACAACCTACTTGCGTGGAAAAGATCTTTCTTTTGTTTGTATTAGGGAGAATGAGAGAGCGAAATTTGGTTTCGGATTTGCCTGGACCAAAAGGAGCAGCGCGCGACGTCAAAACTCCCCGGCAAGCTTGGGAATTACTGTTGGATAGCGCAGCCAATCTATCGTCCAGCTAGTTTCTAGGCTATTTTCACTCGCGGTATATGAGAGAACTCATTGAGAAAAGATATTATGAATCATCCGGGCAATTTCATTAGGTGCGAAAAAATATCTAACGATATATGTTCTTTCGAAAAAACGAATATACGAGTAGAGTATAGAATAGTTTAGTACTCGTAGAGTTTGGAATACATTAGGGGGTATATATACCTCGTTTTTCAGGCTCCTTCGTCCGCCAGTAGTATCCATCTTTTCCACGCAAGTAGGTTGTTTTTCTGCCTCTTCTCTACTAAACTATTCTATACTATATTCGTTTTTTCGAAAGAACATATATCGTTAGATATTTTTTCGCACCTTATGAAATTGCCCGGATGATTCATGAAATCTTTTCTCAATGAGTTCTCTCATATACCGCGAGTGAAAATAGCCTAGAAACTAGCTGGACGATAGATTGGGTAACTTTTTCCTGCAATTGCATTCAAATTTTATCTCTCTAGAATTTATATGGTAAAATCCCCGTGCAATGATTATTTGTGGTTAGGTAACGATTTTTTGTGTGTGTGAAGACATTGAATATGAATGCATATTATTGATATCATTCATATTTTTTCCTTCTTTTGTTTGTATTAGGGAGAATGAGAGAGCGAAATTTGGTTTCGGATCTGACTGGACCAAAAGGAGCAGCGCGCGACGTCAAAACTCCCCGGCAAGCTTGGGAATTACTGTTGGATAGCGCTTTACGAAATAAAATAATGACGCACACGAATGAGGAAATTCGATGACAGCGTCAAAATGTCACAATTCCTCAATCGTACCACGGTGATGTAGATGTTGAGGAGATTAAGGCTTTTTTTGGACTTTTGTATTTTTCTGGGGTGCAGAAGACGTGCAACACAAATTTGTATGAACTGTGGTCAACTGAGTTTGGATTTACGTTATACTAATGCACCATGTCTCTTCACCGATTCCTGTTTTTGCTGTCAACCTTGCGCTTTGATGATAAAAACACGAGAACGCATGCAGAACGATCGATAAATTTGCGCCAATTCGTGAAATTTGGGAAGGGTTTGTAGATAATTGCAAGAAATATTACACTCGCGACTGTCCTCTTAGCATTCGACATATCCTGACGGAGTGCGAGAGATATCGGGCGGTGCGTAACAGGCTGCAGCTAGTGGGAGACCTGGGGTACATTCTAGGCGATGACCCAGATGTTCTGAACCGCACTTTGGAATTTTTAAATGAAACTGGCCTATTTAATAGTATTTTAAGGGTGTAACATTATTTTTAATTTTGACTCAGCGTTTATCTCAAGTACTTTATTATAATATCATAATGTGCAGCGTATATTTATTTTTTTATGATTATGACGTGTAGTGGTGCAAAATGACCATGTCGTCGACGCACCCTGTCAACCCCACTACTACTACTAATATTACACTCCTCATGAGTATTGTACAGTAGATGAACAACTTCTCGGGTTCCGAGGCCGTTGCCCCTTTCGGATATATATGAAAGGAAAGCCAGATAAGTATGGCAAAAAAATTGTAATGATGAATGATGCCAAAACGTTTTACATGGTAAATGCCTCTCCTTACATAGGAAAAGTAGTTACTAACCCAGATGAAACTGTTCCGACAAATTATGTTCGGACATTGTCTACACCAATTCATGGCACGAATAGAAATATTACGTGTGACAATTGGTTCACTTCTGTTGAGCTTGTAAAGAAGATGCTAAAAGATTATTCACTAACGATGGTGGGCACCATTCGTAAAAACAAGCGTCAAATTCCAGTGGATTTTACAAGAAGTGCTGTTGTTCAATCTTCACGATTTGCCTTTGACCCTGATATGACCCTGGTGTCCTTCACACCGAAAAAAAATAAAATAGTGCTTTTGTTGTCATCTTTTCATTTGGATGGAGCCATAAATGAAGAGAGTGGAAAGCCAGAGATTATTTGCATGTATAATGCCACTAAAGGAGGAACAGACACATTTGATCAACTGTGTCATGAGTATACAACAGCGAGAAAAACCCTTCGATGGCCAATGCGGATTTTCTGTGGCATGCTAGACCAAGCTGGTATAAACGCAATGGTTCTTTACTCTCATACAGATAGTAATGAAAAAATGAATCGGAGAACATTTTTGAAAAACTTGGCTTTGTCACTCATCAAACCTTATTTGCATTAACGCATTTTGAGAAAAAACCTGCGTTCTTCCATCAGGAATACCATTGCGGAAATTTTAAAAATTGACATATCAGCAATTAATAAACCAGAAATCCTTCAAAGAAAAATACGATGTAGCTTATGCCCAAGGGATAGAGACAGAAAAACAAGAATTATATGCTCATCGTGCCGCGCTCCAATGTGTGACGAGCACCGAAGTTATCTATGTACTACCTGTACTGGAGTGAGAAATTAACAACAAAGCATTTTTTTCTGAAAATTTATATTTAACCTGTAAAATAAATAATAGTAATGTACATTTTGGAGCAATAGGAAGTCCTAATGAAATTTTTGAAAAAAAAATCAAAAAAATACACTCGAAAATTTTGTTGTTTTCAATTGTTAAAATTAATACATTTTATGGAAAGAAAAAATATTAAACATTTTTTTACATAAACTAAAAAATGTAATACTTAAGCTGTTAAAACTATTTGTCTGTACATCTAAAGCATTCGTAAGAGTAAATAAAAGTAGAATTGATGACTTTCTTAAAGAATTTTTGTCTTTAGGATGAAAAATATTGTTTTACTTTCATTTTAATATGTTTAAATAACTTATATTTACATATTTGTGTAAGAAACACTTCTATTATTGATATTTACAATATTAAGTCAAAAAAGATCAGGGGGTTGAAATTAAAAATTTTAAAAGTCATGGGGTCCGCTGGACCCCAGTGTGCACTTTATGATTGAAAAAAGAAGTGTGCACTTCTAGGGTTAATAATGCTAGTCACCCCTGCGGGTAGGGGGATGGAGGATACTCCCGCAGTATCCCTGCTTGTCGTAAGAGGCGACTAAAAGGGCGGGGAGGTGAAACCCCGAAAACAAAACCCCAGGCGAGTAAGGGATGCGTCCGGTCAGTCGTGTGGGTCTACTGTCTGTGTGCGGCCATACCACCTGGCCTGCGATCCACCCGCATGTTTGCCGTGTGCGGAGACCCTTAAGGGGGATAAGGGGATCCAGGTGGGTGAGTTCTCTGGAACCCAGCCGGGTGTCGGATGCCCGGTATATACCGGAGTCCAATATCCCACTTCGGCCCTGGATTCCCTGTAAACGGGAGGCCGGGGGCTAGCCACCCCCGGTCATTCGGCTTGTCGTTAAGTTCGGTGGCGAGTGCTAGGGAGGTGGGAGTCTGCGTAGGGCGGTCGGAGGTACTCGGGTTGGTGGGCCCGTTATATCGAAGACCCAACCCGAAACAGACGCTCACCTCCAGGGTGCTATATCCCCTCGGGTAGCCCTGGCGACCACACCGATTCGCGGTGTGGCGTCCCAAATGTGTGGTTCCGTGGTAGGTGGGGAGATCGGGGGATGAATGTTATCTAGGGCATGGCGGACAACAAACCACCCCAAAAAAGATTCCATCCGGATTCGGACGGGGAGATCATATCTATGGCGCTAGTTAGCGCTATTTAGTGATGAGGTGCCAGAAGAAAGGTGAGAGCCTGAAAAAGGTTTTCCCCTTTCTTATTCGTAAAGTTCTGTCGGGTTTGGTTCCTGGAGATCTTAAATCGGCAAAAAAGCTTCGCCATGGCACACTGCTCATCGAAACGGCAAACAAGGCTCAGAGCGAGAAACTATTAAAGACTGTTTAGCTGCTCGACATTCCCGTCAAGGTGGAGGCGAACCGCACCTTGAACACATGTAGGGGAGAGACTAGCCATTACGGCCTAATGTACGTTGAGATCGACGAGATAAAGCGGGAGATGGCCTCTCAGGGGTCTCTGATGCTCTTCGACTCACTGTTAAGCGCAACGGAGAAAGGGTCAACACGACATCGGTCGTTCTTACGTTCGCGCGTGACGTCCTCCCCGACAAAGTATTCGTCGGTTATTAATCGGTCCCATTGCGGCCATTCATACCGGCACCTATGAGATGCTACCAGTGCCAGCAATTCGTCCTCATTGCCACACGATGCTAGGGCAAGGCCACCTGCCCCCGCTGCAGCCTGGATAAGCATGACGGTGCGGAATGCACAAGTGACCCACTTTGCTTCAATTGCGAGGGTGCCCATCCCGTGTACTCTCGTGATTGTCCAAAGATGAACGAAGAGCGGAAAATCATGGAGATTATGACGGTGGATAAAATCCCGTACCTCGAGCCTCGGAAAATGTATAGAGAACATGTTGCCCCAACTTTTTCCAGATCGTGGGCTCACGTCGCTTCCACTCCTATCGCAAAGGTCACCATCTCGACCCAGACAGAAGAAAATGCCAGCCCAAAACTAAAGCCCCGGCTACCCCGGCTTAGGCCACAGATCCGGAATCCAAGACGAAACCTACCGGTCCGGGTTCCCCTAAACGAAACCCGGCCAAAACATCTGCCGGGGCCACGCAATCCAAGCGTGGAAACTCTCAATCCCCCGGTCCATCTGGCAGGGCTCGAAAGAGCACCCCAGAGCCAATGCAGGAGGATGAGTGTCTATTAGACACCGACATCCTGCAAGTTCCTAGCAAGGGGAAGAAAAATCGTATTAGACGCTGACCCTCCCAATTTTAACTTCGATTTTATTCTAGTTTATTGTATTTTTTTAATCTATTCCCTATGGCTTTTATACTGCAGTGGAACTGCAAGGGATTTTATCTGCGTAAGGAAAAGTTGGCCGTTTTAATACGTGATTTTAACCCGGTTTCCGTTTATCTTCAAGAAACGCATTTCAAAGACACGGACAAGGACATTTTAAAACATTTTAACGTTTTTTGATTTGACGATACCAGCGGCCAACGAGCCCAGGGTGGAGTGGCGGTTTGTATTTGGGAGGCTCTTTACAACTGCCAAGTACAGCTGATTACACCATTTCAAGCGGTGTCGGTGACGGTCCACGCCCCCCGAAGCGATTACGGTATGGAACGTTTATCTGCCGGAGGGTGGACCAGTCACCCGTTTTAATTTAGAATCCCTTGTCTACCAGCTACCTCGGTCTTTTATTTTACTTAGGGATTTAAACGCTCATGATCCCCTTTGGGGTAGCACTGCGGGACAGTGCCATCGCCGGGGACGTATTTTATCGAGTTTTATCTGTGACCTCAATTTAATTTTACTGAATACCGGGGAGAATACCCGTTTTAACTCTTTCAGTGGTGATTTCTCCACCATTGATTTATGCAATTTATCGATCAGATTAACGAATAAAATGTCATTGTCTATTCACATCGATTTCAGTGGAAGCGATCACTTTCCACTTTTAATTTTGAAGGAATGGGATTTTTACCCTGATTTTATTCGACCGGACAACTGGATTGTCCAGAAAGCCGATTGGCATGGATTTAGAGCCAATTTTAACTCGACGTGCGACATAAATCGCGATAGTGCTTTTAATATAAAATGTCTAACAAGCAGTATCATCAAAGCCGGTGACATGAGCGTGCCCCGGTCCCGGCGCATTATGTCGAGACCGGCCGTGCTATGGTGGAATGATGACTGCGCCAAGGCTATTCGACAACGCAAGAAGGCGTTGCGAATTTTTAACAAATATCCCACGGCAAATAATCTCTCCATATTTCGGCGCCTGAGAGCGAAAGCCCGCCAGGTGATCAGAGAGGCAAAGAAGGCCTCTTGGATGAATTTTTTCTCTGGTGTCAATATCAGGACACCACTTGCACAGGTATGGCGTAAGGTGAAGAGTATTTCGGGTAACCATCATCAGCTCTGTCTCTCCTTCTTAAAAGTTAACGGAAGCGTCATCACATCTCCAGCTGCCATAGGTGACATATATTGCCAGTTACTCGCCAAGATGAGCAGCACGAAAGTTCCTTCCATCAGAACTTTTAAGCAACGCTTCGAGAGCATTCCAATTGTTTTTAAGGATACGCGGACGATGGCAGATTACAATCTTCCGTTCACTATGTGGGAACTAAATCTGCCATCGATGACTCCCACGACACCTCTCCAGGACCTGACGGGATCCACAATGCTTTCCTCCGTAATCTCTCGGAATCGGCGTTGCTGGAAGTCCATACGTATAATCAGCTGTGGGCTGAAGGTAACTTTCGTATGTCCTGGCGGGAGTCTGTCATAGTCCCAATTCCCAAGCATGGGAAATATAGAGCTGACCCGAATTCCTAGCGGCCGATATCTCTAACCAGCTGCCAATACAAGTTGATGGAAAAAATGTTGAATCGGCGGCTTGTTTAGTGGTTAGAGCGCCGAAACCTTTTCTCCAGCATTCAATGCGGATTTAGAAAGGGACGTTCCAAGGACCACTTGGTGAAATCGAAACCACTTGGAGAATCGAAAATTTCATCCAAGAAGCCTTCCTCCTCCGCAAGCACGTAGTCGGCGTCTTCTTCGATCTGGAGAAAGCTTACGACCGGGTCTGGCGTCGGAAGATTTTACGGAATTTGCGCGAATGGGGTTTTAGAGGTAATTAACCGATTTTTATACAAAATTTTTTATCGAATCGTGTTTTTAAACTGAGGATTGGACAATTTCTATCAGATTTTTACCCTCTTGACAACGGAGTTCCCCAGGGCTCCGTCTTGAGCGTGACGCTGTTCGCCATTTCGATCAACGACGTCGGTAATTATATTCAGGCGCCGGTGATAGGCACACTGTTCATGGATGATCTTGCCATTTTCTGCAGGTCATCCAGGGTGGTCCATGCATCGCGGATGGTTCAACTAACTTTGAACAAATTGAACCAGTGGACCCAAAAGAAAGGCTTTCGGTTTTCATTGGAAAAAGCAAGTGTGTTCACTTTCACTGTATGCGACACGTCCATGTGAAACCCGCCTTATGTCTCGGCGGGAGAAACCTCCCATTTGTGGAGTCGGTCCGTTTCCATGGGATGACTCTGGACCACAGACTCAACTGGCGAGAGCACATTAAAATTTAAAGCGAAATTGTTTGAAGTCGTTGAATATTTTAAAGTTTTTAAGTCACGCATCGTGAGGAGCAGACCGCACTACCTTGCTCTCATTGTACCGCGCATTGGTACGCTCTAAATTAGACTACGGTTCCATTGTATATGCGTCAGCTCGGGAGTCATACTTACGAGCACTAAATTCTGTGCATAACGCGGCGCTACGACTTTGTACAGGGGCATTTAGGACTAGCCCGGTCCCAAGCATCTATTCTGATGCAGCGGAGCCCCCTCTGTGCTACCGTAGGACTTTGCTTCTTTGCAGTTTTGTCTTAAAGTTTTAACCATGACGAGTCATCCATGTTATGACATACTTTTTAAACCCCGTTTTTTAAATGTTTTAATCGAAGCACTCAGGCAACCAGACCCGTAAGTGTGCGTTTTCACGATTTTATTCTCGGGAGCGATTTCGAATTACCAAAGGTGTACCCTGTGTCCTACTCATTCCACCCCCCTTGGTTGACTCCCACTCCTGTGGTTAAAACGGTTTTACGCTCTCGACGAAAATCCTCTACTACTCCCTTGGAGTACCAGCGTCAATTTCTAATGTTTCTGTGGAATCACTCCGACTTTATGCCCGTGTACACTGACGGCTCCAAGTCTAACTCGGCCTGCGCGTGTGCAGCGTTCTCTTACTTCCTCGGGGCCATCAGCGAAGTTAAATCCGCTGTGTAGCGTCTACACAGCGGAACTTTTCGCCATAAAGTTTGCTCTCGACGTGATGAGTGACTGACGATAGTGGCCCTTTCCTCATATGCACCGTCTCCTTGAGTTCTATAAAATTCATTTCCGGCTTCTCATCCATGCACCCTGTTATTCAGGGCATACATTCCTCGTTTTTGTCCCTTAAGAGAAAGGGAGTAAATATTTGGTTTCTTTGGGTCCCTGGGCATGAGGGAATAGCCGGAAATGAGAAGGCAGATTCCTTGGTTAAGGAGGCTCTAAATGAGGACGAATGCATGTCGACGCTGGTACCTTTTGAGGACCTTAGAGCCTCACTGAGAGATGTAGTGCTGGAGCAGTGGAGGTAGTCGTGGAGGACTCTACAAAATAACAAACTCCGCAGCGTCAAGGCGACAATGTCATTGTGGCCCTCTTCCGTCAGGAGCAGCCGAAGAGAGGAAGTCGTGATCACACGTGTGAGGATAGGGCACTGCCCTTTGACTCACGCCTTTCTCTTTACGGAAGAGAAACAAGCTCCTCAGTGTGATGCGTGCAGTTGCCCTCTTAGTATTCGGCATATCCTGACGGAGTGTGACGAGTATCGTGACGCCCGAAGACGATTTAATATAGGGGGAGACCTAGAGTCCATTCTATGGGACGACCCTATTATTTTAAACCGTCTAATTTTGTTACTTAAAGAGATTGGAATTTTTAATAAAATATGATCTTATCAGCATGGTTTATTATTTATTTAAATCTATGTATTGGACGTCTACACTATTGAGAGTATGATTATTTTATCAACGGGCTGAGTAGCGGTGCAAAATGACCTAGTCGTCGGCGCACCCTACAACTATAAAACTACAACTACTACTGGAATAATGCTAGTAATTTCTCTTACACCTGCTGGGTAAAGGAAAATTGTTTGAGCACGGTGGGACACCCTACGATACGGTATGAGATATCAGTTGCTGATTTTTGCTTTTGAGCAGTTTGGTTATGTAATTGAGAAAATTTATTTTGAATAGATTGGCAATATTATGTTGGTTGGTTGCAAGAGCATTATTATGAGAAACAGCATCTATGTTAGATTTCGGAGATTCTGAGCACTGGGTGGTAATTTTAATGGGATCCCATGCAGTTTTACTGGGATTGTTAGAGGAATTAGTGATATGCATGTTGTATTTTCTTCTAGTCTCATTCACCAACTTATTGTGATTCTATTTTTTTATCCTTGTGGTATCCTCTCAGTGGCACTGAGTCATTTGATTACATATCATTGAAAACTTGTTTTCATCTAGCGGAGGAAGCCCTTATCTCTTGGGTTACCCACTTACAGTTCGTTTTGTGGTGGACTAGAGTTTTACAGGCATCAGAGGGAAGCTAACATCGAAGCAATGTAAAAATATATTATGGAAGATGTTACATTTAGCATCAAAATCATTATTTGTAAACACACAATCCCAGGATTGTTCCTCAAGTAAGTATTGGAAAGATGGATTGGGGCCGATGTAGAATAAAAACCTTTTATACTTGACCCTTTTGTGGGAAATGCTAGCATCACCATCAAAAAGAAACTTAGAAAACTGAGCTTTATGGTCAGAGAAGTGAGTAGGTTCTAGTTTCAGACTTTTAACTGCAACAATGTTGGAGAAAATGTTATCCATGGTTGAAGAGGAGGAGCTGGTGACCCTCGTAGGTTCACTTATGGACGGAGTTAGGTTAAAAGTCCTTAGAATGTCTAATAAGTGATTTTTCTGAGTAGAGGAGGAACCAAAATCAATGTTGAAATCCCCACTGACAATAGTATTATGTGAATTCTATGTAAAACACTTATTGTTTCGTAAAAGATGTCCGTAAAGATAGAAAAGTTACCATTGGGTGACCTGTAAATGCACAAAATAGAAATATTTATACCACCAAACATCATATGTACTCCACAACACTCAAAATCAATCTCCTTGCTTGGATTTTCCCAGCGAATGTTTTACACTTTGAGGTGGTTTTAGCAAAAATTAGGACACCACCATTTTTGTGCATGGACCGACAAATATATGACACCAAATAAAAACCATCAATGCTGGCGAATTTGACTTCATTTGGGTTCAACCAGTGTTATGAAATACACACATCAGGCTGATGTTTACTTAAGAATATTTCTATTACGTTCTTTTTGGAACGTACACACTGTATGTTTAAATGCAAAATTTTGAAGGCCCTTTCATTTGAAAAATTTACAGCACTGCGTCTTTCAATAACATCAGCAATCATTGCTTCACTCTCCATTCCTTTCACACCACTATTGCTCACAGTACCCCTGCGGGTAGGGGGATGGAGAATACTCCCGCAGTATCCCTGCTTGTCGTAAGAGGCGACTAAAAGGGCGGGGAGGTGAAACCCCGAAAACAAAACCCCAGGCGAATAAGGGATGCGTCCGGTCAGTCGTGTGGGTCTACTGTCTGTGTGCGGCCATACCACCTGGCCTGCGATCCACCCGCGTGTTTGCCGTGTGCGGAGACCCGTAAGGGGGAGAAGGGGATCCTGGTGGGTGAGTTCTTCGGCACCCAGCCGGGTGTCGGATGCCCGGTATGGGCCGGAGTTCAATACCCCACTTCGGCCCTGGATCCCCTGTAAACGGGCGGTCAAGATCTAGCCAGTCTTGATCAATCGGCTTATCGACACGTTTCGATGGCGAGTGCTGGAGTGACGGGGTCCTGTGTAGGGCGGCCGAAGGTGTATGGGTTTGGAGGGCCCATGCATTGGAGGTCCAACCCGAAACAGGCCCCCTAAACGATAGTGCTATATCCCTTGGGTAGCCCTGGCGACCACACCGGTTGGCGGTGTGGCGTCCCGAATGTGTGGCTCCGTGGTGGGTGGGGAGCCCAGGGGATGAATTCCTAATTTTCATGGAGCCAGAAAATCTTCCTCCATCAAAAAGATCCCGTCCGGAAACGGGCGGGGGAGATATAACGTTGACCGCTTGTAGGCGGTATCTTATTATGAGAAGTACAAAGGAAGGTGAGACCCTTACAAAGGTGTCTCCCTTCCTCATTCGTAGAGTCCTCTCGTCCGCCGTAACTGGCGATTTAATATCTGCAAAAAAGCTGCGAGACGGTACACTATTGATTGAAACGGCCAACGATAAGCAGAGTACGAAATTGCTGACCATGAAAAAACTTCATGACCATCCGGTCAAGGTCGAGGTGCACCGTACCTTGAACACCAGTCGGGGAGTGATTAGCAGCTATGACCTGCTGTACGTAGACGACGACGAAATTAAGAGAGAAATGGCCTCTCAGGGCGTTGTTGACTGTCGTCGTCTGAAAATTAAGCGTAACGGTGAGCTGATTAACAGTACATCTGTAATCCTCACCTTCTCGCGCGACACGCTCCCCGACAAGGTATTTGTTGGCTATGAATCGGTTCACGTCCGCCCATTCATACCAAGCCCTATGCGATGCTTTCAGTGCCAGCACTTCGGCCACATCGCTACCAGATGTGGGGGCAAGGCCACCTGCCCGCGCTGTGGCAAGGATAAGCACGAGGGTAATGAGTGCACCTCCGAGCCGCTTTGTGTCAATTGCGAGGGTGCACATCCAGTGTACTCTCGTGATTGCCCAAAGATGAAGGAGGAAAAGAAGATCATGGAGATTAAAACAATCGATAAGGTGTCATATTTCGAGGCCAGGAAAAAGTACCGGACATTAATTGCCCCAACCTTCTCTCGTTCTTTTGCTGTCGTTGCTACCACTCAGAGTAGCAAAATCTCAGACGAAATCGTGAAAGTAGATAAAGTTGAGAGTAAGAAAAGCCCAGATAAAGAAGAGCTAGCCAAGCCGGATAAGGCCACAAAGCCGGCAAAATCTATATCCACCAGCGCGGGTTCCTCTGTGAAGAACCCGCCAAAAACCACTGGTTCCACGCCCCCGAGGCGTGATAAAACGCCATCCCCCGGTCCGTCCGGGGTACGCGCACCATCTCCAGTGGAGGCTATGGAGGAGGATGAGAATCTCTCTGAGACGGATATCCTCCTCGCAAGACAAAAGGGGAAGAAACACCGTATTCGGCGCTGATCCCCTCGAAGGACATACAGATTTCAGGTTTTAAACTTGAAATTTGATATTTTTAATGAATTTTATACTACGGTGGAACTGTAATGGTTTTTATCGTCATAAGGAGGAGCTAAATATTTTAATTCGCGATTTTAATCCGCCCTGCATTTGTCTTCAAGAGACGCATTTTAAAACGACGGACAAGGGTATTTTAAAACATTTTAACGTTTTTAGATTTGACGACACCAGTGGCCTCCGGGCCCAAGGTGGAGTGGCAGTTGCCACCCGAGAGGCCTTATACACCTCTCGGGTGCAACTGAACACGCCGTTTCAAGCGGTAGCTGTGACCGTGCACGCCCCGGAACCCATAACGTTGTGCAACGTTTATCTTCCCGAGGGAGCACCAGTCACTGAACGCAACCTAGAGAATCTTGTCCGTCAGCTACCAAAACCCCTTATTCTTTTAGGCGATTTCAATGCCCACGACCGTATGTGGGGAAGCTCCAGGGGACAGAGCAACAGGAGAGGCCGGATTTTATCAAATTTTATCGGAAATTTTAATCTGTTTTTGCTAAATACCGGGGAAAAAACTCGTTTTAACAGTTTTAATGGAGAATTCTCATCCATTGACCTTTGTTTGTGTACTAGCAGTTTAATGACGAAATGTCGAATGTCAGTACATAAAGACCTATTTGGAAGCGATCACTTTCCCATCCTCATTCGCAAGGAGGGCAGTTTTGATAACACTTTCACCACCCCAAAAAATTGGATCACCCGGAAAGCGGTTTGGCCGAATTTTAGAACACATTTTCATTTTAAACATGATGCCACTATTGACGCATCACGGAACGTCGAAGTGTTGACATCATCTATAGTTAAAGCTGCAAGTTGCAGCGTACCGCGGTCTTCGGGACACGCTCGTCGGCCCGCTGTGCCGTGGTGGACCGAGGAGTGCGCCAATGCAATTAGATTGCGCAAGCGAGCATTGCGCATTTTTAGCAAATATCCAACGGCAACAAATCTGGCCTCTTTCCGACGTTTGAGGGCCAAAGCTCGGCAAGTCGTGAAGGAAGCAAAGAAGGCCTCCTGGATGGAATTTGTGTCCGGCGTAAATAACAGAACCCCACTTGCACAGGTCTGGAAGAAGGTGCGTAGCATCTGCGGCTCTCGGCAGGAACACGGCGCTTCGATATTGAAGGTCGATGACCGGATGGTGACCTCCCAGCCGGAAATATGTGAAGTGTTTGGTCGTTTACTCGCGAAGACCTGCAGTAACGCCAACTATGATGCAGCATTTAGAGCGATTAAAGATCGATCCGAGGTTGCCGCTCTAAATTTTAATTTCAATGGTACGCGTCCTATTGCTGCCTACAATGAATGCTTCACTATGTGGGAGCTGACCTCTGCAATTGCGGACTCCCGGGACTCCTCCCCAGGAATGGATGGCGTCCACAATGCGTTCATCCGGAATCTTCCCGGGGCCGCATTGTCGGAAGTCCTCCACACCCTCAACCAACTCTGGGTGGAGGGTACTGTCCCACAATCCTGGCGGGAGTCTGCAATAGTCCCCATTCCAAAGCCAGGAAAGGAAAGGACTAATGCAAACAATTATAGACCCATCTCTCTTACCAGCTGCCTGTGCAAGGTCATGGAAAGAATGGTCAATCGCCGGCTCGTTTGGTGGTTGGAGCGTCGGAACCTACTTGCTAACATCCAGTGTGGTTTTCGGCGGGGAAGATCGACAATAGACCATCTCGTCCGAGCGGATAATTTCATCCAGGAAGCCTTTCTTTTGCGCCAACATGTCGTCACTGTCTTCTTCGATCTGGAGAAGGCATACGATAGGGTCTGGCGGCACAACATTTTAAAGACGCTGCACAGTTGGGGTTTTAGGGGTAACTTACCCATTTTTATTCAAAACTTTTTAACGGATTTACACCCAGGAAAACGGAGTACCCCAGGGCTCCGTTTTAAGTGTCACTCTCTTTGCAATCGCCATCAATGATGTCGTGGATTGTATTAAGGCTCCGGTAATGGGATCATTGTTTGTTGATGACCTGGCTATTTTCTGCCGGTCGTCCAAACTCGTCAGTGCAGCCAGAATAATACAACTGACGCTAAATAAACTGGATAAATGGTCTCGCAGCAATGGCTTCCGTTTCTCAGCTGAGAAGACGAAATGCGTTCACTTCCACCGAAAACGGGGATATGATGTTCCACCACCTCTGCGCTTGGGTGGAAGAATCCTTCCATATGTGGAGTCAATACGTTTCCTCGGTATGATATTTGATTACCGACTTAATTGGCGGGAACATGTACGACTGTTAAGTGAAAGATGCCGTCAGGCCTTAAATATTTTAAAAGTTTTAACTAACTCGAACTGGGGTGCAGATCGCACCACGATGCTTTTACTGTACCGTGCCCTCATTAGATCTCGTCTGGACTACGGCTCTTTCGTCTACTCCTCCGGACGAGAGTCGTACCTGAGGCCTTTGACAACGGTTCACAATGCTGGACTGCGGCTGGCCACCGGTGCTTTCAGGACAAGTCCGGTTTTGAGCATTTATGCTGACGCTGGAGAGCCACCTCTGTATGTCCGCAGGAACATGCTGATGTGCTCCTACGTGGCAAAACTTTTATCAATGACAAAGCATCCATGTTACGATATTGTTTTTAACCCTAGATTTTTAGATAATTTTAATGGACGGAGAAGGGCCACTCGCCCTTTAAGCGTACGTTTTAGCAATTTTATCGAAGAGAATAATTTCTCTCTTCCGGAAGTATACCCGGTAGGTTATTCCAACGAAGTTCCATGGAATATACCACGGCCAGATATTTACCTTGAACTGAGCAAGCTACAAAAATCCTCCACCATCGATTCAGAATACCAGGTAATGTTCAAGGAAATGCTGAATTCCCACCCGGATACCATCCCTATATATACGGATGGATCCAAGTCCAATTCAGCCTGTGCGTGCGCAGTATACTCCCCTAATCACGGAGTCGTGAAAGCGAAGCTCAGTCCGCTGTGTAGTGTTTACACAGCGGAACTGTTCGCTATAAAGATGGCTATCCACGGCATACATGGCCGTAGTAAGTCTTTTATAATCTGCACCGACTCCCTAAGCGCATTGAGAGCAGTTTCCGACTTTTCCCCACTCAGTCCTATCGTTCAGGATATACATAATGCCCTTCTTTCTCTTAACAAAAAGGGAATAAGAGTAAGCTTTTCATGGGTTCCTGGGCATGTGGGAATAGACGGAAACGAGAAGGCTGACTCAGCGGCGAAGGAAGCACTGAACGACCTCGGAGCCTTTTCTTTCCTGGTACCGGCAGAGGACCTTAAGTATACCCTAAAAAATATATGTGCACAGAGGTGGAAGGACTCGTGGAGGAGCCAAATGAATAACAAATTGCGCTGCCTGAAAGCTGATGCGCAGGCGTGGGCCTCTTCCGTCAGGAGCTGTCGTAGGGAGGAAGTTGTCATCACGCGACTGAGAATAGGGCACTGTGCCCTGACCCACTCATACCTCTTCACCGAAGAGAAGATCCCACCTCGCTGTGATGAATGCGACTGCCCTCTCAGCGTTCGGCATATCCTGACGGAGTGTGACAAATACCAATGCTTGCGTAGCAGGCTGCAGTTAGCGGGAGACATGAAGTCGATCCTAGGCGATGACTCAGTTGTTCTCAACCGCGTTTTATCATTTTTAAATGAAACTGGCCTTTTTAACAGTATTTTAAGGATGTAAAATTCATTTTAATTTTGGCTATGAGTACATATTAACAATTTTATTATAATAGCAATGTATGTAACATATATTTTTCTTTTATAAACATGACGTGTGGTGGTGCAAAATGACCATGCTGTCGACGCACCCTATAAACATAATACTACTACTACTACTATTGCTCACAGTTCTTTGTCACAATGTCGGTGATGATGTAGCAGTTGTTACTTGGCCCTCAACAGTCACTATCCCTTCAACTTTAGGAGGAATTTCATTACCATCAGTCTTAGTTATGGTATTGATCAGCTCTGAGCATAGGTGATCTTTGCCCTTTTTGTTTAGGTGGAGGCCATGGCTCGTGTGAAATACACGGTCGATATTATTCACATCAATTACTTTAACATGATCATAGTTGTCACACAATTTTTTTTAGTTCTGTGTTGATCCTTTTGGCCTCAATATGAACACATGATTTGCTAAGAATATTATGTCAGTAGGGCATATTTACAATTATAACATTGGTATTAACAAGTTTTTGGATTAAGTTAATCAGATGATAAAAATTTATCACCCTTATTGTAAAAATGTCATTTGTACCAGCCATGAGAATGACTTTGTCACTCCTTGTGAGGGCTTCAGAGTCTGCCATGCAGGATTTCATAATATCATTTATTCCGGCGTTAGGTTTCACCACACCACAAATTTTGTAATCATTACTGACCTTACCCTCGGCAATTTTTACTGATAAACGGCGACCGTGGCTGTCAGTATACAACATAATGGACTTCGGTCTCCGATACTGCTTCGTGTGATGCTGCGTCTTGGCGTTCGTTTTCAACCCCATTCTCGAAGATGGGTCCAGATGATCCACACTCTCCTCTGTTTTCTACTCCCTTCTCAAAGATGGGTTCAGTTGTTCCACACTCACGTCAGAAATCTTGCCAGGAATTTCGTATTTGTTCTGTAATGGCAGCAAAGGTGGAGAGGCTCATTTGTGGAATCGGTACACACGCGTGGTGCTGTGTTGTTTCCATTCCGTGGTTGAGGCTGAGGCTGAGATTCATCTGCAACCCCAGGTCTCTGTTTTTTCACGTAGTAGATTCAAATCTATTCATAACTGCGTTATCACTTTTTCCTTGGAATAGAGTTCACGCTGAAGAGCGGCATTGGTGTCTTGAACGGAACGAACATACCAAGCACACCCATGCATTGTCGATAGTGGCATGTCAATTTAAAAAATATTGAATAGGAGGGGAGAGAGGATGCTGCTCTGAGGAACGCCTGCTTTTATGCTTCGTTCCGTGTGGACGTCGTTTCCCCATGCCACGAAGAATTTTCGATCGTGGAGCCAGGATTTCAGGAGAGAGGTGAGCCAGGCTGGAATCCCGAAGTGGTCCATCTTCAGCAGCAACCCTTGGTGCCACACTCGGTCGAATGCCTTGGAGATGTCAAAAAATGCGCCAACCGTCGTGTGCTTGAGGTTCCTGCCTTCTGAGATGAAATTCAGAACCCGCGCCAACTGATGGGTCGTGGAGTTCTCCGCCCGAAAACCAAATTGATTGGTTTTGGAGAAGATTCAGAGTGGCGATGAGGCGTTTCAGATGCTCCAGGATCATCCGTTCGAATAATTTCCCCGTCGTGTTTAGGAGCGAGATTGACCAGAAGAAGTTTTCCGGGAAAGTTGGAGATTTTGCCGCTTTCGGGATGGAGATTACTCTCGCTTTTTACCACAATCCGGAGAAGTGGCCGAGGAGCGTTGAAGATTGCCAGTAGAACATTTGCCAGGGATATTGGCATGTTTCTAAGCGCCTTATTGTTGATGCCGTCAGGTCCCGGCGCCATCTTCGACTGCAGCGATTTGATAGCCCTGGTAAGGGCCGTCGTTGTGAAGATGGGAGTATCCTCTTTCACTGGCTCTCGGTGGTGATCTGCATTTCCTGGAAAGTCCGGGTTAATTGACTGGAAAGGGTCAGGAGCGCCAGGTGTCCTCTCTGTGGTTTTAAACGTCATCTCCAAATTAGACGCCATGAAGTCAGCCTTTTCATTGGAGTCGAAGAGGCGACCGATAGGCGTTCGTAAGGGGGCTTCCTCGGTCCCAAGGATGCACAGGTCCCTGGATATGCGCCAAAGGAAGCCGTCTTTCGAGGTGAGAGAAGACACCTCCCACGATCTTCTCCGGAAGTCTGCAATTAGGTCCCGGATTTTATGCGCCGCCGCGTTGCGCCGCGTTTAGTCGGGCCTTGTCCTCGGCGCAGCAAGTAAACTGGAAGCGTCTCCTAAGGATGTTTTTCCGCCGTATATTATCCCGGATCTAGGGCGGCATTGCCAGGTGGTTCCAGGGTAAGATGGTCCTCGTCGGTACCGCGACGGCCATGGCAGCACTATTGGCCTTGTTGACTGCATTACAATGGCGATCGATGTCCTCTGGGGATAGATGCGGCTTCTCGGCGAAAGGTTGGAGCTCTTCCGTGACTCCAGTTAATAGAATAGTCTGCAACCATAGTTCCTTTTATGATTTGAATAAATGTTACTTATAATGCACTATATTCTAATTTTTAATAGTAATATTATAGAAAGACGTTAAAGGAATGATTATTTTCTTTCGTTGAAGAAGAAACAAATAGTAATTTCTGACGGGATCAACGTGAGAATTGGCGCTATGAATCTTAAAACGAATAAAAATGTGTGCGTTGCGATGTCGGATTGAGGTAAATTATTTAATAAGATATTCTAATATCTGTCTTGGAAAAAAAGAATAAATGATAATATCTTTAAGAGTCCTCGAATATTCTTTGGAAAACCTGATGACTTTCTTGTAGAAAACAGATGCACAGTTGGAACAATCGTCTTCTGCCGGTGTGGAAAAATGTTGTCTGATACTTTCATAAATTTTGAAAGGGGTCCTAATAATTTTTTTCGATGGACGCTCACAGTCAATGAATCGTTTTTCAATAAAATAAATGGAAAATTTTGAGCAATACAACCGAAAGGAGAATTTGAAAAACTGTCCGTTGCTAGAATCGAAAGCGGAAAGGCGCAGTTGGTGATTGGGACTCTTACGTTGGGGAAACGTGGAACAGGGCAAAATTAGGGGGAGAGGAAGAGGGAAAGGAAGATGAAGGGCTATTGGGCGGAGAAGGTGGTGTGCTTAACAGAGGAAGATCGGTGATGAGGCCTGAGGGGACGCTTTGGCGTTCTTCCTTTGCATATTCGTTTTTGTTTTTCTTTTTGTTTATTTTCTCCTTTTTGGCAATTTTCGTTTGATTGTCCTTCTCCTCTTTTGTGCATCTCACACATGAAACTGAAATGCAAGATCGAATCAGTCAGTAGCTAGGTTATCAGAGATAATTCTTGTAAGTACGGCTTTTTGGAAATTAAGCTGAATATATCAATGAAAATTAACAAGTCATTACTCACTAAGGCCACCCATTTTTTCGCTCGTCTGTATGGAAAATTCAGTAGTGAATATTTCCGTTCAATATTTTCTCACTATGGTCGCGTTTTCTTCGTAGATATTATTCTCAATCGCTACCACTTCTTGTTGCAGCTGTTTAGCTTTATCAGCTCACAGGAAATGGTTAATGTTTCCCTAGCAACGATTAACATGTGGTGCTACAGGTGGTTTCCTATTGTTGTCCTTTGATGCAACTGATTCATACGGCGTTTTCAAAAACCAGTAATATATAGAATACTTGAATTGAATAAATTTGGTCATATTGTATATTTATTTTAATAATGGGCCTTTTTTAGAGCGATTAACAATGTATTTCTTCCCAGAAGATAGGTATTTAATTCTACTCTTAAGTGAAGATCCGTTAGGATTCTCTTTATTTTTTTCGACGTAGAGCATGATTTTGATTTTTCATGCCAAATTATTTTATGAAGGCAGTATTTCCTCTGTAGTCTTAACGTAATAGGAACAGTTATGGGCTATTTGGATATCAGACTGAAAAGGAAGAAAAATATGACGTGCTGCCCGAATAGTAAAACACTCGTAGATGAGTCAATTGGATAAAATAATTATCATGTATAAAATATTATTCTATAATTCGCTTGCTCAATACTAAACGCAAATATATGTGAGGGTGAACATTTAGTGTAATCTATCCATCTTATAAAGAATCTGTCTCAAGCTTATCCGTTATTATAATTTCTTATTCAGATGACATTTAATCGTTCTTCATTCAGATTACTATGCAAATCTATTGTTGCGTTTATAAAACTAATTTTCGTTCCTTCTCTCGGTAGATTACACCCTTTTCTCGCTCTTTTACTACCTTCATCTATCTTCAGCTCCTCAATCATCGTTAAAAATTAGAGATGTTGACAGTAAAGACAAAAGATGCCCTAGAAAGCAGCGAGAGTTATTTGACGTTTTCGTGAATGTTTTTGCTCATAGCATAATAATAACATTAATATCTACGTATTTCACAGCGGAAAAATGGACATTTTTAAACCAATTGCTCAAAATACACTTCTCCCATGGTTGACGAAAATCGCAATCGGTTGTAAGTCTTAAGATATTTCTAAGGTGATAAAGAAACAAGCTCGGTGATTTCAATTATTTTGTAATGAATCATAGTTGTATGGATTTCATCTCAAGAAACCACTTGGAGACCTAATATTTACCTCCAACAAGGGCGAGTCTTTGATCCCTTTCGTCCATGCGTTTTCGCACCTTTGGCCGAATATGGGTTCTTCAGTTTACATGCCATGAAAAAAACTAGAATCGTTTCCTTTTTTGATATTTTAATTATAATAAAACCAGTTACATACAATAGTGTTTAACCTCATTTGGGATTAAAATAAACATTCATGCAAGGAAAAAATCCTTTTATTTCTGAAAATTATTAAAACGCTTTGTATGTAAGGGGAAATTTCATTTTACACATACATATATAGTGTGGCTGTTACACCTGTGGCCTGCTCCTTCTCCTCGATGCATTTCTCTCGATGCATTTCTCTCGATAATACGACCTAATTCATCTTTTTTAATATCTATTGGCCAAGAATTTCGAGATATTCTGCCTTTTTTAGGATGAGATGGTGCTTTTTCAAGTGTTTCTTCTTGATTGTCATTGGTAACCCCGTTACCTTTGATTAGCGTTCCGCTACATAATATCTGAAATCAAGTTGGGACATTTTCTGTCCAGTAGCCTTTCTATACATTTTCCATGAATTAGTACACACGCTATCCAGTAAATTTGTAAATAATGGCCACCACCACTTTTCCCCCGATTTTGATTCTATAATTTGCGTTTGAATTATCGTGAAGATCTACTCCACCCCTGTGTTTATTGTAATCCCCAGTGACAAGAGGCTGGGGAATTGTCACTTATCTTTCCTTTCTGCTAAATATTTTCGCACTTTCTAAAGGGAAAATAGGCAAAGTGTTGCTGGCAACAATAATAACAGAGTTATCATTCCATTTCACTAAAGACAATTCAAATTCCTCGTCAAAAGCATAACCAAATGAACCTCGAGGTTTTTCTCCCTCCCAAGAACTCCCAAGAGTCATAGTCTTCTAGCGGGCACTTTCCAGTTCTATTTTACCGAATGGTGCCAGTTGCAAAGGATCCCCTTTCTTTCAATGTTTGAAACAAGGAACAATAAGAAAAGAAGTCAAAAAATAACCGAAGCTGCGAAAGATCAGGAATAACTTCCAAGAAATCTAAAACAACATTAGCTCCTAACCCTACCTTAGCTCCATCCGGGTTTGATGTAGCCCCCCAATATGGAACAAATTGGAAGAGAGTCATCAGAAGAGCAAAGACATCATAATTTGAATCCAAATCGAACCGGTGTATTTTTTATGAACATTTTCCCAGAGTGGTGTCCAAAATATGGAACCATTTGCTCATCATTCGAAAGGTTGTGTGAAAAAATTCTGAACTGTAAAAACTTAGCACTCAGCAGAGTAAAGATTGGTCTCAACTTGGCGAATTTGTCAGTTTTATCGAGTGTAGAGTTATCGGAAATGTGGATATTCTCCTTAATACTCCTAAATCTCCTCCTACTCATGGAGCGTATAAGCAGACGTGAATCAATTTAGGGGACTCGACAAGACAAATTCATTTTCTGAGTAGAATTTGAATGATAAATAAATTAATGCGAATTCATAATTTTATGTATTTTAAGCTACTTTATTCTAATTAACTAAAATTATGTCCAGTACGACAAAGAAATGCTGTCAAATGATTTCCTTGAGGCCTACACTGTGTGGTTAACATGTTTTTATCGTCTCAGACGTCAACGATGTGTCATATAAAATTTTAAACTCAAATCAAAACTCATTTAGCGTAATAGAATGATTATGCATCCAATTCAACACGATTCAAACCCTACGATCGATAACAATCTGCGATTACTGCCTAGATGATGGAATCTCAATCGTATGTTAGACAACGACTTGTTGTTATCAGAAATGTAAGCGTAAAAAATTATTTCTACATTCAAGTTGACCGGATTCAACCTCTTATCGCGACGGTAATAGACTTTCTGCGGCCTAATACGAGGAGACCCATCAATTTAAGAGGTTTTCTAATCGGCAATGAAGACATGAAAGGGATCTTTGAGTTCTGTCTTTCATTCCGGTAGCCCAACTTGTCATGCACAACCGTTCAATGTCAGAGAATTCCTGAAGGTAATTTACCATCATATCGGGCACTTTTGAAAAGTGATTCGACACTGCTGTAGCCCCGATTCGATATTTGTCATCCTGTGACCTTTTACCCATGAGTTACCCTTGAAGGTCAAGGAATTAAAAGAGGGATCTGAAGACCTTACCACCGACCTTGGCACCTTTTTTAACCTATGATTCGATACGTTTGTAGGCCCGATACACCCTTTGTCAACCCGGTGACCTTTGACCACTGAGTAACCCTTGCAGGTCAAGGATTGACAAGAGGGATCTGAAGACCTTACCGTCGACCTTGGTACCTTTTTAAACCTATGATTCGGCAGGTTTGTAGCGGTGATTCACTTTTTGTCCCCCCTGTGACCTTGACTGTGCCCTTTCAGGGGTCACGGTTGCATTTTCGAACTCGAAAGTTTTTCCATCATGTTCTTGGTGCCCAAAAACCTATTAATTGTAAGTTTCGCAAAATAATTTTCTTTTTTGTATTTAGAATAATTTAACATTGAAAGCCCTTAAGGCAAAATTTGTATTTTTGGTTGGACCTTATTTCTGGGGTCAAAAGGTCATATTAATAAAATTTTGCTTAGACTCAACATAACTTACAACTTTTTTCAATCTAGGTGCCAAATTTCATCCATGTAGGTTGAAAGAAAGTGTCTAGAATTACAGGTCAAAAGTGACACACGATCAATGGGAGACACTGTATACATAGGCAAAATATTATTACAAAAATGCGATATGGACTTGAGTGCAAAATATTAATTACTTCTTGAAAACTCAATATTTTCATTTTTAAAAACCATCAAATGTATAGCTCGAAATAATGGTTATGACGACTCTTTGGTACACCCACTTCACTTTCTCCAATACTCCTGTCTGGCACTTAGTGGGTGAAGTTACCCTTTGTTAATAAGTTAACATATAAACTATATAGATATTTCCCCAAAAATAAATACAAAATTTCCGTGCATAATTCTGTGACACTCCAGAAGTTATTATTTAATTCTAAGGATAAAATTGACATGAATGATAAAAGTGTGGTATATTTACTAAAATGTGATACTCCTGAATGTAACTGTTTTTATGTTGGTCAAACTGGACGAAGGTTGAAGATAAGAGAGCATTTTAAATCCAGTGTCAATGGTGACAGGAAGTCGGGTTTTGCAGAGCATTTGATTGATGAGGGTCATAGATCCAACTTTGCCCCAAGGCTGTTGCATGTTTGTGAAAGGGTGGGAAGTTGGACTTCCTGGAAAATTTTGAAATTCTATATTATCACAGAGTGCACGGGGAGAGACTACTTAATGACATAATCCCTTCAACCGCCTCACCCTTGTTCTCTGTGCCAGTATCCTCACCTCCATCCCCGTAGTCCTTGAACCTGACGTCACCACCTGTTTGTTCCTTCCCCTGCAGTTTGCCCAATCACCTCTCATTCCCCCCCCCCCCTAATTTCAACCACTTCCCTCTCCTTGAGATCTCATATATAAGCTGTGCTGTCTTTTTGGGGTTTTTATTCTGTAATCTTGATAATGGCCTGAAAAGGCCGAAACCGGTAGATTTGTGGTTGGAATATATTGGTGGAAAAAAACCAAGTGGTTTCACTCTTAACATGCACCTGCCATGTACATACAAATAATTTATTTTTCTCACTCACAAAATCCATTGACAAAATCAAAATAAATGACAGTTTAAATGATAACTTTTATAATTTTCTATCTGACCAAATTGGATTAATTCAAAAGAAGAAGGAAGGAATGAGGTACAGCTCCGAAATGATAGTGTTTGCATCCATGTTCTTTCTAGTATCACCACAGGCATATAAGTTTGTGAGGGCATCGGGCAATTTCATTCTTCCTCATCCCAGAAGCATACACAAAATTCGTTCTTCCTTTAAGGTGGGGCCTGAAAATGAACAGCAAGAGGAAAGTTTCCTATTCTATCTCAGGCAGCAATCTAGGAATCTGAGTGATGGCGAACGGTATGTAACATTAATGATTGATAAGATACACATTAAGAAATTCATGGATTATAAAGGTGGTTCCATCGTTGGTTCGTCCTTTGACAGTGAAAGCCTTGCCTCAAGTGCCCATGTTTTTATGATTCAGAGTGTACTGTCTTCATATAAAGATGTCATCCACACTCCCTGTTAATTCAATGACTGCCACCACCCTCCATAGCATAATAAGAAAGGTGATCTTGGGGGTGAAAAAGGTTGGGCTACAAGTAATTGCTGTCATTACTGACAATAACTCCATTAATAGAAAATCTATGTCCTTCTTTGCAACCACTCCCAAATTGAGTATTGTTTATTCCCATCCTGCTGATGCTTCTCGTCCACTATTCTTTGTTATTGACTCTGTGCACATTTTCAAGTACATTAGAAATAATTGGTTAAATCAAAAGAATGAAGGAGTCTGCATGCATTTTCCTGATTTTTGCAAACAAAACCAAAAACATTCTGCATCCTTTGAAACCCTGAGACGACTGTATAACCTGGAGGCCTGTAAATTGCTAAAATATGGGTATGGTCTTTCTGTGAAATCTCTTTGGCCCTCAAACATAGAGAAGCAAAATGTCCGGCTAGTGCAACAGGTATTTAGTGATTATACCGTGGAGGCTTTTATAAACCCTGGGTAATGCCAAGCAGCTAAAATATGCTGATGGAACTGCTTCCTTCTTTAGCATTTTCTCGGTGGTGGAAGGTGGTCAATGTAAAAACCCCTAACAAAGGTAGACGCCTCAATGATGACTTCATGGGTCCTCTCACTAATTCCTTCTCAGACCATAACATGAAATTCCTAAATGATTTCTTCTCTTGGCTTCAATCCTGGCATGACATGAATTTTGATTCTGGAGTCCTCACCAGAGAGACATTCTCAGCCCTTAAGCACACAACTCATGCCTTGATGGAACTGGCTTCATTCTGTTTTTAGGAACTCAACATGAAGTATGTGCTGCTTGAAAATTTTCAAACTGATGTCTCGGAGGGAGGGTTTGGGCAGTACAGGCTGGGGCCCAGTACAATTTGTCTGTGAGGCAATTGTATGGGGTTGAGAACAAGCTAAGAATGTCAAAGTCCTTGAATTCTCTAAAAATTTTACTTCCTTCCTTAGACTCCATTCTCAGAGATAATGATAACTCTGAGGAAAATTCTGATTTATTTCTAAATGATTTGCAACACTTTGTTAATGTAACAGTGACCCCTGAAGATCTGATCTCTCAATATATCAATGATGATATGCCTGTCATTGTGTATGTCTCTGTCTACTGTGCCTTCTCTTAGTTAAAAAAATTATAATGTGAAACATGTCGGGCCAAACTAATCACAGACAGGCAGCTTGATTTAGAAGTATACCAACTAATTGCTCAGTTAGACCGGGGAGGACTTCATTATCCACAGCAGGAGGTGGTTGATATTGTTGTGTATAATTATATTATCATACTAAAATTATTGAATGAAGAAAATGTTAATAATTTTTTAAAATCAGAAGTCAATAACAGTCAAATTAACAAAAACAGCTGTAGAAATTAATGAATTCACCTTTGCAAGAAACCGTCAATGTGGCCAAGAAACAGAAAAAATATTTGATCGAATTCTTAAATGTAGCACCAATTGCCTTCTCAATAATTTTGACAAAAATAAAAATAATGAAGAGAGATCCCTCGATAGTTGTCGCATTTCAATTTGTCTCCCTTTTTGTGTATAGGGCATGTGATGCTCTTTCTCCAATTTTTAGGGATTGGAGAAAGGGCTCCGCCCTCCTCCTCTCATTCCCCTCCTCCTCTCATTCCCCTCCTCCTCTCATTCCCCTCCTCCTCTCATTCCCCTCCTCCTCTCATTCCCCTCCTCCTCTCATTCCCCTCCTCCTCTCATTCCCCTCCTCCTCTCATTCCCCTCCTCCTCTCATTCCCCTCCTCCTCTCATTCCCTCTCCTGCTCTCATTTCCCTCCTGCTCTCATTCCCCATCCTGCTCTCATTCCCCCTCCTGCTCTCATTCCTCCCTCCTGCTCTCATTCCTCCCTCCTGCTCTCATTCCTCCCTCCTGCTCTCATTCCTCCCTCCTGCTCTCATTCCTCCCTCCTGCTCTCATTCCTCCCTCCTGCTCTCATTCCTCCCTCCTGCTCTCATTCCTCCCTCCTGCTCTCATTCCTCCCTCCTGCTCTCATTCCTCCCTCCTGCTCTCATTCCTCCCTCCTGCTCTCATTCCCCCTCCTGCTCTCATTCCCCCTCCTGCTCTCATTCCCCCTCCTGCTCTCATTCCTCCCTCCTGCTCTCATTCCTCCCTCCTGCTCTCATTCCTCCCTCCTGCTCTCATTCCCCCTCCTTCTCTCATTCCCCCTCCTTCTCTCATTCCCCCTCCTTCTCTCATTCCCCCTCCTTCTCTCATTCCCCCTCCTGCTCTCATTCCCCCTCCTGCTTTCATTCCCCCTCCTGCTTTCATTCCCCCTCCTGCTTTCATTCCCCCTCCTGCTTTCATTCCCCCTCCTGCTTTCATTCCCCCTCCTGCTCTCATTCCCCCTCCTGCTCTCATTCCCCCTCCTGCTCTCATTCCCCCTCCTGCTCTCCTTCCATCTTCTTCTCCCACACCCCTCCTGCTCTCCTTCCATCTTCTTCTCCCACACCCCTCCTACTCTCATTCCCCTCCTACTCTCATTCCCCCCCTACTCTCATTCCCCCTCCTATTTCCATTCTTTTACTACCATTCCCCCTCCTACTCCCATCTCCCCTCATACTCCCATTTCTCCTTTTACTACCATTCCCCCTCCTACTCCCAAATCCTCCTCCATCTTACTTTCCCCCCATCCGCTTTGACCGGTCTCTCTCTTCCGCTCCGTGTGAGAGTGGGAGGGAGAGGTGTTCTCTCCGAGGCTCGCCAGTCGCGTGCCTCTCGTCGCCCAAGGAGGTCGCCTCGCTTCGCGGATACCCGTGTTTGCCTCTTGATTGGAGAGAATTTTGCGTTGTACGCGAGTGGGCCAAAGCGATCTGCCCAAGGCTCTCCTTTTGACCCCTCCCCCCCCACCCGACCACCACGGAAAAAGACGACCGTTCTTCGGAAGCTGAACAATAGTTAAAAAAGAGGAGATCCCGTTCTCGTATTTTGTGTTCAGTCCGTCTTACCCGCCGCGTCCCCTCTGGGACGGACGACGAAGATAACTGCGATTACATTATTCTCCTCCGTGTTTACATCCTCTTCTTTTTACCGTCCATATCTCCTTTCTGCCACTTCCCTTTGGGTCCCTCCTGTATCGTCCCTTCGCTTGCGTAGTGTGTGTGCCCTTCTTCTTCGTGTTCGCGCGTTGAAGTTATACATCTCTTGTCCTTTGTGTGAGTGTAGAGTGTGCGGCTTATTAAGGAAAACGGAGTTCCGGCGTGTTTTGACTCTTCAGCGACGGCTGTCCTCTTGTGAGACACTCTTTCGGACGAGGCGCAAGGTGAGACTCTTGCAGTGAGTACTACACACATTACTCATTTCTTACGAGGGGCGCCGGAGGATTCATTTTTTTATTCAGTGCTGTGCGTCCCGACCTTGGATATTAAATATTGATAATTTATTGAGGGTTGGTCTAATTGAGTGCAACTCTCACAAGACTATATACGTGTTCATCCATGAGTATTCATGTGCTGTTTACGAATTGTTTTTAGTAGAAAAGAGAACGTAGAGCAATTGATTTTTAGGAAACAAGTCTAAGCCCTATTGATGGAAATTATCAACTTCCTCGACGTCGGCAAGGAATAGCCATATTGATTTTTTTAAATCTGCCCTTCATATATAATCTTCATTTATTTGTTTGCCTTTATCTCGCATATAGTGGTTCAGCCTCTCCCGATGCGAGCCTTTGAAGGTATTAAATTCCCCATCCAACCCCTCTGATATCCTTTTGTTGGATGTAAATTACCACCTATTTGTGTGGCCTTCGCAACAGCGCTCGCAAGCATCCGACACCTAGGCCTGGAATTTAACCTGAATTTTTAGCCAAAACTTGAAGAAATTCATATCCGCGATTTCATCGCTAAAAACTCAAGGGGTCGTATTAGAAGAGTTCTTTCATCTCAGGATTCAAAAAAAAATTATTGATTCACGTTTTATTTAAACAATGAGAGAGTAAAATTCAGTTTCTCAAATGTACTTGGTAAACTATGCACCGTAGGGAAAATTGATGTGTAGAAGAATCGTAGGAAATGAAATTATCTACAACATGAGATTAGTTATACTAAAATCGGTTTATAAACAAATTTTATTGCAAAGAACAAATAATGGTTATTTTTAAAAACAGTTTATAATTTTAACATTTTTCGTTGAAATAGCAAGAAACCTACAAAAAGGTAAGGGTACAGCCATACTTTCAAAGTGTGCTAAAGATGGGCTCTGTAGGTGCAATAGCTTTTTGCACAATTCCAATTATTTATCCCGAAAATCTAAAGAGTTATTAACTTTAACCCTCTCTAGCGGTGTCAATTTCTAACTTAAGATGAATCAGAAACCGGCATTTTTACCTTGAAGACTCAATTAAACAGACGATTTTTAAAAAATTTGACCTTTTGAAAATCAACTGTCGCAAATATTCCTTTAAAAAATGCAATATGAAAGCATTGCCCACATAACAATTGCCTGCTGACCAGGGACACGAGCTCGGGCAGGAATGCTGAAGAGTGCGCGGAAGACTCGCAGCATGGCAGGGATTCAAGGACCATGAGAAAAGTAAGCCTCTAGGGAAAATTCTGCTTCGCTTATACGTTGCGATAATTTATTTTCATAAGGTCAAATTTTTTAAATTGTCTGTTTTATAAAGTCTTCAAGGTTAAAATGCCGGTTTTTGATTCATCCTACGTTGGAAACTTACACCGCTAGAGAGGGTTAAAGTTAATAACTTTTTAGATTGTTGGGATATATAAATGGAATTGTGCAAAAAGCTATTGCACCTACAGGGCCCATCTTAAGCACACTTTTAAAGTATGGCTTACCCTTACCTTTTTGTATGTATCTTGCGATTTCAGCAAAAATGTTTAACTTATAAACAATTTTTAAAATTAGCCATTTTTCGTGTTTTTTTGCAATAACAATTGTAATAATATTCTGGCGGGGGGCCCTGCATGTTGTGAGCGCTTTTTTACGAGCAGAGCATATTCATGAGATGGCGATCAACAGTGGCGCTGAACCACATCTGTTGTATCCACTGCCTCGGCGTCTGCTCCGAGGGCGGAGGTCTCTCATTTCTGCGATATGGATTAAAAGAGGCGGAAGCCCTCGGGGGTATAATCCCGCTTTCACCCGAGCTGGCCATTGCGGTCGTGGGGAATAATGCCGGCGTAATAATGGTGGATTGCCAAGTTAGCTTGCTCGAATTACCTTCATCGTGAATGCCTTGCTCTCCGCTATCTGGGCTTAAATATGTGTTCTGTTATGTAAAGAACGATGCGAGAACCGAGTTCTCGGTTTGTTGTGGGGATAATTCATACGTGTCCTCTCCATTGATTGGGGAATGCTTGATTGCCGCAAAGAGTTAAATGAGTGATACGGTAAGTGGACTTACCAGTCTAGGGTCCTGTTCCTCTAGCAGTGCAGTTGAAATTATCGAGTGACCCTGTGGTCGGAGTAGGTAGCCGCTAGCTTGATTGTAATGGGTTCCCTCCTAATCGGGTGCCATTTGATACCGCGAACGGCTGAACGAAGGTTACGCGGCCCTGATGGCGACTCGGCGCGGATATTGGGGGCACCTGATTGACCTTGCTGTTTTGTCGGTGCCGTGCGCTGCCGACTTCACCTAGTCGTCCCCACTCCAACCTTTGATCCGAGCCACTTCCGTTTTGACTGAATCAATGACTTAGCGGGCAATTGTAATTTAAAATCTCTTATTTAGCTTGCATTCGGCGATTCTTAAGTTGGTACTGTCTTTTTCCCTAGCTGTCTTATCAAATCGTGGGCTGTCTCGATGAAATTATTAGTTACCGCTTAAGGAAGTCCGAGCGAGATAGTTCCCTAGTCATAATAGAGTCCATATTCGAATTATACGTTTTGATTTCACTGGCTGTAGGATACATCAATTAAATATTGCATTATTAATGATAAAATTATATAGTTTTATACTACAGAAATGGTGAATAATCAAATTAAAATATCTAAATAAGTCTTTAACTTGACTCATTTTTTCGCGCGGTGCGTTTGAAACTCCTTCAAAACGGAAGGTTTTTAGCGATACCCAAGAACCTACTGCAGTGGCAATATGATTAATTTTCAAAAATAGTTGAGAAAACATACAAACTACTCGCTGTTAGTTTTTTAACGACATCTTAAGTGTTATAAATACATCATTTTGTAAATAATATCTCTCTGGAGTTCATGTACGTACCGTTTCCCATGTAAAAGGGCTGGTATTTTTTGGCAAATATCTCCGAAAGTAATGTGGTAAGGGGTATAATTTTTGGTATCATTGAATAGGTGAGATATTTTTCTTTAAAAAGAAACCAAATTCATTGATTTCTAAGTAAAATGATACTTCGCTCTAACTACCTTAAAATCTTTAGCTTGAATTCGGTGATTCCCACCTTGGTACTGTCTTTTTTCCCTTGCTGTCTTATCGAATTGTGGGCGGTGGCCTATCTCGAATAAATTAGCGGTTCGCGCTTAACCACCGGTAATATGCAATATGGGGGTCGACTGGAATTCGGAATGACGATCGACCAATTCGTTGGTTGGTTGATTATTTGGAAAGGCAGGTAAAACTGTCAACGGGTAGAATTTTTAGAGATATACCGGGAGGTTGGAAAGAAACCCGGCTTAGGCTGAAGCGTGCTCATGGGGAAATAAGCGTGGAGCACCGCCGTTCGAATGTTAACATTGAAATTCAGTACACACAGCGGAAATATTTCCTGAAAAATTCCTGCCGCAACCAAATTGGGGTTATTTTGGAGTCAGCACTCAACCCACCTATTATCACCTCAACCTGCTAGTCTCGGGTCCTGTCGCATCTGCAATTGGCGGAGTATTGTTTTGTAATGAATTAAGCTTTAGAAGCGAGTTGAACTTGAAAACTGCTACTTACAAAGCAGTTCGTGTCGAGAATGGGAGCGAGACCACTGGGATAAAAATATTCTCAAGGACTCTATCTCAGTGGTCAAGGTAGGAGGCCTTGTTTTAGGTTTTCCTCTTGGATCCAGTTGGGCAGTCTAAATGTCACTGTTTCACCACCCTCCATCACTCTCCACTTTGAGATGAGACTAGCCGAAGTTTTAAAAGGAGCTTCGTTTTTCCCTCGCATACTTAATGCATTTGCCATTTCCTGAAATGTCGATCCGCCGCTCCAATCTCACTTAACCATGCGCATCTTGTCCCGCTTGGCAACAACGCAAGAATAAAATATAAAATAAAGAACTCAAAATTCACCGGATAATGCCGTTTCCGGAGTGAGAAAACTGTATTGGAAAAGGGAGTAGATAGTGTCGTTTTCATTCGCAATCTACTCTCACTTTTGTCCGGAGAGAGATCAAAATATGGGAAGTTCATTGATCGCTAAATGGAGCGCAAAAAGTTAAAATACCCTGTTCAAATGGAATGACCCACTTAATGCTCTCGTGACACGAACTAGCGAAGGTTGTTTTTATAAATATTATTTCTGAGAAATATCGCGATGCTTTAGGTTCAGTATTATTTTATTTAAGTCTTTTAACTGTCAAAATGTAAGGAAGGAAAAAATGTAAAGCTTGTGTAATTCTTGAACTGTTCAAATACAATTTAGGTATTAATTTTAGCTTCATCATTAACTACTACGTTAAAATATTTCCCCGAGAATCGGATTGGGAAAGGATCATTTGCAACCTATGCCTTTGAAACCAGTGTTTATACCCATTCTCAGTTCGCTAATACTCAAGTTTATATTCATATGAAACTGTATCACGTGCGTATGCTTGTTCATCCCTTAATACTGATATTACATATGGAAACCAACCAGGTTACCGAAAATTAAATAGTGCATAATATTTCAGTGTAGAATTCCAAAAAGTTACCTTGCCTGCTGGTGATGGTATCCGTGGAGGAAGGAGTTCTTTTGGCTTTGAGTAGTTTCTTTTGGTGGGATAAGAAGTTGTTATACAAATTAAAAAATTCCTCAGTTTTTCCATCACATATCGCCTTGACGGAGTGTGATCGAGCGAGAGAAGGTTTTTCCCCGAGTCCTCAGAGAGACCCCCAGCGGTCATGGAGGGTCATCGCTTGATAAAAGGAAATCTCGCAAGGAGGAGAGTGAAAATCCGCGAGAGAAACACGTTGACCTTGGCGTCGTCCGCAGAGAGATGTGCCATTTGGGGGAGGGAGGGTCAAGGGTGGGGATGGTGAATGGTGGGGGGGGGGCGGAGAGTGGGAAAAGGGGAGGTGGGAAAGGCCGAGGCAGGAAAATCGCCGAAAAAAGGATGTGTGGTTGCATCCGATTGGAGGAGTGAGCCAATTTCCGTGCGGCGAAGATCACTCATTTGGTGGGAGTGGACCTCCAAAGGTTTAATCTCGCGTCGAGTTGATGCCTCGGAGTCGAATGATGGACCGACGTGCTAAAATGGGTTTTCATTTTTTTATTTGGCTGAGTAGTTATTTGTTACTGTTGTGTTGTTGTTGTAAGTAGCCAGATAGTGGGTAGATACCGTTCTTGGGTAAATGCCAGGTCGTTGCCGCTCACGCTGCTGTTACAAGTCCAGTGAAAAGTTAACAGTTCCTAAATAGGCAAAATCCCAGTGTGGGGTTCATAATTGCTGTTTCGTTTATTACTTTGTGCCTTGTTAAATGTGGGAATAAACATTTTTTTAAATTGAATGTAAATTGCGGGATTTGCATCCAAAGGTCACTTGTGTGAGCCCTGTTCATCTTCTGTTATTTCGGACGCCTTTTTTTGCGAACGAATCGGGTGTACAGGTGACAGATATGGGCGTCTGTCTCCACGATGCTCATTTTTTCTTTAGCGGTCAAAGTATATTTTTGCCGTAAAGGATTATACTCTTTGGTTGAAAGCCTATTAAAATAATGTTGCTCTTGCCTTCGCGTCTGAAGTGAAGTTTGTTCGGGAGTTTCCAAAATGCGGAGATATTAATTGGTTTAAATCGCTCCGCGTAGATTTTGAGCTTAGCTGTGAAGTAGTGGTGGTGATTCAGATTTTCAATGCGTTGAAGGCTAAGGTCACTCAGCTCTTTGCCTTCCACTTGCTGACTGGGGCAACAGGACTCTGACGAATTGACGGCACAAATGTCGAAATCTATCTGAGCCCTATGATGCTTAACTTCTGGTCGGGAACTGGTGTATCCATCGTTGTCTATGGCTATTTTTTCGACTACTTAAATTTCTGGTGCCTGGTTTTCTTCTTAGATTACTCTGGTGTAAATTTCATTTTGACACGTTAGTCATCATGTTAAGTGCAGACTATAAGAATGTGTTTAACTCTCGCGAGTATTGCAAAAATATCGAATAGGAAGTTCCTGGACTTAGGTGATACAGGCACTCCTAGAAGCCAATTTCCTGAGAACGTGCAGGATTTAGAGCTAAGTTTTGGAGGTCTGTGAGCGAGAGAGTTGATGATAATTAGAGATAATGTTGTTTAGGGTAGACGATTTGTGTAAAAACTTCGATAAGAGAAAAGGAATTTTGACTGTGTAATCGGGTAAACTAAGATGATAGTTTTTCCATGCGTGGAGAAGTCGAGGATGACAAAGAGTTGTAGACTGGCCTGTGGGACACGGAAATAATCGGAGTTAACTTCGGAAATTATCGTGATTTTAAGGTTTCAGTCACCTCTCTTTCCTTCATATCTCTTATATAAACTGCGCTGTCTCTTGGTATTTTACACTATATTCTTGATAATGGCCTGAAAAGGCCGAAACCGGTCGATTTGTGTTTTTATACATTGGTGGAAAAAACGAATTGTTTTCATTTTTAAGACTTTAATGCGTCGTTGGGTTCGAGCGCCCATCATCGTCATCATCATCTTCGAAAGGTTGACCCTTGTCATTGCAGCCATCTTTTCTTTTCAAATCCTTTTACGTTGTCACTTTCATTGTACTTCTTATGTTATTCAGGAACTTCTGTCTTGGTCCTCCTCTTTCTTTTCCCACCATTATATTTCTTAGGAAGCCGCAGGACATGTTCCACAAATTTAATTTCCCTTTTCTTTTCTTTTCAAATCCTTTTACGTTGTCACTTTCATTGTACTTCTTATGTTATTCAGGAACTTCTGTCTTGGTCCTCCTCTTTCTTTTCCCACCATTATATTTCTTAGGAAGCTGCAGGACATGTTCCACAAATTTAATTTCCCTTTTCTCCATCTCTCTCATTAAATTCCTCGCTTTAATTTGCCCCAGAATTTCTATGTTGCTTTTCTTGTCTCTCCACCTTGTTCTTGATATCCTTCTCCAAATCCACATTTCAGTTGCTCCCGACCGAGACTTTTCCATCTTTATCAATGTCCAAGTTTCACATCCGTATAATAATGTACTCCAAATAAACGTTTTTGCGGAAGATTTTCTGATTTCCAATTTCATTTTTTGTTTGATGACTGAGTTATTTTACTTTCATACTCCAAAGCTATCCTTTTTTTCACTGTAGAAATTTATCTGTTGTCCTGAGGGCCCACTAGAAATAAATTCGACGCTAACTTAAACGGAATGGTCCAGTCATGTACCCCTTTTTCATTGTCGAAATGCAAAAGATATGCTGAAAAGTTTAACGCAGCGGAGCTATAAGTCCTATATTCTTTTTTCATCCCAACATAAAAAATTGGCAGGTGTCCCTACATCCCTTACCAAGGTGTGACATCCCTTTGTGACACACCTCGCCCCCCGACCATAAGACATTGCGACGCGGGTGTGGACTGTCTGCACCGTTTCAACGCCTCTTTTTCAAGAGGGAGCTGAGAAATTTGAATGACTGAATGCGTGAGCCGTGTCTCTGAGCATCTAGTAAGTCGCGGTGACTTAAATGCTTTCGCTATTTCTCCTTCCTTCCTCCTGTAGCCGTGCGCCTCTCGCGGAGGGAATCCCTCGCCGATCGACGGGTGTGAGAGATCAGTGAGGTGGGCTTTAGGGAATCGATATCCTGCGAGCAAGACTTTCAAACATTAAAATCGGCAGTTATCGAACGTGTCTTGATACTGCAGCTCGTGGTGACTAAGCATTGTGGACCTCTCAGAATTTTCTTGTTGTTTCACAAACACCTTCGTAATCATTCAATATTTTCTCCTCTGTTCTTCCTTTCGTTGAAGTTATGCTTCTTATTACCTGTTGAGTGCTCATCGAATACCTCCCTCTGATCTACTTCCGCTCTCCTTCCTTTCTAAAAGGAATTTACGATCAACCTCGGATTCACGTTTCCTGTAGACTCCACTTTATTTCATGACTGAAGTGTTTTCTTCTGTCTCCTATATTCTGGTATTGACATCCTTGTATTTTTGCCTTCCCTGTCTTTCATCGCCTCTCCGTACAAGGTCCTGACTATCGAATCCCTTCGTGTTTTCTCTGTTTTTGATAAATAATATACTATGTGTCCTTTTGTGGTAAATTTTGACTGTACCTTTTCATCGATCATTCGAAGTATCACAATGAACGAATTTTTTCATCACATCTTCGGCTATTTACGAGGTTAATTTTAACGGAATGTGGGTTGCTTTTATCGTCGGGAGTCTCCCAGCCTAAGTAAACTCTATGCCTAAGTTGTCTGACGTCCGTCAAGATTTTATTATGAAAATATAATTTCTGTTTGTAGCTTAAAAAGATAAATAAATTTTGGCAAAAATATTTAGGGATAGTATTAATATAATTATAATAATATAATATTTTTTCTTTCCCCGGTTGACAATGTACAAAAAATTTATGTTCACTAAGTTACAAAACAGTTTGATATTATATAAGGCACGTCAAGGAGTAAGATATGAAAATTATGTACAAATCAGTTACACAATCATGAGTCAAATGATCTTTCACGGAATTAAAACATTTACTGTTAAGGTATATAAAGTCCTCTTTTGAAAATAGGTGGAGAGAGTTAACATTTTTCACACAGTATGGTAATTTTTTATATAACCTAATACACATAGCATTTGGACCCTTTGCCGTCAAGGCCATGCTAGATGGCATAACATGGAGATCGTTCTTTCTTCTAGTATTATAGGTGTAAATAGAATTGTTTTGAGGGAACAAGGTCATATTTTTTTAAATGAAGAACAGAACAATAGATATAGACACAGGGGACTGTTAGTACCTTAAGTCTGTTAAACAGGGGTCGACAATTAGCTCGGAATGGTTCATTGCAAATAGATGGTCTTAGTTTTTTATGAATAATAAATAATCTTTTTAGTCTGGTTGAAGACCCCCAGATTATGATACCATACGAGATCTGAGAATAGAATAGACTGTAGTGGAGCATTTTTAGTACCGTCAGGATGACTGTATCCTCGAGGGAAGACAAAAGATAGAAAACAGAATTAATTTTGTTGCAAAGATATGTAATATGCACATAACATTTGAGATGTCTGTCCACATGGACACCCAGAAATTTTATGTCATCTACTATGTGAAGGCTGCTAGTAGTGGTAAGCAGTGGGTAATCATCAGAATTACGCTGTCGAGCGGAATAAAATATAGATTGTGTCTTGGTTGAGGACATGTCTATTGCTGTTACAAGTTGTCATATCTTTCATAAGAGATTCACCCAGAACAATTGCATCACCAATTGTATCCTAAAATTTTTTAAATTGGTGAATCAGAAATTTGGGAGGTGAGAGAAAAGATTATATGTGACGCTGCTTTTCATTGGATCGTTGCGACCTTAATTTGCGTTCCTTCGGCACTTGCTATGTCTGTAGCGAATGCGTGGGGTTGGTTCGTTCCCAGGGGATTGAAATCCCTGCTCGCATTCGTCCCACATTCTTGTCACTGCGGACTCATTAGGTTGGTCGGAGGAAGTCGACCATTGCATCATTTCTTAAATGAAAAACGTGTTTACGTGCATTTTTTTTCATATCACGCGAATCATTTACATTTTAGGAGAAGGATCAATGCACATATTTGTGTGACTTCATTCGGAAAATATGGAACTCAAAGTTAAAATTCAAAGGCGTCAAAAGAAATCCATCCTAGCGTGTTAATGATTCGTAGGCACAAATTGCGGGCTTTAGTCATTGAGCCATTGTAACCTCTAGTACCATCCTACCGCTTAAATTTCCTGTTTTCAATTGTTTGAACATAAAGCAGGTGTTTATGCTGGAGAAAAGATAATTGTGTATTACGTGTACAAGCATGGTAAGCCCAGGGTTAGCTGAGTCTTCAAGTGAGCTCAGCAGTTCTCTTTCCCCGTGATTCTCAGGGCCTATTTTGGAGTCCTTAGAGCCGAATAGCATATCGTGAACGTTCCCCTGTCACGATTCTTTGTGTTAGTTGACTGTAAATGAAAGCTTTAGTTTACCGAAAGGGCAGCAACTATATCAACAAGAGTTACTCGATCTCAACGGGTGCCGAAAAACCTTCAAGAAGGTCGCGTCGGGAATCTCCGCGGACAGCGGCACGTCCAATCGGCGGTCGGGATCGCTCGCACAAAGACTCATAAGCGCACCCTTTCGGACGTTGAACTGATTCCTAATATCGCGGCGCTGCCCCCCCGAGAGATTCTGGTTTTGTCGGCGTTCCTTATCATCGTCCGAATCGCAAACAAAATCACGGGGTCGCGTCGAAGGGGAGGTGGGGGAGGGGGCTGCGTCAGCGAAGTTGATGTCACGTGGGTTGTGTGTGAAGGTGGGTGTCCAGTTGTTGTTCGAACGGTTTGGTGCTATGGTCTTGCGAATGATGATGACAGAGGTGAAAGTTTAGAGCAAGGCTTTATCTCTTCGGTTGCATGTATTCACTTTTAAGCCGGGGTGTATTCACTTTACCCCGGCCCCGGTGGCGGCAGGATAAAGTCCTCGCTGAACTAAACTGAGGGTGGCGGGTTCGAGTCCCGCCTGGGTGGGTTTTTCACCACCCAGGGCATGAATGTATGTCAAGTTCTGTTGGCTCTGTCCCTGGAAAACCTGATGACAGGCTCAGCAGCCGAAGGGACATACGGACCAACAGAATCGTCCGGAAAGCAAAAAAAAGAATTGTGATCATCCGTTAGTGTTGAATAGGGGTGACATTGTGACGGAGATGGTAGTTCCCTCCAGTCAGACCATGTCTCGAATTCGCTGTGTGCATTTGGGGCCCTCTGCATAAACAGGAAATAAATGGAATACAAAAGGAAGGAACAAACTCAAAGGGGTAACGCAGCTGACGGACTGAAGAGATTGGTAGTCTCTCAAGACTATAGAGGCTACACGTTTGGCTCAGATGCCTTGTAAATTTCCTTTCAGCCGACTTTCAGGATTGTACGGGGGATGTTGTTGAGAGGAGTTCATTTATCCCCTAAATGACTGGGGCGAAAAATGTAAGAGATAAGATGACGAGCAGATGAGTACAAAAATTTCTTCTTTCCCGCACCTTTAACGACCGCAGTAAAAACAGCGAGATATGAAGACACTTATGTCAAATGATGTAAATATTGATGCTCTTATTTATGCATGAGATTTTGAATCTGAAGTAGTAGTCCTTGTACCCCTTGCATGTTGGAACGATTGACGATAGAATGTTTCTTGGTTAGTAGATTTTAATGGGCGCGTTGCATGTGTGGTACGCTGGTTCCAATGTAGTTTCGGTGTTCTACCATATCATTCATGCATGCCTGGTGTGGAAGCACCCCCTGCCACACACCTTTTGGGTGGCTTGCTGGGTATGTCGTAGATGTAGAGGTACCTTATTAACCTCTTTGGAGGAAATTGCCAAAGTTGATGGAAGGAGCGCCGAGGCGATGGAAATTCGTCGAGCAATTCCTTCCTTTAAGGTTGTCCAAGCGAGATAGTTCCCTAGTCATTATAGAACCATATTCAAATTATACGTTTTAATTTCACCGACTGTAGGACATATCAATGAAATTGTGCATTATTAATGGTGCAATAATATAGTTTATATGTTAGAAATTGTTAGTAATTAAATGAAAATATCTAAATAAGTCTCTAACTTGACTCATTTTTTCGCGCGGTGCGTTGGAAACTCCTTCAAAACGGAAGTTTTTTTGTGATCCCGTAGAATTTACTGCGGTGACAATATGATTAATTTTCAAACATAGTAGAGAAAACATACAAACTACTCGCTGTTTGTTTTTTAACGACATCTAAGTGTTAAAAATTACTCATTTTGTAAATAATGTCTCTCTGGAGTGAATACACGTACCATTTCCCATGTAAAAGGGCTGGTATTTCCTGGCAAATATCTCCGAAAGTAATGTGGTGAGGAGTTGAATTTTCGGTGTCTTTGGATAGGTGAGATATTTTTCCTTAAAATGAGACCAAATTCATCAATTTCTAAGGAAAATGATGTTTCACTCAAACTACCTTAAGATGACGGGAGGCAACAACGACTAAGGACAAAGTGCCGCCACACACGATCTCCTCCAATCGCTGTCTAGCAGGGGTCGCCTCCAGGGGACGGATAACCCCGATTGCTCGCCCCGCCGCCAGAGGTTTCTTCCGCCCCTCGCGACCACCCGACCGCCGCCTGGATGCACCTGGATGTTGATGTTCACGCTAGGCTGATTCCCTCCCGATCTGGGTCGAGGCCGGGTCCGCGCGGTGAAAGTTGCCACTATGTTTTCACTCATCGGCTTAATTATTTTTTTCGACGGTTAAGGTCACTCGGCATTCTTCCCGCTCCCTACATTAACTGCTGAATAAAAAAAAAGATTTTCAACGTGTCAAAGGTGCGCGAAGGCTTTTCATATTTTTCAACACGGTCACGAAAAATGCCTCGCCGTGGGGAATATTATGATAGTGGTTTTCAAAGACATTTTCAGTGACCGGGAGTTAAGAGTTTTAAGCTCAGGCCGCTATAGCCTACAGCAGTGATATTCGACTTTTGGGCCCAACACCGATGCGATGCCAGATTACAGAAATTACCTGGCCAGTACGCGGATGATTTTGCCGAGACGATCCAGTCGCTAAGGCGGGTTGGGACGACACATTGTTGCGGGGCTGATGTCGCCGTAACTGCTAATTGTATCTTATTAGCATTAAATTAAGTTCAAAAACAAAAGTTTATATGACATGGTTAGTACGTCTGTCTTGACCGTCATCCAGTCCGCGAAGTATTTCTCCAATATTCGCCGACCTTAGGGAGTAAGAAGGTTAAAGAGCTCTGGTCTACAGGGCTCTCAACTTTGACATTTTAAGCATTTACATCGTATTGGAATTTTGGTTTGAGAATGAGTTTGTGATGGACGCGATGCGGGTATTCTACCTTGTAATTTATCACCAATTTGACCTCGACGGATCTCACTCAAGGACTGCCCTGTCGACCGAGCGTGCTTATCTTTTTCAGTAGGAAAATTATTTTTCAATCGGCATTTCAATGGGAGTATATTATGGGAGCATATTATTGCGGCAACCTTATTGTAATAGTGTAACCTCATTTCAGTCAAGTTTAAGTGAGGTAACACTTTTACGAATTCATTAGAAATTTAAAACACTGTTTTTGCCTTGATATCAACTATCTGCATAAGTTCATGATCAGAGCAGGCCGAGGATAATGTAAATAAATCGTCATAATTATAATGGCTCCTATGCATAGAGATCAACAAAAATTTTTTGGCATTCGAAAACTAAAAACATTTGATTTAAATAACATTATAAAAATCCCGACTGTGAAGTGTGAGTGAGGAATGAAACTTGTCTCAAAATGGAACTGATTATTTATAAGTGAAACCGAGCGTATATCTCATTAACTCCGAAGTAAATTCGAAGTGCGCACTCAGTTTGTGACTTGCTTGCTGTTGTTGGCAAATACGAAGAGCGTAAGAAATAATACCATTTGAGCTTTTGTTTTCGTAAAGTGCAGAGCAATCAGTTCCTCCAGTCCGAGAATTGTTCTTTTGTAAATTACTCGATGAACCTGAGTGGATTACACGGTAGTGCCCACTCCAAAAGTCGCAGTCATCTGGCCATCTCATTTCTGCATTTCCTAGTGACTAGAATCCATTTCGCGGCCAGCAACATTAATTTAAGGATTAGGAAATTACTATTGAGGACTTTTGTATGGAGCATTCTGCTCTATGGTAGTGAGACCTGGGCAATTGGAAAGAGAGAGAAGAAAAGAATGGAGGCATTTGAAGTGTGGTGCTATAGGAAAATGCTGAAAATACCCTGGGTTGGCTAGAGTCACGAACGAGGAGGTGTTTAAGAGGATAGGGGAAAGGCTGTGTCTACTTTAAATGCTAAATACGAGAAGAAACACCTGAATTGGCCATATTCTCCGACACGAAAGCTTGGTTAAGACCATACTAGAAGGTACAGTTGAGGGAAAAAACCAGAGGGGCAGACCTGGAGTATATGGGACAGTTGATGAAGGAACTAGGTTTCAAATCGTACAGTGAAGTGAAAAGATTGGTCCAAGATCGGATAAAGTGGAAGAGTGTTGCAGACCAATCATAGGATTGTAACCAGAGAAGACTATGAAATTTTATTCCTTCGTCTTTTGAATCACTTTCGCACTTCATTACATTGGTTGCCTCGGTAAAAGAAACGATTTTCGGCTTCAATTTGCAGAGCTGACTCATGTCATTCGCTGAATTTGTAGTTTGTATTATCTATATAGTTTTATTTGAAAATTAAAGTAAATTTGTATGGCTGACACATTAACTTTTGGAATTATCAGAAGAACCAATTTGTTAAAGGAACAATCAGAACGGTAGTAACATAATATAATTTGACTCAATTTTCCGCTACTTTACAACTGATGTAAACTCGTACGAGTAATGTCTCCAACTTAATGTTTTGGTTACATGCTGAATGCTGTAAACTTGGTATTTTTATTCATCGATCTTCTTAACTTTATCAAATAATTTCTACAATCTCGTGGTGGTTCATTCGTCTCTTGTCGCTATATAGCGGTATGTTGGAATAATTGATGTGTTTACTGTAATCCCATTTACCTTCAATGCACTGTAAAGGCTTCTTGCACTTTTTTCTTCCCTGCTCCTAAAATGGTTAGCCCCGCATTCATTGGCGTGAAAAACATTATTAGGAGACCATTCATCTGTGGACATCATCGATATCCTCCTATATAGAATACATATTGGATGAAATGGGTACCCGATAGGAATCTAGTAACATGAGAGATGCATAGTAAATGTAAATTGCCTTCATAGTTAAATTATGTGATAATCAACCACGAAATTCAGCTTCTTTTTGCGAAAAAGCGCTCTTCAATTTCAGAGTAATCGGTATTGATGTTTTTGGCGGCCAAAGAGGTAATTATATGAAGGCAAGTGGCGCTCCGTGTAATGTGTGGAGGTATGGAGACAGCGGAGTTATTATGTGAGCGGGATTAAGGTTGCGCGGCAATGATGTCGCTCCTCGCTTGTTTGTTCTGTGCTCGACGCAATCGCTTCTCCTCAGCATCCGTGTAATCCACTGGCAATATCCTTTTAAGTTCGCGGCAATCATGTCTTACCTCACACTCTCATGCCGACTTGTTTACCTCCTGCTATCAAGGAGCTCGATCGAAGCATTTGATTGTGGCTCAGTCTTGTCGGAACTGTGAGTTTTTAGTTTTCATTGAAGGAGGAAAAGAAAGATGAAAGTATTAGCATCGATATTGAATCTCGTTTTCTGGTTTGTTAATTGAGTTTTATTTATGATAACGGTATCCACACTAAGTTCTCGTTCTGTATCTTTTGAATTCATTTAGGATTCAAGATAGATGCAGAAAATTTCATCGCATTTCTCTCATCACTGTTAATAGGTCAATATAAATACCAATGTAACAAGTAGAAAAATGTTCAATTTCTTCTATTTAATATACTGTTTTTGCTTAATTATTAATTATTACTGGTTATTGGTAATGTGAGGTCTCTTTCTCGCCAGACGGTGCGGTTAGATCGGAGAGTGGCAGTATGGGTAGTTCCTCATCGTCTCCGATCTCGAATGAAATGCGATTTGTGGAAACTGTGGAATTCCATTTTAAATAGATTTTTTATAATAACTTTTACAATCCACTGTGGTCCAAAGCAACATGCACCATCCGGATTTTGAATGTTAAAGCATCAGGTGCTAAATGACAAAGCAACAAAAAGTATGGCGTCCTTATATATGGTTTTGGATAGGGGAAGGGGGAAAGGATTTCGCGAGGCAGGTTGGAGGCTAGGTGAAAAGGGGGGTGGGTTCAAGGTCCGTCATGGTGCGTTTTTGCGAAGAACTGCCGGAAGTCGGGAGAGGAAGGAGGAAAGAACATTCTTGAATGGGGGCCAATTGCTTAGGGAAGCTCGGTCAAAGTTTTTAGGATGGGGGAAGTGGCAGGAAACAAACATTCATTGATGACAATACAGTTCGGGTTACGCAATCTTTTTATAATTTCGAGTTGCTCCAATGAGTCCAACTCACGTCTATTGTTACTGAATGCTAAAATATTTACATTAAAATCACATTTACGTCAATGCATTAAAAGATGTTTTGAAAAATTACTACCGTCTTCTTGATTGTTTTTAAAAGCACTTTAGTGTTCTTTGATCCGTAAGTTGAAGTTCCTGCAGGCCTGACCCACATTCCCCAGCACAGTCACCACACTGAAGTGCACTTCTCTTCTTTGGTGGAACACTGTCTTTACATTTTATAAGAAGGGATATGAGATTCGTCGTTGATTTAAGAGAAATTTTAAGAATGTCCTTCGGGAACGGATGCACTACTCTATTGGTTAAATTACCTAAAAATCTTATGGAACACCATCTGTTATTAACAGGGTGTGGCTCATTCCCTAGCGGTAACAAACTACGGGATTCCCTTCTATCCATTCTCCCATCTCGGCATAGGCTTTAAGGATGCTCCGGCCTCACTTAACCATCTCATGATTAGTCTTCCGGCACTTCTACCCAATAGCTTATCCTCCCAAGCATGCTTTGGATATCTTTCCTTAGGCATGCGTCGTACATACTTTTTCCACCAGGGTAGATGTCTTTCTTCAATGGACGGACGTAGAGGCGCTTAAGACCTGAGTCATCTCTTCCACTTACCTGTTAGATATTCTTCTCAATGAATTACTGTTCCTTTATCTCCAAAACTCTCTTTATTAGAAATTCCTCTCAGTGAACAATAACTTCTTTTATTCAATTCTACTCTCCACAACTTTGCCTCGAAGCGAACTCTCAATCACACAGTAAGGTTTTTTAGACAAAAAAGAGAGTGAAAAATTAATAAATAAACCTACATTCCAGCTACCATAAATAAGTTACTTCTCTACCACTCATAACATCTGTGCATAATGACTGTGTAGACCAGCAGTGTTTCACCAAAAATCCACTCTTATAAACAACTGTCTCGTACTAAACTGTGGTTTCTTGCACGGTGTGGCGTAGGTAAAGGTTACATTGATCTATGGGATTGGCAGCGTAATTAACATCTGACGATAAAACAGATTTTCTAGAGTTCATCGTCTATATAGTTGAATCCCTCGAAATCAGCTGACGTAAGGTGTCCGGCGAGACGTAGTGGAAGGATATCATAATAATAATAATAATCAGGTACAAAGATTTTTCGTCAAGGAAGCGGTATCTATACACAACTTGTAGGGGGAGAGTGGTGTTCGGCGAAGGGAGAAAGGTGGGAGGAGGGAAGTAAGTGGTGAGGCACATGTTGCGAGTCAATGCACGGTTTAGGGAATGGAATGGAGAGGAGTGGGGAGTGACATTTGAACAGCTGTTCATTCATGAGGGACTCCTCCCCTTGCTGAACACTTTCAAATTGTTCTAAGGCGTCCATTCTCCAGCCTTTCCTCTCCACATGGAGTATTTCTGGCTCAAACAGGCAAAGGTGTTTGGCCACGAGGGAAGACGAGTTCCCTTTCTCCCAACATTTCCTATGTTCAGTCATACGGGTAGCAAAGTAAGTTCAATAATCAAAGATTGGAGAGATGAAACGAATGAAGAACTGATGGGTGTAGCCTGTCCTACTTCGTGAGGCCTGATACTCCCAAAAAAATTTCCATAGGATCCTAATTTTAGGCTCGTAAACGAAGAAATTTAAAGCCTTTCGTCTTAAGTCAATTCCATTTGCCTTTAATGGGTTGAGTGTCCCACACCAGTGTTTCAGTGATGAAAGAACAGATTAGGACACTGTTTAGCGACAAATGTACTTCATCATCCAAATAATTGGTGAGGTTGACTCCGAGAACTTGATGTGAGGCGTCTCTCCTTGCCCATTGGCACCCTTAACTCTTTTACTTAAGGTAGTTTGAGCGAAAAATCATTTTACTTAGAAATCAATGATTTCGGTCTCATTTTAAAGAAAAATATCTCATCTATCCAACTATACCAAAAATCTACCCCTTACCATATTACTTTCGGAGATATTTGCCAGAAAATACGTCCTTTTACATGGGAAATGGTACGTGCATGCACTCCAGAGAGACATTATTTACCAAGTGAGGTATTTCTAACACTTAGATGTCGTAAAAACTAACAGTGTGTAGTTTGTATGTTTTCTAAACTATATTTGAGAATTAATCTTATTGTCACCGCAGCGGTTCTTGGGTATCACAAAAAACCTTCCGTTTTGAAGGAGTTTCAAACGCACTGCGCAAAAAAAATTAGTTAAGTTAGATACTTACTTAGATATTTTCATTTAATTACTAACAATTTCTGTCATATAAAACTATATTATTGCACCATTAACTATGCAATATTTAATTCGTGTGTCTCACAGCTGGTGAAATTAAAACGTATAATTCGAATATTGTCTCTATAATGACTAGGGAACTATCTCGCTCGGACTACTTTAAATATGGGAGGGGATGCTGAAATTGAATGAATCGAAAGTTTGATTCAAAATATCGATATATTTGCTGTTTCTACAGATGTGGGATTAATTTAGTAATTTTCTGTGGAGCCTGCTGTTTGTAAAAGTAATATTGACGTGTTTCAGTCATATAGATCAATATAAAATTTGGCTTTTGTAAGGTATAACGTAAAAATATCTCACCTCTCTCTGCCTAGTACGTCATGAACTCTGATACTCCGTGGCTAAACGCTTGGGTGAAGCATATTACTTCCGTCTTCTTCATGCATTATTTTTGTCAACATTTTTGTTTTCTGATGATGGGCAGACTCTCAATGGGCTTGGTTGTTGCTATCAATGTAGTTAGTCTGCTTAGTGTACCTCCATGATACCCTTTTTAATTTACCATTTAAATGGTATCTGCTGCATGGGGCACTCAGAAATGATGCATTCTTTTAAACATCATATGGCAGCCAGATTAGTTTCGCCTTGGTCGCATTCAGTGAACACCACTTTCAGTCCTATCAAAAGGAGGATGATTATCACCATCCGAATTGATTTTGCCTTCTCAGTGATCTGCGTGATTACGAAAGCTATAGTAAAAGGGCCGATTAACTAGGCTTTATTATGATTGAGTGAGAATTAAGCAGGTGCAAACTCTTGTTGAAGAGATTGTCTTTGATTTTTGGTATTTTAAGAATGAATAAGGATTTACGATCCTATGTGCTTCATCGTTTGGTGCGCTGAGAAGTTTCCGCTTCGTTTCTCGGGTGGTGCAAATTTCGGAGAAGGTTAGAAAAAAAATTAAGTGCTTGCGGCAATGGGTGTACGCATCTTATACTATGAAAGATTAATTACACGCGCCACGAATGGCTCTCTCTTCTCAATCGCCTGATGAATCACAAAACTGACCAAATTCCGCAAGTACAATACTTATTACGACCTAGATGTCCTTGTTGCTCAAATTTTTTATTTATCCTCGTGATGTGAAGGTCCTCGAATGAAAAAGTAAAAGATAGATGCTACTTCTACATCTACGTAATACCCTGCGAGCCACCACGAGGGTGTGTGGCAGGGGGTGAAGATCACCAAACATGCACTATTGCCACGCAAGTAGGATAGTACTTCGCTCTGGTTAGTCCACACCTCGAATACGCCGCGAGCATTTGGGACGCTGGCCATAAAGATTTAACGAAAAAAATGAACAAAATACAAAGAAAAGCAGCACGCTTCGTTAAAAACTGCTACGAAAGAACTTATTGTGTCTCACAACTTTTAGAGGGATTGAGGTGGGAGCCCCTGGAGACTCTGAGGCTACACGCTTAGCTTAGGCTGCTTGAGTTATTCAGAACTGGTGTGTTTCAGAGTGACAAAGAGAACGTTATCATGACACCTCACTACATTTTTAAGTCTGACAGATGCGATAATATAAGAGAGATACTCTGCCGAGCATATAGGTACCAAAACTCGTTCTTTCCGCGCACAACAAGCGACCACAAAAAAAAACTGAGCTCCTCTAGGTACACTGCTATAATACATGTTACCATTTCATCTCCCAAAAACTTACATCTTTACACGGCTGGTGACCAGCCACCTCCTGCCACAGGCCCATGCGGCGGCTCGTGGGTTATTATGTAGATGTAGATCAGTGATGTCTGTTTCTGCACATTATCGCCTGAATCTCCAGAAATTGTTCTCAATCGTCTCCTGGCAGAGTTGTTTGGTCGCGATCGCCGAACTAGCCTTGGAATTGACAGGCATTCTTTCTATTGAGGCGGTTTTATTGTATTTCCTCAAATTTCCGCTGACTTGCTGCGTCGATAATCTTTAAAAGGCCGTTAGTATGGGAACAAAGAGCATTTCTGGTGGAATTACTTGTTGGTGGAAACTTTTAATTGATCTTTATTTTTTATCATCATGGAGTCTGTTATTCCATTGTGTATAATGCTCCTACGTTGTGGTTGTTGTGCTGTCTTTCTGGTAATAATCGTAAAGAAAGACGATATCTCTAGAACTGGATGTCGTTGGTATGGAGGTGAAGTAGGTAATAAATTAGTTGACATTGCTCAGGCAAGTGAATTGAAATGTACGAGCGAGGTCTCGCTTGGCTAAAGGCTGACGGCGAATAGAATGACGCGAGCGTCTGTGTCGTGCTGCTTTTGACATTTGTAGCCATTGAAATGTAGGCAGATAATGGGTGGAGTAAGCTAATAGTGTAGCGTGTGCATTATGCGCGCTGCATAAATTCCTTCATGATTCAAAAACTGTGATTATTTTATTTTACAAAATGAAATAAAACGTTTAATTATGTATTTTAGGTTCACGAAAGGAAGCTTTCCAGTAGAAAGTTTTAATCACTAGATATGTTGCTGAATTACTGTTATTCGCCTTTTGTATTTGAAGGTCACTTTAATTATAAACTGCGTGAATAATATGCAATGCAAATCATCTGAAATTGAAAGCCTATTGAAGTCCTAAGAAGAAGAATTGAATTGCTCTTTTTCGAATTGATGCAATCTTCACGTTTAGTATTACGAGTACTTAGGGAAAAACATACTACGTGTAAAACTGCCGCGTTCACTAAACTATTACAGCGTTCTATTACCAACCACGATCGAAGTTTTGAACGTGAATGTATTGATAGATGACAAAAATATGGGCAACTTCTGTTTTCGTGCAGGAAGTCACTGAAATTCCATTGTCATTCCGTAAACCAGCTCTAAACTGTCTCCTTCACTGTATCCCGCTTCTTTTTTGTGGTACAGCCCCTTTGTTCTTGGCCCTACCAATATTTAGGAATCCTGGACTAACTTTTATGATTACATATCAAATAGAGTGAATGGAGGGAAAATGTGAAAATAATTTTGATCATTTGTTCTAAAATGACTTTTTCGGTGCTTTGAAAAAGAACCAGAGATATGTATAAGATATAGCGTAACTATTTTGGAAGAGTAAAGTCATACGGGGAAAATTCCGGAATTTTTTCGTTGAGTGCATCCTCTCGAAATTTAATTACTCACTTATGCTGAAGTCTTAATGAAAGGTAAATGATTCTGCCGCCTCCTTTTTATCTTCCATCTTCCTTGTACGGGCAGTGTTCTCTAATTCCTCGTATCGTTTTCTGACGATCTCTCTGTCTTTCAGCTTTCATTAAGGCAACATCACCGACGGCGGTGGCGGCGATTGTAATTTGGAAATGCCATTAATTTTTGTCGGGTGTTTATAACCGATTTGTTCGCAAACTCTGTTACATGTTTACATGGACTATTTCAAGGATTGTCATAAATGAATCGTATATTGCTAATAAGAGTTGTTGTGGGAAATATGAAAGGGTTCGTGTAGATTTATATGCGAATAATTGCGTTTTGTGAATCCTCCTTGAAGGGTTCCAGGTCATTTTCCCGAATGAATTTTTTCCCGAAAATAAACATTTTACGAATCTGTTTTCCCAAAATACTATGTACGAACAATTTTATGTTAACTACACATACAACATACCAAGGCTAGTATTTCTGTCTCATGGTTGTGGCTTCTTTGAATCCCTCTTCTCCTTTGCGTTACCATCTTTGATGGACCGCAAGGGCCTAAGATCTAGTTGCATTGTATCCAACAAAATTGTCATGGGATTTAGGAAGCCTGGATAGCGTAGTGGTCCGCGCATTGGTCCGGCAAACCCTACGTCCGTGGTTCGATTCCCGGTCCAGGCCAAATATTTCTTATGGCAATTTCTTCAAAAAATACCGAGGCTACTTGTAGTATTTACAGTCGTATAAGAAAAAATAGAAAATGTTATGCAATTTTCAACAAGTGTATTATGAAAAACCAATATTGTAGGATATAGCTTTAAAATTGATCAATTCACGTCTTCCTCTTGTATAACTGGAGGTTAAAGTTCTGATTCTTGCTTGTAGTTGGGTCCATTCTTTGTGAAGGGGGCGGCTCTTCTCTGTTGTAGCCATTGTCTCTTTGCTGTCTTAAGTTTCTCACTTTCTGGCAAGTGGCTTCATACTGCTTCACCGATGTTAACCAATTCGGAACGCTAAATTTCCAATGGAGATCTTTCTGGGTGTTCTTCTGCTTTTCTGTTTAACGAATGAACTACCGTGTGGCATTTTCTAATTGAGAACTCCGAAGAGTGGCATGATAGATAGTTCGGTGAAGAGGCTAGAGTCGTACATGCGATGCGGATAGCAACAGTCAGTCTCCCGATAAATTTGATGGTTTCGGGCTTAACTTTGTGAAAATCCATTATGAAATCAATAATACAAATGACTTAGTAACTTTTCACAGGTATTTTTATTCGTACGACCGGTTTCGTTGCATAGGCAACATCTTCAGGTCCTAGATGTCCCACTAAGTCTAGCCCAAGCACAGTGTCCACGCCCCCTCCCCCAAACTGTCCAATGTCCAATGCCTGACTCACACACCCTCTCCCTATCGTAAATTCCGTACTCACATCATACCCAAGTTCCACTCGCCCTCCCCTTCCCACCTACCTCGCCTTCCTCCACCCCTCTTGAATAACCTCACCTCACACCCCCCCACCCACCATCAATGTTTTCCCTGCCACTTTCCACCCCCACCTTCGCCTTCCTTCACCCCTTCCCCTTATCCCTCTAGTAGTATATATATTCTGAGAAATTTGACCTCTATGTATCTGAAGATGTTGCCTATGCAACGAAACCGGTCGTACAAATAAAAATACCTGTAAAAAGTTACCTTCATTATTGATTTCGTCAGTCTCCCGGTGGTGGGAGAGACTTTTCAATGGAGTACCAATGCCGAGGCTCGACCGCCTTGAGTGCCGCTCTCACTATTACGTGGCGAAGCCAAACGTATCCTCCGCTGATCGTCTCTTCCCTTCCTCAATATTACGTATCCACATTAAACGGATTATAATAGTACGCAGTAACTGAGCTGCGTTGACGTCTTGACTTGCCAGTACGCTTCCCATCCATTTCTCATTCACCCTGTAGTCTAGCGTTGGCAGCTGACCGGTACTGAAGCCTGGTTCGTCCAGATTCTAAATAATTTTTCTTTCGCCAGCGCCTTTCATCCTTGGACCAATGGTGACCTAGGTGATTTGTAATCCCGGTACACTTCCGTCAAACGATAAATATAAATTAAAAATAAATAACGACGACCGGGAATCGAAAAAGCGCCGCTCCCTTTAATAGTTTAAATTCTATTTTGAGAATGAAGTTATCTTGAATGGAAAAGCAGGTGTGCTACAATGAGGCGAAGCTATTGACAGTCATAATTAAACGCAAAACTCTTATAGATTGAGAAATTTGTAACTGAAATGAGTGAATCAAAATATTCTAGTAATGGTCCACGAAATGGATTTATTTTTTACGACCCGGGTTTCGGCACATAATGACATCTTCAGGTCCTGACCTGAAGATGTAATTATGTCACTTCAGGACCTAAAGGTGTCATTATGTGACGAAACCCGGGTCGTAAAGAATACATCTATTAAGTGGACCATAACTAGAATATTTTGATTTCCTGTATGGAGAGGTTCCACAAAGTCAAGCCTGAATTTATTAGAAATGAGTGAAGTGGAATGAATTTGAAGGTCGGAAGTGTCGAGGGAGTGGACGGTGAAAAGTAAAAATATGTCAAATGAGTTTAATTCTCAGAGGGAATAGAAGAGTAAAAAGGTCAAGGAAGCTCTAAAGTGCATTGAAAAAGACCTCTCCTGAGATATTTTGAAAGCTGAGTCATGATGGTAGAGAGTAATGTCTCGCCTGGTTAACGTGCGGAGAGATTGGGGCTTTACTTCGAGGAAAACAGCCGGCGACCCCATTCCCATTCTTGTACCTTTCCTCTCGGTCTGGTGAACCTACTTGCGCGGACAAGAATTCAAAGAAATTCGCAGGAGATGTGCAGTCGGCTTGTAAATGGAAAGTTTGATAGCCTTAAGACACCTGACGTTATTTTCCGTCTCACATCGTATGCCAGTGATGATATTGATTTTTTAAATACCCAGGGAACATTGAATTCTCACAAACGTGCGTTTTTTATGTTAGTGATGACTTTATTTAAGGGAAATGACCAGCAACACCGATTACCGGTCATTTCCAGAAGTTGAGCGTCGTTGTGGTGTTCATCTCATTAGTCCGAGTGCTGTTGCCCCGTCTATCTGCAAGTGGCATTATGCGCCAAATGATCCTATCCGGCGCAGCGTGTCCAACCGTTGTGTGTTTATTGACTGCGATTTATTTCAACGCGAAGTTGCTCAAAAACTCTCCAGCATGTTTCCTTGAAGCAAAAACGTTGCTCAAATAGCTTTGGCTTAGCGCATTTTGTCTGGTATCAAAATTTTAGTAACAAGTGGGAATTACTTTTATTATATGGTGGCAATGACTATATCAGATGAAAATTTTGAACTTCAAAACTTTTTCAGGTTAACTTCGCCCCATTTATTTTCCTTAATATCATTTCTCACGCAGCTACTCTCATATGAGAATAAAAGAAAACTCTTGAATCAATAATTGAATTTTGAGCTCAGGGTCAATTTTATGCGTCTATATATGCTATAGAGATAGGCATTGGATGTCTTTTCTCCCACTTTAAAGGAATGATTCGTAAATGTTTATTCGCGTAGTTTTCGTTGTGATTGAATTTTTTCAAAAAATTTCATTAGTATTACAGAGTAGCCCGTCTCAGGTTTTAGGTTATTAGGGGCGCTCTGTCACTTCCCTCTGGCGGTGAAGCAATGGCGGCCCACGACGACACTCAAGGCAGTTTGAGCGAAATATCATTTTACCTAGAAATCAATAAATTTGGTCTCATTTTAAAGAAAAATATATCACGCTTCCATGTACATCAAAAATTTAACCCCTTACCACATTACTTTCCGAGATATTTGCCAAAAAATACCAGCTCTTTTATATGGGAAATGGTAAGTGTATGCACTCCAGAGACACATTATTTACAAAATGAGGCATTCCTAACACTGAAATCTCGTCAAAAAATCAAGTGTGTAGTTTTTGTGATTTCTCAACTATTTTCGAAAATTAATCATATTGTCACCGCAGTAAATTCTTCGGGATCACTATAAACCTTCCGTTTTGATTAAGTTTCAAATGTACCGCGTGAAAAAAAAGAGTCAAGTTAAAGACATATTTGGATATTTTCATTTGATTACTTACATTTTCTGTCATATAAAACTATTTTATTGCACCAGTAATAATTCAATAATTAATTGATGTGTCCTACAGCTGGTGAAATTAAAACGTATAGTTCGAATATGCTCTCTATTATGATTAGGAGACTATCTCGCTCGGGCTACCTTAATGAGTTGTGACGTAAGCGCGCAAAGGCCAAGGCGTGTCGAGTGCCCTCGCATTGGAACACGAACATTCGACTCGGATAAATCCGGATCAGAAGTGTCGCTCTCTTCAGACGCTCGCGCTCAGATTCCGCGCTCGTGAATCGTGCGCGGAATCTCCGATGCCGGAAGCCTTTCGCAGAAACGTTCCTTTTGAAAAGTGCCAGACGGAAGCCATCAGGGCAGCAATGAGTGTGGCGTCATCAGAGGTGTCATTCTGTCCACAACAATGGCAGGTGTCGTTGCCTCACTTTCTGCTTCAGTTTGGTTCATTACGCCATTAGCAGATCGCTTCGCTCGGAGCATTTGAATGATTGGGCGTCCTTAGCGCGAGGGCCTCAATTGACGTGCCGAGATAAAGTGTTGGGGCGATTTTAAGTCCTAGCAATTTCTGCGTATCTGTTGTGGAATACGCTAATTATATGAAAACAAGGTGGTGATCGTCAGGGAAAACCTTGAACTGTCAGAGAATTTTGAATTTCTGGGAAAGTCAGGGAAAAGTGAGGGAATTCTCATAACAATCAGGAAGAAAGTGGAATAAGAATTCTCGTTATTTTTCTACCATTACATTTATCGGCCAGTCTTTCCCGCCTCTTATTTCACCAACTGAAACTAACTTCCGTCACTGACATGCATGGAATAAGCACCATCAATTCGTGGAGTCTTCAGTTGTGAATCTTAGTTATTTAGTTGTGAATCAGACGTACAATGTATCCCTTTTGTATGTTCTTATTGCGATATTTGCCTAGCTGTTAAAAATCATGATTACAATGTATTACGCTCATCACAAGGAGTCAGAGTCTATGTTGTTCGGAAAATTTTACCTCGCGTTTTTTTTTTTAACTTCCGAAACTCAGGTCGAGAAGTAGCTGGAACACACTAGCTTATACTAAATACCTGTATGCAGTTCTAAAATTACGAGACGATGAATAGAAAATTTAAAGCTGCCGTAGATAATTTAATCCAGCAGTAAAAATATTCCAATAATAGGTGACCTTTTGGCGATCGGTCAGGGAAATTGGTAATTCCATCAGGGAAAAGTCTGCGAAAGGTCAGGGATTTTGAAAATTGGATATCAGTAGCCACCTTGGAAAACATGTATGAAATGGAAGGGACTCGATTGAAGGCATTTCAATTGACGGAATCCTTCATAATGGAATTGGAAACTTCAGTGTTAGCTTTCTTTTATTCGTAAACTTAATGATCTTGAGTCATTCTGCTTACTCGGGTTCAAAATTAATTTTTACAGTTTACCGCGAGATTTGCGGCCACGTGATCACAGAAAGTTATTTTTCTCGTTAATTTTTAACTTTATCGTCCGGTTCGTTTCCAGGGAAAAGGCATGTTTTATTCGCTAATGTCACCGCTCGCCGCTTCTTTCGCGAGTGTCGATCATTCAGTGTCGTCCAGGAATGGCAACAATGAAATCACTCGAATACACCAAAACGCTTAATTATGAAGGCTGCTGAGTGAATCAAATCATCCACTCGGTATTGGGGCCGACGGAAAGATTCACGGACGAAATACTTTCCGTGGATGCGTCCAATGAAAGTAACTGCGGACGGAAGTCGTAGAGAGAAATAACGACATAATACAGGCCAGCTGTCAAGGATCTTCTCTTTTTTTAAAAGTAGCCCTTCTTCAGGCCGTAAAATTTAGGATAAATATTATAAATGAAAAAAGTGAGCAGTCACAGCGCAGCATTTGAAAAACTGGAGGCATGTATGAACTTAGGATTCAAAGAAAAAGTTTGAACATACACACGTACCAATCACGCCGTTCCTTCCTGGGTAGGCACCGTCACGAAGTTTCACTCATAAATACATATTTGTACACCTAACTCTGCTTCAATAATTTCCTCCACACTGGCCTATCCTTGCAAACCTCTTATGCTTCATTTGCCCCCGTACACTGCTTCATGCCCTCTTGTTTTTAAGACTCCTAATATTCCTCCATCTAAGAATCTCCTCAACCACACTCAACCACAACTTTCTCGGCCTACCTCTACCTCTCGCACCATTCATTAAACTCCTATATATCTGTTTCACTATTCGCTGAGGAAAAAAAAAGGTCGGTCGTAAGTAGAATGATGTCAGATCATATCACCGTACCTCGATAAATTGGAAAATATGGGACGTGGGGGCTAAAGTAGCAGGTGCGTTTGTTCGCTGCAGAGGTGACATTAAATTTGAGAAGCACGAGCTGAAAGGTGGGCGTGAGGGAAAACAAATGAGTCCATGAATATCGGCGTGGGCAAGGAAGTAAAGGCGACAGAGGAAATGTGAACAGAAAATGGGAAATGAAAACCGATTTCAATGAGGATTCCGGTTTCCTATCTGTATTTCCAAGTGGGCGGGTGAGTGGAGGGGGAGCTGGTTAATGAAAATGTTTTCTGCCTCAGGAATAGGCAGACAGAACGCCTTGTTCGTTGCATGGACTGGTGCGACTCGAACTGTATAAGGGAGGGGAGTAGTGGGGACAGAGACTCGGAAGTGGGTCGTGGTGGATGGGGAAGTGAGGTTGACTAGACCATTCTCGCATGCGGACCAAGGACTTGAGGATATAGGAAACTGCTTTGGCAAACGAAATCTAGGCAGGAAAAGTGTCATACTGGTCACAGACACACATTATCGCTATCTTCATGAGAATTGAACCGCCGGACTGCCTTTTGATGCTACTCTTCCTCAACATTGCTATCACTTTCCATTATGTTTCTTTACTACCACTTTCCATACCTACACCGTGGGGGGAGTAAACATAAAATCTTCAAATACAGTGAAATATCTTGGAATTACCCTAACTTCAGATATATCGTGGAAAACACACGTGCAAACCAAGTGCGGCACAGCATTAAAGAAACTAGGTTTTGTGAAGCGTATGATAGGAAGGTCATCATGTGAAAAATTCAAAGAGAGATGCCACTCCACTCTGGTTAGGTCACACCTCGAATACGCCGCGAGCATTTGGGACCCTGGTCATAAAGATTCAACCAAAAAAATTAACAAAGTACTAAGAAAAGCAGCACGCTCCGTTAAAAACTGCTACTAACGAACATATAATGTTACACAAGTGTTAGAGGGATTAAGGTGGGAGCCCCTAGAGACTCGGAGGCTGCACGCTAGGCTCAGGCTGTTTGAGAAATTCAGAACTGATATTTTTCTGAGCGACGCAGAGAATATTATCATGACGCCTCACTACATTTCTAGGTCTGACAGATGCGATAAAATAAGAGATACTCTGCCGAGCAGATAAGTGCAAAAACTCGTTCTTTCCGCGCACAATAAGCGACCACAATAAAAGCTGAGCTCCTCCAAATACACTCCCATAGTACATGTCACCATTTCACCTCCAAAACTTTTACACGTTTACACGGCTGGTGACCTACCACCCCCTGCCACACGCCCATGCCGCGGGGTAGTTTGTATATGTAGATGTCGCTAGGTCAATGCTTTCCTTTATGCTTCGGGATGGAAGCCTGGCGTGAGAGGTTGGTGTTTTACGCAGTTGGTTGCTCACCAAAACCACCTTTGGATTCTCTTGGAACCTATGTAAATAAACTCCATGCTTAGTTTTAATTTATTTAGTCTTTACGTTTTTCCATTCAGAAATGTTTTGTAACATGTTTGCTGTCAATAGTGTTTTTTAATTTTGTGATGACACAATGTAAATCATCCGCTAATTTTTCAATTTGGACAGTGTGGATTATAGTTAATATCAACTCAATCTACAGAATATAACCGAATGAGCCAAGTGCAGACCGTGGTGGCATCCCCGCGCGAAAGTTTCCACAAGCAATTGTCCCCTTATGTCCGATACAAGCCTTCTAATGTTTATTGCCTAGTTATTATTTGATTCGGTCCAAGCAACTTCTCTCGTGCTTATTATTATACATTTTTATGGAAAGAAATTGGTAAACCGTATATTATATAAAATTGTAAAATGTATTGAAATTGGAAGGTCTGAAGTAGACAGTTTTTATGTATATACTTTGAAACGAAGTTTGAATAATGAAAATAGACAGAAGGTTTTGATTGGCCTTCTTGTACCACGAGAGGCGAAGAGTGGCATTTTTTATTTTGATTAAGTTATTTACTTATTTTTAATCGTTTTTCACAATGAAAGGCTGCATAATGTAGCACACCTGGCGAGAATCATTCCACACCACTTTCTCGGGTGGTGGCCGTCAGATTGTGTCGTAGGTGTTGATATTGTATGAGACTAGACCGTGAATGCTTATATCTGAAGTTATGTGGTAATTGGAATGACATCATAAAAGTCCTCCGGTGAATCATTTGTCGAACTTAAGTAACCTGGAATCTGCATAATCGTGGAATTTTATGATAACTACCACTAACAGTATCTGTTAGAGGCCTTCAGTGTTTTTTTAGACTTGATGAGAATGCCTGTATGATATGTAAGGCAAATACACGAATAGCTCGCCCGTTTCTTTTATCAAAGGAAGCCGAAAGGATTCGAAATCTCAAACCCAATGATAATCAACATTGTGGGATTTTAAGCGTTTAATTTGACTTTTATGATTGTTCGTTTCAGCTTGGGAGTTTGTGGACATTCTCTTGAATTGGGGTGCGCATAAACAACATTTGCCGAAAGCTGGTTTGAGGTCAGGGGCATAATCTAGTATCAGTGGGCCTTCCCTTACGGAATCTAATGTGATGTCATTTAGGTCAACCCGGAAAGTGTGAGGGAAGAAAATGAATTTCAGATATCTTTCTTTACATTTTCCCAAAAATCATGAGCAAATGTCAGATTTGCTGTTTTTATTAAATTAACATGAATGTTGCGTGATTGAATGAAAAAAATAATCACCAGAATACAAAAATAACATGTAAGGTGTCCGCTTCAAAAAAGAATTTGTGTTACAAATTTATTGAGCACGTTTTGCATGTTTTTACGGAAATAAGGGAAGTCGGACTTTTCTTTGATTATGTCATTGAGGGTGATATAGGGGTACGTACTTTAGATGTTAATTACTCGTTAAATGGTATTTTCACAAGTTCTTCAATTGGTAAGTGTTGACAAGCATGCAATTTCATGCGGTTGTTTAACGAGTTACTGAAATACGGATGCTTCGGACATAACACCTCTTGAAGAGTCCAAATTTTCGCTTCAGAAGTTTATCTGAAGCATCCCTAAAAACTTAATGCGAAAATCCACAAGTGGTGGCTTGCCAGAGAAATGCAAAACTTTTCCTGTAAATCCCCACGATCGAGCTTTTCACGTGGTATGAAATGGTTTGCTTTAAAAAATTAAAAATCCTTTTTTGATAATGTTGCGCGAAGGAATGGCCTTTCAAGTACTCGAACACAGCTTCTCAGTGATGAGACGGCAATAAAAAAAACCCCGACTTCTTATGTGTACGTGGACCTTTTGATGGAAGGTGTGGAACGAAGATTGGTACCGAATGGTTGGTAGTCATTGGAATTAACAACTAACTCCTTGGTCTCAATCCCCGTTGTCCGCGTTAACAGTCATCTTGAAAGGTTCAGTGGCGCCTCCAGTGGTTATCCTATTCGTCTATTGTCATCAACTATTGCTACTTCGCTCTGGTTATGCCACACCTCGAATACGCCGCGAGCATTTGGGACTCTGGTCAACCAAAATATTAACAAAATACAAAGAAAAGCAGCACGCTTCGTTAAAAACTGCTACGAACGAACATATAGTTACACAACTGTTTTAGGGATTAAGGTGGGAGCCCCTAGAGACTCGGAGGCTGCATGCTAGGCTTAGGCCGCTTGAGATATTCAGAAATGGTGTGTTTCAGAGCGACACGGAGAATATTATCCCTCTGTACACCTACTTTATTGTACAACATGTGCAGTCATTTCATATATTACCCCACTCGTGGGAGGATAAGGAACTAAAAGTTACGAATGGGAGATATTTTCGTCGCCGAGATGTAAAATTTGATGTCACAAAGGCATATAGATGTAAATAAACCTAATCAGAGACAAAAATAAAACATTTATATGTGTTACCTCTAGGTCACACTTCGTGATAGAGGGTTATCACGACGCCTCACTACATCTATAGGTCTGACAGATGCAATAAAATAAGAGAGATACTCTGCCTAACAGATAGGTACAAAAACTCGTTCTTTCACGCGCACAATAAGTGACCACTGATCTCCTCTAAATACACTCCCATAATACATGTCACCATGTCACCTCTCAAAACCTTACATCTTTACACGGCTGGTGACCTTACACCCCCTGCCACACGCCCATGCGGCGGCTCGCGGGGTAGTATGTAGATGTAGATCAAACGAAATATTTTTTGATTGAACTGCGAAAATATTTCATGCTGTTTCCCTCCTTTCTCTCCCTTCCACTTGTTGGAGATGTGTTCACTCCCGGCCGTTGAGTGGTATCCTGTCGGTAGGCGGCCAAATTTTCCATCCTCATCGGGCTTTCTGATTAAACCTCTCAATGCCTTGTGATCAATATTTCCGTGGGGAGACGGAACGGTGCAGAACGTCGTTAATCTAATACCCATTCATTCCGTTCATCCAAAAATCTATGTCAATTATCGTAAGACGGGAGTGGAGAGTGTGTTTCATGAAATCTTACGTTGTCGGACTTGGGAGGGAAGGATGAAGAAGACCTACGCAATACGTATTGAGAGTCCCTTAACGTATGCGGGACCACTGTCAAGGATAGAAGTACTCTTGATTATTTAAAAAAAGTTTGAATTTATCTAATTTATGTATCTGAGGGTGCCTTCCGTTCTCCCTAGTGCGTTATCACGTCACAACTTAACCGCGAACTTGCCTACTATTCGTATCAGACCCGGCGAACGTCAAAACAGAGCTAAGTTCATGTGCGCCAAACAACAAAAGAACGTCCATAATGTCATTTGTGAGTGTTGCCAAGTTCGTTGATTTTGAGAAAAGGCTTCCTGCGTGAATATTGTATTGTTTGTACTGTATTAGTGATAAATAGCGTACTTTTTATTATTTTGAACGAATTCAACAACTTTACTTGCAAAATTTTGCCGTGACTGTAGGTCAGCCACGATATACCCCCTACAAGTTGGTTGGGCAAACCAAGGGCAGGTTGAAAAACATTTCGCCAGAGCCTATCGTTCCATTGGACGTCGTTTGTGTGCGCTGTTGTGTTCCAAACTGCGCTAACTTGAACGCCTCGAATGGGAAACTCCCAGATTTATGGCCGTATGAATGTGGAAACACTTTATTGCTCTGAACATGAGTTCGCTTATGTAGTCGGCTGAGGATGCTGCGTTCTATTCGCCGAGGAATGTGAACGTGTTGGCATATTTCAGGGAGTGTGAAGCTTTTGCCGCTGTCGACTGCGAGGGAAAACGATATCGCATGGCATCTGGTCGGTTTATCGACGTTTTTCGGGACACGCGCGGCCTTTATCTGCGGAATAGCACGCTGTCCGCACCGTACGTACTGCGTGTGTGTTGCGAGATTCCCGCTTGAGCGGGGAGTTCCACTCGTGAAATATTCGAATGCATTCGCGTAGTGTGGAGTATTAGTTATTACCACATCATACTGCACCCTAGGGGGTATGGACTAGTTATTTATCTCTTGGAAATGAAGGCTGTACGTTGAAATTCGTGTTTAAGTGCTTATTGAAGTGTAATATAAAACTCATGAAGCATTCCTTACACGAATAATAGAACATCTATACAAATATTTCGTGTGAAATAAGGGCGTTGACGTAATATGCCGTTTTGCGCCTCTGTGAACGTCTTTGTTTTTAACGAATGAACTGCGATGATTACTGCAAAGAGAGGTCAAAATATAGCCTATGTGACCGCCTGCTTTTTTCAGGGTAGCATGGAAATATCTTAATTTTATTTTTTGTAGATAACGTTTCAAATGTACTCTTTTATTTTGACGTGAATTTATGACTGCAAAATAATTGTGTGAAATCTTCCCGTCCGGTTTATTGAGATGCCTTAATGCATTCAAAAATATCCATAGCGACCACGGAATTCACGAATTCAGGCCAAGGCGGTACGAGAAAAGCATAAATAAAAAACGAGCGTACAGTTCCGCCAAATTTGGAGAAACATTATCGAAACGGGATGTATCCGATGACCTCATAGTTAGTTGGCGAGGAGTGTATGATTACGTACACTAATCTTGTTTTTTGAGGTTGATGGATTCGCCCTAAAATTTGTTATATTCTGGTGTGTAATCGTTTGGTCAGGGAAAGGTATTGCTACAGAATGTGAGGTGGATGGGATCTGGTCTAAGGCGGAAGGATTATTGTCTAAAATGCTCTCATCTGATTGGGTGGAAGTAATTAAAATATTTGAATTTGTATCATTATTGACTTCAGAAACCTGTGTCTAAAAGAATTTTTACTATGGTGTTTATCATTTTATTTAAAATTTGATATCGAAAGTACTTTTTGTAGCTGCTACACCAATATACCTCTGTATCTATAATTATGTTTGACTCTTCATCATCTTGGTGTCCATCGATGGTATTCTTCCCAATCGAGGATATGACCAACTGTTGAAAAGTAGTTAGTTCATTATCAATTGGCCAGACCCCCCTGTCCGACGGCCTATTGACTGTAGGCAGCTGTCTTAGCTTTTTCACTGCATTTGATATCTTGCCAACAATTAATAGCGATGAAAAATTCATTTTTTATCTATATGGGTCATTCCATCCAAATTCGACCAGGTGATTGCCCTTGGGGTAACCGATTTCGACCAAATTTGGCAAATCGTCTTCATTTGATTACAAAATGATAACCTCAAAGCCAATTTGCAAAAAATTGTTATATTACCTATATGTATATAAGTATCTGGTATGGATTATTACTTTCCTGCATACCTTATTAATATCTTTAAAAGAATATATTGTATCAATAAATTTACCCGTATTCAGTTCTTATCTCTAGTGCTTCCATTAACCCATATTTTGCCTTTTGTTACAACAGCACATCCGTATTTCAGCAGACAATTTCTTTACTATTTAAAAATATCGATTTCGATTTTTCGATTAGTTTGGGCAAAAAATCGAATTTTTAGAAAATCGATTTTGAAAACCAAAATCGAAAGTCGATTAATCGAAAATCTATTCTGGATTTAAATTTCCAATCCCTAGTCCATATTTCGCAGTGTTGAAGGGTTTTTGAGAGGAAAATTAGTCACGCTTGGATTAAAATGATAAGCGTATTTAATCGGTCCGTTTATGCTTACTTTCACTCGTCAAATGAACCATAACCACCATTCAAATATTCCATTCTGGAACCGAGGGGTTAAAGACAGTCAGTAACCCAGTTAACTCTCGGACTAAGAATTGGGGAAGTATAGAAAAGGTATCAGGGACGGTTTGATCAACCGAGATGGCGATTTAGTACTAGTGAAGTAGTACAGACAAATAGTCAGTATTACAAACCAAACACGAACTTCGGATGTTAAGCGGAAAAGTATCAATGACAACCAGCCTCGATGGTGATGGAGTAACGTCATCGTATGCCTGCCCAAAGGTCGCCGGTTTGAATCCATCCCAGAACGGGGTTTTCTCAACGCAGGACGTGGTCGTTTGTGTTCGTCAAGATTTATTAATTTGATTGTAATTCGCGGAAGCTGTTACCAAAGGAAAACATTACGACTAGCTCTAGCAATATTCCCCTCCGAGTAATTTTCCGGCATGCATCAGTTTTCATCGCCACTATAATGGCCAAGGACTCGAGAGAAGTTGAGCAATTTTCGCAGCTACGCCCAACGACCATCGGATAAGTGGCCAAGCTGCGGTAGGGTCATACGTAGAGAGTAGACGGAGAGACCCAAGGATGAAAACGTGCATGCGAGCTGCGGGAGATTCCACCTCCACCGGGAATACGGAATACATGTGATGCTTTCTAGCAGCGAGCCCTTAAGGCCACCGTGCACATGTACGATGAGGACTACTAGTTTCACCGAGTGTCTGGGATATATCTGCCGGAGTTCAAATAGCAGGTCTCAATATTTAGTCCGTTGGGTTCCTCAGGGATCATGGACCTTAAGAAACTAACATATTTAAATGTTTTCCGGATAATCGATTTCGCACCTGAGTTGCAATCAACCCGGCGTGAGAAAATAGTCGCTCACACGGCACGGAAGAGGCAACTATAGATAAAATCCTGCTGGCTACTTTGTACACGTGGGGATATTCTCCCTTAATCTCCTTCCAGGCTTGTAGTGGATTGGGGTTGGACGTGTGGTCGACTGGAGGGTGGTTTATGAACTGGCGTAGCTCGATTGGCAAGCCACCAGCCCAATCCTGATCAGCGTTATCGTTGGAGCGACGCACTCGCTCGTCGAGGGCCAAATATCGTCGTCTGAATCGGGTTGGTCGTGACTGCTCTTCTGCTCCTCCTGAGCACTCTCAAATGCAGCTCGGTCTCCGGCCCATGTGGCAGTAATCTCACGAGAAACCAATGACCCTGTAAATCAGATATACTAATGAAAGCATTCGTGGAACGCGGCTGCTGGACGGTGACTCGTGGTAGTGCAAACACAGGGAACAAGTCAACATTTATGTAAAATTAACTTACCCACATACTTAAAAGCTGCGTCAGCAGCAGATTTACTTTCAAAGGAAACCGTCTTAAAACGAGGATCCAGCAAAGTGGCAGCAGCATACAGTACATTGGATTCAATAGTGTCAAACCTCTTATTTATTTCTTCAAGGAGATGTCTTTTAACATGCTTTCCCAGACGCGTGGTGGGCTGTAAATCTTTGGTTTTCTGAGGGCCGAGGGAGCCAAAAAATTAAGAGGCTCCATCAGGAAATAAAAATTTGAAATTTACTACCACTGTGCTTACCTTTTTCAGGTATGCTGTTAGAGGAATAACTTTACTCAGCGATACAAGTTTTTCGCTCGAAACCTCCGATGTGATTACGGATAAGGCTTTCAGGATTGGTTTAACCTCACTTAAACTCTCCAACTGTTCTGCTATGAGCATAATTGGGGGTCTCCTCTTCGTATTTATTTTTTTCTTTTTGGATTTTGAAGAACACGCGGTTAACAATTTCAGAGAGGTGAAGCATTCGGTCAAGAATGTCGAAGCATGCATTCCAGCGAGTGCGGACTTCTTGAATAAGCTTCAGTGCTAGGTAATGCGGCTGGCCAGCTTCCCTCTGATATTCCATGGGTTCGGCGGTCGCAACTTCACTCTGACGGAAGAAGCGGACAATCGCTTTTACTAGCATCAGCTGGCTTCTCAGCGGAGCGGAATCTCATGGATCTGCTTCCTCGCCTTCTTCATCGACATCAGCCTCTTCTTTCTCATCCTCCCGAACGTCGGGCTCTGGCCCCTCCCAGTCGTCCAGCTCAGAAGGAACAGGGCGCCTCGACTTCGAGTGAAGCTCAATCACAGCTTGGCCACACGAAACGTGCTTATTCTCTCCAAAAAGTTCGCGCGTTGCAGCCTTAATGTTCGCGCCACCGTCAGTAACGGTTGTGCTTACCTTTTCCGGGTCTATGTGCCAAACCGCTCATATACTCCGTAAAGCTGTTGTTAAATTCTCCGTGTTCTTTCTATCAGACATAGGATATGCACCTAATTCAATAGAAATCAAATTCTCCCCTGGAAAAATTTATTTTTAGGATAATGAGCGCTTTCGCATTTGCGACATTATATGTGTCTCAGTAAAGTTAATTGGAAGGAAAATACTGACCGCTGTCAAAATGTGCCGTCACTCCTAAGAAACCCTGCATCGTATGCTTATGCGTCCACAAGTCAGTAGTCAGGCATATAGAGTCAACTTTTTCTAGCACATGGGCCACATCCTCCTTTTGAGTTGCGTATTTTGCTTCAATTTTCTTGACTAATGTTTTAAGCAAGGAACTTTATAAAGAGAATTCAGTTTGCGCGAGTAAACGCGGAATCATTCGTTGTCTGGCTTGCACAAGGGAAGGTTGTCCCAACAAATCATGAAGGGCAGTGCATCTGTTATTTCTTCATCTTTGTGACCTCCAGCTAAAAAAGAGACACGAAGACGAATTACACTTTTGTATCATTTTTGGCTGTCATCAACGTCAACACCCCACACAAGTGCGTTGTGTGAAAGCAAGCGGCGCTTGGAGTATATAGTATCAAACCTTCCCAATGTTCTAAACAGTGAGTTCACCAGAAAATGCAGAGGCATTGCTTAAACATCTGTCTAGAGGTCCTAAAATGTTACCGCGACTATCTGGACGAGAGGATCCTCCGAAAAACCTGCTCGGCTTGGCGGTCTTAATCGTACAGGTGACGAGGGTGGTGAGAGCATTAACGATTGAACTGACGGAGATCGATGATGGGAACAAGCCTATGGACACAAATTTTCATTTACAATATTTACTTACTTTAAAAAAATTTGAATTTGACAAGCAAGACAATATTCTTTACCCTAGCCCTCAAGTATTGTCGTCTCGTCGTCCGTCCTGAAAATTTTAATAGTAAACAAACTTCCGTACACTTACCTCATCTAATCGTGGTGATGGTGGAGGTGAGGGAAATGCTACTGTTGCTAGATCAGAATCACTAGCCAGGTCCATTTCTTCCTCAGACGTATTATCATCTTCACTGTTTGCCGTTCTCTTCCTTTTTGGCGCACTAACATAAACCTCAATCTTGTGCACCTTCCTCAGATGACTGAACAAAGAACACACTAGTCGAGCCACAGTAAGTCGAGCGCACGTGACACTTTGAGCTCTTACCGAAGGTTTTATTATTAATTGTTTGCTTGCTAAAATACTGGCAAACAGAACTTGAAGGAGCCATGGCTAATGCAAAGGGTGGCAAACCGCTCTCCGATCGGCACGACACGTACGCAACACAAGTAGCACGGTGACGAATCAAACGAAACGCATACTGGCCCACGCCCGCAGCCTACAGTACAGTGCGATTGAAACTTCGTGGCCCATGCGCAGAAGACGATATTCGGACTGGGCGAATCTATTTTGAAGACGGCGAGAGCTCTGAAGCGATTTATTGAGAAAACGTTTACAAAAAAAGGCACAATGTCAACGCGTATTATTATTTCGAATCTTCGTCTCGCGGTCTACAATCTATTACTTCCGAGCGCGAGTCCCCGCCGGAAAGACTAGAATTGTAATAAAAATCCGCAGCCCTATAGTTGGCAACTCCAACATGCCGGTGTCCGAAGCACTTTGCCTCCCCTCCCAGGTTCCCCCACCAGCGAATGCAGAGTGAAATAGAGCGGCGCGGAGCAAAGCGAAGCGGCAAAATTCAAATGCTGTATCAAGCTAAAAATCGAAAATCGATCGGCTAGAATCGATTTTGATCGATTTTTCAAAACAAAAAGTCAACTTCGATTAAATCGAAAATCGGAGTGTGATAATCGATTTTCTATTAAAATCGAAATCGATTTTCCAATCCCTAATATGGACTCCTTCCATTGACTAATTATATGCAAAATCGTGACGAAATGAAGAAGCACCTTATCTACCTCTTAACGGTATTGAAGTGCATGCCAATTTCGAGTGTCAGGTTTGACTGCATGAAAAGTTCGCACTAAAATCCTATGGTTAAACTATAAAAAACATAAATGATAATAATCTGCTTGCGTGTAAAGTGCTCATGGTCTAAGTAGTCGACGCGTGTTAAAACCTAAAACCAACCCACCTCTGTAATTCAGTGTTACAATATTAGTTTTTCTTGGGTATACTAAAATCCTGCCTGTTATTTTTACGCTGTCACAATTCTGTTGTGCATAAAAAATAATGTTTCTTTGACACGATCGTTTTAGGGTTCTTATGGTGTTGGTTGGGAGAACTTGAGTAAGTCGAGAGAAGAGCAGAAAGGTGGAGTTTGGTGCGATGACGGCTGCAGAGGTGGAGCAGGCGGGTGACGGCAAGCAGACCAATGGAGTGGCGGAGAGAAACGGAGTGGAGGTTCGAAGGAGCGATCCACAGAGCAGCGGGAAGAGGATCAGCTGCAAGGCATTCCCTCGCAGATACGTGGTGGCGATCCTCGCTTTCCTTGGATTCTGGAACGTTTACGCTCTGAGGGTTAACCTGAGCGTCGCTATTGTCGCGATGACTACTCCGTATAACGTGACTATTGAGACAGAGAATGGCACCCTTGTACAGGTGAGTGATGAGTGTCTCTGATGCCGAAATACTTCAAAACTCTGGTTTTTATGCCAGAAAGATAACATTAGAGTCATTAAAAATTGTATTCGGCGACGGGAAATATCTTCCAGCATACACAGGAAATCACTGGATGAAATGCTTTTAAATAGAATTCTACCCAGAGGAGTGCAGTTGAATGCAAACGGTACCATTAAACTGTTATCGTAAGAAATGTGTTCAGCTCTTTCTGTCGTCGGGGAACCCAGTTCTGACTTCATATTTATCTGGCGTAACATACTCTGAACACGTGACCTTACATCCTTCCAATCAATTGATCCACCGATGTAGTGATTGGCTGGTAGGATAATTTTCTGCCCTACTCTTTTCTTTTCATTTTCATACTTGCAGCGTGGTCGCAATCCTTCTATCCGGGGTTATAAGCCACTCCTTGCCTGCTTGTCAGTACATTCAAAATCCCAATTAATAATTCGTTTCTTTACTGCAGATTCTGTTTGGGTGCGCTAAAAGTTGCGGATCACAGTCCCTACCACACACCCTTGCCTTAGATTTTATCTGGCGCGTCAAACTCGTATAGCTAAGTTAGCTACATGAGTATGTAAATTTGAACGTGCTTATATTCAATGATGATGTACCGGACTTTCATGCCATTGCTCTGTTAATGTCATTTATGGTTCATGGGTAACACGACTTTGAAAGACTCGTCATGTACTCCCTGCAATAGTGTAATGACATTTTTGTGGCTGTTACCCATCCTTAATGAGACATTTCTTGTACTGAGTCCGCTCCATTGGAATTGGAACTTCCTTTGAAAATTCAGTCAATTTGTTTAAAGTGGCTCCGCACCTAGGGCACACTTCCAATTTGTTCATCTTCAGATGTCTTGTGACACCCTGCGTCCAGAGGAGTGATCACCTGCGTATTGACTCTCGAACTTGGTTTCATATTCTGATTAATTATAGTTATTATCTACAATTATGCATGGAAGATAGTGTTCTTGGTACTCTTATTTAATTGACCAATCGATTTTAAACTCCAGAACATCAAGGCGGCTTTACTCATGGAATTAAACTTCTGGAAAAAATTAAACTGTGGAAGTGGAGAGTTAACGTAAAATCAATGGTTTGCTTATGCAGCTTACCTGAATTCAAAAGGAAGGACTTTTAAAGATTTCTAAATCTAATGTTCTCCAAGAATTTTAATCTTGATAATGGCCTGAAAATGCCGAAACCGGTCGAATTGTTTTTAATATATTGGTGGAAAAGAACTAAGTGTCTTCATTTTAAAGATGGAGAGTTGGCGATGAATCAACGTGTATCGCTGCTTGCAGGAAAGCATCCATGGAAATAGAAATAAGTGAACGTGGTCATTATAACATTGCCTCGTTATGGAATTCAATCCCATAGTTCATGCACTTTGAGTTACACAATCATTTGTGGAAGTTATTTATGTTTAGGGATTGCTTAGCAGAGCAGTCACAAGTCATTCACTTAAATAACTCCCGACATCAAAAATGTCATTATTTTGGAGAAATTGAGACTTAGATAGTCCCTTCTGAGTACCCACTGTCATTAAGCCAGCGATATGAGGCCGGCCACATGTCAAATCCTTCCAGCTCGGTCGATTGTGGACGACTTGTCCTTCCATCATTTTGAAGCCACTCGTCCTAAGGTATTCCTTGGTCACGCAACTCCGTCCTCGATCGGAAATAAAGTGGATTCTGCGCGCCTCTAAAATGAAGCAAGGTTACCGGTGCATTAATACATATATTCTCATTCTCATTAGCTTCGATTGTTGGATATGTTTTTTGAACCTAGTTTACGGATTAGTGATGAGGAAGGTGTTTGAATAATTGGATCAACTTAGTGTTGTGAAAAGTTATCCATAAGGGTCGTGAAGGAATTATTTCATCTAAATCTGTATTCCACAGGAAGTAAGACAAGACTTCGATTGGGATCTGCCCACGAAGGGACTTCTCCTGAGTTCGTTCTTCTACGGGTACATTTTCACTCAATTGCTGGGAGGATGGCTGGCCACCCGCATTGGAGGAGGCGCTCGGCTGTTCTGCGCGGGCATTGGAGTAACCGCTGTTCTGACGTTGGTCACTCCTCCAGTTGCCTACGTGTCCCTTCCTGGACTGTTTGTGATTAGAATTGTCGAGGGTCTGTTTGAGGTAAGTGCTCAGAAATCCTGTTGTGGACAACTCTTTGTCAAATACTCTTCAACCTGATACACCAACTCTGCTGCTTGTAGTCTAGTTTTGGATGCCAGAGAGCAGTACCTCAATTTAATCCTCGATTGGATTTAGTAAAGCAGCAGTCAAAAGCTGCCCAAATCTATATAGTTGAGTCTAACAAAACGTGGTGAAGTGATTATTGTGGTACATGTACCAGAATTACTATATTTTGTGGGATACGCTTTCGCGAACCAAATTATTTCATTGGAGGGTAGGAGGGCATTTGAAGACATTTTAGTGGACTAAGAATTAATAATCATGCCAAGTTTAAATGTTAGCACCATTACTTTTCTTGAGTGTCATTATTTCAGAGCTTTAATGAACTCACTTGCGTTTAATCTGGCTTCCATACATCGTTTCTTGTTGTTCAACTGTTGAAGGCTCTACTTTGTGGAGTAACATTCTGGTGGGAGAAAATAAAATACTTTGTAATATTCCACTGCGATTTATTCTTCCCCGACCGGTTTCAACACTAGTGCGTCATTTTCAAGGGTACATTCTCCAAGTTTTTGGGAGTGCGCGCCACATTCGCACACACAAATTCTCGGGGGTGGGAGGGGTAGGGTTTAAGTAAAAAAGGGGGAAGTTTGGGGGTGGGAAGAGGGAGGAGAAGTGAGGGTATTTGGAGTAAGCCACGTCAAGGTGAAGACAGGGACTGCGGGCGTAACACGGATGTGAACGGAGAACATTTAAAAACAAGAATCATTTAAAAGGAACACATCAAGGACACCTAGTCTCTTAGCAATTTCCAAATATTCTAAAAAATCTAGTTTAAAATCTTTGCCATTTACATGTAAAACCTTTCATAAAAAATAACTACTGTGTCCAGTTTCAATGATGTGTTTAGCAAAGCCTGATTTTGGGTCATTATTAAATACATAGTTTATATGTTCTCTTGCTCTGGTAATGAATCTGCGACCAGTTAGACCAACAGATACACCTTTACTCTCTAGAGAAAGCACGCCACATTTGTCCAGAATGTCTATCTTGTCTTTGGAGTAAAAAAAGGAGTTTTTCTACCGTCACTGGATTATAGAACCCTATTCTGAACATGTCTCCTGGGAGGTGTCTCGTTATTTTATGGGTAATCGCACCTAAAAATGGGGTTTACATCATTTGTTAGGCTTGTCCGGAGTTATTCTGTTTAGTGTTGACACAAGAGATGTTGTTTTCGTTTTAATTGCTTGTCCAGTAGTTTTTGTACGAGATCACTGTTATAACCGTTTTCTTCAGCGATCGTTCTTATTGTTTTGAGTTCCTCTTGATAGGAGACTTCCGCGAGGGGGATGGATATTAGTCTGTTTATCATGGAATATATACCTGCAATTTTGTGGCTGTGTTGACGAAAAGAATTATTTGGGATGATTACGTACCAATATGTATCCTTACGATAAATTGCAAAGGAATGTTGATTCATATCGATAGAAATTGTTAGGTCCAAGTTATTTATTTTACGATTTCCCAATTCCATGGTAAATTTGTTGGCTTTGTGTCGGGAGTTTAAAAAAGGTAGAAACTGTTCTGGCTGTCTACAGCTTCCTGTCCACGAGCAAATAATATCATCAACATATCTATAATAGTATACATCATTCTTTAAAAGTGGGTGGTTTGAATTAAATATGTTGTTTTCTAGAGAGTTTATGAACATGTCTGCGAGTATAGGAGAGAGCGGGGAACCCATGCTGAGGCCGTGTTCTTGTTCATGATATTTCCCACTAAACAGGTAATAATTCTGTTAAATGCACAAGGTGAGAAGTTGGTGGAAGTCGTTGATAAGGTCTTCTCCGCACTTAGCTCTTCTTAGCCAGCAGGTGGTTACACTGATGGATTCCTTGGCTGGAACGGACGTAAACAAATTGCATACATCAAAAGATACAAGTTTCGCGTTTGAGGGGTATTTGAAATCTACCAGTTTGTTGGCCAGGTCCTTAGAGCTTTGAATTCCAAATGTGGATTTAAATGAGGAAAACTTCCACAGGAGAAGATTCAGCTTCATTGACTGTCCCTGTATTTCTCCCAGCAATGACATTGTCCAATTAATCTTTACCAAAAAAATGTAACTCTACCTCCGCAGCTGAAATGCATTCCCTGTCTCCAGGGTTGTGCTCACAATGGGTGGCGTAACCACGATGCTTTTCATTTACTAGGTAACCAATACGAATGGAGTTCATGCTATTATATTTCTCCTTACGTTCTATAGTCGAATAAACGAAATCCATTTTCGAGTGAATATATCTCTTAGGGCGTTTATACAGTTATATTTCATATCTTTTCCTTTATGCGATATGGAAGCCTGTTGATTTAATATCCCCATCGAAGGAGTAGGTGGATGAATGATTAGATGAAATGAATGGATGAACTGCTGCTACAATGCTTAAAACCTTTCGTATTCTTTTTTGATTTACAGGGAGTGACCTTCCCTTCAATACACGCTGTATGGAGCCACTGGGCTCCTCCTCTCGAGAGAAGTCGTCTGGCCACCATTGCCTTCTCCGGAAGTTTCGTTGGAACCGTCGTGTCCTTGCCGGTATCGTCTCTACTTGCTGATACTCTCGGCTGGGAATCTATATTTTACATATTTGGTTTGTATTCGATTTTCAGTAAGGAAAACCCATCATTATCAAATCATAGACTACGTGAAAAAATCACAACACTAACAAATATTCTCATTCCCCGGAGTTACTGTGCCGAGGGTGCGTGATCTTCCCTTTGAAAGCCATTCGAGTGTTCTTTTGTTGATCTAGCCTATATTTTCCGAGTTGCTTCATAAAAATTAATGGGTTGCTTATCAGTGCTGCTCCTCTGCCACTTTTAGGTGTCATAGCTGTGATTTGGTGCACAGCATGGTGGATAATAGTGAAGGAGGAACCTCACCTTGATACCAATATAACAGAGGAAGAGCTGGAGTATATAAAAAGTTCCTTGGGTCCTAAGTCTTCTGGTGCTGTACGTGGACTAATTTTCCAGCTAATTTTCTTGTATTGAATGAATCTCCGTTAACATTTCTTCGCTTTTATGTTTCAGAGACCTCCGTGGAAAAAAATCGTCGTATCAATGCCTGTGTGGGCAATTGTTGTATCCCATTTTTGCGAAAATTGGGGATTTTATACGCTTCTTACTCAGCTGCCAACATTTGTAAAAGGTATGTACAATTGCTAATGTTAACGTGCACTTTATTGTTGAATTTATTTTTTACAGCGTAATTTTAATAATGAAAGCTCCTGGGGATACTGTTCCCGGCAAACTCCAAAATTGAGCATAATTTACATTTTGACTTCCGAAGGCTCACTGCAATTCTCTGAAGATAGATGATCGCAATTCTTTGAAATCGGGTAAAGAGCCGTAAGCGGTAGAGAGGATTAAGTGAATGGACTTGTCGCTTGCTGTTGGTGACTCTAATGATGACCGTCAGGTCATGATTCTGTGTAGGAAGTGGGGGGACTGGGAATTATTTATTCGCAAAAGTACTGAAATTTCGAATTATCCTCACCATGGGGGTGAAATTGATCGTAGATTACGTCGAAAAAAAACATTTGTGCAGCAAAATTATTTTTCCATATAACGGGTGAAGGGGCCATTAATTTCTGATGTAGAATAATTTGTGAAAGCCCAAATTCTGGAGTTAAAATATTTACGAATGACTGATTCACTTGTTATTTGAAATTTTGAGTACCTCAATCTGTTTAGGATCAATTCATTGTAGGTTGGCATGCACCTTTTAATTGTGTTTTTCAGCCCTCGCATTGACATTTCACTTAATATTATTAACCCATTTAGTATGGTGTGGCGATCACGTTCAATCGTAATTGCAGTGGTAACATTGTGGCAGTTGGTAACAGCTGTCTATTATTTCACAATGGAAGTGAATCTCGAGTATATGGAGTGGTACTATTTCCGAGTTTAATTGAGTGTTACCGCGGAAATAATTACTTTGTTACCAGAATGAAAAATATCTGGACGAATTACTCGACTATGCATGTATCTCTTGATATTTAAGAGGATTAGCTATTTTTGGAGCCACACGGAAAACCCCTACCTTCCAAAAACTTGTGCCATTGCTTCTTGCGCATGTGTCTGTGCCATTTTGACTTCCGAAAAGTCGTCGGAATCAAAAGATCGATTGAAATGAAGTTTATATTTGTGACTTCTTATGAAATTAGTGTGGTATATTTTTGTAAAAAATTCGAAACTATTATTGTGATTATTTTCGAAATCTCACACTGGATATTATATTTCTTGCAGATACTCTGGGTTTCGATCTAGGAAAAGCTGGGTTTCTGTCTGCATTACCATACCTCGCAATGGCTATTGTATTGCAAATATCTGGGCAGCTAGCGGATTATATGCGATCATTGCACGTGTCTGCGGGTGGAAAATATGAATCAGCAATATTCAGCACCACAAGTGTCAGAAAGATCTTCAACTGTACCGCCTTTCTATGTCAGACAGTGTTCATGTTGCTAGCCGCTCACATACCTTCAGCGGCTGGTGCAGTTACATGCCTCACGCTAGCTGTTGGTCTTGGTGGTTTCGCCTGGTCTGGATTCAGGTTTGCATGCTGTGCAATTTTCCTAGAAATATAAGATAATGGAGCCGACTCAGGCGTAAGCATCTTTATTTTCAGATAAATTAATACTCCTTTGTGTTTTCAGTGTCAACCACTTGGACATAGCACCTCAGTATGCGGGTGTATTGATGGGGTTTGGGAATACCTTTGCTACTCTACCTGGAATTATAAGTCCAACCCTTACTGGATATATTGTTCGAGATGGGGTAAGCGTTATTGACTGGGCCATCCAATCAGTTTGGGTGATTATTTCTCGTTGAATGCCATAATTTGAGAATTTTACTGTTATATTCTTTTTGTCATTTCAGGACGCTTCTCAGTGGAAAAATGTGTTTTACATTGCTGGTGGCCTATACTTGGCAGGAGCTGTATTTTACGGAATATTTGCATCTGGAGTGATGCAACCCTGGGCAAAAGATGACCAATCCGACAACGACAAGAATAAAGGAAACAATGGAAGAAGAGACACCCCTGCCGAACATTATTGCTATTCTAATCAAGTTGTTGTTGACGAAAGATTATGATAGTGGAGAACTTTGCCCAGTGCTGCTGATAAATGTGTCAGTAGCTCTCGGTATCTATAACGTTTTAAAAATCAGGCTGTATTTATTTACAAAACATAATTTCCCACATAAATCTGTACCTGAATTGCCAACAAAGGGTTTCATTGTAGATGCAATGAATCTTGTGGTAACCGCTGAAAGGTGGGATATTTGTATTCTACGAAGTTCATACGCGTGTGGATGAGGGAGAAAAATTAAATGTGGAATTGAAACGCTTCAAAATTGTCTCTCGCCGTCGGCGGAATTGTGTGTGTTCTCCCTTTTTTTATTCTCTTTCCAGTTTTCCACCCTACGTGATAAAGTTGTGAGAGCTAGCATTTCGAAACGAAGTCACCATTTATTCGTTTTAATTTTGGATGAAATAAAATAAGAAAGTTAAATTTTACTGTCTTTTGTGTACTGCAAAAAGGAAGGAGAAGAAGAGGAGTCCGATGCTACATAATCTTAAGGCGATGAGTCAGAACTGTCAAAACGGATGGACTCACAAAAACGAAGAGAAACTGTATGAAACAAGGCGGAGGACGAAAGAACAAAGCACAATCACTGTATTGGAATTTTCGGAAACTGACTCTCAAGATTCCCATTCATGTGCTCTAGGGTTTGGAATGGTCTCTGCTGCGTCAGTGACCCGTCACTGACAGAGCCCGCTAAAGATCCTGGCACAAAGCTACGTGGCGAGGAAGAGGGGTAAAAGGGGAGGGAGCGAAGTGAAACGACGGAGGGCAAATGTGGCATGCAAAGAGAGGTCAGAGTCTCTATATTTGCTCCTGTGATGCGATAGGTAGAATGCATATTGAACAGGTGTACTAGAATATTTAAATTGAAGTCATCCGGCTTATCATGTCAAATCGATAGGTAAATGGATCATACACCCGGTTGCAACATGGCCAGGCCGAGTCTTCCCATTGTTGATCCTGCTTAGCGATAGAGGGTAAGTAGAATGCTTGTTGGCCGGGTTGGTGTGGTGGTTAGAGTACTCTTCTGCCAAAGGCTTCAAATCCCTGTGGAGGAGGATGTTTTTCAGAGGGAACCCGATCCCTACTTGAGTGTCTTGCGGAAGGCACTTCCAGTGCAGTACTCCGTCTGATGCATGAGAGGTTAAACTGTGGTCCCCTTGGCGCCTTTCGTTAATAGCAGGCTAATGCCGACGCTTGGTTTCCATCCACCTCTCCCCCCTCACCTATCCCCTATGGCGCAAATGACCTTAGCTGTCGGTCGCCTCCTCAAAAATAAATCAATCGAATCATATCCAGGTGGCTAAATATCATATTTAAACGGCTATCCGCAAATCACGCCGTATATCTGGGTAAATGGATCATAAACCCTGTGACAACTTACAAAATAATAATCATAAACACCAGTAGATCACCTGGAGGCCAGTCTTATCCGTTGGGGTAACCGAGCCTTTGCTTGTTTAATTGGGTGTCTAAATATCTTATTTAAATGATAATTCGCTAATCACTTGCTGTGCATGGGTAAATAGGTCATGCAACCGGTGACAACCTTCAAAACATAAATTATATACACGATTTTGATCGCGTGCAAACCATTCTTTTAGGCTTGGCTAAGGAAGTCTTTCTATCCTTGTTCCTTTGATGCGATAGTCGGTCCGTAGAAAGCTTGTTTAACGGCTGTCTAAATGTCTTATTTGAGTGACTATCCGCAAATCACGTGGTACTTATGGGTAAATGGATCATACACCCGGTGACAACCGACATATCATAAATCATATGCAGGAAATTGATCGCTTGGGGATCATTCCTCTAGGCTTGACTGGTGGAATCTTTCTATCCTTGTTCCTGTGATGTGAGAGACGGTCAGTAAACTACTTGTTGAACGGGTGTCTAAACAATTATCTAAATGAAAATCTGGTTACTACGAGGTATTCATGGGTAAATAGATCGTACACCCGAGGACAACCTATAAATCGTATGCACGAAATTGATCGCGTGCAAACCATTCTTTTAGGCTTGGCTAAGGAAGTCTTTCTATCCTTGTTCATTTGATGCGATAGTTGGTCCGTAGAAAGCTTGTTTAACGGCTGTCTAAATATCTTATTTGAGTGACTATCCGCAAATCACGTGGTACTTACAACCGGTGACTTTCTACATAACATAAATCATTTAAAGGAAATTCATCTCGTGACCATAATTGTATGCACGGCTGACAGAGTCATTATCCTTAATCCTTTGATGTTATAGACGGTCATTAAACTACTTATTTAACGGGTGTCAAAAAATCGTATCCAAATGACAGTCTGCTACTAAGTGGTATACATGGGTAAATGGATCATACACCCGATGACAACCTACAAAGCATAAATCATATACACGACATTGATCGCGTGGGGTTCATTCTTCTAGGCTTGACTTACATAGTCTTTGTATTCTTCTTCCTGTAATGTGTTAGACAGTCAGTCAATTGATTTTTTAACGGAACCTCAATATCTTTATTTAATGTCAATCTGCTTCCATATTAATGTCAATCTGCTTGTATACATGTGTGAATGAATCATATACCTGGTGACAACCTACAAAACATACATTATATAAACGAAATTGTTCGCATTGGGACCATTTTCCTGTTTGCATCTTTGATACGATAGACGGTCAGTAGGATGCCTTTTTAGCGGGTGTCTAAATATCCTTTTTAAATTTCAAATCGCTAATAACGTGGTATAGATGGGGAAGTTGATCTTGCATCCGGTGACAACATACTAAATATAAATTATATATACTAATTTGATGGCGTGTGGATCATTCTTTTAGGCTTGACTGACAGAGTCTTTCTATCCTTCATCCCTTGATGCAAATGATGGTCAGTAGAATGCTTGTTGAACGCTGGGCAGAATATCTTATTTAAATTTAATCCGCTAATTACGTGATATGCATCGGTAAATGAATCATAAACCCGGTGACAACCTACAAAACATAAATCATATTCACGAAATTGATCGCTTGAGGATCATATTCCTCGGTTGGCCTGACCGAGTCTTTCCATTTTCGTAATGTTTAGCGATAGAGGGTAAGTAGAAAATCATATTGACGAACGGCTGAATATCTTATTTACATGGTATTCCGCTAATCTCGTCGTATAGATGAGAAACTGGATCTGACACCCGGTGATAACCCATGTGTAATAAATCATACACGTGAAATAGTTCGCGTGGTGACTATTCTCCTCGGTTGGGTTGATCGAGTCTATCAATTTTTTCTCCTGTTTAGCGATAGAGGGTTGGTATAAAGCTTGGTGGACAGAAGTACTTGAATATCGAAAATAAGTTACATTTTGTATGCAATCATAAAACAGAAATCATATATTCGAAATTGATAGCATGGGGACCATTTTCCTCGGCTGGGTCTGTAGAATGCTTGTTGAACTTATGGCTAAATATCTTATTTAAGTGTCATTTGGTAATCACGTGGTATAGTTGGGTGAATGGGTCATACACCCATCAAAAACCTAGAAAATATAAATCTTATACACGAAATTGATCGCATTGGGACAATTCTCCTCGTTCTGGCTGACCGAGTCTCTCTATCATTGCTCCTGTGTTGCGATATGCCGTCAGTAGAATTCTTGTTAAACGAGTATCTAATTTAAATGTCAATGCACTAATCACGTAATACACATGTGTAAATGCATCAAACACCCGGTGACGACCTACAAAGCGTAAATCATTTACACGAAATTTTGATCACGTGGGGTTCATTCTTCTAGGCTTGACTTACTGAATCTTTCTATCCTTGTTCCTTTGATGCGATAGACGGTCAGTAAATTGCTTGTTTAATGGGGTCTAAATATGTAATTTAAATTTTACCAACACCTTCTTAGAGTCAAACATAACTTTACAAATAGACATACATCACCAAATCTGAACATATCGAACAAAATAGAACAAATTTACCAAAACAATTAAGCACATTTACCACAAGTAAATTTATGTCGCCCCTTAGCACCTACACACAGCTCATGGTACCAACAATTACAATTCATGCACTTAATCCAGTCTCTAAACTTTGACGAATTCGCACAATTATAAGACTTGGAGCAGAAGCCACAAAGCAGCTGAGTTTTCCCCGTTCTCAATATTGCCGTCCCTATCTGAAGATGATTCATATAAGTTTCTGCAAGTTCCTTTCGCGTTCCTAATATTTTGTTTCTTCAGTCGTTGCTTTGTTTCTTCTATTACAGCTGGAGAAGTATTTGAGCACTTTGCTTTCTTGACATTTTCACATTGACTTTCATTCTTTTTTCTGGTGTAGGTCGTAAATTATGGAAAGACCTACCCAAAGTATTTGACGATTCCTCAGATGTTGAAGTGGAGGATTGGCTTTCTTTATAGGGACTGGCAGTTAATTTATGATCGGAAGATGGATTTGTCGAAAAAGGAGTTGATGCATCTTCTGGGGCGTGTGAGCTTCCGAGATTAGAAGGATGAAGATCTAACTCCGTCAGGATACCCGGATTCAGAGGGAATATTCCTGTTGATCGGAATCCATTTTCAGCGTTGCCGATTGTTGCGGCTTTGCTCCATGCATTTCGAAAAAGCCGACCAAAATTAAATTTAGTTATCTTTCTATCCCCCTTACAAGCTGTCATATATGTTTTTACTTACAAGTATTCCCCCCTTACAAGCATTTGTTTCAATATCGTAGTATGTCTTTAATGGTTTAAAAAAAGACCTGTCCAGAGGTTGCAACCTTTGTGTAGTGTGGCTGGGCAGTGATAAGAGAGTGATCTCATTCCTTTCACAGAACAGTAGAACAGGAAGAGTCTTGTGTGATGCGTGGCCATCGAGGACTAAAATGCATCGGCCAGGAATCCTGTTTGCTTGAAAGTGCTTTAGCCACTCCAAAAAAATTTCCTCATTTATCCACCCTGAATCGGACAAAAATTTTAGGTCCCAACGGAAATCCATCCTCCTAATCCTTATGGAACTTTTTCCCCTTAAAAATTTCAAAAGGTGGTATGTAATGTCCACTTGCATTGCAGCACGCAACAACTGTCACCAATTCCCCCTTTTCCACTGACGTCTGTTTTATGACTACCTTAGATCCTGTTCTTGCAACAATCTTTTGGGTTTGACGATTATTTAATACACATCCCGTTTCGTCACCGTTGTATATGAGGTGGGGTCTATCCATAACTCCAGCCTCGGCCATCGAAATAGTTAACTTTGAAAAAAAAATCGTCTACATCTTCCTTATTTAAACCCTCAGCTCGAGCCACTGACAAACCTTCGGTTTTTCGAAGACTTTAAGGATGTCTAGATATAAAATTCAAGAACCAATCCTTGCCTGCTCGTTTTTTACGAGACGGTCTTCAGAAAGCTAGTGAAACGGGTGGTTGAATATCTTATTTAATATCAGTTCTGAAATTGCGTGGTAAGGATGGATATATGCATCACACACCCGGAGACAACCTATAAAATATAAAAAAATATACAAGAAATAGATCGCGCGAGGAACATTCCTCTTGGCTGGGCTGACCGTGTCTCTCTATTTGCTCCCGTGGTGCGATAGACAGCCATTAGAATGCATGTTGAACGGGTGGCTGAATATCTTTTTTGAATGGAATTGTACTATCCCGATGATTATATAGGTGAATGGATCATAAACCCAGTGACAACCTACAAAATATAAATCATATACACGATATGAATCGCGTGGGGACTATTCTCCTCGGTTGTGCTGACTGAGTCACGCTATCCTTTTCCTGTAATGCGATCGAGGTTCAGTTTAATGCTTGTCGAACGGGTTTCTGAATACCTTCTGTAAATGGAATTCTGATAAACACGCCTACCAGATTGACATGCCCCCGGCAGCTCTCAGCAGGCTTCCTCTCCAGTCTGGTGTGGGTTCTCGACTCATAGGAATTTGTAATTGATAGTAAATGGGCGCCAAACAACCAAGGTTGTCTTCCTACAAGCAAGATTCACTTGAGGAGAGACCGAAAAGATTACGTAATCCTCAGGAACAATTGACATCGGCGTAATTACTTAGACCTGAACACTTTTAAAATTAACAATGAAAAGTTTATTTGGATATAGGCATTTGCAACACACGACCATGAAAAATACAATAATTGAAAATAAGGTCTCCAAATGTATCACAAAGAATAACGAAAGTTTCGATACCATAAAACACAGATATTTCCAATAAACCAATACTGACCAACACTTTATACATAATCACAAAAAAAAATAAGATTGACACATGTCTTCACACGCTGCCCCCAAACCCGGCTCAATAAACTCCCAGGCGCTCCGACATCCCGAGGACGCCGAGGACAGCAAATGCTAAATCCCACTCCGTGGAATCGCGAGCGGTTCAGGGCCAGTCCAATCAGCCTTCCCATTGACAGCAATGGACCAAAGGAAATATAGCTCCCTTTGCACAGCAACACTTATGCAAATCAGGCCCCGCCAAACGTAGAAATAATCAGGCCCCGCCAAACGTGCCCTGTGAACACACAGAAAAGAGAGACCCAACTTCCCCGTGAATGGCCACATCGCTGCACCGGTAATTAGATCAGGGAATTAGGGGAGGACGAGTTACTCACCGGAGTGCCGAGTACAGATAGCTTAAATCCTCCGAGCAACTACATGAGCCTGGTCGAGCAGTGCTGGACACCAAGGGTGCAGATCCCTCACGACTTCCCCCAGCACAGAGAACGTCTTCTCTCTCGACGAGAGCCACCTACCCTGCTCGCAACATATAGACTCGCACTCACGCTTAGTGCGCCGGTCTATCTAAGATCTTCCGGCAAGTCAGCTGACCTAACTGGCCGGGAGGGGTGATTCCTGGTGACGGTGGGGAAGTAAGGGGGAGGGGGAGAGTTTAGAGGAAGGAAAAGTCATAACCAAACAATAAGGAGTCCCGCCTGGTGAAGGGAAGGCCCCATACGTGACCTTCGAAAGCCACCCAAGCCGGCCGGCCAAGGCAAGCGTAAGCAGCTACAGGAAAATGACCGTTACAGTACCTCATGTGCAGCAAAAGGAAAGTTGAACAAGTTATGTCAGTGATTGATAACTCGTTCGGGTTTCAAATATCAACTCTAATCCTTGAGAGCGTGCTGGAGAGGAAGCTGGTCGCAACCTTTTCTCCAGAGATGTCTCTGCGGCCAAGCCGTTCAGGGCCACATAATTGACTTCGCCGCCGCATAGAGGGTGATAGTGCCGTTTCGAGCTCCGCCCCTTGAAGGCCGTAAGAAACCTCATCTCCGATTTAATACACATACGCGAGGAAATGGGGTAGGTAGGGGAAATGGATGGGTAAGAAATGCGGGGAGGCCGCTATGTCAGACGGCCAGAGACTTCTGAAGACAATTGGAAAATCGGAGAGTTTGGCTGCGTGTGAGGTACTCGATCCGTGGTGCGCGGAACTCCTCAATTTTGTTCACTCTGCGCCGATCCGACTTTTAAAAGGGCGGCTGTCTTCCTCAACGGTAGCCTAGCGAGAGAGCTCCAATCGCACCGCTATCAGTCGGTCAGGATGGACAAATTCGTAGACGACTCAGAATTGGGGCTCCAGAGCGAAACTCTAGGCCTCTCGCGGCATTCGTCGACGCCTCGCGCCGGTTTACTATCCAAGCAACCTTCACTTCGGGAACAATAACCGAAATCACGTATGACGCCAAGACATGCTTACAATATTACCCGACCGAGTCCTCGTGCACAGAGATCATGAATGACCAGTCTAAGTATGCAGATTGGTAGCTCCTTGGCCTAGCAACCCTAATGCCTGCCGCAGGAAGAACGCAGCCTAGCACAGGACAGTTTTTGTAACCAATATTTATGAATGGGAGCACAGAAGAGGCAGAATGGAGGAATTCCTCTGTCGGCCTACGTCCCTTCTGCGGTCGTACAACAGTGTCTTGCGGCCTCTGTCGTTTACGCGGGCCAGGAGTCCAAGGAAGCAAAATTTGAAGTCGGTCTAAATTTTACAACAACATTTTTCGATTGGCCAAAAATTGCCGAATTCACTGTATAAATATTTTCCCATGAATATGTCAGATTTTCTTATAAATTAAGAAACAATTGAAAAATGAGTTGTTTGACGGGGTCAAAACTTAGAGATTAAAACTGCTTTTTTAATTTTTAGCCAAGTAAAACAATATTTGTAGGAATTGTGCCCTGAAGTTAGTTTATGAAGAAAATATTATTAAAAATCATATTCATAAAAGTTTGTTTGCCTCATTTTTAGAGAAACGCTTTCGAAAACTTTGAGATCGGGGCCGGAATTTTCAGTAATCTGACAAGTCCCGTCCTATGGGAAAAATAGAGGTAATATCAGCAATGGAAATGATCCTTAATACACAAAAAATAAGTTTTTTGGTAAATTTTGAACCACTTACTACCAATACTTTTAGAGGGAAAGACTTTTAACTGTGAAGCCGCTGTCCGTTCGGCTGCCACCAGCCATGCGCTTCGCGTCGACCAGACGAGTACTTTTGGCTGGCTCATCTCAGCAAGCCTCCTTTTGCCTATTTTGGCGTAGTAAATATCGCTTTAATTATATTTTTCTTCTCAGAGGGCATATAATATGTAAGAGAAACTCGCCTGAAGTCAGGATAATTGGTGAGGGCACACATGCATTTCGCTCCGGGGCTGTTGAGTCTTCAACTCTCGAGCTTGTGAGCTCGAGAGTTGAAGACTCAACTCTCGAACTTCATCTATTTTTGTTTTCTTTGATATCTGATTCCACAGTTAACCCTAACGTAAACCAAAGATGTTAGATTGTTCAGCCATCAAAGGAAGTGGCATATTTTACCATTTACATACGAAATGATTATACCTCTAAGGAATATTTTAAACGGCAATAGAATCATTACATGAAGAAAAAATCCAACCATCGGCAGGATACTAATATTATATATACACATAATAAATACAGGGAGTGCATTTGTGGGACTACTTTTCTTTGTCTAACCGATAGCCCAAAATCCACTGAACCTGGAATCGTCTAGAGTATTCCTTGCAAACAGTTGGGTTAACACGATGGAAAATCCGGACGTAAACTTCTTGTATACCACCACCCGCGGTGTACTTTCAGTAGGTTCACTATCCCTCTCCATTCCGGAAATGCTAGGGTGCTCCATCAACTTGCACGGATTCGGTTTCCCAGGATTCGACAATCCCTAAGTTTCTTGTAAAATAGTGAATATAGGAGACATAGAATAATGCACGATGCAATTATAATTATTTTACAAGTATGTAAATATGTTCACCTTTCCAAAATATGAGTGTAAAATCTCATTTATCTTCACATTTCCCACCTCTGATATTCCGTCAATTTCATGCGAAATTTGCCGAAGCAACTGTGTTTGAAAATTCGTCGTGTCTTTTACGAAACCCTTTGAATCTCACTGAATTTTATTCTCCCTTGAGGAAACTAATGAAAGACATTGATTAATGTAGTTAAAAGGCATAAAACTCAATCTTTCTTCACCTGAAGTATCGCTAATTTTCAGTTTCATTCAAACACTTTATCCGGGCATTAATGGCCACCTGTTTGTTTTAAAATGCCTCCATCCGACACAGCTCAAAAGAGAGGTTGACCTACTCCTCGGCTGGGCTACGCTCATCTTGCGCACACGTCTATTTCAGGCCTCCACCTTTGCGAAAGAGAGATAGATAAGTCGGAATCTGATCTTCTCCGATTTCGGGAAGTTTTTTTCAATTCAAATATCAATACCCACAAGAGGTAATGACCACACCAGAGGTCAACGATCCCACCATAAGTCATTGACCACAGAAGGGGTCATTGACCTCACCTGAAGTCACTTACCCCACAAGAGGTGTTTGGTCCCACCAGATCTCAATGACTTTAAGAGTCCAATGGCCACACTAGAGGTCTTTGACCCCACCAGAGGTCAATGAACCGCAAATGGGGTCAACGTCCCCTTCAGATGTCAATGACCCCACCAGAGATCAGCGACCTCTCCAGAGGACAAGGTCCCACATGAGGTCAACGACTTTACAAAACGTCAATACTCTATCAGAGGTCATTGACCCAACATAAGGTCATTGACCCCACCAGAGGTCAATTATTCGATCAGATAATAATGACCACACCAGAGGTCCATGACCACCCCAGAGGCCAATGACCCCACCAAAGGTCAAAGATACCACCAGAATTCAATGACCAATATTGGTGTCAATGACCCCATCAGAGGTCAAAGACCCACATAGAGGTCAATGACCCCTTCAGACGTCAATGACACCACTAGATGTCAAAGACCTTACCACCCCCACCAGGTAAATGACCCCACCAGAGGTGCATTACCCAAGCAGAGGTCAATGACCATGCAAGAGGTCAATGACACCCTACAGAGGTCAATTACCCCTTCAGAGGTCAATGACCCTACTAATGGTATATGACCCTACCAATGGTATATGACCCTACCAGAGCTCAATGACCCATAGGGAGGTCAATGACCCCTTCAGAGGTCAATGACTCCTTCATATTTCAACGACATCGCCAGAGGTCAATGACCTCACAGAGGTAAATGAACCACCAGAGGTCAATGACCCCACCAGAGGTCATTGACATTACCAGAGGTCAATGACCTCACAGAGGTAAATGAACCACCAGAGGTCAATGACCCCACCAGAGATCACTGACATCACCAGAGGTCATTGACATCACGAAAGGTCATTAAACCACCTAGAAGACAATTACCGTACAAATGTCAATGTCCGCACCAGCGGTTATAATCACACCAGAGTCAATGACCCATGTCCCAGAGTTCAATGTCCCCTTAATAGGAAAACATTTTTAATTATTTTCCATCTTCATTTCAATTCCTGTGAGTACAACAATTGTATGCGCTCACGACTGAAAAATGATTTTTATTTGTTGCTGGAAAGATATTCAGGAAATGCAAATATTGATTATGATATATGAAATTAAATAAGAACTGGGCATTTCAGAGTGATATTCCCTCTTTATGTCAATTCCTGTGACAGAAAACAAATATATATGCGCTTACGACTTATATATATTTATATGCTAATGGTACTTTAGGAAGGTTGTTTACTTGTATTGCCAGTGTTGCCAAGTGTACCTTTCGTAACTCGCGCTCTGAGTGAATTTCGCGAATTTTGAAGCGTAGTTTGGAATTGTTTCTTTCGTTGATGTTCTTAGATCTAGGAAATCTATGCATAAACTGGATTAATTTTGGATACTAATTGGATCTTCGTTTCCCAATAGTGTGCAAATTTAATATTTTCGGGCTAGTGTTGGATAAAAATGAAATAAAAATATGATAAACATTTAATCTGTACGTAAAATCTGGATTTCCCTTAAATACTTTGTTCCGGTAAATATGCAGCATTATCCTTTTTGTGCTACTATGGTAGAATAGATCTCCTGAAATGGCTTTTTCAAACATTATAGATAGGTACTCGTAATCAGCAGGTAATGTAATATTATCGCTTTCTCTTCCCTTGAATTGTTCTACGTTCTTGGATTCATTTTTTCAGTACAATTGTCAATTTCCCTGAGTGTGAGATGAATTTTCCAGAGGTTTACCGGGTAATAATACTTATGGCCTCAGTTTTAACAATGAAAATATATGCTTCAAAATAATTAACGCGATTACTGATCGTTTTTTTCCGCGTGTTAAAAACTACAAAACATCTATTGCTGATGCGCAACTTCCAAATGTCGCGTTCGACGAAATTTCGCGTTAAACACGATTATTTCGCGGCAGATTTCGCGAATTATTAATGATTACACGAAATAGTATGGATTTCGCGAAAACGAAATGCTGAATGTTAAACTTTTTTAAGCAGTATTGCATTTAAAAAGGACTGTTCGGTGTTTTTGAACTTCTTTCGGGAATTTCGCGATTTCGTCAAAAACGAAATTACCTTACCTCTAGATATAACTTAAAGTTCTGTCATAACATGGGTAGCTCTTTTTGTGCATATAGCAAAACCCAACGTAGAGGGTTTTTTGGGGTGGTGCATTATGGCAGTTCCCTCCACTGACAGGTACCTCAAATACGCAAATGATTCATTAAAAACCTTTTCCTAATACGTCCAGCTTTTCGTTTCTAACTGCTACATATATATAACCCTGATAAAAAGAGTGCCTGCTATTTAAAATGTCAAATAGCCTGTTAGCCATTAAAATAAAACAAAAAGTAGTTTAATTATCAATGAATTCCGGATGTTTAGACATTATCAAATGCTAAAGGGCATCTGTCATTCCATAACTCAGTGTTTGAACTGCCAAATTAGCGTTTTTCTTTTTGTCCAGTAGTTCACTTGAGCTCCAGACAATTTGTTAGCAAATATCGATTACTCCGTCTCCTGGAGGCTGTGCAGTCTTTTCATAAAAATGAATGCTACTCTGCTACTGCGCTGTGAATTAACATAACGAATCTCCGACATTTTCCCGTCAGATAAGAGTGACCTAATAAATGAAAATGTAAACTTGTATAAATGGCAAGAAAATCAGCTAAGGAAGACTTAATAAGTTTCATTTTCATCAACAGTTAAATCCATGAAACATAAGTAGCGTTTGCTAGGATACATTTTCCAGACGGTGAGACTAAAATGAAAGAATACATTGTAATACATTCCGATTTCCACTGTCCTCAATTCAATAGTTCCCCCGCGAAAAAAAAACTTTACCTCTGCCCTAAGAAATGATTGTACTAGATATGGATATGTGATAATAGAGGATTATACTTATAATCCAGGGTAATGAGATTCATGGATTGCTACCACTCAGTTAATGCATTGGATTTATCAAAATTATTTATTTAAGTCTCAAGTGATTTTCGCATTTCAAATTGAGTAACAATTTGGGTCATTTTTTCTGATGAACATTATATGAGAACGAATAATGAAAAAGAAATATTTTACAAAATGTTGCAATTACTATAATTGATAATCAGTTGTTGAAGAAAGTAACAAACTCTTCGCGGACGAGAAAAGCAGCGCCATGCGGTATTCGAGGATGCCAATCCTGATTCTGAAAGGCTCGCTGGTTCGAGTAGATGCCCAAAGTCTTGGTCACAATTCTTTGTCCTTAGATAATTATGCTGAACACACGTTGCGTGTACATATAATGTTGCGGTATCTAGCTTAACTTCTAGTGGTCTTAAGAAAATTCTCCACTTTTGTACTAGAATCCCGATTGAATTCTCTACCGTACGCATGGCATGGCACAATCTTTTGTTTAAGTCTTCTTTTGGTACATCATTTCTCACGTCTCTGCAGGGAAATGGCCTCATTACATACATCCGTAATGAGTAAACCTCGTCTCCGACCAAGACGCATAGTGTTGGCATATTCCGTCCTGGTAGAGGTATCTGGAACGTTCCAAGTCCCACGATCAATTCTTTTACCCATGGGCGAAGCGTTTCCACTTGGAAAAAGATGAGATATGAGAGTAAAGGAAATGCTTCGTCTCCTATTACCACGCTAGGAGTTGATTGTCCTTGCCCGGCAAAGGCCTATCTTGGGGAACTTTATGAGTACCATTAGTTAATTTTTTGCCCATTGCCGAAGCCTCAAAGATCCCTCCATCACTGTTTCGGCCGTAGCCGCCCACGTCAATACAAATAAACTTATAATTGTAGTCTACAATAGCAAGTAAAACGATTGAATATTTTTGTAAGTGGCAAAAGTAGTTTGATCTAGATTTCTTTGGACACTTTAGAGTAAAATGCTTTCCGTCTATGCTTCCAATGCAATTGGGAAACTACCACTTACCACGGAAGCCGCATATAGATTTCTCCCATGTCTGTACAGTTGGTTCGGTCAGATACATCGGTTGCAAGCATTTCCAAATCGCTCGGCGGGCCCTGTAACAAAGTATGCAAATAATTTCCCACTCTCTCGCACGTGTGCGCGACTCTGATTTTGTCTTCGTCTTCTGAACTCTCCAGCAAACTTCACTTAACTAATAAATTGCCCGGACTCTCCTTCTCAGTTTGAACAATGAATGTTATTCACAAAATATTACGAGAAAGAAAATGAATCTCCCTTAACAGAAATCATTACCAATCACCATAAATATGTTATACCATTAAAATAAAAAACATATATTTTGCCCTTCACTTATCACTTCTCTTCAGGCTCATAAAATTGAACAGGCATTGCACTTTTTCACACTTGAGGCACTTCACGTTTCTTCTTCTTTTCATCACAGAAATATAAAAGTATGAAAATCATATATACAATTTCCTTATCGGTATCCACATAGGTGAATTCTATGTCCCTTGCCAGCTAAACTTCCGGATACACCCTGCTTTGAAATACGGCTCCTCGTCTGGTGATATTCCCGTTGCTCCCCAGATTCACCTTGCGTTGAAATACGGTTGCTCCTCTAGCAGCTTGTCCCCGTTGATGCACAAAAATAAAAAAATTAGGCGTCGCCTAGCTGCCATTAACAAATTGTTGTACGTTGCTTAGCTGCCACTTACAAATTGTTGTGAGTCGTTTTCGGAATGCCCAGTAGTTTCTGATATTTTAGGCTATGGTGGAATTAAAATGTTATAACCTCTCACAATTTTGCTCTTTGTAGAGAATCCCACTCGGAAACTGAGTCCTATTCTGCTGTGTTAGTCACCGGTTACTAAATATATGTAAAAATATCGGAAATAAGTTATCATTTAAGTAAATAAAAATAGATACGTTCGACTTTGATCGAATACGCGCGTTTCGCGAAGAAAAATTATTTGGTAATGATGATAGGACGAAATGATACCCGTTCGCTGGAAAAGGGAAGAGACAGAAGGAAATGAAGTATTACATATTTTATTAGAACTTGTAGAAAATTGTCCTTAAATTAGAGGAATAGAGGAGGTTAGATTATCACGGTAAATTTGAAAGAACTCACAGGTGTAATGTGACAATACACAATAGCGATAAACACATTGTTTATGAAATTACATTTCACAATAAGTGCTGATATTTTATTACATTTTTTAACTCTAGGAGATGACCTGAAGAGGAGATGGAAGAATTTGAGCGACTCATATGCTAAACATTTACTGGCCGAAAAAACTCGCACGTGTCAACAGTGTAAAGGATTAGAGCGGTACAGAGTGTGGCCCTGGGCTAATCAAATGGAATTTTTGACCTCCGATTGGCCCCGACTGAATCGAATATTACGATGCCAGTGCCCGGGACAGATGTAAAAGAATCGCCCATTGAAGATGGTGCCTTGGCAGAGACCTCCAAGTTTGACACAGACGGAATATCGGAGGGATTTTCATCGTCAAAAGTGGAAGCAGTAGAAACATTGACGAGAAAGTTCACCCCCAATATAAAGAGAAAATACCGTGAGCCATCTCCTACCAAACCTCCAGTGAATCAAATCATCGAATATTTCGAAAAGAGACGGGTAGGTACTATAAGTACTTTTGATGAGGTAGATACAATTTGTTTCAATGTTTTGAAACAAAAATTTTAAACCCCGGTGCCGAACAATGGTTAAATTTAAAATGTCCGAACTACTAATGCAAGAAGAACTGGCGTAGCTAGAAGAAGATGCATCTACGGCTGGTGTTATGACAAATGTGCCTTCAGATGTATTTTTACTCCTTCGGTTTCCACTGATTCCAACTTATATCCACAAACATTGGTACATTGGGTTTACGAGCTAATTGTACGTGATAGACGTTCTACCTTAATTAAAGGTTCAACCATTTAAAAGTAATATGAGTTTTGCTTTAATTAATGTTTCCTTGCACTCATTCACCCTACCTTAATACAGATTGTGATCTTTTTCCCATTTCACTTAACTAACAAATTCAGTTGCTGTTCCACAAGATGCCAGCATGAGAGGCGTTTTTAATAGACGCAAAGTTAGCCGGTAATAAAAGTTTGCTTGTTGATAAGTTTACGATATTAACATTTTAAATAAAGTATTAGGATTCTCTTATAATATCTTTCTGAATATTAGTTAGTAAACCTTTCTAATTAATTCCTGGGTTAGGAGAATCAAATAAATCGCAGAAGAACGTCTTTTTAGGTTCAGTACGGTTAAACTTGTAACAACCGACCCCTTTATTGTTATAATCGATTCGGTCGGTACAGAGTGCGAGATGTCATTTTAAAGATATACATGTTCAAACTGCTATATTACAACACTCAGCCTCTATTTTCTCAATATTAAGAAGAGAACCTGAATGCTACTCAAATGCAATATAAGGAGGAAATTATTCATAACTTTCCCTGAAAGAACATTAAGTTTTTAAAAATTAATTGGATTTTAACTATATGAAGCAAATTGAAATATTCAATATATAATATTACTCAATTACGAAGACTAGAAATGACATGAAGATTGTTTGAACACACACGCACGCACAGAGAGAGAGAGAAGAGCACACGTATAGCTTCGTGGACTTGTCTCCAACCAAAGTTTTAGTGAGGATGTCCGCCTTTTGATCGGTGGATGGTATATGCCTAACAAGAATCATTTTCTTAAAAAAATAAGTCCCTGACAAAATGCTATTTGATATTGACATGTTTCAAACGCTTATGCGCCCACTTGCTAGAGCAGTAAACACAAGAATTATTGTCCTCATAAATCACAATACATCTACATCTACGTAATACCCTGCGAGCCACCACGAGGGTGTGTGGCAGGGGGTGAAGATCACCAAACATGCACTATTGACATGCAACTAGGATATTTAAATGAGACGTGCTAGAAAATAGGGTCACATGGAGCTAGATGGTTAGTACCCCTACAACACACATTTGGACATACATATGTATTTCTGTTGTATTTTAATTGGTCGCATACATATGTATTAATGTGTTGTATTACATCTGTAATACTTTTGTATTATTTCATGGATTTCCTCTGTATTCATACATATGTAATAGTGGTACGTATTACATGAAGAATACATTTGTATTTTTTCTGTATTTTCTAAGTTTGGATACATATGTAAGGATGGTCAAAAATACAAAAAAATACATATGTATACTTCCTGTATTTTTGGGATGTATGCTTGCGTGGCGCCCTGTGAAATTCTCATTTAAGTTTTATCCAGAAATCATTAGGTTGAACGCTTACGCCAGTTTTTCTTATTCCAATGATCTTTCTCTCGTCAAATTTATATCCTCGAAAGTTTGCACAAATGTTATTCAAAGGTCGAAAGTGGGCAAGTATAGCGAAGATGGCGGCCGTATATAAGTGAATATGTAAATTTGAGTCTCCATAAGCAAAATATACATATTGAAATTTGGCTATCAATACATGAAAGATACAAAACATGGTTCAAGTCGCATCTATTAATTGTTGACGAATGGATTAGCTGCCGGTCGTCACCTGATTTCCATTAATGTCTATATTTATATAAGGTTTGATGCATAATTTTTTGCCCGAATCACATTTAAGCCAAGGACTTCGCGTTGTGTTCATTTTTAATGATGATATCATGATCACGGAGTAGGATACTACTCCGTGATCATGATCACGGAGTAGGACCGTGATCATGATATCAACGTGATCATGATATAAACGTGATGCCTTGCGCTCGAGTGACATGATGGTGACAGGGTCGATTTATTCGATATATTGCACCATCGATACTCGAGAGGCGAAGAATCGAGATATCGAACGACCTAGGATGGTGACAAGGGGATGGTCCCCCGGCAACTCCCTATCCTTGCCGTGTTGGCTCCGCTCTCCTTTATTGTCCGATTAGTTCCAGCTTTGGTCGTTGGCGCTACTTGTGCAGTCGCCCGACAAAAGCCCGATGACATCCCAGAAAGTAAGCTACAGTTGGTGATTCATAATGTGTTCAAAATTAGCCTTGTAATTCCCCTGAGGGTGGATTATTCGCGAGTTTGCACAGAAATCATTTGTTTACTACTTCTTGGATATTTTCAAAGTTCTAGAAGGTAACAGAAAAGTTCGTACAAAGCCTTAGACATGGAGTATATGTAACCATGTTCAACTGATTACGCAAAGCGAGAAACCGCGCTTAGACAAACTTTTTCATTGACCGTGACAGTATTTATAATAAAAGTCCATCATGCTTTGCATTAATTGATAGAATATAAAATCACAAACTTAGAGAGATTTTTAACATTTTTTAATGTATCCACAAAAATTGTGGCGAGCACAAAAATTTAAGCGAGTACAAAAAATTTTGTTGAACAGAAAAATATAGGATGCAAGAAATTTTGACTTTTTCACGAACAAAATTGACATCAGGTAACGAGAATTTTGTATCTTAATGATGAAAAATTCTTCGTCCTGAAGTTCAGGATCATAAAAAATTTTGTAGATCTTCATTCACTGAAATAAAGAGTGAAGCGTTAGAAAAACCATTATAATCAATTTTATGCATAGATTCTGTAGATCATATGATCAGAATTTTTTTTAAATTTTGGAATTGTGTTTCCACAGGGGTTGGAATATTGAAAATTACCATAAAATAATGGCGATCACTCAGCCATCGTAAGGTAAAAGTTAAAAAAGAGATTAGTGACTCCTATTTAATCTATTTTCAAATAGCTAATGCATGAAAATTTGTTATCGTTAACTAACATTTTATTTCAATATATTTTAGGGATATACAATAAAAAAAACAATTATTTTAAGTTATCTATATGTTTTGATTTGAATGGAATTTAAAATTGTGAAAATTATGACAATACTATCCAGAAAAAGCTTAAATCATTTTATGTTGGAATATAGGAAATTGATACGGTTATCTTAATTAAAAATTGATAAAATTGACTTATCTTTCAAGGAAAATCACTAAACAATATGTTCACATGAAAAATCTAACAATATCTCACTCATACAAATCCAATACCATTCTCTGGGCAATAGAAAACCAGGGAAGGTCATAATTGGAGTAGTTACCTCTAGACAATACATTTTTCGGCATTCTCTCTGTTTCTAATTGTCCGTTGATGCCATCGATTATAATTGCTAGCAATAACCGACAGATTATGAAACACATTCTTGCATATTTTTGTGGAAATAGTTATCAAAAAGTCTCTTTGTTTAAAAAAGATTGCTTTTTCCTATCTTTCGGAACGAGGTAATACAACATGCCTGAATCTGGCAGGGACCAGGTTGGGTCGTTATTGATGTAGATACCTCAATATTAAATGTTTTGGCATTTACTCCTTATCTAGTCCCCCATTGATGCCATCATTAATATTTGCTTGAATAATCGCAACATTATTTACACAAATCCTTATGTTATTTGCGCTCCATATCTTATATTTAATGAGACTGCCTTTTCTCATATTTCAGATCAAGATCACACAGCACGTATAACAATGCTAATATAAGAATATTCAATTTTTTGTGCTAAAATCCTAATTCAATGATACTATTTAAATGACTTCTTTAATGATCAAGAGATAAAAATGGGTGGAATAAATGTTCAAATGTAGCAGGTTCCTTTACAGAGGTTGAAGTATTTTGACAATAATTAACGGCGTTTAAAGTCGAGAGTGAACAACTCAAACTCAATACTTACCAGGCAATTTATCCAAACAGCCAAGGCGGTATAATCATCTCCTCCTCCACACGCTGGCACGACTTCACCTCTTCAATTTCCTCTTCCGTGCAAACCGAAACGATGACCGGTGAGGATGGGTTTTTCAGTTTGGGGATGGGAAGGGCTGGTTGAAGAAGGGACGGGAGGGAAATGGCGAGGTGGAGAGCGGTCGGCCGAGGAAGATCATGGAGTCGTCGGAGGGAAGGGGAGCGGCGGGGAGTGGTGGGGACAGACGAGGAATTTACCAATTTTGGGGATGAATGAAGGGCAGTGGTGGCTGTTGACTTCAGGGGTCGAGGGGTCGGGGCAGGAGTCGAAACGGTTGAAATACGTGAACTACGAATTTTGACGTCTTCTCCTCCTGTTTCGTCCAAATAATCATCGTCCCCTTTATTCTCTTTTAGACAACAACCTGCAATGAGAGGAGATCAAATAATTCGTTATTTTCTTGCTTCCTTGAATTTCCTTGACCTTATTCGGCACCATGATGCTCAACATTTTAATGTTATTCTGCCGCACAAAATGCGTTAATAACACATCAACACAGTAGACAGATGATTCTTATGTGCAACATGCCTTACATTTATTTAAGTGAACTTAATTTTATACATACAAATATTTGAGACGATACTTACACTAACCACCCATATCTGGATGTATTTTCTTTTTTCTTGAAGTTTCAGCTTATTCAAATTATTCTTCTCTGGGCTCACTTCCTTTGTTAACACCTCAAAAACACAAGGCGCGTCTTACCTTAAGAGTTCTCTTGGCCTTCCTTTTATATCACCACAATAACACAACGCACGTCTCACCTTAAGCGTTTCCAGCAAGGAAATGAGTGTGTCCATGACAACGAATGAAATATATCCCTATAGCTATGACGACATTGTTGTCCAATCAAGCCATTCAATTTAATGGTGAGAAAACAGAGTTTGACAACCATGTGGGATGACTTTTTCGAACTTTCAATCGTAAATTGTCCAAATTTAAGAAAATTAGGCCTTTTTAAACAATGACTGTATTCTTTAGCATCTTTATTCCAAGAGTAATTCGCCGTCAATTTAGTTATCATGACTAGGGTTACAATGTTTCTTTCAAGATACGCTTAAAATTAGGTTTTCATATTCGCCTTCCAATTTTTCAAGGAAGCTGAGGACTAGATTACCTTTTCGTTTCATGTTCAAAACTCTTCTCTTTAAGTCGTCTCAATCGTTTAAGGACGCGAGAGATAAAAAAGGGGGAGCGATGAAACGACACACAGTGTTTACTGTGAATCTTGTCAGTGCATGCGGCAAAAGATTATGTTTTAATGTTTGAATAATATCCTGTTTTCCTAAGTTGTACATTGACGAGGCATCTTTTTTCAATATCGAGAAGTTTGTCTACATTGTTTTGTTGAATGTATATGGCAGGTTTTTAATTATTAACAAATTGATATGCCCTCGTTATTATTTATATAAGTATATTATAATCCTCTCTTTGTCTTTGAGAGATCTACATTTGTCGGTGACTATACATTAATAAATATCAATTACTAGAGCCATCTTAATGACTAGCGTTTGTACATTTCTCGTTATCTATCGAAATTTGCAAAAAAATTGCAATCAACGGAGCTGGTTATGTAATCATTAACACACGCAAATAAATCAAAACTGCTTGTTCTCCAAGTGGACCTATTTTGATACTATTTGATATTTTCAATGATAATTAGAGTCATAAAATAATACTCATGATACATAAAAAGCGCCAAAAAACCCTGTAGCCATAAGAAATCGTATACACGTCAAATAATGTAATTCAAATGCATTTGCTGGGAGGGGTAGAGGCCTTCTCTCAGGGACTGTATAATAATTTATTTTCAGTTTCACATTATATTACAAGTGAGGTAATTGTTCATTTTTTTATTTTTATTGTGAGATTTATTGGTGTTTCCAGGGGTCACAAGAAAACCTAAATGTGCCAAAAACTTATACATTCAGGAAAAAACCTATTGTAATGATGTTAAACAAAAGAAATTGCTCCATAACTCTCACCTCTCAAATCTTTCATTACGAGCCTTTAAATTCTCTTTCTCTTTCAAACTCTTAAAACAGGAAATCTTTTTACTCACTACTCTACCTGATTATGCTTTAATACATCAAAAAGTAGATTACAATCGATCTTTAATTTTTAAGATCTTTTTATCCATCCAGCGATGGCAGGATAATGAAACACAAATAGGGAACGGAGACCAAGTATAGAATAGCGGACCCCGTAAAATTATTTATGCAATAATTAATCATTAATTCCTTAAAGGTTCTATCAAACAATTGGCATGTAACACCCGGGTGTAAGAGCAGCCAATCGATGGTGTTCTTTTTTTCTCTGACAACCAAATGGAGTGCACAATGAGCACCACTACCACTATAGGTGTAAGATGTGTCTCATTCAATGGGTGACGAAAATGCAGTTAATATTCCGGAGACGCGGATGACATACCGCAATGCTTTGAATCTTTTGTCTCGATATCCCCCGTAAACAATCAAGGGAGATACATGAGGCGCCGTTCTATTCATCAGCTGGGCTATCTAAAAACGTTGGCACAACAATTAATTTAAAGCGAAATCGTACCACATTGACATGTACCCACCTCTAATCCAAGGCATATATTGACAGTTAAGATTTTTTGATGTAGTTGACCAAACAAGTGCGGAGTTGGTGATGAATCTCCAGCGGAATAATTCAAAATTTCTGGACTGGCGAAACAGAGGGAACGAAACAAGTGTTGGAAACATGCCATTCCGGGTAAACAGAGCAGAATCTATTTCCAAAACTTGTTTCCTCAAAAACTCGCAGTAGTTTCACCGAAGCTTGAAATTTTTATGCTAAATCAACGCTCATGGTTTTACGTTTGACTGTTTTAATTCCCCTTGTTAATTTTAGCAGTATCTGAGAAATGAATCCCTATATGTTGTACTGGGTCAAGTGTTTAACGCTTAATGCTTACAACCAGAAATTTAAACTCTGAATATTTGTACGCACGGATTAATATCTCGCTACTATCATGTTCTTCCACCACTAAGATTAAATTTTTCAGTACATACTCGGAAGTGAGTTTTTGGTTACAGGAAAAATTAAAACTATTACTACCATTACACGAGGATACTGTACTGCCCACTTATTCTCGGGGTTGACGGGAACTACTGAGAGAAGGGATGAACTCACGCTTTGACCTGAATTGGTCCGAATTGACCCTCCATGATCCGGTCCGGTGATCCCCGACTCGAGGACGTACTTCGGCAGACCGCACGGCGTCAACCCATAAAGTGAGTCAGAGAGACACCTAATCCTAAAATTTTGGGCAACGGGCTCTCTCGATTCGCAAAGTGCGGTAGGTTTTTGCGAAAGCAAAACCGACGGCTACTCGTCTCTGTTGTTTGGGGTGACCAAACTAATACGAGCACTTCGGGGAGGTGAAGGCCCAATTGAAGTCCTTTTGACCTCAATCCGCCTCATTGGTGTCGGCCTCGAAGGGGCTGCGGTTTTGCTAACCTTCCCTTCCCACCCTTTCCTCCCACCTCTTCCTAGCCCCGGGTATAAGCGGAAGCTTGCAAACCGGCGGCGGAAGTTGTAATCCTACTAATACTATTTTACATATTGCAATGTGGATGATATTAGAAAAGACTGTATTTCAGGATTCGCCTTATGGAATGGTTTGCAGCCAATGCAGGGTTAGTTCCTCCCTTGTGTTTTGTTTGTTAATGCATGTACTGACCTGAGGTGTAACAGCAGAGGTCAATCAGGTTTCTGGGTGGGGCAAGTAATTATTGTAGCATTTAAACGTTGCTAGCAATAGCGTGGTGGCCTGAGAATACATCTTAACATTGTGTTGGTGGAGAATATAGTACGCCTAAATAGCCGTAAAAGATGGCTGAGCGCAGTTAAGATTCAATTGCTACGCAATTCCAGATAGGAAGCTTTTCCTCCTCTTGTTCCTTGGTCTTTCTGCTGAAATTCGTTATCAGGTCCCCGAAACTTGAGAGCTTTTAGCATTCCCAGCAGGTTTCTCATTTTATCAGTCGATGCTCCTTTAGGGCGGCAAATGTTGCTTTTAGTGGCGTATTTTTCATATTTAGTGTCGTTGCATTTGTTTTAAAACTTTAACTTTGCTCTACACATTATAAATTCCCTTAACGTCGCGAAATGAGGAGAGTTGGGAATCCGAAACAACTTTATGCCTGGCGAATGAATGGTTAGCGCTCGACGGCCGACGTGAGAACTAATCGGACAGTAATGGAACCTGCTTCTAGCTGCAGACGCCGAGGGCTGGGGATGGTGAAGCCATGGAACGCCATCTATCGGGTATCCTCTGAATTCAGGAATTTTGAAGTTTACATATAAGCTCCCACTTCCGCATTTTCGTTGACTTCGTGTTCAACCTCAAACTGGTGTTTGGCTTGCCTTCTCCTGCGTTCGTGCGTTTTCTCGTTTTCAAGTGCTTTGCATCCGCTTTTAGCGTCGCTTTGGTTATCGCTATTTTACGATAATATATATCTATATTATATATTCGTAGATAATATTATATATTTCTATACAATATTATATATTTTTATATGATATTATATATTCTTATTCGTACATATCCGGTGCTGTGCATTCGGGTAGACATTTCTCGACGGTGTTGTGTCGGTGGAAATCCATTTCCATCCCGCATCGGTTTGCAATTTACTGTGTCGTGCCCAGACGGAAGCAAGCTCCAACTGTTTCCTGTTCTTGATTAATCAAGGTAAGGTGTGATCTCTCTTTTTTATGGGAAAAATGGGCATTTGGGATGTGAAAGGTGCATGTGGTCCTCCATCTTTTGTTTCCTTTGAAGAAAATTTTTTCGTACGTTTTCTTCGATACTTAAGCGAGTAAAGATATGTTTCGATTAAATCTTGTTTTTCTAATTAATTTGCCAGTTTCACGTGTCAATTGTAACTATTGCACGCTAACTGGCTCGATTGAGTACGTGCGCGTACGTTGCATCACCGCGTCCATGCGTCGCGGCTCATAATATTGTTTTCCTGATTTTTCAAGGAATGTTTTCGTTTATTGTGCTTTTATTTTATGACAAACTAGTGAACTGTAATGTTCTCGTTCCTCATCGTCCAACTTGATAGTCTTGTTGACTTAAGTCATATCGGCGTAGCTTTGTCATTATAAGTTTCCGTAGAGTTCCAAGCCTTGTTTCCCATTGTATTAAATTATTTTACTCATTTTTTAACTTGAATATCTCAAAAACCTGCGGCTTAACAACTTTGCTGTAACTTTTGTTTTTTACTGTGATTCTTCGAGAAGTAAACTATGTCACAGTCATTATCCTTAATATTACCAATTTCCTGCAATAAGTGTTTGAAAGGTGTGTGACGGAAGCAGACATTTACCTATTTTACAATTAAAAAAGTCTTTCGTTAATAGTTGCAATTTTCCTATATGCCAAAAAAATTGTTTTGTTGTTTTATGGGTTATCTTGATGCACGTAACTGTTAATCACATACGTTCTAGTTGTTACGTTTGTATTAAATTACGGCATTATATGAACGAAAAGGTGCGTATGTACCGAAGTAATTAATTATGGTTTTCTTTTCATGTTCCTTCTGCTTTCGTGAACCTACAGCTGGTGACAATGTAAGTACACAATTTAAACATTTTCCTTGTTATGACCATGGCTGAATGCGCAGCTGCTCGTTTGTAAATATTACCTAATTACTTATTATAGTACGTCTACGTCCATATACCTACACACTGCAAATGTATTTGCATAACAAAATGTTACTCTGCTTTTTATGGATAGCTTGGATAAGTAAGCGCGTAAAAGAACTTCTTTTTCTCGATAAAAGGCTTTAATTCTAACCACTAACGACTAATTCGAACCATGCATACATTTTTATCTACTACTTTAATGTGTACTAGAAATTTGGGTCGTATGAGATCTTATTGATGGTGTATTTATGAATTATGACATTGTTTGCTTCTATCTTGAGATTTTTAGAATATTTGCGTCCTTCCTGCGAGTACAGTCTCGATGGTTCGAAGTTGCTATCCTTCTTGGTCATCAGGCTATTAAATAGGGTTTGCATATTTAGTTAGATCTCATTTTCTTATATTTCCTGTAAAATAGGATATTGTCAACCTTTTATCTGACGAACCAAAGATTTTTGTTTTCTTATACTTCGCTCATCATACTATGCTAATTCAATTTTAAGTTCCACTGTGGGTTATCTTCCAATGCTGTGAGTGACTTATTTCATTTTGATATGTTCCATTGAATGCAGATACAGCCATTTACTTAGCTTTAGTCACTCTCGAAAGTAATATAACTAGCCTTGAAATCAATGCGCTCCATTGCTGATGCATCATTATTGAGGAAGTTGATCATTCTAGTTCAGTTTTAGCTATGATTATTTGCAGTAATTTCCTATGTTGCAAAAATGTTCTTCCCCTTTGGATATATTAAAACTTAAAAAATTACTATTTACCAAGTACTATATCAGAATATTGTGTAGAAATCAATAGGCTAAGAAATGTTTAACTTATTCATATAAGTGTGGTTAATTCTTCTATTTCATGTGCAGCATAGGCCATTTTTTTGGGACGAAAGATTGTGATTTGCTTGATTAAGGAACTTGATAGGCCCATTGTTATAACATGCCCAAATCAGTGTTTAAGCCTGCCAAGTTTGTGCCCCAAGCAGAAGCGACGTACATTTCGGCTCTGCTCTACTCAGTTGATAAGGGATAATGCTGACTGTGTCACTGCCACTGGTAGTCGTCATGTGCCTGCTTCTGTGAGCAATCCCTCTGTTGCTAATAATTCTATGGCTGAGATGGTCTGTGTTTGGGAAGATATGGAATTCATAGATGCAACTGATACCATAGTGGAGAATGTAGAGCCTCTGTCTGAATCTTATAGTGAAGAAGATAATGCTGAATTTTGTTTATCAGAGTTCAAGGCAAGTTTGGCAGCCTGGTCAATAGGGGTGAACCAGAATAAGGTCACAGAGTTGCTGAAACTATTGCAGCAGCATCCAGATTTTGAGGAACTGCCTATGGATTGCAGAACATTGTTGAAAACGCCTAGGAATATCAAGGTGAACACATTGGAAGGTGGGGGAGAATACTGCCATTTAGGCATTGTGGATGGCCTAGTGAACATGGTACCAAACTATGACTTAGGTAATATTACTGAACTGAAATTGCGAATCAATATTGATGGTTTGCCAATTTCGAAAAGCAGTGGCAGTCAGGTGTGGCCTATCCTCATAGGACTGGCTGATTTTCACCATACTGAACCATTTGTGGCTGGAATATACCACGGTGAAGAGAAACCAAAATCTGCCACAGAGTTCCTTCATCCTTTAGTAGATGACATCGTGGGGCTAATGAAAACAGGAATTATCATTGAAAGCAAGCACTATTCTGTTTCCTGCCATTCCTTTGTGTGTGATGCACCAGCGAGGGCTTTTGTCACTCAAACAAAATCACACACGGGATATCGCAGCTGTCCGAAGTGCTGTGTTGAGGGTGTGTATCTGGAGAGGAGGATTGCTTTTCCTGACACAGATTCCCCTTTAAGGACTGATGAGAGCTTCAGGAACCAAACTGTTGAGGAGTACCACACTTCAATGTCTCCACTGGCATGTATCCCTGGAATCCAAATGGTAACCCAGTTTCCATTGGATTACATGCACCTCATGTGCCTTGGTGTCATGAGGAAAGTGTTGCTGGCTTTTTTAAGTGGCAATTTGAAAGTGCGACTTCATGCTGCTAAGATAAATCACTTAACAGCAAGACTAGAAAAGACTCTAGTACACATCCCTAGTGAGTTTGCCCGAAAGCCAAGAGCCATGAAAGAACTTCTCCGGTGGAAGGCAACAGAATTGAGGCTATTTCTGCTGTACATTGGTCCCTTTGTGCTTCAAAATATTGTGTCACTAGAGGTGTACAAGCATTTTTTTTGCTTCCATTTTGCCCGCCGCATCCTAGTCAGTGAGAGGCTTCTGGAAAATGATGCAGACTATGCCCAAGAACTTCTCATGTTCTATGTAAAAAATTATGGCCACTTCTATGGAACTGAAACGATTTCCTTTAATGTTCATAATTTAATTCACGTTGCCAAGGATGCCATGACATTTGGGCCTTTAGATGTCTTCAGCGCCTTCAAGTATGAAAGTAAACTTGGAGATATGAAGAGATGCCTGAGGAAGCCTGGAAAACCACTTCAGCAAATGGTGAGGCGGATAATGGAGAGGAACTTAACAGCTACAAAGAAGAGTGCTTGGGTGGCTGTGGGAGAAGTGGAATGTTTTCAATGTAAATCCAAAGATGATGATGTCCCTGATGGCTTTATGTTGCCTGCTTACTCTAAAATGAGATTTCGAGGAATGAAAGTAACAAGGAAACCTCCAAACAACTGGGTGGTGATGCAGGATGGGTCTGTTATGTCAATAGACTATATCGGTACATGTAATTCAGGCATAACCTTTCTTGGCCAGGAGTTTAGGAAATTGGAACCATTTTATAGTGGAAACGTACGACTTATATTCAAATGAAGTGGGATTGCACAAAGCAGGAGATTTAGGGGGTCACAAAAAATGGCCCCTCAAAGATGTTAGGTGTAAGGCAGTGGTGATTCCTATTCCTGAGGATGATGATGGGTATTATGTTGCTGAGTCTACATTGTTAAAGTTTTAAGGTACTTAGTGCAGTAATTAATCAATATTATTTTCTCTTTATTTGCTTTGACAAAATGACTGTTTGTTATACAAGTTAAATACCTGTGAATTTTAGTGCTTTGAGTAATTTATTGCTGTTTTTTTTAGGTCTGGCTGGTTAATAGCAGAATTCATGGAGGAGAATGCAGCAATTTTTAATGTTGTGCCGAAGTGCTGGATGGAGTACGAGGAGGGGCAAGATTTTGTTCTGTGGCCGAGAGGAAGGTCTGCTGTGGAGGAGCAGATTAAGAAGTGTGTCCCCCCTTCTGACGACTGGAGCCAGTGTCTAGTCATCAGAAAAACTCCTGTAATAGGTACATAAGTGAATAATATGGTCATTAGTTTTTTCTAAGCCAACTTGTATTTCTTCAAATATTTTGTTTTACATTTTTAGATGAGTACCAATTGGCCAAAGAGTTTGAGGCAGTCATTATCAGAATGGGCAGCATCGAAAGAGGCTACAAAGCTAAATCCTTAGCTCTTAGTAGAAATAAGAGGGTGATGATGAAAACTTCCACCAAGCTCCATGGGGAATCATCTTCCTCTGATGAGGCAACATGGGGCATAATCTCTCCGCCTGTTAGCATTCCTCAGAGTAAGTTCATCTTCAGAAGGCATCTTAGTGAATTAATGATGCAACTTTTACTTAAACAATTTATTTACTATTTACAGGAAAGTTGACCAATGGAGTGAAGAGAGCGAAGACCCCGCTCTCTGAGAAAGACGAGATTGCACCATCACCCAGAGGTGGGATATCATTGCAGGATAGGGAATGTTCCACCAATTTTCTGAATAAGTTTCTTGTCAATTGCATGTCTTCAGAGTATTGCAGATGTATACTTATGTGCAGTCTCATTATTATGCAGGTCATAAATCTAATTATGGGATGGTGGCTACTGCAGATGGCATATAAGCTGCATTGGAGGAGCTGCATGCAGGTGAAGCAGAAAATCCAAGTTTGGGGGAATTCATTAAGAAGTCTGAGTTTGAAGCCTTTATGAAAGAGTTCCGTGAAGGTCAAAACAAGACGTTTGCCTTCTGCCGGGAGATAATCTCCAATTTAATGGAAATTAAAGAAGAGATGAGGAGACAAGGAAGACCGAAGGCTGCCACAGAAATATTTCAATGCCCTATAGCTCTCCCTGTGGAGTCCTACGAGTCTTTGGTCGAACTTGAAATGTTGCTGGGCTCAGAGGAGAACTTCAGGTCTTACATAATAGGTTGTCGTTGTATGAAATGAGTAGTTCTAAGTGGGTTTCACCCATTATTGTTGATGTGCTTCACTTCAACGTTAAGAATATTTTGTTTCATAGTTAACTTATTCCTTTCAGTTCAAAGAGTTTAATGGATGCACAGCAGACAACCTGGGGGTATTCCTACGACAAAACCTATCAAAAGTGCTCAACAATTATGTGGGCTCCGTGTTAAATTGGAATGGATAAAGGAATAATAACCTCTTCCTGCTTGATGTTTTTACTGTTGTGAAAAATGTTTAAAAATTATATTATTTTTTATCTATGTATAAATAAATTTTTTGTTATCAGTATGTACTGGTTTCCTTATCTAAAGTCCTCCATGATCTGTTTTAAGTTCCTCCAAGTGTCCATATTAAGCATTTTTTCCAACAATTAGCTCTGGATTGCCTTGAGAGTAAAATTATTGGATGGGAGGGTTGGTTATTATGCCATTTTAAGTTTAACTAAAGATTATTTCAAATGAATAAGAATTTGCTCTATTGACAGATTTCTCATGCGTTACTCTTGAATGTGGGCCAAAGGAAAATATGTGCCTATTTTAGTAAAATCTTGAAAACTGAAAATTAAAGTAAATTCGATGGGAGTGAGTTGCTTGGGAATTTATTGAACAAATATTTCAACATGTAAAGTTCGTGTATGTGGGCCTGAATATCAATATGTATAATTCATGTAATTGAGCCATAAGATACATATGTATATTTGACGTAAGTGTATTCAGATTTCCAATTTGTAATACGCACGTATACGTACATCCTGAGGGACTTTTGACGCACATTTACGTCACATATACAGATGTAATACGATTGTATTCCAACTTATACATATGTATTTGGTGATGTATTTCCTCCGTATTATTCATGTAATACCTATCCTGTGTTGTCTGGGTATCTATATAATAAGGAAGGGATTATTGGTTGTTATTACATGCATCATGCACTACAGACTACTCCAACTATATTTCACCTACTTATCCCTTTGCTACGCTGCCTATTGTTTTCTCTTATAGTACGCGGGAAAAATGACATTTTAAATCTATCGGTACGACAATCTATCTCTCTAATCTTGTTAATCTGATCAAACCTCGCATAATACGCAGGGGTTCTTAATATATATCTAACGCCATCTGTGAACAAAACGGTTTCGAATTTACTTAAAAGGTTTAACTTAAATTTTAACCTGCGTTCTGATAGTAATTCCCTTCCGAGTTCTTCTATTAAGCTCGTAACACTTATACAATTATCATAACGGCCTCTAACAAACCTAGCGGATCTCCTTTGCACGCGCTCTAATTCTTTTATCATACCTTCCTCGTACGGATCCCATATACTAGCGGCATATTCTAAATGAGGCCTGACAAGTGTAAAGTAGCTTCTTTCTCGTACACTCTCATCGCATTTGCCTAGAACCCTTTTTACGAATCCTAATCTACGGTTTTCTACACTAGTAATTTCCCTGATGTGTTTCCCCCATGATATGTCTTCAGTGATGGATAGGGGCAGTAAATTGCACAACTAGTTCAGTAAGCAGATTTCTAAGCCATAAGAGTTCAGAAGAAGCAGTAGGTAATGCCACATATTCAGCCTCAGTTGTGGATAATGCCGCAATGGTCTGTTTACGAGTTGTCCAACATACGGTGGACCCATACACTTGGAATAGATAATCAGCAGTAGATTTTCCATCTTCTGTATCTCCTCCCCAATCTGCATAGCCCTCAAGTGCACATTCAGATGATTTTATTATCACCAAGCCATAGTCTAAAGTTCCTTTAAGATATCTCAAAATACGTTTAAGGCCATTCCATTTGGCTTGGGTAGTATTAACCTGAAATCTACTGAAAAAGTTAACTCTTACACTAAGATTAGGTCTTGTATTCAACATTAAATACATTAGACAACCAACCAATTCACGATAGGGATACTTATCAGTGAGGATACTCTGACCATCTGTTGTTGATGCTGGTTTGGCTTCCATAGGAGTTTTTACAGGATTTCATTCCTCCATCTGAAAACGCTGTTTCGTTCCCCCTCCAGATATTTCTTCACAAGTTGAATATGTCGTGCAGTCATAAACTTCAGATCTTATCTCTTCTTGGAGAATGGTGACAGCCGCGTCTATAATCCTCTTCTTTTCCTCCGCAGTCTCCTTTCAGCTGTTATACCAGGTGTCCGTTACCAAGAAAGAGGTAACCAAGAAAGCCTTCCTCCAGCGTACCGCCTGAGTACTACCTTTCCGGTCCCCCAATCACTCGTCTGCTCGCCGACCTGGCTTCCCGCTGGGGTTATCACCCAACCTTCCACCAGGTTACTCGGCTTGACAGGCCTCACTGCGTGAAAGTGAGTGTTGGAGTTGAGGTGTAAGAGGCTAAGATAACTACTCTTGAAGTAGTCATTGTAAGACACATTACACCCCCATTTGAGGCCATTTATTCTATAAAAATATTAATATGTGCCGTTAAGACCCACGATTACCGCTCCAGCCGCTTTAAGAACAGGCTAAAGCCGACGACAGGTTTCACTCATCTATTTTTTCATTCCTTCAATAACCTTACCCTCTCCTGAACGTAATTGTGTCCGGCGAGATGTAGTGGATGGATATCACATTGAAACACTAAAGTATGTAGCACTTCTTCCACAGGTTTAATTTCTATGGCTCAACGCGTTTCAGCTGTCAAGCCATCATCAGGTAACATCACCTGATGATGGCTTGACAGCTGAAACGCGTTGTACCATAGAAATTAAACCTGTGGAAGACGTGCTACATACTTAAGTGTTTCATTACCCTCTCCCATTTACCTACCCATCATACACTGCGCGGAGAACCTCCCTATGTACAAATTTATGTGAGTTATTCGTACAAATATTACATCAGCCTTTTCTCTACAAATAATGCGAAATGAAACTAATCAAAATGCAAAGTCACACCGTCGACTTAAATTTCCCTTTCGTCCCATCTCTCTTCCATTTCCTTCGTCCTGTCCTGTTCCCATCTATATTCATGATCGGTTATGGTCCCAACTCCGCCCTCCCATGCATATGTGGCAATTGGTCGGGTGGACGGGAGTTACAAAGTTCACGTTGATGTCATCTTGCGCATTTTTCAATGCGGCATTTGTACTGGGGTACCGATTAGTTCTGTCATTTTAAAATTTCGGCCCGGCAGTTTCTATCTCTCACCCCCTCTTTGTGTAGAATCTTCGTCAAACTTTCCAAAGTAATATGGAACCGAGGCCATAGCCATATGACTTGAGTGTGCCAGGAGATGGTCGTGCGTTCAGCCAAGGAGAGTGACGCAAGACAACCAGAGGATATTCAAGGGTTTCAGTTCATTCTAGATTAGGGCGAAGTTCGTTGCTCATTTGAGAGTCCAGCAGCGCGATGACCTGGCGATGAGAAGTTAGGCGTGTGTTAATGATGAGGTACTTGCGATGTGTAGTGAGTGTGTTGCTTTCTGGTTTCGGATGTTTCAACTTTGCGTGCTCGGATTTTCTTGGTGCATAGTGCATATCGATGTCGGAAAAATATCCATGTGGAGCCTCAATCCACTAACAAAAAAAACGGGCAGTCCTGATATTCAGAAAAAGGTTTACACAGTTTCCCGTCCTCTACCCTGCCTAATTCTGTGTGTGGAACGAAGTGTCTTTGAAGTTAAGTGTGTTTGCGTAATAATACGAGTGCGCCCAACAGTTATGACAAGCCATGGGATTCGGCAACATGCAATGCCCCAGGGGTTCTTGCGCGCCATTTTAGGCTACGCAGTTCCCTCAAGCCAGCTCAAGGGTGTGTTGCAGTGTTGTCTGCTGTGATGCTGAAGTCAACAAATGATGGATAGCACATCCTATGAATTTCAGGTATGTATTTATGCTAATCGGTGATTTCTATGCCAAATGGCAGTATCTTCTATTCTCTAGCTCTATTGTTGTTTGTCAGAATGATGTTAGTAATCGAAATGAGTCATAAAATTAAGTATATTTTATAGTAGAGCTAGATGGACAACATGTTTGATCCGAAGATTCCATAACTTTTCGGGTGTTCACTATGTTGCTTGCTACCGCCAATAACACTTTCGCCCTCCACGTTGATCCGTCAAGTCCCGTAGGGGAACGCGAAAGAATCCGTTGACAGCAAATCCAACCAACGAGGTGAAATCCCAAAAAAAGCAGGAAACTGTCTAAAAGCCGCGGAAACTTACAATTGAAAAAATGAGATATGATTTGATGTATTACTGTCCAACTCAGTCGTATACGTGGACCCCAGAAGTCAAGGGGTCTAAGTGACATTTTTGAAAACAATAAGTTAGGCACAGGAATGGGATGTGCAAATATTAACCTTTTAGGTGGTAAAGGGATCCAAGTGATTTTCTTGACAGGTGCTGCTATCTAGGGTAATGCCTCTTAACTTCTTATTGGGTTCTACCAAACATTTTCAACTTTGACTTACGTTTTTTCTAAACAATGGTTTTGTTACTTAGACCCCTTGACTTCTGGGGTCCTCATATGTAATCAAACTTAAGAGAAGAATGAATTCTTGTACATTTCTTCGTCCTGTACTATTAATATAATGTTCTTCCTGTTTGGTTTCCCTTTACGTGATGAGTAGGTAATTATACAACAGACTTGCTTCTGGGTATTTCTCGCTGATTTTCAGAGTTCAACAGATGTTGTGAGGGAGACAAATAAATGCCTCCGAGGCTATCCATAACTCGTGCGATATGAAGTATCCTACTTATCGTAGTCTCGCATTGAACCTCATAATTTCCTAGTAACTTAAATAAAACCGAATGAATTACTTTCACAAAGTCAAGCCTAGAACCATTTCCTTTCTCATAATTTCCATTATCCTTTTCAAACATCCTTGCGACTGGCCCTTCGTGTGTGCTCGGAACGGTTCGAGCGGCATCTACATCTACGTCATACCCTGCAAGCCACCGACAGGGTGTGTGGCAGGGGGTGCTTCCACACCAGGCATGTATGAATTATACGGCAGAACACCGAAACTATTTTGAAACCAGCGTACCACACATGCAAAGCGCCAATTAAAAATCTACTAACCAAGAACATTCTATCGTCAATCGTTCCAACATGCAAAGGATACAAAGACTACTACTACAGATTCAAAATGTCATGCATAAGTAAGAACATCAATATTAACGTCATGCGTGAATAAGAACGTAGAGAATAGAAAGATAAAGATATACAGTCTAGCTAATGTCACTATTTGCGCTATTCATGACCACGATCACAGCTGTAATGGTTCCGAATGGTACACGGAAAAAATGACATTTTATACCTATCGGTTCTACAATCTATCTCTCTAATTTTATTAGCGCAATCTAATCTGCCGTAGTACGACAGGGTTAATGCAATGTTTTCTACGTCATCAGAGAAATGTTTTTTCCTGAAATTTAGTTAAGAGGTTAAGCCTATAATTCCCATCCTAATTCTTCTAACAATCCAGACACAGTACTAATCGTAGCATTGTTTCACAAACCTAGCTCCTCTTCGCTACACGCGATCTAATTCCAATATCAACCCCGCTTCATATGGATCCCATACACTGGCAGCATATTCCAGATGAGGCCTACGATTGAAAAATAACAACGTTCCTTCGCTTTCTCATCACATTTTCCGAGTATTCTCTTGCATCGTGGCAGGAGGAGGAGCCTTCGACACCAGGGAAATGGAATGGGGAGAGAGGGAAGTGGACGATGCCATGTTTTCTCTCAAGACTTAGTATGCGAATGGAAATGAAAGACTGCCTCTTTGTAACATTCTTTAAGGTAGTCCGAGCGAGATAGTTCCCTAGTCATAATATAGACTATATTCGAATTACACATTTTAATTTCACCAGCTGTGGGACACACAAAGTAAATATTGCATTATTAATGGTGCAATAATATAGTTTTATGTGACAGAAATTTTAAGTAATCAAATGAAAATATCTGAATAAAACTTTAACTTGACTCTTTTTTTTTCGCGCGGTGCATTTGAAACTCAGTCAAAACGGAAGGTTTATTGTGATCCCGAAGAATTTAATGCGTTGACAATATGATTAATTTCAAAAATAGTTGTGGAAACACACAAACTACACACTGTTGTTCTTTTGACGAGATCTAAGTGTATGGATTGCCTAATTTTTAATATAAGGTCTCTCTGGAATGCATACAAGTACCATTTCACATATAAAAGGGCTTGTATTTTCTGGCGAATATCTCGGAAAGTAATGTAGTGAGGGGTTGAACTTTTGGTGTCAATGGAAGGGAGATAAATTTTTCTTTAAAATGAGATCAAATTCATTGATTTCTAGGTAAAATGATATTTCGCTCAAACTACCTTAAGACTTAGAATGCGAATGGAAACGAAAGACCACGTCCTTGTAACTTTCCTCATGGAACCACCAAGTCCATTGGGAAAGCGAGGAGGATCGGCTGGCGCCGCGGTCGAAGGGATTAACCCTTTCTCATTTCATTCTTTCCACACTCGGACTCCTTATCTTGATTACTCTCAAGGGTCTTAGAGAGGATCATGCGCGACTGCTCGGTCATTGGCTCAGAAGTGGACATTTGAAATCAAAAGTCATAACTTTTATTTGTTAAATCACTCTAAAATACAAATGTTAAACTCGTTTCCTGTGAATCGAGTCGATTAAAACGAGTCCAAACACAGTAAGTTCGTCGATTACTTTCTACTACCATGATTGTACGAAGAGTTTCTTTAAGAAATTTTTGCCATGTTCGTTGGCTTAAATACGATGGAATTGTAAACCATTTGGTCTCAAATCAATCAGGAACTATTAAAATAGATGTTAAATTAAATATAATGCCCGATGAACGTTAAGGAAAATATAATTGCCAAAAATAATTCCACTTATGAGTCCACTTAAATGAAGGAAAGATAAAGGGGTGATGGAGAAAAGAAGAAAGATATTAGGTTAATGGGAAAATGTGAGTAAAAGGTTAACTCGAAGGAAGATCATCACGGCACATCAAGCGAACGAATGAATGCAGGATTGGCAACACAGCTAACTGAATCGCGAGGCATACACGACTGAGGTCTGAGAGCGACTGAATTTCAGAAAGGCTAGGCTCCGCCTTCTGCATTCTGGTTGGTTTTCGCGAAGTCACGTGCCCTCTTCCCTCATCACCAGAAAACTTCTCTGCTTCTCAGCCGCAGAGATATTTGGAAAGGATTCTAGCCCCTTCAAATGATGGCTATTCAACGTTTTCTATTCTTTTGATTTTATTAAAGCGTGGTGCGTTCGTTTTGATATGGTCAAATTTGCGATTTAAGTCTTTCTGACAACAAAATCCACAATTAATGCTCGAAAAGTGGTTAAAGAAAAATCTCTTTCACTTCTTACCAGGGTATCTAAGTTATTATTTGGAGTGTTACCAGACTTTATCAACCTAATTGTTTGAAAACAATTATGACAGGCATAATATTTTATTTTCCTCTTTATTTCGCCCAGTAATTATCATGATGTTACCATGTAAATTATTCAAAAGTGTAATCACATGAGGCCAACACCGAAGAAATGTTTTCGCATTGCTTTCGTCCCTACGATAGATGTAGCAATATCGTTGAATGCTGTTAGGGCAAAAAAAAGGTGAAATTAACGATTGTGTATAATACTGAAAGCATTACTGAACCATTAAGACTATCAGTAAATCTCCGCTTCCGTCACACAACTTTAAAACACTTACTCCGAGAAATTGATGTATTTCGTGATTGCGACAGTGACATATTTTTGTTCTTGAAGAATCACAGTACCAAACAATTTTTACAGGAAAGTTTTTAATCAATGGTTTTTGAGATATTCACCTTGGAAAATGGCCAATTTTCGTCATTTTTACGACTTTTTGGACGCCTTTTTCCCAGATTCGCCAAAGCTTCGACAGAGGGATCTATCTAATTTCCCCAGTCAGCAAGGTTACGGGACCTGTGGAGTGAAACAGGGTTGCTGGGGTGGGACGGTACACAGGCCTTTGATGGAGATATTTGGTACTGTATATGTGTGTTTGTATGTAGGATCGCTTCATAACGTCATTTGACGTCTTCCGATTTCTAGCCTCCAAGTCTCTTTGTCCTTCCATAGATCTTCTTCCACTCCTCCTCTCGCTCTAATTTCTTTGTCCACTCCCTCTTTCCAGCTCTTCCTTAGGTCTCCCTCTTCCTCTTTTCCCTTGGATTGTTAGCTCCATGATCTTTCTTGGTAGTCTATCCTCGTTCATTCTCTTTACATGCCCGTACCAGATTAGCTGCTTGCTCATGATGTCCTCCGTTATAAAGTGCTCGACTTTCATTATCTGTCGTATTCTGTCATTTGTAACTCTTTCTATCCTTGATCGTCCCGCAGCCCGTCTCCAAAAATCCATTTCAGTAACTTTCAATGTTTGTTTAGTACGTTCCTTTATCAGCCAGACTTCACATCAATACGTCATTATAGCTGTGTAGCGAGTATAGATAGCTGTGTAGCGAGTAGCATACTCGATCACTGTAGACCTTTTTTAAGATAGAGGGTAAGGCAGAGAGTTGGTCAGCTAGTGGGTCGAATCACGTACCATCGCGAAAATAATTTAATAGAAAAAATATCCAAGAAAGTGTTAAGTCTAACGAGAACAGTAAGAGGCCAATGTCAAAAAAGCAGTAATTTAACTTGGAATATACCTAAGAAAGCTAGTTGTAAGGAGAATACACTTTCCGGGAATACGCTCAGTGATAAATCCTTTTCTGTCGTGATAGTAAACTGCCGTAGCTTAAGAAATAAAGTGGCTGACTTCTCCCATCTAATTGAAACTACTGCCGCAGACTTAATTATAGGGACGGAAAGTTGGTTGTGTAACGAAATCGCTGATAATGAAGTATTCCCGAAAAATTTCACAGTTTATAGAAAAGATAGAGTCGAAAGAACCGGGGGAGGAGTTTTTATTTCAGTGAAGGATTGTTATATTAGTAGGAGGGAGTCATTTTCCGACAACCAGGTAAAAAGCGTATGGTGCTCCATTCAAAATCCTAAAGCAAAAACAATCTATGTGTGCGCATATTATAGACCACCAGATACCCATGTAAGCTCAATATTAGGACTAGAAAGTCAACTCAGTAAGTTAACCACTCAAAAAGACGACTGTCATATTATAATCGGTGGGGATTTCAATCTTCCGTCCATAGACTGGGACACATACAGTTTTATCACTCGGGGGAAAGACAAAGACCTTTGTGAGTCACTTCTGTATACATTCACATCTCACTCACTGCATCAATTAGTCACTGCTCTAACTAGAGGGAAAAATACACTTGATCTTTTAGCGACAAATATTCCACACATGGTTGTAAACATAGGTACGGATAAGGGAATTAGCGACCACAAAATAGTTAAAGCTAATTTTTCTGTGAGCATGATCAAGAAACAAATCACAACGAAAAATCTACTTGTTTAATTAGGCTGACTACGAAGGTATGAAACGAGAGTTGCAAAAGTCATTTACTAATTTAAAAAAATAAGTATCAACAGTAATACTGAGGTTTTGTGGAATACGTTCCTCAACGTTACACGATCAGTAGTTAGCAAATACATACCAAGTAAATGGAAAAGAGCCAATGCAAAGCCTAGGTGGTATAACGCGGAGGTTAGAAAAATATTACAGCACCAGAGAACATGTCCTGTTAGGTTAAAAAGGGCAAAAATAAACAAATCCTCCGAAGAACTATACACAATCACCGAAAATTACAAAATATCTAAACTCTTAGCAAAAAAAAGCGTGCCGAAGGGCGTTAGCTGATTTCAAAAGTAAATTACTGGGAGAACAATTGAACAATAATCCCAAGGCATTTTGGTCGTATGTTAGGGACACTCAAGGAAATAAATCAACAGTACACACGCTTAAGAATATCAAAGGGGAAAAGCTAACCAACAGTCTACAAAAAACCAATTCGTTAAACTTATTCTTCAAAAGCATTTTCAATATTTGTACAGCACATCTTTTCGATCCGCAGCCAGTTCGTTCCCAAACATGTATGCTTTGAAATTATTATAAATTGTCGCGGCATAGAACATCAGCTAAAAAATATCAATCCCAACAAATCCCCCGGTCCAGATCAAATACCTGCTTGCGTATATAAAACATTGGCATCAGACATAGCGCCTTACTTAGAATTAATATTTACCAAATCTTTAGTAGATCACGTAGTGCCTGAGGACTGGAGAGTAGCAAATGTCACACCTATAATCAAAAGCGGCAACCGGGAAGACCCTAGTAACTATAGGCCTATTTCTCTCACATCCATTTCCTGTAAGGTATTTGAACACATAATCGTAAGCTCCATTATGAGTCATTTAGATAGGGAGGAATTATTAATAAATAACCAACACGGATTTCAAAAGGGTAGATCTTGCGAAACCCAAATGGCCCTCTTCGTTCATGACATCTTGCTCTCAGGTGAAAATAATGTTCAAGTTGACGCGATATTCCACGATTTTAAGAAAGCTTTCGATAAGGTACCTCTCGTTAAGTTACTCTCAAAACTAGAAGCATATGGAAGAGATAAAAAATTATTAGTTGGATTAATCAATTCTTACATTGGTGGGAACAAAGGGTTGTCATAGACGGTATAATGTCAAACACAGCGTTACATCGAATGTTCCTCAGGGAAGTGCCATTGGTCCACTTTTATTTCTCTTGTACATAAATGATATTAGGAACATCGTTAAAAGTAAGCTTAGACTCTTCGCAGACGACGCGGTTGTGTATAGGGATATTAACAATTCCGAAGATAGCGACTCGTTAACAATCGACCTACTTGCTATTCATGCCTGGTGCGAAAAGTGGCAGATGGAACTAAACATAAAAAAGTGCGTAGCAGTCAGCTTTTGGAAAAAGAAAAATAGGCCAGGTAGAGCTTACAGAATTAATAATACGGAAATTATTCACGCCGAGTCTGTCAAGTACTTAGGGGTCACAATTACCCATGACATATCTTGGGGAAAACATATTCGGGAAATATGCGGTCAAGCATACAGGAAGATAGGCTTTATCAAGATAGTGTTCGGAAAATGTGATGAGAAAGTGAAAGAACGTGATTATTTTTCAATCGTTAGGCCTCATCTGGAATATGCTGTTAGTGTATGGGATCCATACGAAACGGGCTTGATATCAGAGTTAGATCGCGTACAGCGAAGGGGAGCTAGGTTTGTGAAACTATGCTACGATAAGTTGGCTAGTGTGTCTGGACTGTTAGAAGAATTAGGATGGGAATCTCTGTCACAGCGTACATGAAATTATAGGCTTAACCTCCTAACTAAATTTCAGGAAAATCATTTCTCTGACGACGCAAGAAACATACTATTAACCCCCTCGTACTACGGCAGATTAGATCACGCCAATAAAATTAGAGAGCTATATTGTAGAACCGATTGGTATAAAATGTCATTTTTTCCGCGTACCATTCGGGACCATAACAGTTGTGATCGTCGTCACGAATAGTTCGAATAGTGACATTAGGCAGACAGTAAATCTTTTTCTTTATATTCTCTACGTTCTTATTAATGCATGATATTTTGAATATGTAGTAGTAGTCCTTGTACCCCTTGCACGTTGGAACGATTGAGGATAGAATGTTTCTTGGTAAGTATATTGTTAATTGGCGCTTTGCATGTGTGGTACGCGGTTTTCAATGTAGTTTCGGTATTCTACCGTATCATTCATGCATGCCCGGTGTGGAAGCACCCCCAGCCACACACCCTTTGGGTGGCTTGCAGGGTATGACGTAGATGTAGATGAACATGGAACGGGAGAGATTAGTGTGGAAAGGCCACTCATCGACTGTAGCAGATCGATGGGGTCAGAAGTGGAAACAGTGCAATTGTGACCGGGGAAAATCTCACCTAAAAGTTTGAAAATTTCCTATTACTCTTAGATTTGTAATTTGCCCAAAATGAAACCATCACAAGATACTGGAAATTTTTTAGTTTATGTCACATAAATTAAGTGGCGATACGCTAATGGGAAGGGTCGAAATAAGTGTGTGACGGAAGCGGAGGTTTACCAGACTATCTTTCATAGAGTATTTTTCATATCTGGGCATCATTCGGAAATTATAAAACTTTATTTTCTGGTTTCTGTTGTTTCAAGTTTACGAGATAGGGTTTAGTTTGTGCATGGTGTAAGATTGCATTATACTTACCGGTGAAGTAAGATATCGGAATGGAGCCTCGATCCGCTTACAAAAAAGGTTATTTAAAAAAAAATAGGTTCACGCAGTAAACTTCTTTACACCGCCTAGTTGTGTATGCGGTGTGAAGTGTCTTTTTAAGCAGGCAGGTTGGCTTAAAAACGGAGATCGAACGCGTGCCGAAAAGAAGATCAGCAAGATACGTGAAATACGTATCGGTGATACGTACAGCCGTTACGATAGTCTCGCTAGTGACCTTACTGACCTCTTGCAAAAACTTGGATGAAAATTAGGCTCTAACTTTCAAGTAAATTCAATACCGATTTATTTGCAGAAGAAGTTATCAATATCTTACGAACTCCAACATAATGCGGTAGATCAGATCAAGAGAATAAAATAAGGGAAATAGATAGTAGAACAGAAAGGTTTCAAATATCGTTTTTCCCGCAATCGATGAGAGACACTTAATGGCTGCGTTGAGACTTTCAAGTAGGTTAGTTGATAGGTAGTGTAGTTGATTAATTCGTATATCCTCTAATGCAAGTTTTAAATCTGCAGAGTAGTGCTAACTCCATGTTTTGCATGTTCCCTGCATGACACTTGTTTCACGTTTAGATATATAAAGTAAATTTCTTCTCTGTAGTTCATGTTGGTGATAAGTCACAACCTGCCAAACACCCTTTTGGTGGCTTGCGGGGTAATAAGTAGATGTAGATGTACTTTCGTGGTCTGTCCCAAAGTCCCAGCATCACCTCCCCCGCGCATAGGGGGCGATTGGTCGGGTGAACGGGAGTTGGAAATTCCACGTTCACGTTGGTTTCATCCTGCTCATTTTTCAATGTGACAATGGTATCGGGATACCTTGCGCTCTTTATTTTCAAATTTCGGCCAAACCGTTACCATCGCTTGCCCCCTCACTGTATGGAAACTTTCCTAAATAATATGGAACCGAGGCCGTGGCCATATGACTTGAGTGCGCCAGAAGATGGTCGTGCGATCAGCCCAGAAGAGTGACGCAAAACAACCTGGGCATATTCAAGGGCATTATTTCATTCTAGAGTCGCGGAAGTTGGTTGCTCGATAGGAGTTCAGTAGCACGATGACCTGGTGAAGAGAAGATTGACTTGTGTTTTTGATGATTTATTTGCGATGCGTAGTGAGTGTGTTGCTTTTTGGTTTCGGATGTTTCAACTTTATCTGCTCGGATTTTTTTTGTGCATGGTGAAGAATTGCATTACGAACATCGATGTGGAAAAAAAACCACGTGGAGCCTCGATCCGATTACAAAAATATGGGGCATTACTTTTATTTTTAAAAAAGTGTTACTTAGTTTCCCGCCCTCTACCCTGCTTAGTTGTGTGTGTTCAACGGTTCGTGCGGTACGGAGTATTTTTTAAGTTACGTGTGATCGTGTAACATTCAGAGTTCGTCCAACAGTAACGAATGATGTGCAATATCCCAAGGGATCCGAGCAACATGCCGTGCCCCTGGGCTTCTTGCGCGTCACGTTAGACTGCAAAATTCCCTGCAAGCCACCTCAAGGGTGTGTGGCAGTGTAGTCCGGAGTGATTTTAAGTCAACTAATAACGGATAGCATATTACATGAATTCAAGGTATGTCTTTATTCTAGCCAGTGATCACTACTGGGAGTATATTGTATTATCTAGCTCTTTTTATTGCTCAGGATGATGTTAGTAATCGAAATAGTTGTAAACTTAAGTACATGATTACATTTCATTCTAGAACTAGGTGGTTAAAAAGTTAAATACGAAGATTCCTGCACTATTCGGGTGTTCACCGCGTTGCTTACTGCCTCTGACAACACTTTCGCCCTTCATATTGATCTGTAAAGCGCCGTGAGAGAACACGAGATAATCTGTTGTCAGCAGAAACATCCAATGAGCGGAACACCTAAAAAAATCACTAAATCACTCGTCTAAAAGCCGCGGAAACCTACGATTGAAAAGGTGAGAAATGTTTGGAGGATTACAGCCTCACTTAGAGTTTGTCGTGCATGTTATCAAACTTAAGGGAAGAAGGAGTTCTTTTACCTTTCTTCGTCCTGTCATATCAATTATAATGTTCTTCATCATTGGATTACTAAGCCCCTCAGTCTAAACAATGACCACTGACTGCGCGCGATAAGAAAGTATAAATAGGAAAAACTTGCTACTGGGTATTTCTCACTGATTGTCAGAGTTAAACAGTTGTAGCGAGGGAGTGAAATGAAAGCCTATGAGAGAACCCCAAACTCGTGTGATCTAAAGTATTTTGCTAATCATTGTCTTTCGTTATTCCTCATAATTTATAGCCTGTTCAAATCCAGTCCTGCTAATAGCCATTCGATATTTTCTTCGCTGTCGATTATATTAAGGCGCATAGCTTTCGTTTGCATATGGTCAAATTCGCGATCTAAATCTTTCTGGCCCAAAAATCTTTTATGCGTGCTCGAAAAGTGACTAATCTTATTGCCTCTCTTTCACTTCTTAGCAGGTGGTCTCTGTTCTTATGTAGAATAATACTATTCTTTCCCCACCTATTTGTTTGGAAACTAGTCGTACAGGCTATTAAATTTATTATTTTCCTTTATATGTCGGCCTTTAACTATCCTAATGTTCCCACCGCATAAATTACTGCAATAAAGAGGTTATTACACGAGTTCAACAACGAAAAAATATGTTCTCATTGCTTGTGTTCAAACGATAGGTGCACCAATTGTAGTGGAAGTTGCGCTGACAGAAGAGATGAGATTAAAGATTTTAATGCTATTTTAAGCATAACGCAGTCACTAAGACTATGTTTCAATAAATATTTAGTATATTTGAACATCAGTGAGGGATTTTCTAAGTATTTTGTTTAAGGTTTTCCCTTCTGATTATTCTTCAAGAGTCAATTTATTACGAAAAAGAGTTGCGCTGACAAAAGAGATGAGATTAACGATTATAATGCTATTTTAAGCATAACGCAGTTCCTAAGACTATGTTTCAATCAATATTTAGTATATTTGAGCATCAGTGAGGGATTTTCCATGTATTTTGTGTAAGGTTTTATCTTCTGATTATTCCTCAAGAGTCAATTTATCCTTACACTCAGATACTACCATTATATTCCTTATTTTCCAGAGCGACATAGAGAATATTATCATGACTCGTCACTACATCTCTAGGTCTGACAGATGCGATAAAATAAGAGCGATACACTGCCGAACAGATAGGAAAAAAAACTCGTTCTTTCCGAGCAAAATATGTGACCACAGTAGAAACTGAGCTCCTCCAAATACACTCTCATAGGACATGTCACCATTTCACCTCCAAAACTTTTACATATTTACTTGGCTGGTGACCTGCCACCCCCTACCACACGCCCTTGCGGCGGCTCGCGGGGTAGCATGTAGATGTAGAAAATCCAAGGATAGTACACTCGGATTTACGATTGTCGATATGTATGTTAATTGGTAGAATTGTCCAAATTTTGTTTTTCATGGTCGAAATAACATTTGTATACCAGTTTCCTACAAGCCTGGAAGCAAGAAATACGGCTGTATGGCATTTTTTTAGGTTTTTTGTTTTTTACCTATAAGTATTGAGTCATACATAGATTTTATCATTAATGTTACTCGAAGAATTAACTCATGGAGAACGTTAAGTAGTTATTTCGTCCCGACCAATGAATATGTTACATTTATATGAATTTGACTCAGTCATCATCCCACCGCAATCTATAGTTTTTTAAATAATAGCGATTAAGATAGTAATGCTTCATTTTGGAAAATTCTACGACACTGCAAAGACTACCAGGACTAGTATTAACTTCATATCACATGCACACGCGATTTACTGAGGGTCTACATGACGCTTAATAATTCTAATATGTTCCACTTTTACGAAAAATGGTATTGATAAGCACATATCGATATTCAAGTGCATCACTCAATGATTGAGCGTAATGTGAAAGATTTTTGCAGTAATTCCTATAAAAAATTCCTCTAATTGAGGGTGCTCCTGAGAAGAACCTCGGCTTCTCCATCCACTTTCCAAAATCATTAGGTTCTGGCATTCCAATAATGACGCGCTAACAAAAGGTGCCTTGTTGGTGCTCTTCCTGTTGTATGGAACACTTTCTCTCACCTTTACACCTCAAGGCTGTTTAAGTTATTCAAGATGTAGCAATTCTACTTTCAAATATCTATTAAAAAACGAGACTTCGTTAACTATCAATGTGGGTTATTGATTGCAATTGTATAGGATATTTTGCGTGAATCTTGGATTTATAGTCCCATACTAAAAGTAAAAGAACGAAGTAAGAACAGTTTTCCGCACATTCAGTTAATGCATAATAAAATCAATGGTTGGCGAATTCACTTTGTGGAAATTATGATTCATCTTAAAAATTAAAACACTTAGTTTTTTGTCCACCAATGTATTTAAAACACAAATCAACCGGTTTCGGCCTTTTCAGGCCATTATCAAGAATACAGAGTAAAATACCAAAAGACAGCACAGTTTATATAAGAGATCTCAAGGAGAGGGAGGTGGCTGAAATAAGGGGGGGGGGGAAATGAGATTTTATTGGGCAAAACTGCAAGGGAAGGAACAAACAGGTGGTGACGCCCGACTCTAAGGACTACGGGGGTGGAGGTGGATAGAAAGCTGCCATTTAATGGGATTGGTGGAATTAGGTGGTGGGAATAACGCTTAAACAAAATAAATTTTTTAGATATAACTCTTTAACTGATTCAAGCCACATATTTTCCATCTACCGTAAGAATACCTATACTGACATTACTCCCAACAATTCGATCCTACCGAAATATATAGCTAACAATAAGAAATAATAATAACCAGACTTGCACCGAAAATACCGGTGCAATGTTGGCTATTTTCCAGTCTTGGGGCACCTCGCCTTCGGATAATGATTTGCTAGATATAATTTCTAAGAATGGTGCAATCTGTGGCGCTAACTCATTGAGCACGCATGCAGATATTCCTTCTGGACCTGGGGACTTGTCAATTTTAATCGAATCGTTGTTTAGTCTTTCCATCTCATTGATTTTTTTCTCTCAACCATCGGTTTGTTAAAAGTGAGGAAAATCTAAATTGTGTATTGTGTTATCCTTAGTGTATACACGTTTGAAGTACTGGTTTAGTAAGTTGGCTTTGTCATTGGTGTTTGCGACTACTTAGCCGTGTGTGTCCTAGACTATTGTCGAAGATTCGCCCTAGAGCTCTCTCGCGTATGACCAGAATGACTTGGGGTTTTAATCTAGCAATTCATTCGGGATTTTTTTTCTTGAAGTTTCGTAGAGTAGTGCGCATTGTTTTCTTGGTTTTTGAGCGTTGAGCAACGTATATTTCTCTGGCCGCAAGTTACAGTACTTTGTTACCTGACTCATTAGAACTTTTATATGGGTCATGTACAGTTATAATGCGATGGATGTCAATAAATGCTTAATACGTTCATGTGAAGTACTCAAGTGGGTTCGTATGTGAGTGTTCCTACCTACCGACCTATCCCCACTCCCCCAACCTCGTGTACCTATAGGACCGCTTTCCCGCAGGAGAGCGGAGAACAACCCTTTCTGCCCCAGCGTGTGAGAACCAAGGTCTCAGTTAGCTTGGCCACGCCATTGTCTGTGTTGGACGGGGTTCTGATTTGGTCCCTGGCCTGCCTAAGAGTGCAAAGGCTGTGCAATGGCCAGGGGTGTAAAGTGGGACCCTTAGCCAGGCCAACGAGTGCGTCGGGGGCGGCTAAGGGATCTTTCGTGTACCAGCCGAAGTCTTCTCGACTCCCGATCCCCCGACCGGAAGCCATTCTCTCCAGGCCGGAATCGCGGACCTTGGGTCCCCGGGCGGGGAGGTCCCTTCGGGAAATTGGGTGCGTAAGATAGGCTACCGTGGGTCGGGCCGCTCAAACGTTCCAAATCCCTGTCCCTATCACGTCGTCGATGAACCTGAAAAGGACTGTCATCACGTCGGTGTCCTATCTGCATCTGGTGATCGTATCGAAGTCGCCGCCCTTATATAGGTAGATAGATGACGTCACTGAGCTGAGAGTGGGGGCGAGTTGATCTTGTATCGTCCAATCACGGAGGGGCGTCTCTAAAACTTCCTAATATGGTGTTCTTCCCCATCGCTGGTTACCAACGGCTTCTTCCCGCGCAACTAATTTTTTATTCGTTAATATTTAGTTTACAAATAATTATTACGTTTATCTCATTGAATGCTTTTTGATCACCACCAGTCCACCATCGTTTCTTAAACAATGATTGCAGGTAGTTAGATCTATTATCTATGACACTTTTTTTCGGCGTTTTCATAAGTCTGACAAATTTGTTGTTGAATTCAAACATGGGTATAACTGCGTTTTCTGTCTGCTTATCAGCTGATTTACCGGATACTACGAACATTTTTCACATGACCTGAATATTTAAATCGTGACGTACCATTTAATGTACTTATATTCTAAATGAATACTCTTGGTTCGTTACGAGACAGTATGACAATTAAAGCTGAATTTGCATGCGTTTAAGTACTTGTATATTTTGTAATTTACCGCAAAAATTTAGCGAACATTTATTCGTCGATATATCTACATCTACGAAATACCGTTCAAGCCACCACTAGGATGTGTGACTTGTGATGATTCACAATAGGCGTTCAGCACTCATCCCAGCTCAAATCAGAATCGTGCACCCTCCACCAGCCACTAGTTAAGCAGTCACGATTTCAATATGCGGTCAGACCAGAAACTAGTAATGAGCTACGTAGACGAACATACTACTATTCTGTACTGTCTACTGGTCAGTATTATAAATGCAAATAATAAATAGTGGTGTAAAATACATAATCAAGCAAAAGCTTAATCGTACCGGGAATTGTATGAGGTGCTAGTTTCTAATAATGATAGTAAGATATTTAGCACGAGTGCAAAATCTACTTTTCCTGATACGTACCCGATGGGGCCGTTTACGTTTAGGGAGTGTTGGTTTTATCAGTGAAATCCAGAATATTAGTTTTTCGTTTTCTTTTACAGCTTCAAGTGTGGAACTTGAGGAGTTATCGTGCAAATATTATATATTTTAGGCTTGGCATACGTTAGCGTAGTTGTCAATTTTAAACCGCGCAATTACAAGGTATTTTCCCATACCACTTGTTGAAAGAATTCTACAAGTTGAGAATGAATGATTGCCCATTGATGATTATCAATATACAAGAATAATCATTTAATGAGAATGGTTTTTGAAAATTATTCATTTAAAATATAATCGATCCCAAGCCCTTGAAAGTCTCCATAGGAAAGTATTTCATGTTAGCTTCCATTTCTGATTAACGTCACTGTTTATGTGAGGACCTTAGGGGTAATATGGAATGTATAGTATTATGAGTCCATTCTCTTTACCTCCTGTATGCATCTGCGCAACGCATAAGAATGTGAGTTTTTCTTAATTTGATATGTTTTTGTGTTACGTCCCACGCACTTCATGACCTTGTTTTGTCAGCATTTGTGAAAGGTCGAAGGAAGTTTCATAAAAATTATCTTTTCTCTAGCCTTATATTAATTTGTCCATTTTCACTCCTGAATTGTAATTATTAAATACACTTTACTTCCCGATGTATAGTTTTTCATTTTGCCTATCATGGATTTTATCGTATCTAGTACTGAGGAGTGATTCCAACGCAACCGCCAAGCAACAGTTTCCACTTTCGGTGTAGTCTATCGGATTTTAAAGTGTTCAACCCCAATGGCGAAATTCTTTTCACCCCCAGTTGGACGATTTGAATATTTATCAAGATAAATATTGAGTTCTCAGTTACCACGACCACATTGCATTAAAATTATCGTAACTTAAACTTCTCAATTTGCCTTTTGAAACTCTCGGATATAAAGCTGTAAGATCAAGAAATTAGATCTTCAGTATTCGTAGTTTAAAATTTAATTTCGCCACCATGTATGTCAATCTTGTGGATGGTTATGTTCGCTGTTGTGACTGAATATTTTGCAGATTCTTGTTGTAATCTGTAATTATTCATATCGTAGATTTCACATGGATAAAAACTGTTCTTTCGTCATTAAATCTGAGAATGTATTTGCCGAAAATTCACAATTTTTGGATAAATCACTAATCTGTAAATCTTCTCGTGCTATATGATGCAAATAATATACAGTGTGAGTACGTTTGTGAAAATCCTATTTTATCTTAACATGTGCGAGAAGTAAATCTCATTAAAATTATCTTAATATGGGTACCTTGAAACCGTCTGGAATTCATTTCCTTAGGGCCCGGTTTCACGACACATTAACCCGCAGGTGTTCATTTACGAATGCATGAACCAGACAGAACAGGTTCTGTAATCCTTTTTACGGATTCATGCATTTGTACAAGTTGGTGTGGTTACACATGGAATTTTCACGTTTATTGTCGCTTTAATGCATTCGCACATTAACCTCTACGGGATAATGTATCGTGTAACAAGGCCATTACTGCCTGTAAAAACATAATGTTGATTCTCATCCGTGCGAAATCCGACCTCGAGTACATGCGTATTGAAGCTTTTGTCGACAGAAAAATAAATGCCAACATTTCCCAGGGAAAGTTTTAGCCTAGCTGAGGTCGTAACTAGTGAGGTGGGTATATTTGACCGGCCAGCATAGCTGTGGAGGTCGATGATGAATACGAAGCCGAGGAATGACGTAATGCTGATGGGTGGAAAATCCATCAAATTAGTTCAGTTTACCCGAGTTCTTCTACGTGTAAACCGACTTTTAGCCATCTCCGTGTTGTGAAATATTATTTCTTCCACATCAGAGGTACATCAAACTCGGTGTTTCTTTTAGGTATATATTTCCCTAATTGTGGCACGCAAATTCAACATGAGTGGTAAAACTATGGCATAAATTGTGTGTGAAGTGAATATTGGTTCTTCAAAAAGTTTAATTAATCTCTTTTGCATCATAAGAAGTGTTGATTTTACCAGAATGGGTTTCATCTTACCAACGTTGAGTGTTGAATATAGTTAAGTGTCATGCCAATAAGATATCTCCGGATTTGGGACTACAGAATTTTGATCTTGTGAAGTGTTTTAAAGTGATTGATGTCTTGTTGGTGATAAGTGATTGAAATAGCCATCGTTATACACCAATGTGAGGTATAAAACTAGTTGTCATGTGGTTAATAATGTTGTTATATAAATTTCCAGCGTTTACGTACTAAAATTGTTCTATATCCAGCATACACTGTGGCTCATTGGAGTGAATAAGTGAATTATGAAAGAAATTCGGGAACTTCCACTTTCACTAACGGGATTGAATAAGTCAAAATAAAAACCACAACGGGTGAGTACCGTCTAACTTAGATGCATAAATATTCAGAATATTTGCTTTGACTTGTTGTGGAGGATATTCAATCTTGTGACAAGTGTTCCTCGTCCGTCACAGCAGTAAATTGCCTGTGGTGCAATACTCATCGTTCAAATCAAAAGAAAATACTCGTTTTGGTATATAATCTGCATATTGCACATGTACCATCATTCCTGGACCTAAATTGATGGAAATCTCCCGCAAATAATAAAACGATGATTAACATTTGGTTTTTCGGTCATTATGTATTTGCAAAGAAGTAGAGTAAGCAATTGCATATAGATATACACTACAAGTATGTGTGTGTATGAGAATTTCCCTTCAACTTAAGAGATGCCAGCTTCCGTTTAATTCGTGCATACATAGAACTCCTCCAAAGAGTCCGTATACTTCCCTTTGCGTACATATTTTATAATAATATACATTTACAGGACATTGTAAATTTACTATTAACTAACAGCTGCTAGGTATAATTCGCCAACATGTGTCAATTGTGGTGTCGGCGATGCATTTGACGAACGCGACGCATTACTTATTAAACCGAGGGAAATATTTAAGACTCCATTTATGTATTCTATGTAATTTTCTTCTGCCTTGCGAATAAATGAAGCCTTTGCGAAATTATATCATGTCAATTCTCATTTAGCATTAACTATGAGAAACACTATTTTGTTCGAGTTTTTTGTTTCGAAGTGAGCACTTGAGTTTCTGTGTATGGTCGCAAAGAATTTTCGGTATATCATGCTAAGCTCTTACGCTTAGTCCTTAGCCAATGCATTGCAATTTTATTGTTTAATTTCACTAATGACAGTTACTTCCGTATTTCCCGACACCAAATCTGGGTTTTGTGCGTAAATCTTCCACTTTCACTGACGGGATTGAATAAGTCAAAATAAAAGCCACAACGGGTGATATCTATTGGTGTGATGGTATCTATTCGGAACATATCCAAATATATTACACTTTTGTGGGTCCAATGGCATATTTTTCGATGCAACGAAAAAAATTAACGAAGGCCGCTATACATCTTAATCTTCAATGACGCTACGGCCTATATCGGGTCTTGACTTCCTCAATTTTATTTCTTTATTCGTCTTAGCTTCTGCCACTCTTTTCGAACTCCTCACCCCAAGAGATGGAGTGAGGAATCACATGGCCCTCCGAAAAGGGGGTTGGGAGTTTGGCTGACTACCAAACCCTGGAAAAAAATTGGTTCGATACCTCATTTGAAGACATTATACATCTATATATACGAAATACGTGCAGCACAGCACTAGAATAGGAAGTGTGGCATGGGGTGATCTCACGCCAGACATAGAAATCATTCAAGATCAAATTAGAGCCACGCACTTTCCTCCGGCCGCTAGGCGAAGACCGAAAGATTCGAGGATAAATATGCGAGGTTAGGAAAGGAACTAGGAGAGCACTGAGCATAATAATGGGCTACCATGCAACACAAGTTACGATATAACTTATGAAGGCTAAGGAGACGGAATGCATTATGATCTCAAACGATCGTAAAGAGTAACGAGTTTTTGATTTTCTGAGCAAACCCAAAATAGAACCACATATTTCTAAAATTTTATCCTTCTTTATTTCTTGTAGTGGCTCCAAGTATTGAATTAACTTCAATTTCCATTAGCATACCGAAGCTGATGAACATTTTGGAATAAAAATATGAAATCCTGAGAAAAATTATATCATTATTGATATCGTCAATATGAGTAAATAATTTTGTAGTTATTTGTCAATATGTAAAATTACTGAAGATTATTATGTAAACGGAGTTATTCAGGATATTGTTTGCCTCGTTATTATAAGAGAACATTCTTTAGCAGTGACTTATTGAAACGAGTATTTTTTTAACAGAAAACAATAACTGAGCTGGTGATTTCTTATTTACCTTTCAAAACGGAGCCAAAGTAATTAAATACGCCACACAAATCCATACCCATGATCGGATACCACTAAATTATTTGTTCATAGACAGATGAAAACAAGTGTCTTAGATAAGTAATTTAACTACCTGCCATTATAGTTTAAGAAACGAAAGGGGACTGGTGGTGATCAAAAAGCATTCAATGGGATAAACGTAATAATTATTTGTAAACTAAATATTAACGAATAAAAAATTAGTTGCGCGGGAAGAAGCCGTTGGTAACCAGCGATGGGGAAGAACACCATATTAGGAAGTTTTAGAGACGCCCCTCCGTGATTGGACGATACAAGATCAACTCGCCCCCACTCTCAGCTCAGTGACGTCATCTATCTACCTATATAAGGGCGGCGACTTCGATACGATCACCAGATGCAGATAGGACACCGACGTGATGACAGTCCTTTTCAGGTTCATCGACGACGTGATAGGGACAGGGATTTGGAACGTTTGAGCGGCCCGACCCACGGTAGCCTATCTTACGCACCCAATTTCCCGAAGGGACCTCCCCGCCCGGGGACCCAAGGTCCGCGATTCCGGCCTGGAGAGAATGGCTTCCGGTCGGGGGATCGGGAGTCGAGAAGACTTCGGCTGGTACACGAAAGATCCCTTAGCCGCCCCCGACGCACTCGTTGGCCTGGCTAAGGGTCCCACTTTACACCCCTGGCCATTGCACAGCCTTTGCACTCTTGGGCAGGCCAGGGACCAAATCAGAACCCCGTCCAACACAGACAATGGCGTGGCCAAGCTAACTGAGACCTTGGTTCTCACACGCTGGGGCAGAAAGGGTTGTTCTCCGCTCTCCTGCGGGAAAGCGGTCCTATAGGTACACGAGGTTGGGGGAGTGGGGATAGGTCGGTAGGTAGGAACACTCACATACGATCCCACTTGAGTTCGTCTTTGACCATTAATCCACAGATATGTCACTGTCGTCATATTATGGGTCAAAATAGTCGTAATATTGCTTATCAGTTAAGTTTTTTTCTAAACTGTGACTGTTTTTTCGCGCGAAGTATAACTTAAATACGAATTCTTCGGTTATATTTTTACTGGGTATAAAACTCCTTAATGTAGTGACCTCAAAATGGAATATCTCGGTGGTTTCATCGAATATTGATTTCAGAACGTATTTCCACATACAATGTATGTACTTCACATGAACATATTAAGCATTTCTTGGCAACCATCGCATTATAATCATACGGGACCTTATATCAAATAAATTGCCATTAAAATTATCGGAAGTCGTCCTGCAGTATTTTATCACGTAATGAGACTGATAGCAATCAATGTCTGTGGCTGTTTTTTATGTATATTATGGATAATGCCATATTTTTTATGGGTTATAGTGATTTCTTTGCGTCTTCTCTTCTTCTCATTTTCACCATTCATATTCCTTTCTACCAAGTACTTGTTTTACTTTCTATCACATGTTTTATTAGGGCATGGGAGACTTAAAACTAATTTGAGAATAATCCCATTTACCTGACTAGTCAGGAAAAATATTAAGGCAGTTCGAATTAGTGTTTCGGAGAAGAGTAAAGTCTGTAGAGTAATGTCTAATTTAAGTATTTAACATGTGCGTATTGATTATGTTTTTATTTCCATCGCATTATGTCCGACAGGACGACAGGACAGGACTATAAGAAACTAATAGCTACTAAAGTTATGGTAATTCATTCTACAATATTTTTCCACGGCATAGGATCGTTAGCTTTTAATCATCGTCGTACCCCGGATTGACCTCATTGTTTCATTTTGCACTCATCAATTTTTTCCTTTGTCTGTTCTCAGTGATTTTGAAGAGAATGTAGGCGGCGTAGATGCTCTGGTGGTCTGTAGTTTTGCCCATTTTGCCTATTTTTATGTTAGTGGCCAATAAATGGTACTTAAAGTCTATTTTTCCAGCAGATGTTCGAGGATAGAAAAAGTAGAACAGACTATTACTGGCTGTTTACTTATATTCATCATATTTACAAGTAAGGAAATTATCTGACTGTTCTATGACGCTGTATTTTCATAACTCAAAATTTTTGATTCCATGTAGCATTTTGTTCCACGTTTCCTTGCTCGTAGTCTACTACCCAATTACCCAAGCTTGTCGTAGTTAACTACCCAATACGTTTCCTCGATGATAATCCTAATAATTACAGATGAGATTGTATTACCATTCTCTGCACTTCCTGTATTCGCCCATCTCGAGCTCAAGGTAATTGTATCCTAAATGAAGGCCTTTCTCTGGACGATTCCAAGAACATTTATTTGCACGACACGTTTAACACTTGGACGGCATCTTCCGATACAGAATTAAATGATTAAACTAGTTGTATGAGTATAATTTTGTAGAGAAGCACAATGTGCTTGTCTTCATCGCGGATACTAATATCAGATATTTCGGCGCAACAGATGCCTGCCATAGCCTAACTTATAGCTCATGACATTTTTTGTACGTCGACTTATTCTTAGCATTCTATTTGGAAGAAAAACATACTTTCATATTAGTGAATTCTCAACGCATGAATTGGAAATTGTGTCGAAATAAAAAATAATGTGAAAGAACGGTAGGTGAAAATTGTACAGTAAGAGACTTTGTCTCAAATCTCTCTCTCTCTCTATTGAATACACGACCTGATCGACACACTTGATGCAGCATTGAAAACTCACATTCAAATCACATTGCGTCTAGCGTTCATGGAGTAAGTTTTTTCTAATAAATGTATTATTTACTTTCATATCTACAACTAGCCAGAAAGATATAAATATGCTTGAGGAACCGTCAAATACACATTCGCACAATGAACTACATCTACGTCATACCCTGCAAGCCACCCAAAGGGTGTGTGGCAGGGGGTGCTTCCACACCAGGCATGCATGAATGATACGTCAGAACACCGAAATTACATTGAAACCCGCGTACCACACATGCAACGCGCCAATCAAAAATCAATTAACCAAGAAACATTCTATCGTCAATCGTTCCAACATGCAAGGGATACTAAGACTATTACTACAGATTCAAATAGCATACATAAATAAGAACATCAATATTTACATCATGCATAAATAAGAACGTAGAGTATATATACAGAAAGATCTAAAGTCTAGCTATGTCACTATTCATGACGACGATCACAGCTGTTATGGTCCCGAATGCTTCGCGGAAAAAATGACATTTTATACCTATCGGTTCTACAATATAGCTCTCTAATTTTATTGGCGCGATCTAATCTGCCGTAGTACGAGGGGGTTAATAGTATGTTTCTTACGTCGTCAGAGAAATGATTTTCCTGAAACTTAGTTAGGAGGTCAAGCCTATAATTTAATCTACGCTGTGACAGAGATTCCCATCCTAATTCTTCTAACAGTCCAGACACACTAGCCAACTTATCGTAGCATAGTTTCACAAACCTAGCTCCCCTTCGCTGTACGCGATCTAACTCTGATATCAAGCCCGTTTCGTATGGATCCCATACACTAACAGCAGATTCCAGATGAGGCCTAACGATTGAAAAATAATCACGTTCTTTCACTTTCTCATCACATTTTCCGAGTACTCTCTTGATAAAGCCTAGCTTCCTGTATGCTTGACCGCATATTTCCCGAATATGTTTTCCCCAAGATATGTGAGTAATTGTGACCCCTAAGTACTTAACATACTCGGCGTGAATAATTTCCGTATTATTAATTCTGTAAGCCCTACCTGGCCTATTTTTCTTTTTCCAAAAGCTGACTGCTACGCACTTTTTTATGTTTAGTTCCATCTGCCACTTTTCGCACCAAGCATGAATAGCAAGTAGGTCGATTGTTATCGAGTCGCTATCTTCGGAATTGTTAATATCCCTATACACAACCGCGTCGTCTGCGAAGAGTCTGAGCTTACTTTTAACTACGTTGCTGATATCATTTATGTATAAAAGAAATTAAAGTGGACCAATGATACTTCCCTGAGGAACACCCGATGTATCGCTGTGTTTGATATGATACCATCTGTAACAACCCTTTGTTCCCGCCCATGTAAAAATTGATTAATCCAACTAATAATGTTTTTATGTATTCCATGTGCTTCTAGTTTTGAGAGTAACTTAACGTGAGGTACCTTATCGAAAGCTTTCTTAAAATCGAGGAATATCGCGTCAACTTGAACATTATTTTTACCCGAGAGCAAGATGTCATGAACGAAGAACTACGGCCGTATTTGCAAAATGTGAAACACCCCAGGTCGTCTAGCTTTTCCATTTAATTTATGTAGTACATTAAACCGCGCTTTACGATATTTTCTTGTTCCACGGGACCATTCTTATTGTTAATTCCATCGTAAAGTGAACCAGCATTCTACCGGACGCTGTATTTTTTTATTACACCAGCGGTAGTGTATTCAGAGGTACACAATGGCGTACAGGTTCTAAATTTTCTGTTGTCTTCAATGTTATGTAACGAACAATTAGACTTCAATTAAGATAAGGCTTATTGACTGAACATTAATTTCCCTTGCATTAATAAACAAGATAAACCATCTCACTCCAATATTCTCCGACTGTAAGCGACCCAATCTCAGGAACTTCATATACAACCGCATTTACTAGCTGTGAAACGAGAAGGTGGGCTGTAATTTAGTGGGTGTAATAAGGTGTCATTATATTGGCATCGAGCCATCACCAATACATCACAATCACCTGCACGATACGCGAAGAAACGCGAACACATGTAGAATGTGATGGTACGAGTTGATTAAAATTATGAGCACAAATTTTGGGTAGAAATAGGGTAAGTATGAGAGACAAATAGCTCATAAAAATATATAGACGACAGGTGAAGGAATTTTCAGTGACATTTCCGTGAATAATAATATTATGTGATATCGCCTCGTCGCTCGGCTGTCATGTGGTTCAAAAATTTACTTTTCATTACGTCGTGCCAGCATTTTTATATCGCTCTCTTGGTTATCCTGTGGAGATGGAAGTCGAACATCACTCGTGATGGTATCAGAGGGGAGAATTCTTCTCAGAGCACTTTTCGAAGAAGCTAAGCTGACAGCAAGCCCATCAATGACATTTCAGCATGTCTATCGCGTCTGACTATCTTACTTCTCCTTACTCCCGGCCGGCAGCACTGATGTCTTTCTCCCGTTCAAGGACATCCCTTAAGGGATTGAATAGTGACTTAAAACGGACATTGCAGCAGAGGGGAAAGCTTTCAGTCAAATCACTTCTTTTGGTAGAGCTGACTTATCAGGGTAGGGGATGTTTGTGGGGGCTTGTTTATGACTTACGGTTCCCACAGCCTTCTTGAAGAAATCCACTAACCAGGTACGATAACAATAAACACGAAATAGGAATCCTGAGCACATAACAATTTTCATGGAAACTTTCCTGAAAATAATTTGAACTGTCAACGCGCAACATAGGTAACCTCTCTTGCAATATTGGTGCTCGCTCCTTAACAGGTGAATAAATGATGATTTAGGCAAACCAGTGGGAAGAATTACAGTTTTCACTTAATAAATTGACATAAGGTCGTGTTTTTTAAATCTCTCAATGAAGTCTCTTGAAGTGTCCAATTACTTAATCGCCATAGTCGCACAATAATAGTTCAGTCCTTTATATATATGTCAGGATGTTTATTTGCAATCCTTTCAACAACGTCCCAAGTCGCGAGTGATTCTTTAATGTCCTAGGAATTCACGGTATTTCCATCGCCGTTATCATCCTCCTCGCAGCTACTTCCTTCAACCATTTCCTACAATTCTTGGAGCTCTTCTGTATTCATCTCACTCTCCTGGTCATCGATAAGTTCCAAGATGTCGTTTCCATCATCTTCAAGCCCTAACGTTTGACCTTGATCGATGATTTCCTCGTCTTTCGCGCACTCTTCATCACACACGGGAAAATCGTCAACGACTTCCGGCCAAATGTTCTCTCAAGCGTAATTGTGGTGTCTGGTGCAAACTTCTTACCGGGACTCCATGGTCAATCGATTAGTATCTAAAATACCGAAATGGGAACTGCTCGTTATGTTACACTACAGTATTTAACTTTCCATAAGGTAGTAACGAAACTTTCACGCCCGTTGAAACTCAATCCAGCGTTTGAAAATGTCAAACGGATCATTTGCAGCAGCAGCAGCCATGTTTATTTGACCAATTAATCCTCCGTTATCTGGACTGCATCTTAGGCGTAAAGGGTAGCCATAATCATTGGTTTCTGTTTTTAAATAAAAAGTATATGTTGATTCTTAGGTCAATTGTCGATTTTCGTGCATGGATGGCGTTCATTGAGCAGAATACCCCCTTCTTCTTTCGGGTAACATGAATGTAGTGACGTAATTATAGTTTCAGCCATATTAAAACAGATTGAAGTTTCGACACAGAAGGGTCAATATTTGAACCAGATTTATAGCCGAGCAACCCTTCCGGGGTTGGGTTAGGATGAGATTTGTGCGGTTCGTAGTGTAACCCGAGAAACACCACGGGAAGGTGACCGACTTAGTTTCCTATTTTTCTTGATATAGGTATCCTTTTTTGGTATTTTTGTGCTGGATTTTTTATTTATGTTTTCGTTTAATGCTTATAAATACTGGTCATCATTAAAGCATCGGTATCAGCTCATTAGAAAATAAACTTAAACATTATATTTACGGCTTTCCCTCAGGAGTGTTGAATGTATACTTACTGGAAACTAGTAAGGGTACCCGTTGAAATTCAACGGGGGATGAAAGAAAGACAGGGCATATAGGTTGTAGGTTCGAGTCGCTCATGAGGTGTATTTTTTTTCTAGGCAAATCAACTATAATTTTAGTTTAATTTTTTTATTTCAGCAGAAAAAAACCGAATTATATTATGCTTACCGAGTTTCGACATTCTTTTGCAGTAACATATGGAAACTAAACTACAGGCCATTTGCATTCCAGAGGCTTTCCGCATTAATATAACATCATGAAATTCTCCTGTTTTACATGGGTCCAACTTAAATCAGTCCACTTGAAATGAATTTTGCCAATTTAGGCAAAAATATGCCTGAAAATATCGTAATCAGCAGCATTTCAGTATACGGGTTAGATTTCCACTGTAATACCTTTCTCTAGACATAAAACCCAGCTGCCATTGTAAAAGTCCCATTTCCCTTCTAAAGCTAATGCTAATTCCATGGTTACCAAGGAAATATCCTATTGTTGACAGAAGTAAAATTCATAATTTTGACATTAAAAATGCGATACCTAGGTTAATTATATTCGTATAAGAAAATTGAATGAAAAAATTAGAAACTGAAATCTTTTATCCACTTAAAGGCGAAAACTATAGCCTTCTAACTTTAGAAGAACAAATTATAATAAGTAAAAAGAGAAACCTCTGCACCTGAACCAAAATGTTTAACCTTTTTCAAACACATAAGACACCAGACGTCCCAAAACGCTGCCCTTGGGGCCCAGGGGCCTTCCTTATAGCCCCAATTTCCTTAAAAAAGCTTTACTGATCCCATGTGTGAAAATTTCACTAAAATCGGTTCACTCGTTCAATACTATAATGAGGCATTTAAGAAAGCATTATCTTCCAAGGCCAATTTTTGGCGATAAAAGGGCCCACTTGAGGGCCTTCTAGGGTCGAAAGGCCCTTGTTGTATAGCCTATGCATGAGCCAGATATATGAAGTATCTGCTTGCCAAATTTTGTTTCAATCCATTCAGTGGTTAATGAGTGATTGAGTGACAGACAGAAAGACACCGCTAGATTTATATATATATTGGAAATATGCATTGAATTTATCGCTTACCCACCTAAGCAATCCATCATGGAGTCCTTAGGACTCTGGGCCCATTGTGGCCCATGGGACTCCAGGCCCTTCTTATACAGATATTCTATCAACATGATGTCATGGGCCTTTCATTAGTTGCCAAGGAAATGTGATATTATAGATTTCAGAGAAAATGTGAGATTTTTCAGCTAAAAATATGACTTTCACACGAATACGAAAGATAATAGAAAATCGATTGGAAGAATTAAAATTTTCATTTATTCAGCCATCCGATAAAAAAAATTCCAGCCCTTGATCTTGAGTGAAAGTCCTTTTAAAAAGCAAAACATTAAACCGCTGCACCGAACCCAATGATTAGTATGGACCACCAGAGGGGCCTTTGGGGGGCCTTAGGGGACCCCCAATTACCAAACCTCTAGCCTACATTACCCACAGATATATTTTCTATCTACATGCCAATTTTCAGCTCAATCGGTGCAGTAATTTTTGCGTGATTGAGTAACAAACATACAAACTTTCACATTTATAATATTAGTAAGATTTATTGGAGCAAAGTTAGTTGTCAAATGAATTTTATGGGTGAGATAGAAAAATTCGGTGAGAGAAGTTTAATTTCAGGTGCCCCTAAAAAATTCACTGCAAAACATCCTTGGCCTAGCTTAGCTGATATATAACTTAATATTAACCGATGTATATTAACTGCAGTTGGATCCTCTTATATTTCACGGAATTTTGTTATTCTCTAGTGGATATCAAACCAGGTAAATTGAGTGTTCCCTTAGCGGAGGTAACTTATTAATGAGGCTTTTGCAAAACATGTCGCTGTTGCATGTTACTCTGTACAACAAATTCTAAAATGTCTAGGAAATAAGTGTCGGAACTTACGTATAACTAGGTGGTGTAACTAGTATAATTTTATATTTATCAAATATTGTGATCTTGAAATGCTGGAAAAATTATCAACGATTGCTGTGTGTACATGGTGTTTCTCCTGCTCAGCACTGCTCTCTCTTGGCCTACGTTTGTGTATTTGTGTTGTGCAAATTAAAAGAGGAACACAACTTTGGATGGAAGTACAATGGTACAATGAATGGAAGTCCGTTGCGCCGCTATTTAGAGGCGAAAAGTGTTTTGGAGTGTAAGGGGAAGGGGGAAAGAGGGAAGAGGGAGGAGTTCAAAGCGTACATTATTCCGTGGAGGGAGGTAAGTTGGGGATGGGCCTGGAGTGACGTGGACTCTTTTGTGAGGGACGGATTACGGAGGGGAAAAGGTGTGGAAAGGCACTCTATCTACATCTAAATCTACAGTCACAGGTGGTAGGTCACCAGCCGTGTAAAGATTTAAGTTTTTGGGAGGTTAAATGGTGACATGTCTTATGGCAGTGTATTTAGTGGAGTTCAGTTTTTATTGTGGTCGCTTATTGTGCGCGGAAAGAACGAGCTTTTGTACCTATCGGTTCGGCTACGTATCTCTCTTATTTTATCGCTTCTGTCAGACTTAGAGATGTAGTGAGGCATCATGATAACATTTTGTGTGTCGTTCTGAAAAACATCAGTTCTGAATTTCTCAAGCAACTTAAGCCTAGCGTGTAGTCTCCGAGTCTCTAGGGGCTCCCACCTTAATCGCTCTAACGGTTGTGAGACACTACATGTACGCTCGTAGCAGTGTTAAACGAAACGCACTGCTTTCCTGTGTATTTTATTAATTTTTTTGGTTAAATCTTTATGACCAGGGTCCCAAATGTTCGCGGCGTATTCGAGATGTGGCCTAACCAGAGCGAAGTAGCATTTCTCTGTTACTTTTTCATCTGAGAACCTTCTTCTTACGCATAACAAAACCTAGTTTCTTTAATGCTGTGCCGAATATGTTTCGTATGTGTGCTCCCCACGATATATCAGAAGCTAAGGTAATTCTAAGATGTTTTACTGTATCTGAAGATTTTATGTTTACTCCACCCACTGTATTGGAATGGCATTTGTGTGATGTCTTTCGCAGGAAGTGAACTGTGGTGCATTTACTGATATTTAATTCTAACCCCCACTCCTGGCACCACGAATGACCGCTGTTAAGGTCCGATGACAGGGCTTCAAAGTCCGCGTCTTCGCTTATTTCACGGTAGATTACTATATCGTCTGCAAATAATCTTAATTTACTGCAAACTCCAGAACTTAGGTCATCAATATGAATAATGAATAAAAGAGGGCCGATCACGCTTCCTTGAGGAACACCGGATGTGAAGTGAGTGAGTGAAGTCGAGTTAACGGCACGAAGGCCGAATTCCCTTGTTAAATTGCACATCCATTTTCCGACCTTTTGTGACTCGATGCAGTGCCTACGGTTGGTAGGCAATGCTGAGGCCCTCCTCGTAATGTGTCAGCCGAGGCTCGAAGTGACGTTTCCCCTCTGAAGGCACTTTTAAACTTTCTTCGCACCTGATTGAGAAACCTCGGCCAGTTCCAAGCGAATCGGGGCGAATTGGTAAATAGTTGCCGCATTCTACCTTTTGAGTGCGGAGAATGGGTTGGCAGGTTGACGTCTATTGCTTCGATTCGGCGAAAACAACGCGCCATTTTTCTCTTGTCACTCCACTGTAAAAGCTATGAAAACCAAGGTTATGTTTGAGATTAGAACGCGCCAGTTGTTCCAAGTTATTCCTTTTCGCTCAACGGGATTAAGACCTAGGTCGGGTGTGTACTTCTCTTTCCTCGTGTTTATCAGCGATCATGAAGAAACTTGGAATGATAAAATGGAAAGATTCCAAAAGGAAGTCTAGAAGCTAAAGAAGAAGAATCGACACATTAAAGCCTCAAGTTGAGGTGGATAGGAATCGGTAGAATTTATAATGCCTGTGATTGCTGGAACTGTAACACAAAAAAGTATCGTATTTATAAATGCGATTATCTGCTGGCGTTACGTTGTAGACTTGACTGAATGATATCCTCGAATAATTACTCATGTGTATTTACGTAATGCCATGCGAGCCGAATAAATGGTATGTGGCAGGGTGTGAATTTTTATCCAACATCCAGTCTACTATATTCTATCAAAGTTAATCAATCCTCGATGCATTTTGATAAGGAAGAAAAAAAACTTAGAAGTTTTCCACACGGTTTATTCGTCCTCGACCGGTTTCATCAACTCATCGCCATTATCAAGAGGTTAAACAAACATCGACACTCACCAGTCTTTCATACCTTACAACAGAGGAGGGGGCGGGGTTAGGAAAAGAGGTGGGGGGGAGGCAAGTAAAGAGAATACAGAATTTTTCGGTTAGGTAGTAAGGTCAGTGTTGTGAAACCTTTGAGAAGGAGGAAGGGAGGGGGGAGACTCATGTGGAAAGAAGTGGTGGTTTCATGGGAACCACCTCCTTGACGAGTTTTATTGTTTGAGACGGAAGGTTTATTGTGATCCCAAAGAATTAACTGCGGTGACAATATTAAATAATTTTCAAAAATATTTGAGAAAACACACAATCTACACATTGTTGATTTTTTGACGCGATCTAAGTGTTGGGAATGCCTCATTTTTTATATAAGGTCTCTCTGGAATGCATACACGTACCATTTCCTGGGGCTGGTATTTTCTGGCAAATATCTCGGAAAGTAATGTGGTAAGGGGTTGAATTTTTTATGTCAATGGAAGGGTGATATATTTTCTTTAAAATGCGACCAAATTCATTGATTTCCAGGTAAAATGAAATTTCGCTCCAACTACCTTAGAGTCTTCAAATTTGGTCCAAATTTGTTTCCTTGAGGTTGAAATAGTCAATCTATATTGCTCCAAAATTTCCAAGGTGGAATTAATTACACTGTGTTGGCTCTGATAGTAACTTCGCTCGTAGTTCCCGGGTTCGATTTCTGGCGATGGTGGACTTCTCCAGTCTCCAGCTGCGTGTGCCGTTTAGAGAGCACCCGGGGCAGCGTCCTTGGAACATATCGTTTAAATTTTTTCATTAATGATCTTCCTTCTCAACTTATTCCTTCCAAAACCCATGCCCTTTTTTACACAGATGACTGCAAGATATTGAAGCTAATCGACAATGCCCCTGACTGCCAATAACCTCCAAGATGCCTAGAATAAGACGTCGAATTGGTTCAACGCCTGATAGCTAAATTTAAATCCCGGTATATCTTTTGTCATGACTATTTTCCTTAAAAAAATCCCCAATAAATTTCAAATACACAATGAACTCCACCCCATCGACCAGAGTTTCATCAGTTAAAGATCTTGGAGTATTAACAGACAGATCTGACGCTCACATGATTGCATTAGCAATTGTTTGCTATAGCAAGTTTTGCATAGCAATTGCATTAGCGTGTTTTGCGAGAAACCTGAAATTACGGTAATTCCAAGATATTTGACTTCATCGGAAGGCTTTCTGTTTACTCCACCCACAGTTTGGATAATGTATTTGTGTGATGGCTTTCTCAAGAGGTGCACTGAGGTGCATTTTCACAGCTTTAGCTCAAGCCCTCACATCCATGAACATTGTCAAAGTCTGATGATAGAGCTTATACATCCGCTGCTTCGCTAATTTCCCGGTAGATGCCTTTATCTTCTGCAGATAATCTTATAGTTTACTACTGACTTGAGAACTTAGGTCCTTCATATAAATAATGAAAAAGGGAGGGCCGTTCATGCTACCTTGTGGAACACAGGATTGACTGTAAACCTATCAGGGCTAATACCATCAATACTACTCTTTGTTTGAAATCACTGAGAGAATTCCATGTCCAATTCACTATATTTTCACTTCTATCCAGTTCCTCTTCTTCTTGGTCTGGGGTAGCATCTGGAGTACCCCAGAGGAAGGTCCTTGAAGCATATCTTTTTAATTTATTCATTAATAATCTTTCTTCTCAACTTCATCTTTCCAAATCCCATGCCCTTCTTTACACAGACGACTTCAAGATATTAGAGCAACTTGACAACTACTCTTGACTGCCAACAACCTCCAAGATGCCTTGAATAAGACATCGGATTGGTGCAATGCGTGGGAGCTAAATTTAAATCCTAGTAAATCTTATGCCTTGACTATTTCCCCAAAAGAAAATCCCCAATTAATTTCAAATACACAATGAACTCCACCCCATTGACCAGAGTTTCATCAGTAGATTTCAATTGATGTTGAAGTAATGACAGACCAGAAACTTCTCTATGCCAACTACATCCATACCATAAAAAGTAATCCCATGTCCCAGTTAGACTGACTTAAGTTTCACAGACACCATTACAGTGCTATTTCTCATATATTGTTAAATCTCAGCAACACATCACTAACTTCTTCACACATGTTATTAAGAATTAAGAGCAAATTATCAGCAACCTACCCTCTTATGCTGTCTTGTTCTCATTATCCGTTAATGAACTTGATAATATCCTCCTTAAAACTGATCGTTAACTTATTCATAGCACACTGAACTCAACTAATGACTGCCCCCACAATGTTTCCCTGATAAATTTCAGAATAACCACCTGACACACCAGGACTCACTCATTGCTCCGTATCCCTACTCCCAAATTATCACTTACCTAGCGCTCCATTACTTTTTGCCTCTCTTCTCTTGTAAATTCCCTTCCTGAGAACATCGACCCTTACACCATATCTTCCAGCATATTTCCTATCCTATCCATTTTCCATTCCCAAAAAAAGTAATGTTTACTATCTCCCCATGTTGAATATTTATTTGTTACCTACTTCTTGCTGTTTTTATGTTTTTGTCCTTTCTCTTTGTTGTATATTCACTATAAAATGGCTTCACGCTGTATGTGATCTTTTCTCAAATAAAAAAAATTAATTAACTTTGCATAATTGCATTTGCAAATTGTGTTTTATTAGAAACCTTGTCGAATGCTTTCTTGAATTCAAGGAATATCACTTCAACTGGTTGTTTTGTTTCACCTGATTTTAGGATGTCATGAAGAAAGAATGCAAACTGTGTTTCATAGGATCTACCCATAGGGAAGCTATGCTGACTGCCATGTGAGTAGTAGTGATTAAACAGTAATGTCATGCTAAAGGATGTTAATGAACAGAGTTGCCTATCACGTACTGTTCTCCCTACTAATCTCCTTAGCTGACCATTTCCAAAGGATCATGTCTCACTATTGCCACCATGCTTTCCTATCCTGATTAAAGTTTTCTAAATCCAATATTTCGAATGGTCCATTGCTGGTGTATTCTTGTTTCACCCCTGTTTATCTTTCAGCGACACCCGGACTGTTGGTTCTTGCAGTTGCCTGCAGTGCGTAGAGGCATCATCTTCCTTTGTAGCTGATGAAGAAGGAAAGACTTATCAGTACCTGTGCAGTTAAATGCACATAACAGCCTCCGTGAGTGTTTAGCTCCCTGGTGATAATTCCATTTGTATGTATTTATTCCTAATAAATATATTGGTGAGTTGACTGAACTTTGCTCCTAACTTTCCTTAAATTTGGGTAATCTCTTACCCTCACCATAAAATTTTGAGGAATGAAATGCCATAAGACTGCCAAAATTTCAAAGAGTTTAGAGAACTTGAATGGTTGGCACTTAAATATTCTCCAATTCTAGTGATGGTTTAGTCTGTGTATCGTAATTTGTTCAGTTTCCTTAAATACATTTGAATTACAAATTTTTGAACAATGTTCACCCTTGGATAATATTGAAGCTATAGAAATCATTTATATTTGTGAAGTAAGTACAAAGGTAAAATAAAATATTATTTTTTCCTTTCAGAGATAGTAAAGAAATACATATTCTTGATTTGCCATAATACTCAAACAAATGATGTATGTCTCCGGAGGTAGGTAGTTTTAAATTCAATCTTATCTGAGTACTGTGCCTTGAGAGTAGCATATTTATGGATGGAATGTATGAATATATCAATGGGGCAACATGAAGTGGATCATTCAGCTTGGAAGTGTCTTTTTTGCAGTATGTTCAATACATACAAAATATAAGTCCTCTTTCTCTCATATCCCGTCATTTTTTTGTCTGCCAAGAAGGCACCGTTGGCCATTTCTGTAGGGACCTTGATCATTTTCATTCGGCCATCTCTCTTAATTTTTCATTGCACTTGTAGCTGTTGTTGAGGTCTTTGATTTTTTTCTTCCTTAGTAGCTTTTACCATTGCGAATACTTACTTTTCTCAGGTTGTCTTATTGAGAAACTAATTGGGCAGTAGCAGTTTTTCCTATGGGTTTCCTTTTTCGCCAAATGAAACTCTTTGTTTCCACAGAATACTGCAAGTTTTGAGGGCTTCATGCACCAACCTGCGTGAAGTATTCTCTCCCCTGGGGTATTATAGTATCTTGAGCTGGTTTCCTGGACCTGACCATTCTCTTTCGCTTTCTGCCTAAAGCGCTTTTATTAGGAAGCAACCTGAATGGCATGTGGTAGGAGGGTGTTAGGTGACTAGTAATACACTTTGTGATTGTGCTTAAATAGTCCTATGCAAGTAGTTATTTGGTATTGATGATTTGCTGTGGTTTCATCTGCGTCTACTCCTTACCCTCCAAGCCACTTCAAGGGTGTGTGGCAGGGGACGAATTATCACCAGCACGCACTTTTATGTACCACAATAAGGTCAAATGAACCCATGACTAATAATGCAAGAGCAAGAACCTGCAAAAGATTGTCTAAAGGGGAACTTTCATCTTAGTGAACTACACCATGCACTTTAAATCTCCTTTCTTGGCCATGACACCACACTGAAGTGCTGCCTCCTGAATTTCGTTCAAAATCCAAATATATATTTTAGCAATGCCACAGATACCGTTTGAAATATTGTATTTTTTTAGGTATCATAAATGTAATTCTAGAGTCAATGCAGAATTCATGTGAAAAATGTCATTACCATGTTTCAGATTGAGAAACCAGCATTAGGAAGTAAATCAACTAATCAGCTGTGCTAACTGCCAGCCAACCTACTTCAAAGTCCCATTGTCAGCTATTACAGTTTCTTAGAGGCCGTGACAAAAAATAACAATTTAAACCTGTCCGTTCCTCAGTGCATTTCCATAATTTTATTCTCATGATCTAAGCTGGTGTGATATGGTGGATTTCATGTGATGTCAATAACGTTGTCAGAATACACATTCGTTTGGAGTTTACATAGAAGATTGTCTAATTATTAATAGATGGTCTGGAAGTTATTCCCATCAGTTTTTGGAAAAGGTCAGTAATGCTTGTAAGATTACTATAACAGCCTTTTATGTATCTTGCTCTTTTTTGCTGTACACCTTCTGTTACTGAGCTTTCCTCACAAGGAGCCCAAATACTGGTGGCATATTGTGAGGTTAGTTCACTATAAAAGAAAAGTGATGTGTTTAACAGTGTTTTTAGATTATAATTATAACAGCAGAGTTGAAAACTTGTTCCACCAGAAGATTAAATCTTTTCAATCAGATAATGGGAAAGAATATAAAAATGAGCGATCCAAATCTATGCTTAAGGAGGAAAGGATATTTTATAGATTTTCTATGGCAGGTGCACATCAGCAGACGGGAGTAGGGGAAAGGCTTAACCAACAGCAATTAACTCTTGCTAGATGTATGCTTATTCAAGCTGGCATATCGACCACCTTTTGGGGGGAAGCCATAGACACTGGTTGCTATATTAAAAATTGGTGTATATCTTTATCCTTAAATGGCAAAACACAGCAGTCACTGACATGCACATTAATCTGTAACTTTTGCTGTATGGATTAATTATCTGTTTATATAATGAGTCAACTTCACCAAATAGCTTTTGTGATTTGAGACAGAAAACTATTTTTTAAATCCTTTCATTGGTCTAAGACGGCCAAATACCCCTATTTCAATTTCAAGTTAACAAAGTAATGTTATCCAGAGTATGTAAGGTAGGTTCAGCCTTAACTAGTTTATCATGACTGCAGGTTGATCTTTTATAAAATGCCTTTCCAGGAACAGTGGATTGTAAACTCTGAATATGGCCAAAGTAGTTTTCCTTCAAGATCTTTATTAAATGTACTCGACTGCATATTAGGCAGGCATGTATTTACCTCCTGTCACATACCATTGGTGTATCTTATTAGGCGACATGCATTCATTGACTGGTTCCCAATCATACTGTTCTATTTCCCTTGATGACTAATTATATAAGATCATTCAATGTTGTATCAACCAAGCACAATTGGCTACCTATAGCTAAATAAGAATTTAAATTTCACGAAAAATTATTTCGGATGACTGTATCCACTGCAAATACCAAGTGTATTGGACAGAGAAATTACATTCAACGATCCTCAGTGTACAAACATTCTGAAAAAAACCAACATAGTGCCTTGTGTTGAGGTTTGATAGGACCAGTGAATAAAACGTAGATATTAAAAGCAGAAGTTTAATGAAACACCATTCTGTCACATGTCACTGGAACATACCTCAACCTAATGTCGTTCATGAAGATTGTGTAGAAAATCAAGCACCAAGTGCTCTTTCCCCAGTGAATTAGATCCAAAGTGTTCCCAATCCTCCTCCTGTGCCTTCAGCATCATATGCCACCAGCCGAATGGCCACGAGGAGCACCACTGGGTCATCAAAACCAAAATCCAGGTGACTAGGCCCAGACTGTACTGCTACCGGTGGCTCTTTCTCCAGCGACCTTACTAGCATTGGAAGTCATCATAGTAATTTAAACTTTATCTTTATAAGCATTCAGTCTCAAAAACAAAAGCTGAACTTGAGTGAATCTTACAACAGTTGAATCCTGATATCGTTTGTATATGTGAACATTGGCTATGCCCACTAGAAATTGAATCATTTAAAATTCTAGGGTACAATCTTACATCATATTTTTGTTGCTCCAAATACAAGGAAGGAGGTGTGGCCATATACTCTAGGCCCAATATTGACATTATAGCCATCAATTATTGTGAGTGCCTTGAAAAGGACTTTGAATGCTGCTTTGCTAAGCTTAAAGTCCAAGATACCACATTTGCTATTTATTGTGTCTACCGCTCCCCTAGTAAAAACTTGAATAAAGTCATCAACTCATTGAATGATGCAGCAGGGCTGTTACCTTCCAACTGTGTAGATAACTTCATTTTATGTAGCAATTTTAATGTAGACATCTTAAAGACTCATGTGATAAGTGTGACCTCAACAATCTGTTTGACAGTCTTGGAATGCAGATCTTAAATGAAACTCCCACTAGAGTAACATCATCTTCATCAACTTTAATTGACTTAACTGTATCAGATGTCCCCTCTTCCCAGTTCGTCTGTAATGCCATAGCCACCTGCCTATCTGATCACTATGCTCTTCACTTTTCTCTCAAACAGTACGACATATCTCCATGTGAGGCCTCCAACATAGTGCACAAGAGAATCTTTGATGATGGCTCAACCCAAAGCTTTAAGCACTCACTGTCCCTCGAAAATTGGGGTGATGTCTATGATGCCACAAATACTGAGGGTAAATTTAAGGAATTCATAAATGTCTTTACCATGTTATTCAATGCTGCTTTCCCCCTTAAACATGTAAAATGTCAAGCAAAAGGTACAAAAAGGAGGCTTTATTCCGAAGATCTAGTCATTGAAAGCCAGAATATTCGTGAACTTTACTACCAATCGAAATTCATTGATCCTAGTCTAACAGACACCTACAAGCAATCCCTAAAAATCTTTAAACAGCATGTTAGGGAACATAGTAAAACAGTACATGAAAACTTGATCAATTCGTCCCCCAACTCCATAAAATCAGCTTGGGAAGTAATCAAATGTAATACAAAATAAGTTAACACACAATGAAATCAATTTCAATGGGAACTCCATTACTGATCCTTTTGAAATTGCCACAAGTTTCAACTCACAATTCTGTGAAACTGCTCCTCACCATATTACACATTTTAAAACAAAGACTCCAGCCCTCATCACCTGAATCCTTTTTTCTCCATCCTACTGATCCAAATGAAATCAGAAAAGTTATCAATTGATTTTCCAACAAATGGTCCTCAGGGTTTGATGACATATCTATACCTATTATAAAGGCAATAAATTGTTATAAATGTTATCCCCTTTCAGATATAATTAATGCATCTTTTAATGAAGGGTATTTTCCCTCCTACCTTAAACTGGCTCATGTCAACCCTATACATAAAAAAGGTCCTTTGACTGATTCAATGAATTATCGTCCGATTTCAGTTCTCCTCAGCTTTTCAAAAATTTTTGAAAAAATATTTTTCATAAGCCTAATGCAGTTCCTTGAATCACAACAGCTGTTGCATGGAACACAACATGGTTTTAGGAAAAATAAAAAATTTGACAACATAAACCATGAGCTACTCTTCCTTAAACTAGTAAGAATGGGTATAAATGGTAATGCCCTTAGCTGGATCAAATCATTCCTACAAAACCAGGAGTAGAAAGTCAAATACTCATACTATACAATGAATGGCCCAAAATCTATCCTGTTCAAACCACTCCCAGTTCATAGGGGAGTTCCATAGGGTTCAATACTTGGTCCTCTACTTTTTATAATCTACGTAAATGATCTCCCTAACTTAATTTCGTCTAGTAGGTTGCTCCTCTATGCAGATGATACATCCTGTCTTCTTGAATCAAAAGACATACCACTGCTTATCGACCTGAGCAATACTTCTATATCTGACATGACGCAATGGTGCCACTCAAATGATCTTAAAATTAACCAGCACAAATCATCATATCTGCAATTTCACAATAAAAGGAATCCTCCCTCCTCCAGCCTCCTACTCAAGATCAATGAGTCAACCCTCATCTGTTCCTAATCGGTCATGTTCCTTGGCCTAATTATAAATGAGGACCTGGATTGGTCCTCATATAAAGTCTATTATGAAAAATATAACATCTGGTATCTACCCCCATAGGAAGTTATCCTCCATTGTCTCCCTTGAAACCCTGAAACTAGTGTTTCATGTAAAAATTCAATCTCACTTATCGAATGGCATTATGTTTTGGGGACATGACAGCCTTACCAAAAAGGCATTTTCCCTAAAAAGCAGGCCCTTAAGGCCATGCTCCACCTCCCCTCCTCTACTCCTGGCAGACCCTTATTCCAAAAGCATGCCATACTCACACTTCCCTCACTATACATCCTTAACTGTGCTTTATTTATCAAACTTAACCCAAATATTTTCCCCTAAAATGACCAAATACACTCATACACAACTCGTAACTGTCATAATATTCATGTCAATCATCACTCCCTCTCATTAGCTCAGAAAGGCCCTCACTATGCTGCATCAGCAATATACAATAAAATCCCTCCTGATATCAAAGCCATTACATCTTTTGCATCATATAAGTTCAATTTAAAGAAATTCTTGAAAATGAAAGCTTACTCTAGCATTGCTGAATTTCTGGTAAGCAACTGCAAGTGCTGTCAGTAATAAAATGTATATATGTAATGTATGTGTTAATGCAAAATGTAATGTAATGTAATTTCCTTGACGATTTCCATGTTACTTTGTAACCTACGGAAATAAAATGTCAAAATTAAAAAACAAAACAACTAGCAAATCGGAAGTACCGGAAGTGAACAAAAAAATAAAAACCCATGCAGCACTGACACCTGTGACAAAAATATACTCTACAAATATAAAGACTAAACAATTTCCATTACAGCAATCACCGTAATATCACATAATGTTGTCAGATAAACACCCCTTAACCTGGCAACATTACTGCTGCCAGGCCAGATAAACATTTCTTGAGCTTGAAGTTAGCTTACCCTTTGGTTAATATATCAGCCAGTATTTCATCTGAAAGCATATAATTAATTTTTAAAAGACCATTGTCTACACACTCACAAACAAAATTGTACTTAATGTCAACATGCTTGGTGCTTCCATGATAAATAGGACTCTCAGACAATTTCAAGGCACCCTGATTGTCAATAAATATGATCACAGTACCATCCACTTTGTTGTTCAGCACTGACACATCACTGCCCTCATTCACAATCTTGGACAACAGTCTATTCAGGTACATTGCTTCCTTGCAGGCATCAGTGAGAGCATCATACTCTGCTTCAGTTGAAGACAAAGTCACAATCTTTTGTTTCCTACTTTCCCATGAGATAAGGCATTTCTTCCGTTTAAAAAAATACCCAGTGTATGACTTACAGTCAGAAATATCTGCTGCATGATCAGCATCCACAAATACAGCAATGCCAAAACCATCCTGATCATTCTTACATCACTGTAGACAGTAAGTCATAGTACCTTACAGATACCACAACTCTCGCTTCGCCCAACTCCAGGGAATATCAGTGTAACTGTTATTCAACTTAAATATCTTTCTCCAGCTTCGCACCAGGTAATGTTTTCTTAATCCGCCGACTTTTCAGAAAATGACTTGTTTTCCATTTTCAAGGCACGTGTTATTTCCGCCAACAACACCAACAAGATTCTCACTGTGGATCACCTGACAAGAGGAGAAAAAGTTTCAAAATAATCCACCCCATAAGACTGGTTGAAGCCTTTTGCCACTAACCTAGCTTTATATTCAGGGGTTCCATCAGTTGTAGTTTTTATTCTAAACACCCATTTATTGCCTACAACTTTTGCCCTGGGAGGTGGCTCTACCTGTTCCCATACTTTGTTTTCCTTAAATGAAGACATTTCATCCCCCATGGCTTTACTCCAATCCTGACTATCTGGTCTATACATTGCCTCCTCCACTGTATTAGGTTCACTACGGTAATTCGACGCTTCATTTGCGAGGAATGGAAAAAATCAGGGTACCCCTTTTTCCTCCTTTCCTGAGAAAGATATCTTTTATTATTTGTTTGAGCAATTTCCTCATCTGACTCTAGAACTGAATTTAATGAATCAGAAACATTAGCTGTGACTAATAAGTTCAGGCTTGACTTTGTGGAACCTCTCTGTATTGGAAATCAAAATATTCAAGTAATGGTCCACTCATCCAAAATTCATTAGACTTGATAAACTAAAAGATTCAAACCCGCCACCAAATGCAAAATTGGCATCTTTTGATGTGAAAAATGTATACACTAATTTTCCGAAGAATGAAGTGCCAACAATTATCACAGACCTTATTCAAGATAGGAATTAAATCAAAGAAATTACGGCTATTGGAGAATTTTATTTTTATCTATCAAGATAGGAATGTCAATCCGGCAATTATAAATGAAATACTGGAACTCACCAATACATGTCTTAGTTAAAATTACTTCCAGTTCAATAATGAGTATTTCCAACAATTAGGAGGACTTGCCATGGGGTCGCCTCTTTCTCCATTACTGGCTGAGATGTTTTTGGATGAATTCGAATCTAAATTGTTTCATTCAGGCCTAGAGATAATCAAACATGTTCACTACTGGTACAGATACATTGAAGATGTTTTGTGTTGTTGTACGGGCACTACTAGGCAGTTGGACTTGTTTCTCACATTCATTAACTCACTCAACAGTAAAATCAAATTCATTATGGAAACAGGGAACCATTCCATCAACTACCTATATTTGAACATTCAGGTGAAGGTAAATTAAAGGAGTTATAGTATAGTATTCAGGTGAGGTATAGTTATAGTATTCAGGTGAAGAAAGGGAAGCACTATTTTTACATTGACGGCAAACCTACTTCCACAGATGTAATTATTCTGACTGATTCATGCCACCCATTCCAACACAAGACAGCAGCTTCTTATGCACTAATTAATAGGCTCATTAAAATCCCTCTCAGTGAAGAAAACTACACAAAGGAATGGAACATCATCAATCACATTGCCAAAGTAAATGGTTACGGACCAAAGCCATAGTAAATATTCTAGACAAATCCCACAAAAAACAGGCCATATCAATGTTGACTTCACTGTCCCCTATCAACAATCCAAAGAAGTGGTGCAGGATACCATTTCTAGGGAAGATTTCACATGCTGTATCATCTTGTCTCCCAAAGGATAATTACAGAATTGCATACTATACTCCATCAACCCTTAAAAACATTCTTTTTAATGCCAATGACCCCTTCAAACCCGTTCAAAAAAGAGGTTTATATTCTCTGAAGTGCAAAAAATGTGATATCAAATACATAAGGAAAACAGAAAGAAGTGTTAAAATAAGAGTGAATGAGCATGAAAACTGTTTTATAAAGAAGAAAGTGCAGTCTAATTTCGCCAAGCTCCTGCTGGACCACAAACATCACAGTGACTTTATACCGGTGATCCTTCACTCAGAAGCAAATCGGAGGAGACTCCATGCCTTGGAAATACTGGAGATCAACCAGCACTCCAAGAACATTGTGCCCCTGGCAAACGAGCAATTGCTTCCTTCCCACTCCCCCGTATTCTTTATCCCTCTAAACGAACTACTTCATCAGTGACAACAGTGCTTCTTCCTTCTCACTCCACCCCAACCCCCTTATCCCCTCCCCTGTCTTCACAGTTTCCAAGTAAGTGAACCATCAGTAGCCATAAACAAAGTTCCCAAGTGCTTTCCCCTCCAATTGGACTGCACCCTCATCAATAGCCTGGACTGCTAATTTCAGTGACCTGTGAATACATTGTATATAATCTTCCCCCTCTTCAAGGTTTTTCCCAGTAAATGAACCACCAGTGAGCATCAACAAAGAGCCATCCCCTCCATTTGAACTGCACTCTCTCAATAGACTTACTAATCTCCATTGACCTTTGTATATATTATATTTTTTTAAATGTCTTAGAAAAATGTATGCGTGTTATCTACGGTCACTTCCTCCTTTTTTTCCCCTCCCACTCCCTCTCCCCCCCTTCCTGCCGCCCGGTATTTCCCTAATCAGCCTATGCTTCCCCCCCACCCCTTCCTACCTGCCCCTTACCCATAACACCACACTCCAACAGTTTTCCCTTCCTCTGCACCTTCCCCTCCTTCCTCTGCACCTGATTTTGTATGTATACACATGTGGAATAATATTTGTTACCTGACGATGTCATTATGTGACGAAACCCGGGTCATGAAGAATAAATCTATTTAGTGGACCATTTTTTAAATATTTTGATTTCCGATACATTAGCTGTCTGTGGCAAGCACTGCCCATCCTCATTTGATAGTGAGGAATCATTATGGTGCCTGGCAGACTCTAAATTTTCCTCAATTTCAACTGATGCATTTTCAATGGTATTATCATAGGCATTTTCCCCAGGTGAATAATTCCATAGAAAACCCACATACTTAAGCCCCTTTTGCCTCTTTGAAATCTTAATCCAGACACTGTTTTCTCTCTTGCTTATTCTTGCAGTTAGAATTTTCCAGAAAATTTACATCTCTAGCCTGAATAATTTTTCCTGGCTTCTTAGGATCAATTAATCTGTGGCCCTTAGTTTCCAGACAATACCCCACAAAAGCAAGTTGTGTTGATTTTGAATCTCATTTCCTCCTTAGGTGACCAGGAACATGAACAAAAGCCGGGCACCCAAAGACCCTAAGATGGTCGAGATAAACCCTTTTACCTGACCATACTTCCAAAGGAATTTTTCCCTCCTAAGTGCTATGAGGTACCCTATTCTTATTAAATGCGCAGTAGCACAAGCCTCAGCCCACAAGGTTTTGGGTAACTCTAAATCAATGAGCATGCGTTCTACGACCCCACTGTTCTGCTCGGGTGTGTATGGAACTCTTAGCTGATGCTCTATCCCATGCTCTTCAAGAAATAGTTTAAAGCCCTTGTTAAAAAATTCAGTCTCATTATCATATCTTATTATTTTAATCCTGGACCCCATCTGATTATCCACTGCAGCTTTAAATGCTTAATATTTATGAAAAGTCTGGTCCTTAGAGCGTAAAAAGTCTTTCTTGAATAATCATCAACCATTACCAAGATGTACCTTGCCCCTTCAACTGAAATTACTGGCATAGGCCCACAAATATCCATATGGATTAAACCCAGAGTTCGAGACACCCTAGTCCCACCCGACTTGTTGAAAGGCAGTTGGTGCTGCCTACCCTAAGTAGATTATAAACAAGATTTTTCACCATCAATAACATTAAAATCAATGCCATGCACTTTATCCTTTTTCAGATGTAACATCATCTTAGAATTTGGGTGGCCAAGACGTCTATGCCATATCATATGGGAAACATAATCCTCCACAGCTGCTAAGACAGTCTCTGCCAGAACATGTACAACATTATCCAGCCTGTATACCCTACCTGTCTCTGACCCTGAGAGCACAGCATTACCTTGAACATCACACTCAGATTCTACATGAACATCACAACCAGTAGACCTAAACACAACTGTTAAACCCTTTTCAACCATTTATGACACAGGAGGATTAGCAGAAAGATTAGGCACATAATTATCCTCAGATATGGTTTTTATACTTCCATCTTTAATTTTTTTAAATGCGCCCTTTCCCAGCACTAGTCAATTTCGATGAACTGTTGGTACAATTTACATAAAAATTACTCCCTTCCCCTTAATCAAAATGATGCACCCCATTTTTATGCAATGTCATATGCGATGAGGCACCTGAATCGATATACCAGTCCCTGGAGTTTAATGCTGAGACACCCAGCACTGTCAGCAAACCCCAACCACTGGATTTCTTCCCATCCTTGGATCCTGGTTTCCTGGATGGCTGCTTGCCTTCTGCAGACAAAGGGCATTCTGACACAAAATGACCCTTCTCTCCACACCAAAAGCCCTTAAACCTTTTCTTTGACCCCTGCCCTCCAGCCAAAAGTGAACCACCCTTACTGCTGCGACCACCCTTCGCAAGCAAGGCAGATGCACCCTCTCTTTCGTCACTGAAATTCTTCAGGTCCTCCTGCAGTAGCCTTGTACGGACCAGCTTCAAAGTAATTACGGCCCCCAAGTTCTCCAGTGCCATCCGCAATGGCCTGCATGACTCCGGCAAACTGTGGAGCATAACTACGGTAATCAAGTCATCATCTACTGCTTTGTTGATATCTGCTAGCTGACATAACTGATGTCACTTTATTGTGAATGGTTTCATGCTTCTCCAATTTCTCCCCAAGGAGGAGATCAAGGTGACGATTAACACCCTTGTCTTTGAACACTTTAGCTTAGTTGTCCCATGCTTCCTCGGCAGTTTTTGCATTTCTCATGTGCGGATAAATGTGAGTTTCCACATGAGGCAAATGATTGTTAATGCATCTATGTCTGATTCCGAACTGGCTAGGCCGACTGCCTTGCCCTGGTAAGCTTCCCTGCTGACGTACTTCCACAATTTTTTGCTTTGCAAGACAAGTTGTATCGCAAATTTCCTATTGCTGTAGTCCTGCATTGGTGGGCGGGGACTACCGAGATGAAGGGTCTTATAATTGACCAGAATTGGTCCTAATAGACCATCCATTGGTCCGGTAGGACCCTGATCCGATGACGTACTCCAACAGACCGCACTATGCCCACCGTTAAAGGGAGTCGGGGGATACCCAATCCCAAAGTTTTGGGCAACGGGCTTTTCCGGTTCTCAACAGATGTGTGGTAAGTCTTCGCATCAGTGAGACTGACGGAGACTCATCTAACGTTGTTGGGGGAACCCAACAGCTACGAGGACTGTGGGGAGGTGGGGGCCCATTGTCGTCCTTTTGACGTCAATCCGCCTCATGGTGTTGGCCTCGCAGTGGTTGTGCTTCGCTAACCCTTCCCTTTCCTTTACCCCTTTCCCACTACCTCCCATCCTCGGTAATAAGCGAAGGCTTGAGGCCGAGAGGGGGGTTTTTAGCCCGCGGGGAGACCCGGAACACCTGCTGTAGTCCTGCATGGCTCAGAGTCGGTCAGTTGGCGCCGGAGCAATACATTTCCCAAATGAGCATATATTAAGCGTCTTCTTAAACACAAAGAACCAATACACCAGATAACCCCAACAACATATACCTGGACTTCCCTTACAAACACATTATGCATTTTCCTACTTTTAAGTCTGGTACTGAAAATAACCACCAAAACCAAATCTCACATTTTGCTATACGTCCTGGGCCCATAACCTGTTGAGGTTTGATAGGATCGGTGAATAAAGTGCAGAAATTAAAAGCACATGTTTAATGAAACACCATTCTGTCACATGACACGGGAACAACTAGCTAACCGAAAGTACTGGATGCGAATAAAAAAAACCCATGCAGCATAGACACAGTCGACAAAAATATACACTACAAACATAAACACTAAACAATTGTCATACAGCCATCACTGTACATAATGTTGTCAGATAAGCACCAACACATTGCATTGGTTCTGGTGGTTAACAGTTATTCTGATTTGCATTTTGACAGTCCAAGTGACTGAAGTGGTATGAAATAGAAATGAGAAAAGCATGCATGTATTACATAGTAGGTACAAAAAATCCCTGAATTCACATAATCATACCTTAAATTTTACCAGCAAATCATACCGGCATAATAATAAACTGATATGTTCTCCAAAGAGCTGAATGGGATCATTTGTGGAGTAATTTCCTCCTTTAATCTATAGCTGGTTCCTCCGGACTTCCCAGTGGTGATGTTTTATAAGTATGTAAATGGGACTATGATATTTCTCAGTCCATAAGATTCACCAGATCGTTAGGTGCACTGTGATTTTTTTCAGCTTCAAATTTGAAAAAAATGCTTTCATCAGATGGGAAAGGATCAAAGTATTTCACTGTTCACAAAGTATGCATAGAAGGTGGCAGGTGGTCAGAGATTATTTCAAACTTCTTATTGAGCAAGTACATGCTGAATTTTTCACATGCCCAAACAATGGCAAGGGCTTCACGTTCAGTTTGCGAGTAATTCTGTTCTGCAGATGTCAGAGAGCGACTAGCATCCTGGATTACCATTGGTTCTAGTGCGGTACTGTCTGGCAATTTTTGACTCTGAACTAGAACAGCTTTTCAACTAGAACTAGAACATGCACACTCTTGTTGGTGCATCCATTTGATAGAATTCCAAGACCGATGGACTTGCCATTATTTCCTTCAGTTCCTGGAAAGCATCTTCTTGTTCCTGATCCCATTCAAACTCTACACCTTGTTTGGTAAGTTTTCTCAAAGGACCAGTAACCATGCTGTAATTGGGTATGAAATATGCATAGAAGTTAACAAGACCCAGAAAGCCTCTTACTTTTACACAAGTTGATGGAGATCTAAACATCTGGACCACCCACTGATTTGTCTCTGTTGGACGAATTCCCTTTGCTGACAAGTGGTGTCCCAGGAAAGTAATTTCTGGCAATCCTAATTGACACTTTTCTGGGTTGAGGGTAAGATTAGCACTCCTCAGTCTCTGCAGTACTTGTGACAGTCTTTGGCCATGTTCTTCCTTATCCTTTCCTCCAATTCTTATGTCATCCCGTGAGTTAGCCACTCCAAGTATTCCTTGTAGTAGATGGTCAATAATTCTCTGGAGCACTTCTGGGGCACATATGACCCCAAATACCAATCTTTTGTATCTGAATAGGCCTCTACTGCAGATAAAGACAGCAATTTCAGATAAAGACTGTAATTTCAGATAAAGACAGTAATTTCTCTTGATTTTTCATCAATCTCTATTTGATGGTATCCCCACTTGATGTCTAAGGTGGAGAACACTGTAGAGCCATGCAGTTCATAATCTAACTCTTCGAGTGTTGGAAGAGGAAATCTCTCATGCTCGATGGCTTGATTCACTCTTCTCATGTCAACAACTAGACGCCATGCACCAGGCTGTTTCTTTGGAACTAAGTGAGAGGGCGAGACCCAGGGAGTGGGTCCTTCCACAGGCTCAATGATATCATTTCCTAACAGCCCTTCATCATTTTCTATCATTTTCTAACAGCTCTTCAACATCTGTTTCTCAGGTTCCCTTAACCCTTTTAGTGCGGCGGGCCGATATATCGGCTCATAGGCAAAATCTTGTTTAACTTTTGCACACAAATATAATTACAATTATTTTTTGTACGAAGTATAAGCATTTTTTTTATTATTACCTAATTCAATGCATACACAATAGGAAAAACTGCATATGGATATTTTAAACAATAACTTTATAATATTTATTTTCCTAGAGTGATACATTTCATTCTAGTTACTCTCCATATTTCTCACTAGAACTGCTGGCAGGGGTCAGCACTAAGAGGGTTAAATTATATGCGAGGCACCGAACTGGTTGCACAACTGGCTTGACGGATTTATCTACAGATATGGTGAGTTGGAAATTTTTTAATTTGCCAATGCCAGTGAATAAATCTTGGAACTTGCTCAGCAGTGGGTATGTCATCAAAGTGTTTACCACAGCTCCATTTTCCTTAGGTCTCTCTCTAAGGAGAACAATCAAGGTTAAAGCTTCCCCACTGAGAATATTAGGGCCTGAGCCATTAAATATCATGAGCTTAACAGTCAAATATACAACTTTGTATTTTCCACACTTTTTATTGCACCTCGATCGGTTTCAATGCTTACACGTGATTTTCAAGAAATTGAAAATTTTCTTGAAAATGTGTAAGCGTTGAATCCAGTCGAGGTGCAATAAAAAGTGTGGAAAATACAAATTATTACCTTTGATTAATATGGATTTCCACAAAGTAAACCCGTCAATGATTGATCTAAATGAACTTAACATTTCTCAAATCTCTGCGTGTGAGAGTGCGACTGATATTAGCCTCGAATGAGCCTAGCATTTTCATTGGCTGTGAAGATCCATTTGGATAGCACCATTTATCTCCCTTTATTGCTTTGCTCTTCAAGCCATTCTTCTTCAACCTGTCTCATTCAGACTTATCAATAATGTTCGTAGAAGAACCAGAGTCTATCACCATTTCCACCATAATTCCTCCAACTTGAATAGGATATCGCCTCAGATTATTGTGTTTCACTGCCAAGCATTGCTTCCTACGGGATAGTAGCAGGAGGTTGTGCTCTAACTCTTCATTTTCTGATTCCTGACCTGACTCCGCTCCTTCTTCATCCAATTTTCCTTCTGAGGTGTCAGTCTCTACAACAACATATAGAATATGCCTTTTCTTCTGGTGTTTGTTTGGCATAATTTTGGTATTGCATTTTTTTCCTCTAGCTGGACAGCCAGGATCTGAAGCAAAGTGTCCAGGGTAGCCGCATTGATAGCACTTTAAGTGATCTCTATCTTCTTGATCATTTCTGGAGTGGAAACTGATTTTGTTGACAGAGTCCTCAATATCTTTATTTTCTAATAACTTTTTCCTCCTTTTCTCAAGCTCCCAGGTTCTAGAGGTCTCAAGAAGAGTTTTGCGGTCAAGAGAGCCTCCTTTCTTCATCAATCTATCTAATCTTCTATAATTTATCTCTCTATCTAATTTAAGGCAGATTAAACCAACTTTTCAAGAACATGATCCCTGATGATTTGTTCGCGATGTTGTTCCTTGGTTACCGCACCAAAATCACAATGTTTGACTTCTTTGCACAACCTCACGATGAATTGGTCTACGATTTCATCAGATGGCATTTCCATCTGATGCAGGTATTGGTGCTCATATGGAGTATTTTTCTATGGTTCAAAGAAATTGGTAAGTTTATCAACTGCGTCATCGAACACATCAACCGCTGCATCTGCTGGCTCTGGTAACGTGTCAAAAATATCTTGCCCTTCAGGCCCAGCCTTGTGAAGCAACCAGGCAAGTTTATGAAGAGAGGTAATGGTAGCATCTTTCCCAATATAGTACTTGAAGTCCCGAATCCAATCTTTCCACTGGGTCCCAGCCATCGAGATTTCACTGTATACAGGGAATATAGCTGGTCTCTGATCAATCGTAGTCGTCGTCGTCGCATCTCAAAATTTGCTTGAAAATTAGACCAATTTTAACTATTTGCACTGCAAAAGTTCGTTCTCCTCGTCCCCAATTTGTCGTATTAAAATCAATCGTCTTCACTGAATTACTTCAAGGATTAAACCATTAAATCTTATCTTTATGCTCTTTTTTTATTTTCAGTAACGTATTCAACAACGGTCCATCACGACAACAAACATCTTTGTTCCTATTGACATCTGACAAATAAGACAGCTTAAGACACTACACTAAGTCCAATCTTATGAGCTATATTCTGTAGTGATTTTATTTGTTGTTTGGTTTCCTGGATATTGTTTGGTAGGAGAGCCAGGTCATCTACACACCCCAGACGATTTAAATTTATGTTGTCTTTGGTTATTCCAATTTTGATGTTCTTTGAGATCTCCTTGTACCATTCCCATACAATACATTCTAGGGCACAATTGAATATTAGTGGTGACAGGCCATCCCTCTATCTCAAACCTGTTTTTGAGAGAAATGATTTGGAAAGTTCTCCTCTAAACCTTAGATTTTGTATTAGTTACGGTGCGCTCTATCATTTCGACCAGTTTTGGGTGGAGTCCAAAGTTTCTTAGAATGTTTAGCATAGGTGACCTGTAGATACAATCATATGCTTTTTTAAAGTCTATAAAGATTATTGAAAGAGGTTATTGAAAAGTAAGAGTGAAATACAAAATAGAATCTATGCTTAAAAATATTCTCACTCAAAGTTACACCCCAAACTCTAATTACTCTAAGTAATTAAGAACATTCCAATGCCATTTTGGAAGGCTGAACAAATGCTACGACAAAGAGGAGTTCATTTTTAAAAAATAGTAAGATGTATGCAAATATTACACAAGGCTTAGAAAGATGATTGCTTTGGTCAATATCTGAAAGAAAAACAATCAGCCATTTTATCTCACTTAACACGTTTACCATTGCTAAGACTTCAGACTCATTATTGTGTATTCTATTTTTCACTCATTGAAATGGAAAAGCAAGGTTTAAATAATGAATAAAATAACTATAAAAAACTTTGAAGTTCTCATAAATATTGGGCTGTTGAAGTGTCTCCCACCAGTTATGTTGGTATAGCAGTACTGTAAAATAATTTACATTAGATTCACTGAAGAGCCTGCGATGTTTGAAGGCTTTGGATGGTGAAACTAGTTCATGCAGATGAAAAGTAGACTGAATGATCAGACAGTGCCGGATCAAACACTTTTGTTACAATTCTACTTTCAGGATAATCAGTAAAGGCATTGTCTAAAAGAGTTTTACTATTAGCAGTTATCCTAGTTGGAGACTTAACTAATCGTATCATGTTATAGGAGTCAAATATTTCTAAAAAGCTGTCTTTGATCATTTCCATCAACCAACAGGTTACAATTAAGGTCTCCTGTTAGGATAACTGCAGGTCTAGACGAGTGATTGGTTAATCTATCCAACAAAAATTTGAGTTTTTCACAAAATGACATAAAACTAGCTAGGGTAGATCTATATAACACTAAAATAACAAATGTAAGCTGCCTACAGCACTTCAATAACATGTTATATCACAAGGTTGGGTGTTACATACTTTTGGCTCACTTGAGTGTTTGGCTGGGACAAGTAAAGGGGTTCTCAGTCCCTTGCAGTCAGACATTCCATATTCTGACAACACATATTCAATATAACTTTTTTGATTCATTTTTGCATTCCCTTGACAGTCGTTGAAAAATTTTACACACAAAAAATTGGATGCACAACCAAGATCCTCTAATTTTATCGACAGCTTCTTAATAAAGGATTCCACTAAATCCCTTTGACCCCAGATTCCTAAATCATCTACATATACAGTTACAAACAAATACCTATATGGATAAACATAGAGGCATTGATCACTAATAGATCCATGCAGTTTTAAATTGGTCAATATTTTGTGCAAGTGATCATTCCAATCTCTCTCCGCATGCTTTAATCCATACATGCTCCTGTAAAGTTTAGACACATGCTTAGGATACTTCTCACTAACAAACCCTTCAGGCTATTTAATATACAAGTCCTCCTTAATTTTACTGTAAAGGTAGGCTGATTTAACGTCTATGTGATGACAGTTCCAATTATTAGTGATGTCTTGTGCTGTCATCAGACGAATGACTTTTCTTTTCACAACGGGGCTAAATGACTCACTGTAATCTATTCCCATTATTGATTAAAACCCTGAGTGACAAGGCAGGCTGTGAATTTGACAATATTTCCATCTTCATCTCTTTTAACTTTAAAAACCCATTTGGTACCAATTAGCTTACAATTTTCAGGCTTTTGAACTAAATCCCATGTCTTCTTTTCCTTAAAATAGACATCTTCTCCTCCATAGCTTTGATCCATTCATTTTTATGAGTACTATTTAATTTCTCATCTATGGTTATGGTTCACATAATTCAAAACTACCACTTAAAACATCAGTGTGGCAAATGTGACACAATTCTTTAGGCTTTCTCAGATCTGTGCAACACAGGTGGCTCAATTTCTTCATCATCAGGAACATCAAATAATTTGCCTGCTCCTCCTTGACTTTGAACAGCAGCAAACTTTCATCTAAAGATGCCACACTAACACTACTGTCATTAAATCGGTAAATTCCAACCATCAATGTCATCATTTTCAGATTCATTACTAGTTGTCTCAGAATCATAATTTTCACTACTCCCAATATCAGATGCACAAATTATAACAGGTGACTCAATGACACTAACATCTGAACCACCCCCATCTTTCTATTTCATAGGAAAAACTCTCTCCTCAAATCTTGCATCTCTGGAGTGAACCAGACTGTTAAGTTATAGCCTCTCTTATCTCTAGAATGACCATGCATGATACATTGATACACCTATCTGCCCTAGGTTCCATCTTTCAACCTTTTTCTGTTTCCTTAAATACCCATGCTTCACAGCCAAACACTTTTATCCTCTGAATCTCCTTTTCATTCAGCTCCTTCTTAAACCACAACTCATAGGGTGTTTTGCCTTTTAAGACTGATCACATCAAAGTCTGCAACATCCGCATTAGGCATGAACTCTAACATTTGTTGAAATCATTGAAAAATTTTTTATTTGAGCGTTGCTCAATTTTTTATATTTCATTTTTTTAAATCTCTGGTGAATTCAAGTTTGTTGTCGAACACATCTATGTATAAAAAGAAACACTGTATTGTTGAGTGAGATTTTATTTGTGCGGAGTTGTAAATTATAGAATCTGAAAGAGTTCCAGTGATTTTTTAAAATAGGTTATGGGCCCAGGCATATGTGAGCATGGAGATTGATGATGGAGAGAAAATTTTATTCGTGAGTTTTTTTTCGAACTTTTCATGTGTGAAGCTTGGACGCGACGTCATGTTGGAGGGAATGGAGAGACTAACCACCAACAATTGAGTGCAATGGAGCACCAGGATGAAGACGTTTCTAATAAAAAGGAAATTGTGGGAATGCATAGAACCCAGTTTTGACGACTTCAACTGGGATCAACTTCCAATAAAACAGAAAAATAGACACAATGGTGTGCTGGCATATTTAATCCAGTATGTCAGTGATTGCTTTACTTTGCCATTTAAGGCTGAAGATATACACCTATTTTTAATATAGCAACCAGTGTCTATGGCTTCCCCCCAAAAGGTGGTCGATATGCCAGCTTGAATAAGGATACATCTAGCAAGAGTTAATTGCTGTTGGTTAAGCCTTTCCCCTACTCCCGTCTGCTGATGTGCACCTGCCATAGAAAATCTATGAAATATCCTTTCCTCCTTAAGCATAGATTTGGATTGCTCATTTTTATATTCTTTCCCATTATCTGATTGAAAAGATTTAATCTTCTTGCTTAACAAGTTTTCAACTCTACTTTTATAATTATAATCTAAAAAAACTGTTAAACACATCACTTTTCTTTTATAGTGAACTAACCTCACAATATGCCACCAGTATTTGGGCTCCTTGTGAGGAAAGCTCAGTAACAGAAAGTGTACAGCAAAAAAGAGCAAGATACATGAAAGGCTGTTATAATAATCTTACAAGCATTGCTGACCTTTTCCAAAAACTGATAAGATAAGATAAAGTTTATTTACTCTGGGACCATATAATCCCATGGAGCACAAATACATGGCATTTACATTTATTTATATTTTAAGCTGCTGATAAGATTTACAAACAACGTAAATTAATAAAGTAATTGCTACATAATAACATGCAGGAGACATAATATAAGAGGTTGGTATTGTCTCTGGAAGAATTACATAAAAAGATGAAAGGCATAAAACTTACAATGCTTTGTATAAACAGCCACTAATATTGCACAATTTACAAAAAATAAAGCAAAGAAATAATTAAATGTTATATTTTATATACTAATATTTAGAACATAAATACTCTTTCAGAGCTTTCTTGAATGCAAACACTGATGTCAACGTCTTTATATTCTGAGGAAGAGAATTCCACAATTTACACGATGATACAAAAAATGATTTATTATAAGTAGTTGTTCTATGGCATGGTATTATTAAGTTCGAATTATTTCTAGTCATTCGCTTTTTTTGTCCTTATTAAATACATATTGGTCATATAAATACAATGGAATCTTTACATTTAATAATTTAAAAATAAATACACCCATTTGCAGCATACGTCTTTCTTCAATTTTTAACCAATTTAACATCTCAAAATACGGGCTGACATGTTCATCGCGTGAGATATCATATATATATCGTATACAACAATTCTGTAATCTTTGTAGAATGGCAATTTGTTCTTTAGATATATTCGTGAACACCAGCGAGCAGTAATCTATGTGTGGTAAAACTAAAGAAGTTACCAGCTTTTGGCGTAGCGGAAAAGGCATTAGTTGTCTGAATTGCTTCAGCTGATAAAGTGTTTTCGAAACTTTATTAGAAATACTATGAACATGTGAGTTCCAAGTCAAGGTTCTATTTATAACAACACCGAGATCGTTCACTTCATCTTCATAATCAAGTTGTACTCCTTCAACAGTTATTTTAGGGAGGCAATCAAAGTCAAGAGAGTTTATAAATGAAGGACTTCCTATTATTATTGGTTTCGTTTTTTGTGGGTTAAGTTTTAGGTCGTTGGCAGATGCCCATGCACATATAGCGTGAATATCCTTATTAAGCAGTGAAACTGTTTCCTCAATGCAATTACAATAACATTCTACATAAACTTGTAGGTCATCCGCGTAAAAATGGTACTGACAGGTGCGAATCACACTTCATAATTCATGGACATAAATATTAAATAACAATGGCCCTAGAATGGACCCTTGAGGTACTCCGCTAGGCAATGGGGATGGATCAGAACAAACGCCTTCCAAACCCTTCACCGCCTGTTGGCGATCAGAGAGGTATGATTTAAACCATGCTAGGACGGCATTAGAGCACTTCAGCTTGCGTAATCGTGCCAAGAGAATGTTGTGATTTACACAATTAAAAGCTTTACTAAAGTCAAATAGAACGAGTATGACTATTTTTCTATTATCTATAGCATGACGAATATCATCAGTAATTTTGATTAGTGCAGACTGCGTGCTATGATCTTTGCGAAAACCTGATTGATAATTATCTAACAAGTTATTGCGAGAAAGGTGCTCTATGGTGTGATTAAAGACGAATCTCTCGAGAGGTTTGGATAGGGCGCATAATATGGATATGGGGCGATAATGAGACATATCTGTTGGGTTAGAATTTTTCTGTATAGGTCTAATAAGGGCAAATTTCCATAATGCGGGAAAAGTAGAATAATTCAGGGAACAGTTGTAAATATTTAATATCATAGGTAATGCAAGCGGAAGAATCATTTTAATAAATTTTACACTAATGCCATCAATACCGGATGCGTTAGACTTTATCATTGATATATATTTAAGTAGTAGATCAGGGGTAAAATGAGGAAAAAAGAACAACTCGCTTTTGACTTCGAAATTCTCTACAATTACCGGGACATGAATCGGACTACTTTGTCCCTCATGTGACAAAGGATCAATATTGTCAGTAGTATTACCAACAGTTGGGGTAACTATAAAATACTCATTGAGTTCGTTCAACGGAAAATTAATATTAACCTGCGCTTTACGAGTATTCCCAAGTCCTAAGTGCCGAATTTCTTGACACACTGAGCGTGAGCTGGTTTTGTCAGCAAAACACTTGACGTAGTAATCTTTCTTTGCCTGAGTTTGCATCTTATTTGCCCTATTTCTTAATTCCTTATATGTTTCCTAACAAGAGATAAGTTTTGTTCTTTGAAACGCATTACGTGTTTGATCTCGTTGAGCCATAATGGCTCTAATCTCCCCTGTAATCCAGGGAGCAGGCATTCGTTTAACCTTTACATTTTTCATTGGAGCGTGAAGTTCTAACAGACTAGTAACAAAAAAATTAAACTGCGTTATTTTTTCCTCAATATTATGGGTTGTAAAAAAATTTTGCCATGGTAAGGCATACCAGTCGTCTTCAAACCTCGAGAGATCGAATTGGCTGAAATCACGGAAACTGATCAGTGGAGGCTTACATTTAGGAAATTTAAACCTATATTTGACATACACCAAATCATGCTCAGACAGAAAGTTTACAGAACACTGGCCAAAATCAACGATCTTAGACACATCATCAACAATAACTAGATGGGAATAACTTCCAGACCATCTATTAATAATTAGACAATCTTCTATGTAAACTCCAAACTAATGTATATTGTGACAACGTAATTGACATCACATGAAATCCACCATATCTCACCAGCTTAGATCATGAGAATAAAATTATGGAAATGCACTGTAGAACAGACAGGTTTAAAGTTTTATTTTTCGCCACTGCCTCTAAGAAACTGTAATAGCCTACAATGGGACTTTGAAGTAGGTTGGCTGGCAGTTAGCACAGCTGATTAGTTGATTTACTTCCTAATGCTTGTTTCTCAATCTGAAACATGGTAATGACATTTTTCACATGAATTCTGCATTGACTCTAGAATTACATTTATGATACCTAAAAAAATACATTAATTCCCTGATAAAAATAAGCTCCTCCGTGGTGGGTACATGGAGTGTAGAGGAAGTGTAGTATACTCCATGGAGGGTAATTACCCTCCGCCTACCCTTGATCTGCACTCGGTGGATGGTAAGGAAAAGGTAGCGCTACCCTTCCTCTACACTTGCTGGCACTCTTTGGCTTACCCTCCGCCTAACAATGCTATATACTCCGTGGTGTGTAAGGAAAAGGGTAGAGCTTACCCTGCTCAACACTCACTGAGAACTCACGTTAAAACACTCAAAAGCATTTCCAAATGTAAGAATTAAACTTAATGGTGCAATCCATAAGAATACGATATTTCACTTTAAAGTGTGTGTTCTGCTCTGCATATGATGTGAAACCTTGAATTTGAAGGATAGCATTAACCTTCCCATATGCTCCAAAGGCATGGGTTCTGCAATCCTTGGAGGGTAGCCTTACCATTCCCTTAAACTCCACGGATGGTAGCCTACCATTCCTCTACACTCCATAGGAGGTAGCCCTACCATTCTCCTACTCTTCACAAATGGTAGATCTACCCTTCCTCTACACTCACTGCTCATCATTGACTGATTTAAAGATGGCGACCGGTTGTTATGCTTCGTCATGTAGCTTGTGTGAAAATTCGATTGACGTTACAGCAAAGTTTATCTAATGTGCTTTCTGCCCTCGTACATTTCATCCAAGATGTACAGGTCTCGATGGTCTATCATTAAAAGCTCTAGTTTAGTGCCGTGAATTATTTTGGAAGTGTTTTTCCTGCCGAGTCTTGAACTTCAACATGTCCAACATGGCGGCAGATATCGAATTTTTGAAACAGGAACTTAATAACCTGAAAACTACCCAGGAATCAGCTATCAAGTAGAAAAAATCTGTTTCTTTCTCCAATACCACAAATTCTGGTCTACTACCCCTGGAAGGTAAACTGCACGTTTCCCTGCCTGTGAAGAAACCACCTGTGGCTGCTACTTAAGAACGACCTTTGACACATAATGCAGCATGCAAAAGTGAATCTTGCTTGATGTCTTCTCCGGATTCTCTCGATAACCCCACCTCTGATTCTACACCTGAATTCGCTGCCAAAAGTTCCTCACGTGAGCTCGATGATAGTGGTGATAGTTGTCTCAGTCAATGAAGCCACTGACAATGATAATGATGGTTGCACAACTATAAATTGCAAACGCAAGCACCGTCCTCCCCCAACCATGGGTTCGTCAGACAAGGACTGTTCCCTTACGGGCATCCCAAGACGCTAGCATATTCATGTTTGGAACATGCTGACAAAACGGGGGAGAAAGTGCTTCAGTATATTAAGGCACAAAATCCGGGGATGAACGACCCATCTGCCGAGACTGAACAATTAAAGATGTCTTGGGGGAACTATGCCTCATTTCGTATCTCTCTCAGTAGTGATGTTACTAATCAGCTACTCAAACCACAATTTTGGCCGAAAAACGTATATTTTCGTAATTATTTTTTTCCTAAACTTCGCCAAAGAACCGAGACGAAATAGTGCAGCATTTAAAGGTGATACATTCAGTGTCAACGAAATAAACTACTTGACTTAGAAGTTCTTGGTGAGTGAACATAATCGGGACATAATCTGCTTGAATGAACACAGACTTACGTTCGACGAAGTGGAATCTTTCCATTTGCCTGGTTATTTTTCATTTGTTTTGTATATGCTTGTCTTGATGTGTCCTATATTTGTACAATCAAATCGCTGGACAAATAAATATTTATTATTATTATCACACTCCATGGATGGTAGACCTACCCTTCGTATACACTTCCAGGAGGGTAGACACACCATTTCCCTACACTCCACGGATGGTAGGCCTACCCTACCCCTACACTCCATGGATAGTAGGCCCACCCTTCCTCTACACTCCACGGAGGGTAGCCTTACCCTTCCTCTACTCTCCATGGATGGTAGGGCCTACCCTTCATTGTTCTAAAATACACTCTGTCTACCCTCGCTGGAGAGTAGGCTAAAGGTACCACTACCAACAGACTTCCCTCGCTGGAGTGTAGGCCTACCCACTGGGGAGGAGTTTATTTTTATCAGGGTTCAAACAGTATCTGTGGCATTGCTAAAATATATATTTGGATTTTGAACGAAATTCAGGAGGCAGCACTTCAGTGTGGTGTCATGGCCAAGAAAGGGGATTTAAAGTGCATGGTGTTGCTCACTAAGATGAAAGCTCCCCTTTTGACAATCTTTTGCAGGTTCTTCCTCTTGCATTATTAGTCATGGGTTCATTTGACCTTATTATGGTACGTAAAAGTGCATGCTGGTGATAACTCGTCCCCTGCCACACACCCTTGAAGTGGCTTGGAGGGTAAGGAGTAGACGCAGATGAAACCACAGCAAATCATCAATACCAAATAACTACTTGCATAGGACTATTTAAGCACAATCACAAAGTGTATTACTAGTCACCTAACACCCTCCTACCACATGCCATTCAGGTTGCTTCCTAATAAAAGCGCTTTAGGCAGAAAGCGAAAGAGAATGGTCAGGTCCAGGAAACCAGCTCAAGATACTATAATACCCCAGGGGAGAGAATACTTCACGCAGGTTGGTGCATGAAGCCCTCAAAACTTGCAGTATTCTGTGGAAACAAAGAGTTTCATTTGGCGAAAAAGGAAACCCATAGGAAAAACTGCAACTGCCCAATTAGTTTCTCAATAAGACAACCTGAGAAAAGTAAGTATTCGCAATGGTAAAAGCTACTAAGGAAGAAAAAAATCAAAGACCTCAACAACAGCTACAAGTGCAATGAAAAATTAAGAGAGATGGCCGAATGAAAATGATCAAGATCCCTACAGAAATGGCCAACGGTGCCTTCTTGGCAGACAAAAAAAGGACGGGATATGAGAGAAAGAGGAATTATTTGTATGTATTGAACATACTGCAAAAAAGACACTTCCAAGCTGAATGATCCACTTCATGTTGCCCCATTGATATATTCATACATTCCATCCATAAATATGCTACTCTCAAGGCACAGTACTCAGATAAGATTGAATTTAAAACTACCTACCTCCGGAGACATACATCATTTGTTTGAGTATTATGGCAAATCAAGAATATGTATTTCTTTACTATCTCTGAAAGGAAAAAATAATATTTTATTTTACCTTTGTACTTACTTCACAAATATAAATGATTTCTATAGCTTCAATATTATCCAAGGGTGAACATTGTTCAAAAATTTGTAATTCAAATGTATTTAAGGAAACTGAACAAATTACGATACACAGACTAAACCATCACTAGAATTGGAGAATATTTAAGTGCCAACCATTCAAGTTCTCTAAACTCTTTGAAATTTTGGCAGTCTTATGGCATTTCATTCCTCAAAATTTTATGGTGAGGGTAAGAGATTACCCAAATTTAAGGAAAGTTAGGAGCAAAGTTCAGTCAACTCACCAATATATTTATTAGGAATAAATACATACAAATGGAATTATCACCAGGGAGCTAAACACTCACGGAGGCTGTTATGTGCATTTAACTGCACAGGTACTGATAAGTCTTTCCTTCTTCATCAGCTACAAAGGAAGATGATGCCGCTACGCACTGCAGGCAACTGCAAGAACCAACAGTCCGGGTGTCGCTGAAAGATAAACAGGGGTGAAACAAGAATACACCAGCAATGGACCATTCGAAATATTGGATTTAGAAAACTTTAATCAGGATAGGAAAGCATGGTGGCAATAGTGAGACGTGATCCTTTGGAAGTGGTCAGCTAAGGAGATTAGTAGGGAGAACAGTACGTGATAGGCAACTCTATTCATTAACATTCTTTAGCATGACATTACTGTTTAATCACTACTACTCACATGGCAGTCAGCATAGCTTCCCTATGGGTAGATCCTATGAAACACAGTTTGCGTTCTTTCTTCATGACATCCTAAAATCAGGTGAAACAAAACAACCAGTTGAAGTGATATTCCTTGAATTCAAGAAAGCATTCGACAAGGTTTCTAATAAAACACAATTTGCAAATGCAATCGTGCAAAGTTAATTAATTTTTTTTATTTGAGAAAAGATCACATACATCGTGAAGCCATTTTATAGTGAATGTACAACAAAGAGAAAGGACAAAAACATAAAAACAGCAAGAAGAAGGTAACAAATAATTATTCAACATGGGGAGATAGTAAACATTACTTTTTTTGGGAATGGAAAATGGATAGGTTAGGAAATATGCTGGAAGATATGGTGTAAGGGTCGATGTTCTCAGAAAGGGAATTTACAAGAGAAGAGAGGCAAAAAGTAATGGAGCGCTAGATAAGTGATAATTTAGGAGTAGGGATACGGAGCAATGAGTGAGTCCTGGTGTGTCAGGTGGTTATTCTGAAATTTATCAGGGAAACAAGGTGGGGACAGTCATTAGTTGAGTTCAGTGTGCTATGAATAAGTTAATGATCCGTTTTAAGGAGGATATTATCAAGTTTATTTACGGATAACGAAAACAAGACAGCATAAGAGGGTAGGTTGCTGAGAATTTGCTCTTAATTCTTAATAACATGTATGAAGAAGTTAGTGATGTGTTGCTGAGATTTAATAATAGTTGGGAATGACATCGAGCATATAGGGGAACAGTAAGAGAGAATAGGAAGAACAATATATATGAAATAGGACCGTAATACTCTGGCATCTCTAATGTCTGTAAAACTTAGTTAGCCTAACAAGGACATGGCTTCACTTTTCATGTAATGGATGTGGTTGGCATAGAGAATTTTCTTGTCTGTTATTACTCCTAGATCTTTTACTGATAAAACTCTGGTCAATGGGGTGGAGTTCATTGTGTATTTGAAATTTATTGGGGATTTTCTTTTGGGGAAATAGTCAGGGCATAAGATTTACTAGGATTTAAATTTAGCTCCCAGGCATTGCACCAATCCGATGTCTTATTCAATGCATCTTGGAGGTTGTTGGCAGTCAAGAGTAGTTGTCAAGTTGCTCTAATATCTTGAAGTCGTCTGTGTAAAGAAGGGCATGGGATTTGGAAAGATGAAGTTGAGAAGAAAGATAATTAATGAATAAATTAAAAAGATATACTTCAAGGACCCTCCTCTGGGGTACTCCAGGTGCTACCTCAGACCAAGAAGAAGAGGAACAGGATAGAAATGAAAATATAGTGAATTGGACATGGAATTCTCTCAGTGATTTCAAACAAAGAGTAGTATTGATGGTATTAGCCCTGATAGGTTTACAGTCAATCCTGTGTTCCACAAGGTAGCATGAACGGCCCTCCCTTTTTCATTATTTATATGAAGGACCTAAGTTCTCAAGTCAGTAGTAAAATATAAGATTATCTGCAGAAGATAAAGGCATCTACCGGGAAATGAGTGAAGCAGCAGACGTATAAGCTCTATCATTAGACTTTGACAATGTTCATGGATGGTGCCGGGAGTGGGGGCTTGAGCTAAAGCTGCAAAAATGCACCTCAGTGCCCTTCTTGAGAAAGCCATCACACAAACACATTATCCAAACTGTGGTTGGAGTAAACAAAAAGCCTTCCGATGAAGTCAAATATCTTGAAATTACTGTAATTTCAGACTTATCCTGGTGAACACACAAAAAATATATGCACACAGCATTAACGTAACTTTGGTTTGTCTAGCATATAATAGGAACGTCCTTGGGTGAAAAGTTAAAAGATACATGCTACTTCGCTCTTGTTATGCCACACCTGGAATACTCCGCAATCATTTAAGAACCTGGACAGTAAGATTTAACCAAAGAAATAAAATACAAAGGAAAGCGGTGCACTTCGTTAAAAATTGCTAGAGAGGAAGATATGGTGCTTTCTCAGCTTTTAAGGACTAAGTTTTCCAGAGACTCGGAGGCTACATGCTATGCTTTGTTTGCTTTCAAAATTGAAAACTGGTGTATTTTAGATCTAAATAGAGAATATCATTCTGACTCCGTACACAATCTCTAGGTCTGACAGAACCAATATAATTAAAGAGATGCCTTGCCTAACAGACAGTTGCAATTATAAGTAATAATAATTATTACATATTGAGCTCCTCTCATTATACTTCCATAATAAATGCCACCATTTAACTTCCTAAAACCTAATCCCTTACACCTTTACACGGCTGGTGTCCAAACACCCCCCGCCTTGCACCCATGCAGTGGCTCACTGAGTGGTATGTAGATGTGGAAATAGAGGCTGTGAAGAATAAAACCTGGGTCTCACATCCAGTTGATCTCATAAGTGTAAAAAGAAGTATTGGAGAGTGGCTAAGGAAGTCTAGTCGGAGAGAAAGTCACAAATCATCAACCATTGACAAAGCAGATGACATTGGATTTGCCAAAACTTAATGGTTTGAGTAAATGGTGAGATGTATACTACTGTCTTCTTACTGTGACTACGACTAATTTTTTTGTTCCATAAATATTTTGTCTATTTTTTTTTTTTTTTTAATTTTTGCTTTCTTTCTCGTTAATCATTGACCAAATCTGTCAATTGCTGGTGGCCAATTCCTCTACTGAACAATATCGATTTTTCATTGGTATATGCTGACTGTCAATGACCAAGGAACTCTTTGTTGTTACTTGAGATGGTTTTGTCTTATATCTCGTGAATACTCTACGGTAAGGGCATTTTTTTCATCATTCTCGAGTTTTTGTGATTATTGGTATTGGTGGATTTATAAACTCTCTGTAATCTCAAGATGAATGAATTAATAGATGTCAAAAGAACGAATGGATGAGCTTCCAGCATTATATGCAGTTGTCTTGTTAACACATGCTTCAAATCTAATGGACCAGTGAGAATATCCTAATTATCCACATAAGGAGTTTATGGTAATAGGCAAACATGTAAGTGTTGTTCCTTGAGGAGAGCATTCTTCCAATCTATGTATAAGAATGTGGCATTGCAATAGTAGATTTTGTCGGCTGTTTTTATCCAGATTTTAAGGGTACTGAGTAAAGGATTCATCTTTAATTTTCCAGTTTCTTGGGTTTCTGAACTCAATATAAACTTCTAGTGAGCAAATCCTGATTTGCTATGTAAGGAGTCCATGATAAAAGGCAGACCTAATGTGAGTGCAGCTGCACACATTATGTCTGCATTTTATCATGGACTCCTTGCAACTATTAAAGTATTCAACAGCATGTAACAATCCAATAATATGAAGTTATCTTACAGGCTCCTGCCATCCAGAAATTGCTTGCACTGTGTGAAGGAGCTGTCCTTGGATGTGCCGGTGCCTTGTGTTTGTGAAGCTAAGGTGAAACTCTAACAAGAGCACATCCTGGTTTTCCAAGTAAGGAGTCCATATTTATCATAACTGTATCATTACATTAACTGCATGTAATGCTGGAAGCTCATCCATTCGCCCTTTTGACATCTATTAATTCATTTATTTTAAGGATTTCATAGATTTTCCTTTTGATATATTTTTTCTAATCTCTATAAAGAGTGTCAAATTTAGTAATATAAATTTTGCTTGATGGCAGTTTCTATCCAGGTATAAGTGAAGGATTCATATGACACGTCCTTTATTTTTCCAGTTGACTGGGCTTGTGTGGTCAATGAAAACCTCTAGTGAGCGATTCCTGATTTGCCTTTTAAGTAGTCCAAGTCATTAAGCAGACATGTGAGCATTGTGGTGTGCATTCTTCTGATCCGTGTAAAAAAGAGTTACTTCCCAGATAGCATGCTAAACTTGCTTCACACTTGCCACAAGTTTGTCATGGCAAAGTTGCAAGTTTGCAAAAAGTTTGTCATTACAAGCCTGACTCAAACATCCTAGTTACGTGGCTACAAACTTGCTGCAGACTTGTCGCGTCACACCTGATGCAAACTTGTCATGTCATGCCTGCCACATTCTAGTCATATCACACATGACTCATACTTTCCATATTACACCTGCTGCAAACATGTCTCACCATGTGCAGAAAAAGCTAGTTTCACACCTACCATTTCTCAATGTCTCTAGCCCTAACTCTTGAATTTTCTCTTAACAAGGCTGGCTTATCATCACACTCTGACTCCCCAGGCAAGATGACTATCTTCGTTCTCCCCTTACGTCTTCCATTTGATTCCTCATCCGAATCTAAATTTTATGTTTCCTCTGCTCTCCGTAATTTTAAACGTACTTCAGAAAATGTTTCTGTAAGAGTTTTAACATTATAAGGAGCTATTATTATCAAGACGTGGGAAGAATTCAGCATGTTGCTCAGCTAAGTTTTGCAAGGATAATCGTTTCTCATTTGTTTTTTTTCCACGCAGATGCTCTGCCATCTTCGGTCCAAAAAGGAAATAAGTTTCCACAGTGCTATTTTCAAACTCACCGTAGAACTATTCCTCATGTGGTGAATAAGTTTATTTGGGTACAACAAGTATTTACATTCGATAATTACAACATCATAAAACAGAAACAAGAAATTATAAGTAGTTTACTCCGAGAGAGGGCTTCAGGTCTTATCGTAATTTTGATTACACTCCACGTTGACATGACAATGACCAAAACATATAGATATGGATATGTATTAACTGCCTAACATATCATGCCCATTGCTCTCTTTAAAACTAAATGAGTCATCATTTCCCTCTTATATGGCTACCTGCTACAATAAATTCCTTTCAAGATGTGAGGCCACCATGAGATGATGATACTGGACTGCAGGATTATTTTTTATATAATGGTTTCTAACATAATGAACAAGAATTTCTCTGCCTACTGACATGGTTTACATAAGTACCGCTGTGAGAGAATGAAATCATATCTATGATGCCACTTGTCACCAAAATTAGCAAAATAGTCTTGCACAAAACCATGATGAGTGGATGAATGATGGGATAACAAGTACAAAAGCTGTTAGGGCAACCTGTCATTATCTTCTTTGAGATTATCTCCAGAGAGTAATTATTTTCTGTAATGACTTATAAATAAAAGGAGAATTAAATTGATATTTCCTATCCTGCATGATCTACATAGATGAGAAACTCCACTCCATTCCCTCCTCCCCTGTTTAACCGTCACTCGCCTAGTCTCCTCTCTTCACAATAGTTCACTCTTCTTGTTGAGAAAGGTCGCTGTGACCATCGAAATATCTGACAGATACGAGCGATTATACCTACTTTTGTTTTGTGTCACATATCTTTTTTTTTCTCACAATAGTTAACATTGTTTATTGTGTATGATTGTGGCTCTCCTCATCAGGACTTGTATATATATCCATATATAATGTGCTGTTAGCTGCAGGTGTGATATGGCAAGTGCAGCAGGTATGACATGACAAGTCTGCTGCAGGTGTGATATGAGAAGTCTACAGCAAGTATGTGTTCACATAACTAGCAAGCTTGATACAAGCTTGCAGATAGTTTTCAAACTAGAATTAGTTTGCCACAGCAAGCTTGATGCAAACTTGCCACATCAACTTTGTTGTGACAAGCTTATGACAACCCTATGACAAGTTTGCCGTAAGTTTGCATGCTATCTGGGTTAGTAATAATTTCAATCGTTTTTGTGCAGCCCTTTGTCATCCAAATATTAAATCCACTGAGTAAAGAAGCTGCCCTTTATTTTTCTAGTTTTATAGAATTCTTAGTTCCATGGAATCGCATAAAGAGGAATATATTATAGAGACCTATTGTGAATAAATGGGAAAATGCTGTTGTACTAAACCCACATTTCTCTTTCATATCAGAAATTGATGATGATAGTGAGAATGTTCTCTGTCTTGATTTCATATTCCTCAAAAAATTGAGATAAAGGCTTTCTGGTGTGCATTCATTTAATCAGTGTGAAACAGTTGAATCAAGAGTTTGTTTGAATCTTGCAAGCAAGCTGTTGTCATCACAAAAATTCACTCAATCAAGTTAAGAATAATGTCATTTTATTTAACTGCTACTGTTTATGCATGCAACGTCATCCCGTTGATTCAGAATAAATATTCTTAAACAATAGAAATAGCTAACAGGGGAGTGTATCAAGATGGTATGATTATATAAAAAATTCGTGATGGCAGAGAGGCTTTAATGACTCTTGAAAAAATTACTCCTGAATGACAGAGTTAATGTGGACATTTTTTGGTGGAGGCTGATTTTTTCAGCTGCATTACTGATTATTTAGATAAATTGTTTTCATGATCGTAGATTAAATGTCAGAATCAATATTCGGCCACCAAGCATAACCAAGCTCATTGGAATTCGTTGGAATAATCCCTCGGTGAAAAATCAAATTATCCAAGTTATTGTCCATTCGGCACCACAATGGATGTCCCTACAATGTCCATTGTCCAACATAGATTGCGTTAACTCGAAATGACGTTTCCATACTACCATCTTCAGGATACAGTATTTTCAATTGCTCACCACGTCTTGTATCGAACTTAACTATGTTAAGGAACCTAATTAGATGAGACATAAGTGTGACCAGGTGTTTCCTCAGATAATTACATTTAAAATTGACCCAATGGACATGGTTCGTCAGCACTCAACATGCCTATTACTCATGAACATAAAATTGCCGTAATATGAACATGCGCAAAAAAGCAAAGCTTTTTATGTGTTTTGCTGGAAGACTACGTTGTATTGAAACTGTGATAAAAAATTGAAGACATGATATGACCTGATCTAAAAAAATCTTTAAAAAAATTAAGCTCAAAACTATGACGCAGTGTTTTTATTATTATTATAAGGGGTGCGGTTAGCGATCCGATTATTCTCCCTTCGTCACCTCATTTATTTATCATCAATCATTCATTCATTCATTCATTTTACCATCATATCTCATCGAGATAGATGTTCATCCATATTGTTTTTTTTTCTCTCTCATATTTGCAATAGAACAAAAACATTCTATTGCCCGCACCCTTATTCATTTTCCCATGGTCCTCGGCTCCTGAAAAGGGGGGAACACGAGCCCAAGCGTTAGGAGGACCGGCAAGAAGGGGCTGGTTACCGCAACCTCCCGGTCCCTAGTGTAGCGAGGCACCTGGTCATACCTCACCATAAAATAGTCTGATGGTATTGTAGAGCATATATAATGATTAAATTTAATCATAATTAAAGAATAAGCTTGTTAATGGATAGTATGCACATCTTCTTGAAGGTTAGATAAATATTCTCGTGCACTTTGGAGCACTGGTCACGCAAACAGATCAGTGGTTTTTGTTTTAGGCTCAAGCGATCGCCCAAACTGACTACTATTGACGTGTCCTGTCAATTATGTCGCGCTCCTTTCAGTGTTCCCATATCATATTCATATACAGTGAAACCTCTGTTCACGGACACCTCTGACTTAGGGACAGTATTCAGTTCCCCGGCAGAAGGATATGCATTTGTATAAGGATCGAACCTCTTGCATAAGGACACTCCCACTTACGGACACGGACACCTTGATGGGCAAAATTTTTCTCTTATGCGGACACCATCGCCATGGGTTTTCTGACCCATATCTCAAAAATGGAAAGTTTTTCCTCGAAAAATAGCGTTTATGAATAGCTGGGGGAAAGAGAACAGGGAAAATGGTCAAACCTGTGAAGATACAAGAATGCGCATATGGGGGAATGAACGAAAGGGTGCCCTGGAACGCATTCTTGGATATGCTAATCCCAAACGGAAGAGTACCTACTCCGCCCAGACGCGCGTAGGACCCTCGAGCAAGCGGTTGCCTATGATTCGTACGCAGCAGTCTACAGATAACACAACTCGCAGAGGGGTAATAAACAAAAGGGTGTCTTGGAATGAATTCTTGGAAATGCTAATCCCAAACGAAGGAGCACCTCACGGAGGCCTTGGCCCCGAGGGTTGCGGGACACGGCCACGAAGAAAGCCTCGGTAAGACGCGCGTAGGGTGACCGCTGCCCTCGAGCAATCGGCTGCCTATGATTCATACGCAGCCAATTACCAGCCGTCTTCTACTGTTGGATGTAGAACTCTTAAGGGCTTTCGACAGATCATGCACTTTCAGTATCTTTCGAACCTCTCCAACTGTGCCACCTTGTCGTCACTTGTGCGTTTTGACAGTTCTGTTACTGTACTGTTTACGGTGCTAGGGGCCATCTCGATTTTATTACGCGATGCCGAAGGGTAAAAGTCTTTCCTTACGAGAGAAAGTGTAGGTGTTGGAACTTGCGGATAAAGAAAAGAGTGGTGTCCGTAAATTAGCGGTTCATTTTGGTGTGAGTAAGACTCAAATCGCTGATATTCTGAAGCAGAAGGAGACCATCATGAAGTTGTGGACGGAAAATCATAATGCAAACGTTAAAAAAGTGATTCCTTCGAGAAACAAATTGGACGCTGTTCTTTTCGAGTGGTTCACGAAAGTGAGGGCAAATAATTTTCCAGTCTCCGGACCACTTTTACAGGAAAAAGCGCTTGAAGTTGCAGTGGCACTGGGTATAGAGAACTTTAAGGCCTCAAATGGGTGGCTGAAAAAATTCCGTTTAAGACATAATATCGTGTTTAAAGCTGTGTGCGGGGAGGCTGCAGAGGTGTGCAAAGAAGGTGCTACGGAGTGGATTGAAAGGTTACATGTGCTGCTAGAAAACTTCGAACCCAGGGACATCTACAATGCAGATGAAACAGGATTGTTTTTTGAGCCTTGCCTAACAAAACCCTGGCCCTAAAATCAGAAAAATGCTCTGGAGGGAAGGCGTCTAAGGAGAGGCTGACGGTCGTACTTGGCGCAAACATGGAAGGTGATTTTCTGAGACCGCTGGTGATAGGAAAAGCTGAAAATCCAAGGTGCTTCAAAGGAGTGAGTAAAGATAAACTACCCATTACGTAGAAAATAAAAAAGAAGAATTGGATGACTACAGAGATAATGACAGAGTGGTTGCAAAAACTCGATAAAAAAATTGGACAGGAAAAAAGAAAGATTTTGCTGTTTCTTGACAATGCTCTTTGCCATCCCGATTTAAAGTTAAAAAATATCAAATTAATTTTTTTCCCTCCAAACACTACAAGTGTATTACAACCAATGGACCAAGGCATCATTAAAAATTTCAAAGTCCTCTATAGACAGGTCATTTTAAAAAGCATGATGTCTGAAGTTGACCACGGGCATTCCCACACTCGTGTGGGGAAGTCGATAACTGTTCTTGATGCAATATTTTGGATTGATCGAGCGATCAAAAACATAAAAAGTTCAACCGTGTGTAATTGTTTTGTTAAATCGGGGTTCTGTAAAATTGAATTATCACCAGAGGTGGAAGATGTTACAGATGGCTTGCAGTTGGACATTTTGTTAAATGATACTAGCGAAAGTACTGAATATGTGAGCATTGATTCTAATTTGTTAACCGTGGACCGCGAGGTTGACATGGATGAAATTATTAAAAGTACTCTTGATGAAGGAGATGGCGAAATCAGTGAAAGTGATGACAGTGAGCCTGAGTCTATAGTGGAAGAGATGCTTGCGGTATCGTATGCCGGTGCGTTACATCAAATTGAACTGTTAAAAAAATTTTGCATTTCAAAAGGCAACAGCGAGGCATTAAGTAGCCTTATTGATGTACAGTTAAATTTTGAAAAAGAATTTGTTACAAAAAGAAATAAACAAACCAAAATCAATGATTTCTTTACGCCTAAGTGAGCTTCGTGTTTGTATGTATACATATAAAAATGTGTAAATGCTTCGAGAATTTTAAATATATATGAGTAAATGCATTACGTTATTTTATTATTTCCAAATTATTTTTAATTATTCAGAAGTGATATTTGAAATAAAAGGATTTCTTTCAGCTGCCTTAAATTCCTACAGTATAATGTTTTCGTGGTAAAATAAAGCGTAAAAATTATTTTGTATATTTTTTCAACTTTATTTGAAAATTAATCATATTGTCGCCGCAGTAGGTTCTTGGGTATCACAAAAAACCTTCCGTTTTGAAGGAGTTTCAAACGCACCGCGCGAAAAAAAAAGTCAGGTTAAAGACTTATTTCGATATTTTCTTTTAATTTCTTACAATTTCTGTCATATAAAACTATATTATTGCACCATTAATAATGCAATATTTAATTGATGTGTCCTACAGCTTGTGAAATTTAAACGTATATTTCGAATGTGGTCTCTATTAATACTAGGGAACTATCTCGCTCGGTCTACCTTAAGGCATCAGTTTCCATGGAAAACTTTAATACTGCACATTTGGAGGACGTTTCCTAAAATATCAAATGAATTTGAGTAATGAAAGAGTTTCAAAATCAAAGGAGCAATGAACGAAAGAGAAGATCGTAGAAAAACATAAAAAACTGCTAGCCAGCATGAATGTGCGCCTACGGATACATAAATGAGTGTAAATATTCTTCAAAATTAGACGGCTCTTTAAAAACTGCCAATAAGTATCACACTCAGATGCAACTGAAAGACTTGTCTACTAAATGAATAGTTGAACATCGTTCGACACAAATGTATAACCACTCAATTAAGACAGTGAATCTCCTTGATTATAACTTGTTTGAGCATGTTTGAATCTGTTGATTGTAAATTGGAGAGGGGGAAGTGATGACATTTTCAGTATGACGTTTTCCAGAAAAAGATACACCCTCTAATACAAACCACACTCCTCATTGAGGATAGCCTTGATAATTCCCAGCCTCTACAAAACGTCTTTTCAAGGATAGAGGACATGGTGAGAGTCACCGTAAGGATTTCTAAAAGCATTTCTGGCGCCTTTATCCCATCGGATGAGTTGAAAGATAAAAATGGGTTGGACTAATAATATCCAATCAAAGGATTTCTTATATTGTTGTATTCCAACAATTCAATATACCACAACTCATTTTCGATATTCCAGAGGTTTAAATAGTCGGCATTTCGACCATGAAATGTTTCTTTGCTAGCACGATTAACGCAGAGAATAGCTGCGGTTTTGAAAACGCCGCATTAGGATTTGACGTCAGCATTTGAACTCTACACCGCTTCGGAGGAACGATGCGCCTGGCATGTAGGCACCCTCTGGCTGCGAGGGGGACTGGACACATTGCAAACTTCGCAGGATATGAGTCGTTGCACAATTCAGACAGACTGGTACCAAGCATGATGTGGTCACAGGATTCAAATACGTCACCAAGAAAGTGAACGTCCTCGTCTAATCTAACAATCGCCTCCTTGGGCAAGACTACGGAGGAATATGAGAGATGAAATATATTAGCGGTCTCTTTTACATCAGTCAAATATCCAGAGCGCTGAAACGGCGTCTTCAGAAACATCAAAGAGCCATAAAAACACTATTGTCGCCAATCTCTGATAGCAGAACACAAGCCCTAGAGTTTCTTACAGCCATGTTGTTCACGATAAAGAAGATTATTCACTATGAGATCCTGGAGACAATGGTAAAATCCCATTTACCCTCTCCTCCGGAGCGCCAGAGAGTTGAAGGCATTTCACACACCTTTCACCGGGGGTGCCCATTCATTCTATGATTCTAGTTGGTTCAGAATACCACGTTGACTCTCAGCCAGCAATTTTATCTTTAAAAACATAATTTTTTTCTTTACGTTTGCAGCACGGACTTAGGTTTGCAGAAAATAAGCTCCCCATTCCACAGGATTAGTAATTCAAAACTAAGATTCATTCGTTATTCCATTCTTCTAACATACATGTATGTAGTAAGTGGAGTGTTCGTGTGTGCTGGATTGATTGTCTGTTTGTTATAATTTTATACTTAGGTTGAAAGGACTTCATGACGGGCTAGGACTTAAAAATGCCGCACAAACGCTGGTTGTGACCTAATGCATAAACCCTAATGCACCCTAAAAATAATTATAACTGCGATTGAAATTTTATGGAGTGGTTTTTAAACCATCTGAATCTACATAATACCCTGCGAGCCGCCGCATGGGCATCTGGCATGGAGTGTTAAGTCACCAGCCGTGTAAAGATGTAAGCTTATAGGAGGTGAAATGGTGACATGTATTATAGGAGTGTATTTAGTGGAGCTCAGTTTTTATCGTGATCGCTTTATTGTGCGCGAAAAGAAAGAGTTTTTGTACCTATCTGTTCGGCTACGTATCTCTCTTATTTTATCGCATCTGCTAGACTTAAAGATATAGTGAGGAGTCATGATAATATTCTGTGTGTCGCTCTGAAAAACATCAGCTCTAAATTTCTAAAGCAATCTAAGCCTGGCGTGTTGCCTCTGAATCTCTCGGGGCTCCCACCTTCATCCCTCTAAAATTTGTGCGACACTATATGTACGCTCGTAGCCGTTTTTAACGAAGCGCGCTGCTTTCCTTTGTATTTTATTAATTTTTTTGGTTAAATAATTATGACCAGGGTCCCAAATTCTCGCAGCGTATTCAAGGTGTGGCCTAACCAGAGCGAAGTAGCATCTCTCCTTTACTTTTTCATCCGAAGACCCTCCTATTATACGCTTAACAAAACCTAGTTTCTTTAATGCTATGCCATATATGTTTTGTATGCGTGTTCCCCACGATATATCTGAAGTTAAGGTGATTCTAAGATATGTTACTGTATCTGAAGATTTTGTTTACTCCACCCACAGTATAGGTATGGCATTTTTGTGATGACTCTCGCAGGAAGTGAACTGTGGTGCATTTGCTGATATGGAATTCTAACCCCCCACTCCTGGCACCACGAATGAACGTTGTTAAGGTCCGATGACAGGACTTCAAAGTCCGCGTCTTTGCTTATTTCACGGTAGATAATTGTATTGTTTGCAAATAATCTTCATTTACTGCTTACTCGAGACCTTAGGTATTTAATATAAATTATGAATAAAAGAGGGCCGATCACGCTTCCTAGAGGAACACCGGATGTGACATCGACAATATCAGATCTAAAACCATCAATAGCTACTTTATATTTTCGATCACTGAGAAATTCACTTATCCAGTTCACTAGTTTTCTATAAACTCCGCGTGATTGCAGATTATATATGAATTTTTTGTGAGGAACCTTGTCTAATGCCTTCTTGAAATCGATGAATATCGCGTCGACTTGCTTTTTCGATTCACCTGATTTTAGTATATGAAGGAAGAGCGAAAGCTTGTTTCGCAGGACCTACTCTTACGGAAGCGGTGCTGACTGTTATGCTAGAAGTTACGATTATCCTGGAATGTCATAATGTTGCTAACGACAATGTGTTCGAGGATCTTGCATAAAAGTGATGTTAACGACATAGGCCGGTAATTTCCTGGGTCACTTATATTTCCTTTTTTAATTATCGGAGTGACGTTGGCTATTTTCCAGTCTTGAAGCACCCTGCCTTGGGATAATGATTTGCTAAATATAATTTCTAAGAATGGTGCAATCTGTGGCGCTAACTCCATGAGCACGCGTGCAGATATTCCTTATGGACCTGGGGACTTGTTACTTTTAATCGACCGCAGTTGTTTAATTATTCCATCACGCTGAATTATTATCCGCCATCAGCTCTTTAAAGTCAGGAATGTCTAAACTGTGTATTGTATCATCCTTAGTGAATACATCTTCGAAGTATTGGTTTAATAAGTTTGCTTTATCGATGCATATAGTGTCTCACAAATTTTAGAGGAAGTTTTAGTTTTAAGGTGGGAGCCCGTAGAGATTCGGAGGCTACACGCTAGGCTTAGGTTGCTTGAGAAATGCAGAGCTGATGTTTTTCAGAGCGACACAGAGAATATTATCATAGCTCCTCACTACATCTCTCGGTCTAGCAGATGCGATAAAATAAGAGAGATACACTGCCGGACAGATAGATACAAAAACTCGTTCTTTCCGCGCACAATAAGCGACCACAATAAATATTGAGATCCACTAAATACACTCCTATAATACATGTCACCATTTCATCTCCAAAAACATACACCTTTACACGGCTGGTGACCTAACACCCCCTGCCACACGCCCATGCGGCGGCTCGCAGGGTATTATGTAGATGCTGTTAGTGACCATTTTGCCGTTCGTATTCAATAAAGGCTCCACTGTCGAAGATTCGCCCTGGAGCTCTCTTGCGTAAGACCAGAATAACTTGCGGTTTTCATCTGGTAAAAACAGCCATCGTTTAAAACCATCGCACAAAGAAAGGCATTTCCTGCAGGGTGCAAATATTCCTTCTTTAACTATATATTTTTTTTAAATTAGCTACCGGCGCAAGATGTATCGATATCATCATCGTATTACTTAAAAATGTGGCATTAAAGACATTTTATTTGATTTTTTTATCCGCAACGTTTTTGCGTGGCAATAGCGATTTATACTCCACAGTCATCCATGATTATATAATTTCATCAACAGCATTTTTCTCGGTGTCTTGAGCATTAGCGTGAAATTAATCATCACGTTCGCAGCATTTCAGTCAATCACATTTTAATAATTCGCAGTCGCGGAAACTTTCAATTTAGCGGACAGTGGCGTCGTGCGTCGGCAATCAAATAAAAGCCAACTATCAAACCAACTATCATTCCACCAGATACACTCTGAGCGTCATTTTTAGGAGCATGGAGTGGTTCAAGAAGTTTGACAATCAGCACTTACTATAGAGAGCATCTGTGATGCATTATGCATCTGCATGGAGACTGAAGAGAGCAATGCATTATCCGATAAAAATTCTGCGCAGGCGGATGGTTTTGGCCGCGCATACATCTCTGGTGTCCACTTTGAGTGTGTGCAGACGGGAAAAATCAATTTGGTTCAATGGTATTTGAACCAGATGGGCTCCAGGATAGTTTGTTATGGTCTAATTCAATGCCAGAGAAACAAAAGGTGAAGCGATCATTAACTATTTGAAGGATGTATGTATTCGCTTGAAAAATCAGCGAATGCAGAAATTAATTCTGGTGGCTTTGACGCTAAGTCACCGGCTGGAAATTTCAAATTGATAGGGATTTATTTGATGATGAAGTATTTGATAAAATGACTTCGCGAGAAATATAGTATGCTGCATTGGACACTCATTCAAAAGCGTCTGAAATTAACTCCTACCAGGAACTTTGACTCACTCTGGTATTAGTAATGCTCCCAGTGAGCATGATCAATGGGGTTTCTCAGGTTTTAACTTACCGATGAAATGAGTTGGTCGTTTTTCATGTGAAGAGATAGACTTAAGCAGATTTCCACTCTAATATATCGCTAATATACCCACGTAATATATTATTAAATATTCTCAATTGGGATTTCTAAAATGAATACACTTTCACTGTTTACAATCATTTTAATATAATTAAAATATGTAAAAAAGATACGCATCGATTAATTTCTGTGACATAAACATCTATTGAGTTCAAAGTATACATATCCGATTCAAGGCACAATATATCATATGCACACTTAGTATTGCTTATTTCTACTTCCCACAATAGCAATATCTCATTCAAACTGGCAAGTAATATATAATCACTCATCATTCACTTTTTTAAGGCACTTAAGAACGCCAATGTTTTGCAGATTCTCGCTCACAACAGACATATCTTATTTACACACCGATTATTTTGACAACAATAATTCACAGGTAAAATATATCCTTCAAAATCGATAAAAAACATGTATATATCGCGGCGTGAAACAACGCAATACGAATATTGTATAAACGCAAGTAATGCTAGGCTCACCTCACCTCACCATATCGCCAAGAATAACCCAACTTACATCACCAAATGAGAGATATTCGATACCGGACAAATAGAAGTTTGTCTTCCCAGGGGGTACTCCAAACAATTCTTGGGCGTCAAACAATTCTTGGGCCTCACCCTCAGGAATGTCCCACATTGGTTTAATTTGACATTGGTACTAGGATGAGAATATACATTTACAAATATTTACAGCATCACATGAAAGCTTAAAGCTATAGCCTTTTCCATGGTATCTATGCTATAATATACAATATTTGTCACACAAATGATGATCCAACCAACCAACCAACAGCACAAAGACAAATGGAAACTTGCGTTCGTTGTTCGATTCGGAAAAAAATTAAGCCAAAAATAAAAAAAAATCACACCAATAATGGTAGTGCTGTCATTTGCTTCCGTCTTTAAAACCATACTGGATTTATCCGTTGACTAAAACCATGTAATTTATTCCAATGGAGAGTTTCCTTTACAATAAAGAGACCTAAGAGAAGGAAGTAATGAATTCTAATGCATCATACTTTTTCTACAGCTGTTGCTCTAATCTAAAATACACGTAACGTACAAGGGAAACACATGCGGTCGGTGGCTTCAAATTACGATACAATAATGGAATTGAACCTAAACTAGAGCAAGATATGTAACTTCTCGGTCCCGAGGGAGTTGAAATGCTGACATGCCTGACAAGCGGCATTAAAAATAACATTTAACTCACGAGTGCCATTTTTGATGGCATTTTGCCTAACTTAAAGAGAAATATAATAAAGTACTTATACAGTCGCAAACCGATGATGAAACGTCATGACCGTAAACTAAAAAACATTGTGCGGGTCGGCCCCGGAGTAAAACTAAATAAAAACGTTCCGTAATCATATTATTATCACTCAGCAGCTACGTGGGGCTATTTGCCGTAAATCAGACGCGGCAAGGAGACCCCAACATACAGAAACACATCATTTTCTCATTCCGGTAATAACTGTGGGTCCTTACATTAGTGACCTTGTACATTAAAATTGTATCTAGGCAACAATCGCCTTAATTACGAAATAGACACCTTCTAGATTCGCCTATATTCGCACTCCTAAGGAACGGAGCTGCATACTTATATTACTAACTTACAAGTAATAATTATCCACGGGTAAGGAGCTAGGGAATTATAAGTCACCAGAGTGAAGAAGTGCCGCCCAAAATAATGGTAATCTAAGACTGCACGTAGCTTAGAGTAACCGCGCAGTGCCAGACACAAACATAGCTATGTTCCAATTCAGTTATACTTAGGAAGGGAGAGATGGAGCTACCGCTTAGTTTAGCAAATCTGAAATCCAGGGAGGAAATTCGCCCTCCTGATTTATTTCATTTGCCCCTGAAACTTTTCATGCACCTCCACCACGAAAACTTTCCATTCCGTCAAACGACGCTAAATAACGGAGGAAAATTACTCCGGTTAAGGTTTAGGCGAATTAGCAGCCCAACCAGCATTCTCAATCCATCCTCCGTCGCTTAAGTTTTACACCTGGCTTTGAAGCTGAGCACGAAAATTAAGATGAAGGAGGACAGTGGTCTTCGCACTTATGGAAGGAGAATGATTCTTTGCTGAATTATCTTTCTACGCAGCAGAATACTGACCGCTTCAGTGTCCGGCCCGATAACCGAGTCAGCGGCGACAAACGGAGTGTTTAGAAGCGAGCCAGCACTCGTGAAAACGTGGTTTGAAGAGACCAGGGCGGCGAGGAAGACATGGATCAATCAGTCTATGTCGAAGACATAAGCGGCAACGGAATCACAGCTGCATATACATCGGCTTGTCGACCCTGTACACATATCGTCCAACACAAGCCTCAGCAGCAATATCGACGAACAACTAGCACAGTGTGGCCAAAGTATCTTCATCAGTGGAAAAACATTCTTCCACTTGGTCCGCCGTCGCCTTACTGCTGCTCGTGGTCACCCAGGGCGCTCGGCTGTGGTGACTGGTCCCGAGGGGGCGGCGGCAGGGAGCAATGGCCCCCCACGACGCCGCCGGCTAACCGTCAGTTGAGGAACGGAGGCAGCGTGACGAACGCCTGTTGTTCCATCTTGTGCTGGTCTTTCCTGGCCTGCTGTTGGAGGGCCGCAGCGGACGAGGGTCCTCCGAAGCCCTCTTGGACCGCCCTCTTGGTCTCGTGCTGGTGGTGCAGCACCATTTCTTCCATCTCGGCCACGTCCTGTTGGTCTTGCTGGTGCGTGGGTGGCGGAGGCGACCCACCCATCAAGTGGACGTATTCCTGCATGCTCTTGGAGGCGGCGAGGGAGCCGTTGGAGCCCACCACGACACCGCCCCCGCCCTGGGGGCCTCCGAACTCCCTCATCAAGGGGCTGCCGGGAGAGGCGTAGTCCGGAGGCTGCTGTTGAGGTCCACCGCCCCCGCGCAGCGTGAAGAGGCCGCCGTCCGATGGGTGTCCTCCGCCCCCCCCTGGGGGCAAGATGGCGGAGTAGAGTGGCGTGCCGGGCGGTGAGGAGGACGAGGAGGGCAGCGGGCCGGATGGCGTGGCGGAGGGCGAGTAGCAGGCGCCGCCGAACGAGGGCGTGGCGGAGTAGGGCGATGCGGAGAGCAGGTGGTTGAGGTGATGTGCGGAGGAGTGGTGGGCCGTGGAGGCGGGGTGGTGATGAGGCGAGGCGTCGTAGGGCCCCGGGGGCGAGGCGGAGGGCGGGGCGGCGGGCTGGGGGCCCGAGGGCGGAGCCGCCGAGTAGGTCCACGCGTCGCCGCCAGGAGCGCCGAAGGGCGAGCCCAAAGTGTTGAGGGCGGAGAAGGAAGCAGGGCCGAGGGCGGGACCACCAGCTCCTGCGAGATTGTACACAAAAAGATGCATTATTCGTAATACGCAGCCTACGAATTTAGCATTTATCCGCATAATTTCGTTTTGTGCACAAACAGTGATGTAGTGCCCGATCATGGAAAATCGTGCAAGAACATGGAAACTTGACACTAATTGAATCTTTTAGCGTGTAGTGTGTCGAAATCTCATTTGTGCCGTAGTCTGCGCGAAGTAAATTGAAACACTGTTCCTCGAGGTTCGTCTGCGTTTGCATGCGCGCTGGAAGACGGAACTGGGTATGGCGAGGATATGTGTGTAGCAGTAGAGGAAGGAATTCCTCAGTTTTCAAAGAAGATAATGATGATTACTCGAGGAAAATTAATGATAATTAGGTGCTCCATCTTTTAAGGTAGTCCGAGAGAGATAGTTCCCCAGACGTAATAGAGACCACATTCGAATTGTACGTTTTAATTTCACCAGCTGTAGGATACATCAATTAAATATTGCATTATTAATGGTGCAATAATATATTTTTATATGACAGAAATTGTAGGTAATTAAATGAAAATATCTAAACAAGTCTTTAACTTGACTCATTTTTTTCGCGCGGTGGGTTTGAAACTCCTTCCAAACGGAAGGCTTTTTGTGATACCCAAGAGCCTACTGCGGTGACTATAAGATTAATTTTCAAATATAGTTGAGGAAAGAAACAAACTGCACGCTGTTAGTTCTTTTACGACATTTAAGAGTTATAAATATCTCATTTTGTAAAAATGTCTCTCTGGAGTGCATTCATGTACCATTTCCCATGTAAAAGGGCTGGTATTTTTTGGCAAATATCTCCGAAACTTATGAGGTAAGGGGTTGAATTTTTAATGTCATTTGAAGGGTGAGATATTTTCCTTTAAAATGAGACCAAATTCATTGATTTTAAGGTAAAATGATATTTCGCTAAAACTACATTAAGCGACTTGGACGTTCGAGTGACTTTTGTCTAATTACAGGTTTAAGTGAAAATTTGATTGCGTTCCAATTAGCGATACCTGTGGAAAAAAATTGCACCATGCTGATTTTTGGCCAGTCAAAGCTATATTAGCATGCAATCTCATGGCATATACTATGTAGTAAGGCGATGGCATGAGAAGAAAATGCGAAAATTACTCCTAAATGTGGCATTATATATTACTAATTACTATTAACTGTTGCTAAGATATTTCACTGGGTCACACCGAGTCCAATATTCGAAAACAACAAATTTTAATGCTGTTCCGTACATATTTGAATATCTAGCCGAAAACTCTATCCATAGCGTGTTAAGGGAAATATTTAAAATTTAATTCTTGTGGCATTTCCATATCCTCCTGTATGGTAAGTTTCCACGTAGAAACTAATGCACTTAAATGAAATGATGTAGTCCTTGGAATTTTGTTACTTCCTTTTAAAAATTCTTAAAATTAATAGAGTGAGCTTTAAATGACTCACAATTGTCGCTTTGGCTACCTTGATCTTCGGGGAAAATACGGACGAACGCATATGGATGATATTAGGCGTTACAGAGATTTTGAAACCAATAGAGTACCTAACGGAATAACTTACAGGACACGAAGATTTATGGGATTATTCCAAGAGAATCGGAAAGCAATCAGACAATGAATGTAGTTGAAATAAAGGACGGGTCAACTATGGGAGTCAAAATCACCGAATGGTCAAAACAGGATAAAGAAACGGCTGAGTTGAAATGGATGACACTCCGGTGAACTAATAATCTAGAGTAATTAGGAATGAATCTAGGAGACACAAAAGCGGCGGAATACCTCCCGAAATTAACCAAGACAGGTGAAGTCGTGGATTGATATTGAAGAAATCGGAAGAAAGGAAAAAAGAATAAGATCCTAGCATGACGAGAGGAAGAGGAGAGGAGGAGTCGATACGAGGAGGCGACACTGTGCATCAAGAGAAACGTGGGATAATATTTGATTGCATCAAGGAACCAAAGATTGAAAGAAAGCAACAGAAGAGGAAACATTAATGTCTAGAAAGAAGTTGCGGAAGGTTTTGTAGGACTATGGAGTGAATGGGCAGTTATTGAATATTATGATGGAATCCAGTGGATTGGAAGAATGCAATCATCGTTCCATTGTAATAACGGAAGGGAGGAAAGACTGAATATAATAATTATCGGGCCATTAGTTTATTGAGCATTTCGGGTAAAGTGTTCAGCAAAATTTTAATCGAAAGAGTAAGGAATATTACTTCTGACAGAATATGGGGTGTGCAGATTGGGTTTATGTCTGGGAGAGGATGCAGTGACCAGCTTTTCGCGCTTCAGCAAGTGATAGAAAAATGTATGGGCGTCCGAAAGAAAGTCTATTGTGCGTTAGTTGATTTATAGCAGGCATATGACAGGGTAAATAGAAACAAGTTGTGGAAGGTTTTGAAGGACTATGGAGTGAATGGGCTGTAATTGAATGTTATGATGGCGATGTATGATAATAGTAAGGTAAGTGTGAAAGTAAACGGGGTTCCGAGTGATTGGTTTGTAATAAAACAGGGCGTAAAGCAAGGATGCGTAATGTCACCATGGCTGTTTAATGTATTTATGGATATATGTGTTAGAGACGTATGTATTGAAAAAGACGGTGTTTTGATTGGAAATGTAAACGTGCGAGTTCTATTATATGCGGATGATGCTGTTTTGATCTCAGAGAGCCAACAGGGATTACAGAAGCCCCTAGATAAGTTTTGTGAATCAACAGAGAGAATGGAATAGAAGGTAGATGCGTGCAAGACTAGAATAGTAGTTTTTTATAAGAAGAATGGGGGAATAACTATATGATGAGGGCAAATAGTGAAGTAATTGAACAAGAGGATGATTTTGTGTACTTAGGTAAGATGTTTGCGAAAGATGGACGGATAGATGAGGAAGCAAAGAGACGTGCGAATGCTGGAAGGAAAGTGGTAGGTAGCATGTGGAGCATATCAAGAAATGAGTGAGTGTCTGTCTATTGAAGCGAAAATAGCCGTGCACAAAAGTGTACTTCTCCTCACTTTGTTGTATGGTAGTGAATCATGGGTATGTCAGGATAGACATAAGAGTCGACTAAACGCCGTGGATATGAGTTATCTGTGCAGCGTTTGCGGAAAAAGTAGGATGGATAGGGTCAGGAATGAGTGGGTAATGAATGAATGTGGGTTAGACGCTCCAGTAATGAACATACAGTATATGAAAGGAATGTGCTTCGTTGGTTTGGCCATGTTGAGAGAATGGATGAGAGTCGAATAACGAAACATATATACGAGTGAAATGAATGGTGTGAGAGGTAGAGGTAGGCCGAAAAAGTTGTGGTTGAATGTTGTTGAGGAAATTCTTAGGAGGAATATTAGAAGTCTTAAAAACAGGAAGGCGTGTATGAAGCAGCTTATGGGGGTAAATGAGGCAAAAGAGGTTTGCAAGGATAGGTCAGTATGGAGGAAATTATTGAAGCAGATTTAGGTGTACAAATATGTATTTATGAGTCAAACTTTGTGAATCTGCCTACCCCGGATGGGAACGGCGTGATTGGTATGGTATGTATGTATTATTTTATATTATTCTACATACACATTTAACAAATATGTCGAAACATTAATTTAACAGAATAAGAATCTAAACATTGTATTTGAGAGAAATGGGGTTAATTTTCTCAGAATCCCTTAATTTATTGTTATTATATTAATTCGAATAAGGAGGGTACTCTGCACAACCCTTGTTTTAGGGTGATCAGAGGTTATATTACTATTCGATGGCGTTAAATCTAGGTATGAACGAGAGCAAGGCACAGCAGAAAGCGATAGATTTAAACCCCTCGTAAGATTTGTTAACTACAGCATTAAATTCTTTCCAAAAGTGTTCATTAATTTATTTTTCAGGCTATGAGAATAACTCTTCTGGTCCACTTGATAAATCAGGACAAAAGTTTGCTTACTAAACAAAAATAGCTGTAGCATTTAAAAAGGTGAACAGCATCCGCACTGTCGCCGGACCATGACTGATTAGACTCAGGACACATTGATGGAGCCACTTCGATTTATGTGAAAGATAAAATATATTGAAGCGTTCCTTATCCCTAGAATCGCTACTTACCGAAATAGGACTAAAACACTGAGAAGATCTAAAAATTAAGTAGCACATGATTATATTCACTCAGAGCATTCATGCATTCAAATGTATGAGTATAGTTTCGATATCCTGACACGTGTGAAACATCGTCGTGGTGGCCGGTAAGGAAGATCTGATCTAACACTTTAGAGGTAAAAGCCAACTTTCAACACTGCTTTGCTGAACAAGCATTCAAGAAATAAGGAGAAATGCTTCTCACCAATGATCGAGCCACACACTGATTCGAATCTGAGAAATAGCAACATTCTTACGTAACCTCATATTAATTCTATTTGACTATCACGTGTCCACATAAGCGATCGATAAGAAACTCTCACCCTCAGAAAATTGACCGCTTTAGTCTATCCACCTAATAGATGGAACTGTTGGCAAATTCATTCACCTTTTTGAGACAAAATTAAGTCCGCCAAGATTAATCTTATTCGGTTACTTTAAGTTCCCGTTAATCGAATGAAATACATAGGCTTAACTCTCGCGCTCCGAGTCTATGAATGTTCACTTCCCAGTCCATGGCATTAGTTTTGTCGCCCTTTTTGCTCGCTGATGGCAGTCTACAGCGGAACTATCGGCAACTTACAGGAAATGAGGTCGACCAAAAGCGAAAAATAGCCTCTTTTTATCAGATTATTCAAAAGTTACCATAGTGCCCGAGTATTTAACCACTTTCTCTACACTCCTTCTGCTTCATAAACAAGGGTAAACTTAATACATATTATTTATTTTGCCATTTGCCCACATCAAGAGAGTTCACACTTACCGGCTGTCATGTAGGACGTCTTCCTTGGTGGTTCCCTCTTCCGCCACTTGGCCCTCCTATTCTGGAACCACACCTGCACCCGAGACTCGCTCAGGTTCAGCTTGAGCGCCAACTCCTCCCTCGCGAAGACATCCGGGTATGGAGCACGCTCAAAGGCCCGCTCCAGCTCCTCAAGCTGGTAAGCAGTGAACGTCGTCCTGGCGACGGAGCAAGAGACAGTGACTTAAGATGACTCATTTTGGTAGTTAATACAAGAAAACGCGAGTATCATTGCTGGAAGCCCCAGAAACGGCAAACCATAACGGTGGCATCTTTTTAAAATGCCACTACGTCGGTGTGCAGTCAGTTAACGGTGCAAAATGAAATTGCAAGCCCAACTATACACCATCATAACTTTAAGCAGAAGCTGTATAAATGATTTAAGGTGCTCCCACTGCCGAGGAAATATCACAATATCTATAGTTTATCTTAATCGTTATGTCACAAGACATGGAAGTTCGAGACTATAATCGAAATCGCGATTTTTATGTTGTCAGGCCGGCATGTTACCGGCCTGACTGCCGCAGCCGAATTTCATCTGAAAATCTAGGAAATATCGGGACCAGATCTTTAAGAGCAGTTAGAAAAATAAAAATTTTACGATCCTAGCAAATATAGAGGGTGATAAAGAGAAATTGTATGCGCGCGTCAGTTTAAATACTTCCAATAATCAAAGTTAACTATTTAACCAGAGTACAACATCTATGGTTCTATGGTTATGGTTATTATATAGTATATGGTTTTTGGTTTAACATCATTGTTAACAACAACATATATGTTCAACATATATGGTTTATGGTTATATTATTCTATGGTTTATGTTGTACTATGTTATATTTTGCCGGATTAGTTGTTGATTGTTTACAATTCCTTGTTCCTAGACAATCATAATGAGCCTGAGCTGCAAATTTATAACCTACTAGCTGTGCCCGGCATGCGTTGCATTGCCTCTTTTTCTTTCTTAGCAGGCACACACATAAAAATTACACACTCAACAAATTCAATAGTTTTAGCCTTAAATTTGTAAACTGAACCGGTTGTGCAATAAATATTCTGAGTAAAACTTACAAAGTATGCTGATTCCTGAACATGAAAAAAGTACACACATTGGCATGTACAAAATTCCTCCAATTGCCTACTTTTATAGCTCATAATTTACTTCAAAACCTCATTGATTTCAGTACATATGATCATATTCTAAATTTGAAAAATACAATACTCCATCCTGAATTCCCCACTGATTTTAATACTTTTCATGGTTTGACCCACAAATCTTTTCCGGAATCAAAATTGGTCCCTAAACGACTTTTAGACTCAGTCCAATGAATTCCTCGTACCTACACAGAAATATATAACGTACAAACGATACCATGAGTTTCCATTCCATGCCTATGCTGGGGCTTCCAAGTAAATAAAATATTCTTTTGCTGAAGCAGTACAAACATTAAATAATTTCGAGCAAAAATGTACAATTTTAGGAAAAAGCGAGGGTTGTACGAAAATCGAATGCAAGAATTAAAAATAATCAAACAAAGAGACCACTGCACCAAAACATATATAAAGCAAAAATAAATTACGCACCTTTTAAAACAAATTATGTCTCACTAATATGATTCTGATGCACGTGATTGAGCAACTCATAAACAATCTGCTTCGCTTGCTTGATTGCCACGCCTCGCTTTTTTGCGAAGCTCGCGTGCCAACAGAAATATTTTGAAACGACTGGTGCTCCACCTAATGTAAAATGGATTTAATAATTCAGAAACCTTCAGGGCGAGCGCACTACAATTCAATGGTTTCTCAATTTCTATTGGTTAAAATAAGAACCTCTCTCATTGGTTAAAATAAAGATCGTATTTTTAAATTTAATAGTATTTTAAAAATTAGGTTAGGATTATTAGCTTACCCGTCGGGCGTTGTTGCACGAAAATTATTCGAAAGATTAAGAGGGCCTTTAAAAATTTTTTATACATTCAACCTTCGAAACAATCGCAAGAGTGTACTCAACAACTTCTTAAAGTTTCTTGGCGATTCGTTAATTAAGATTTTATTTTTGTTTATTTATTTGGTTTTCAAGGAAAATGCTTATAAGACAATCGATTGAAAAAGAGAGAAACTTCATTCTTTCGGGCATGATACCACTAATTTTAGTAGTATCATGCTTTCGGATATGCGATAAAATGAATTTCAACTCTCTATCTTTAGTTAAAGTTGTTTTAAAAAGCGAAATAATTAACCAATGCACAAATTCCAATGCTTAGAATTCCTAATCAGCTCAACTAAGCAATATGAATTCCAAGCGAAATCTGGTTGTCAAGCGAATATGGTATTGTTGATTTCACTGAAAAATATGTGTTTCTGCAACTAAAAACGCAATTTTCCGTCAATTACGAAGTGAAAAGGATAATTAATTGAAAGAATTAAAAACTTCATTCTTTCAGACATTTAATTAAAAAAATACCAACTCTCTATCTTGAGCGGAAATAATTTTAAAAAGTAAAAAATGAAACCATTGCACAAAACCCGATACGTACCGCGAACCACCTAAGGGCCCTGAGACTCCCGCCAAAAGGGCCCACCTAAGGGCCATGGGACTTTTATGGACTCTGAAATCATTTTAAAGTAGCCGATAACTTTCCTCCTGCCTTGAACTAATACTCGGCAAAATTTCAGCAAGATAGGATTAAAACTGAGGTAAGGATTATTAGCTTACCCGTCGGGCGTTGTTTCGCAAAAACTATTCAAAAGATTGAGAGGGCCTTGGGGGGCGAAATTTAAAAAAAATTTATACTTAAAACCTTCGAAACCTTCGCGGAAGTGTACTCAACAACTTCTTAAAGTTTCATGGCGATCGGATCAACGGTGTAGTAATGCATACAGGACACACAGACATACATTCGTTTTTATATATATAGATTATAAATTATTGTATTCTATGCTCTTGTTATAAATGTCCCGTCGATAGACCATACGGTCTAATGGAACATAAATGTAATATAAGCTCAAATAAAATAAATAAAATCTAACTTGACACGAGTTCAACAGTGCGCCTCGATATGAAACTGATTGTATCTCGAGGCCGGCTTCTATGGAGGAGAACACATACGAGTCGTGGGGATACGCTTACAATGCAAAATAATGGGCTTACTGAATATTCTGTGTAGTGCAACAAGAAAGGGAGTGAGTCTAGAGTGAAAAGCCATTATGACGACTAACCCTCGCTGTACCTGCATTCGATTGCAAAAGTGAGCCTTATTGCGAAGAGGATAGGCACAAAGCGGAAGCGTATTTAAAGTGAAAATTGACGTCCGTTTACCTTGTCTTTTTCTTCTTTACTCCGTTATTTTCATTCTTCTTGCTCTTTGAGTCCGACTTCTTCGTCGTTTGTTCCGTTGAATTTCCTGGAATGAGAACACGTTAAAAATATTTAGTATTACAACGTATCTCAATGCCCTTACATAATCACGTAAATGACGAATCGATGGTGTCAACTCAGGTGAAGTATGCTAACGATTTGATGCGTGGATTACAAATTGTGAGAACTAAAAGTATGCATCTCATCACCTAACAGAAAGGCGGAAAAACTCGCGTAAAAATTGAACTCATTCCGGGTAACAAAATACAACCATCTAGCAAGAAAGGCAACATGTACAAGGACAACCAAATAGGAGATAATGAAAGAAAACGTGAATATTTGCAAGATAAAAGTGAACAATTCGAAACTCAGGGATTCCCTGAAATGGATGCGATTCTTAAGAGGGATAGTAAAAAAAATAGGTATTCCCACGGCTTAAATCAGTCTCAGTCAATGACTAATCACAACGTTGTTGTTTCCCGATAAAACACAGTGGTCATTATTTCGACGGAGTAGAAAAGGATATGAATGGTCCTTCAGGCCCCCTTGAATATCCGACGAAAAGAAAAAGCAATGAATCAGGGCTACGACCTCGGTGATACTACCGGACTCTAGAATCCATCCATTTTTAAGGAGAAAATCCGGTTACCGTCACCAGTTAACAGTTGTTAGCTCTAGTTACTGATATTAATCGACAAAGCTTTTGTAAGGTCTGCGGCCAAGGAAGACCTCAAGTAGTTGTCAGTTGTACTCTCCGCTCCTAGTCGAATAAGAACTTGAAACCTATAAGATTGCGTGACTTCATTATTGGACCACTTTGAAGATCGTCATCAGATTCAATTCCGTGACTGGCTCAGTTCTACTGCTATTGCATTAGCTGAGAAGAATGTAATTGTTTCTTGGAGACTCCGGTCGCTACAATTATCATTAAAGAAACTAGGATTTTGTTAAACGTATAATAGGAAGGTCCTCGGATGAAAGAGAGATGCTATTTCGCTCTGGTTAGGCCACATCTCTAATAAGCCGCGAGCATTTGGGACCCTGGTCGAATAGATTTAACCAATAAATTAATAAAATACAAAGGAAAGCAGCGCGCTTCGTAAAAAACTGCTACCAGCGTACATATAGTGTCACACAAATTTTAGAGGGATTAAGGTGGGAGCCCCTAGAGATTCGGAGGCTACGCGTTAGGCTTAGGTTGCTTGATAAATTCAGAACTGATATTTTTCAGAGCGACATAGAGAATATTATCATGACTCCTCACTGCATCTCTAGGTCTGACAGATGCGACAAAATAAGAGAGATACTCTTCCGAACAGATAGCTACAAAAACTCATTCTTTCCGAGAATAATAAGTGACCTCAATAAAAATTGAGCTCCACTAAATACACTCCTGTAATACATGTCACCATTCCATCTCCAAAAAACTTACACCTTTACAAGGCTGGTGACCTAACCACCACACGACCATGCCGCGGCTCGCGTGGTATTATGTAGATGTAGATGAATACCTTGCTGACCATAGCGGAAGGATTTCAACATAAGCGCTTTCGGCAAGAGAGTGTGCTTACCAGTTTGTTGTTGTTGTTGTTGCTGTTGTTGTTGCTGTTGTTGTTGCTGTGTCTGCATGGACATCTCGTCCGCCTTCCTCTTCTGCTGTTGCACTTGATGTTGCTGGTGCTGCGCTTGCTGCTGCTGCTGTTGGTGGTGGTGATGGTGCATAGGGTCCACCATGGCCAGCTGGTGCCCCACGTCGTCGTGGACGTCCCCCACCCCTTGGGGCACCACCTCCGCCCCCCCGGGGTCACCGTCGCCCGCCCCTCTGCCCCCGTCGCTGCCCCCGGCACCTCCGCCCCCGCCGCCCCCAGGGGACTTACCCAGAAGGAAGTCGGAGTGCTGTTGGTGAAGGCCCAGCATCACCTGCGGGCGGGAAAGAGGAAAGTGCTTTCACTCGTGCTTGCTGCGACCCCGCTCGCTTTTTCCTCAAAGTAGCATCACGAAAGTGACAATATTTTCAGGTTTTACCAGTGAAGAATGTGATATCATAGATTAAGTTCAGTAGACCCTCGCTTTACGATATCAATCCGTTCCGGAGGACCGATCGTAAAGCGAATTCCATCGTATGTTCAATCGGCATTATTTCCGGACGAGGAATCGGTTTAAAGAGCATCAGTGCCAATCCATTCAGTGCACGCGACAGAGCCAATGCATACGAAATATCCTGAATTAAAATTTTTAAAAATATTATTAAATCAATATTTAAAACACTATCGATATCGCCGGCCTCGGTGGCGGCGGGGTAAAGTCCTCGCCTGCCAAAGGTCGCGGGTTCGAGACCCGCCTGGGTAGGACATTTACACCTCCCTGGGCATGGTTGTTTGTGTTCGTCCATATATTACATATCTAGTAATTGGCTTCGGCTGTTAGATATAAATAAACTATTATTATTTAAAACAAAATCGGAGAAATTTGAAAGCCTTATGAATTTTCTTCTGCAATTTAAGCGAGTGCTGAAGTACAGGTAATGGATCTTAATTAAAAAGACAATAAGCGTGATTGGCGGTTACAAAATAAATGTCTCTGCGGCAATCTGAGAGGGAGAAAAGTTGTCTCGGCCCCGATGCAAAGAGAATGTGGATACGATCTTTAGAAGCACAAAGGGAGAAGGAAGAGGCCTTGACCATTTAAACTGACAAGTTTATCCGATATGCGGCACCCAAGGAGAAGAACAAATGTGCCCATTAGATTCCACGCATGGCTCTCAAGCAATAATGTCCCCTCTTGTTCTTTGTCTTTTGTTTTACCAAAGGAGTTATAGAAAGATTCTGTCCACATCGTCCTTGAGGTCGATGACCACTGAAAATGCCCCTCTGAAGGGGCAGTTTTGATCCCTAGGGCGCAATATTGACGGAGGGGGAGCGGTGTAGTGGTTCAAGGTAGGCGAGCCTTTTTTCCTCCGGATTTCCCAGTCACTGGGCATTCCCTAAAAGTAAGGAGCAGGTGCATGTCTGCTCCGAAGAAGCCCGTCGAAAATCTGGTGGTGGTGTTTGCGTGCTATACAAAGGACAAATATAGACACTAGCGCAATGGTCTTCATTGAGACAAGTCGTTTTACTGTCGACGATCTATCATAATAGTATCATAAATCTATCATCACTCACTTAAACCGACACTGTTCGAGAGAAGGAACAGTTCCGGAATGTCATATTTGGTTCAATTTCTACTTTCATTGCGAAACGAAATTAAAACCAAGTCAGACTTAAGGTTTCAATCTGAAGCGAGGTCACATTGAATAAGAAAGCTTATGGTTTTGTTCCGGTTCTAAACTACTCATCGGTTCCTGTTTCGTTTTGCAGCCCTGTTTTTTTCAACGGAGTGCCTTTCGATTAAACAACGTGGTGACCCTATTATGGGTGGCCAAAAAAGGAGTTGGTGCGCTTTAGGTACTCCCGTACTTTTCGAACAATCGTTGAAGAATAGAAGACGGAAGGCAAGATGATATAAATTATTTTGACATTTGTGGTACTGTATTGTCAATTGAAACATTAATGAACCACCTAATTAATTTTATTTTGACTTAGACTTTTCTGTTCTAATTGAACATAGCACTAAACATACAGTGATATTTTTACTTAGGTCGTTTTTATGTTTTCTACTCTAATTGAATGTCCTTCCGATAATTTTCGACTAAGGGGTCGTCAAATATATTAAATACAGATTCAGATGTAATGTGGTGAAAAAGTTCCATAATTACGGATAAAACACTCGCAGTTCCACTGATGAAAGATTTTACTCGACTAGTCCCGATATTACGTCATCATCACCATACTATCAAAGATTTGGGTATAAAATATTTTCATGAAAAATGTGGGTGAAGCAAGAGATGTGCGTCAAACAAGGCAGTTTCAGAAGGAAAACAGAAACTGTTTGGAGAGAAAGGGGCGTGTGCTGGGGAGGTAAGGGGAGATCACAAACAAGAACATTGAAAGTCCAAAAGGTTTAAGTCTGATGTCTATAGAACCTACAGACAGATGTCTGTGGAATCTACAGTGTAGATGGATCGTTCGCCGCTGCTGGTGAGGAGTGGGAAACAAACACCTGGGGATATGCTGGGGGTATGCTGGGGAGGAAGAAGGAATAAAGAACTAAAACATGGACGATCCAAACGTCGTATCCTTGATGACGGCCGCTGCCGAGTACCCCCTGCAGAAGTGCAAGACATCGCCTGGGCATGACGGTTTCTGCTAAAGCCAAGTTGTCAATTGTTACATTTGTTATTCCTAATTTGATTGGTTGATCAATTTTTATACTTAATTTGTCTTTTCACCATTCTCGAATTACTTTTTTAGGACACAAATTAAGAGTAATGTTGAGAGTCCTTCTCTTTGACTTACTCGTTTTGATTTCGAAGGGTTGCGAAATTTTTCCCCTGAATTTTACTCAACATTTTTTGTCAGTGAGCATCTGTCTAATGGTTGCGAGTGTTTTAGGGTCGAGCCGTTGTTCTTTCAAAATTTGATCAAGAGATTCGCGATCAACTGTATCAAAGGCTTTTTTGAAGTCAACGGAGGTACAGATAACATCCTTGCTGTACATCTATTGGTGCCGCATTGTTAGTTTTAGATTTAGAATTTGTTCCGGGAAAGATCTACCTAGCCTGATGCCTGCTTGATATTCGCCAATTTTGGATTAAAGCTGTTACTGAACAAGAAATCATTGTGAGAGAATTTTATTTGTGACAGGAAGGAGTGGAATTCCTCTGTATTTGTTTACATCTGTTATATCTCCTTTTTTTCACAAAATGGATGAATGAGGACATTTTCCCTGTCATTAGATATTTGTTCAGTTCGCCAAAATTATGTATTTTTGTGCCATTTCTACTGTGTTTTTTGGCCCAGCTGCTATCGCGAGTTCTGCTATTTTTCCATCTTTACCTGTTGCTTTAATGTTTTGGGATTTTTTAATTTGTCTTGTGAATAATTCTGAATCTGGTGCTTGTAATTCTGGTGCTTCGGGTTGTTTTCATTAGGATGTTTTGGTATGAATCTTTCCTATGGTTCTGGGCAGTTTGGAAGTATTTAGAAATATTTAGCCAATTCTCAACCATTGTCTAGATTGTTAAGTTACAGTTTCCCAGTTTCTTTTCTAAAGCGATGGTTATGGGGTTGGTATCCCAACAGTTTCTTTTTAAATATTTTGTAAAAGTTTGTTTTATCCTCCTGAGAGTCTTCTTCGAATTCCAAGAGTTAATTTTTTTATATTGCCTTTTTGTTCGTCTGATTAAATCGGGCATTAATCTATAAATATTAAAGTTTTAATATAAATCTAAAAAACGGGAGCATTTTCCATTAAACCCTCCGATCTCAAAATTGGCAATGCGGTACATAGATGAATGCAAGAGGCGATAAAAATACATGCATGATCGTTTAATTGTATTTAATCATATTTGAAAAACTATAAATTAAATTTTAACAGTGAAATAGACATCTGTTTACCACGAAATTTTTCGCTCGCATTTGAGATAACAGGTAAATTAGTATGAATTTGTCTTATAACATTTAGTAATGAAAGGGTATAATATTAGGTTTGATAGAAGTTGTACGATACGATATTTGGTAAAATACTTGCAATTAAAAGAAATTTCTCGCATACGTTAATAAAAATGTATTAAAATAAGGTTTTACATGAAATAAACAATTGAACACAATAAATAATGAGAAAAAATGAATAATTTATGCTATAAACATGCTGAACTACTTGTAAGTACATTATGGCCGGATGAGTACGCCGCCGATCACGCCGCCGGTAAATACCATCGGCTCGGCGCGCCGCCGGCCGCCGATACATTTCCTGCCGGCGTCCGCCGATACATTTCCTGCCGGCGTCCGCCGCCGATAGTTTATCCAACGGCGCACAGGTCAAACTGCGACTGAATCCCTTCCGGTTAGGAAGAAATCAGTCGACGTAATCGCCAATTTTGACGATGACGCGACCCATCGCGTCAGTGTAGCAGGGCAATTCGCGTCCTCTGCAACACTTAACATTGCAGCGTAACTTATTTAATGCATTTGATTTCCAAATCACGGCGGAGAGGTAGGATTAATGTGGACTCAACTCCTTACTGGCAATTGGGTAATGAATTTATTCCCAATCAAATTTACGTGATGTTTATTTCTCCTCGATCCCTTTTTCTGCATCTTACGAGAACAGCCGCGCCACCTATTCAGAACTCCCCTTTCAAATTATTTTCATTGTCATTTTCCTCAAATATCAATTATTTACTTGAATTTTTAACATGAAATGACCAGGTTACTGAAATTTTCTCTTTCAAACAATCGGAAATCATGGATATTTCGTCTTAGGACGACAAATGGCGTTAACGTAGAGGAAAAGAGAGGGAAGACTGAAATACAACACCCGTAGGTAGTCAATTAAGCAATATCTTTCACAAAGACATTAGTTATGGCGGGAAAACTAACGGCAGAAGTGGTTGTTAAGTATGCCGGAGTATATTCTGAGACACTTTTTTCTAATGTCATAGAATAGATGGACAATAAAATAACCACCAATACTTTCCAGAAATACTACGGCAGTTCAGGATAGAGACAAATAAAAAGATACTTTGAATTTTTCAACGATTACTTTATAAGTATGCCTACTTCATTCTTATGTATGTTTTTGTGCCGATATTCGTCGAGGAAAATCCGTGTCTCTTTGTTCCACTGTCCTCAACTCCTACTAACTCCATCGCTATCCAAATGGCTTAAATGGCTGACTTAAAGCTATCTCTATACTTTTTGTGCATTTGTTTTAATTGCAGCCGAGTTTCGGAAGCCGAATCCACAAGAAAAATGAAGTGGTCTCTTTAAATCCCTGCGGTTTCGTCGGCAGCCAATACTTAAATTAACGCTGAATCTTCAAGGTTTGTGGCAGACGATTCATGACTTCGCCTGATAATTTTTGTGCCTCGATTGCACGCCGCGATGACACTTTTCCTTTTCTAGATATTAATATATATATGTGTGTGTGCCACCTAGCTCTGCCTACCATGGCGTCAAATGACTGAGTACACAGAGCAACAGAATAAGGAAAGTCTTGAAAGGAAGCGGTCGTGTCGACGTCGCTACCGGATGTACGCCGCTCAAGTTCACCGGGTCGCATATCCACGGAAAAAGCGTCTAAAAACAGGCAGGTAATAAAAAAAGAATCTGAACTTTTTTCATTGAGTCCAGTCAAATATTTTGGCTTATTGACCGACCACAGATATTATGCTAAATATAATGTATCCCAGCGTTAAGGTAGTCCGAGCGAAATATCATTTTACTTAGAAATCAATGAATTTGGTCTCATTTTAAAGAAAAATATCTTACCCTTCTAATTACACCAAAACTTCAACCCCTTACCATATTACTTTCGGAGATATTTGCCAAAAAATACCAGCCCTTTTACATGGGAAATGGTACGTGAATGCACTCCAGAGAGACATTTTTACAAAATGAGATATTTCTAACTCTTAAATGTCGTAAAAAAACTAACAGCGTGTAGTTTGTATGTTTTCTCAATTATATTTGAAAATTAATCATATTGTCACCGCAATAGGTACTTGGGTATCACAAAAAATCTTCCATTTCGAAGGAGTTTCAAACCCACCGCGCGAAAAAAATGAGTCAAGTTAAAGACTTATTTAGATATTTTCATTTAATTACTTACAATTTCTGTCATATAAAACTATTATTGCGCCATTAATTATGCAATATTTAATTGAAATGTCCTACAGTTGGTGAAATTAAAACGTATAATTGGAATATGGTCTCTATTATGACTAGGGAAATGCAATTTATTTCGATTCCACTTATTTAAAATGGGTATCTGGCCTGTATGGTTACTGGAGCACTGGCCTCCCATTCTGAGGACCCACCTTTGAATCCCGGAAGTAGAGGAGAATTTTAGGGTTGATGCCGCTCCTTATGCAAAATGCAATTTGCAGTGTACTTCAAGTGCAGCACTGCAATAGTTAAGTGGACTCATACCTAAGATCTCAAGTTGATTTCAGAAAAGAGTCGGAAGATTCCGATGCCAGGTTTCTCTTCAACTTTCCTTCATTCCCAAATAATCTTTCTTTATCAGCCTCTACATCATTTCTCACTCAGTAAACTCCTTGATTCTCGATTGTATTCCTTAATTACTACAGCTAACGCAAGTATATGGCGGTCGTATGTTTAATTTGAAAGAAAACAATAGAGCCAAGTACCAATATCGACTACGCTCATGGTAACCATGCACTCTACGCAAGGTGGTGGGCATTTATTTCGCCACCTTCCGTATTAAACAAAAAATACTTGTACTTAACAGCCACGGTAATGTTTTTGACACCATTGTAGATATTTCATATCTCACAATGATTTATAACTGGACAATAGGGAGGGAGATTGATCGCGAGTAGGTCTACCTATCCATCCGTCGCTGGTAATGATACCACATTAGACAAGGACGTAGAATTTACCCTGGGATTGTTTCCGAGATTCAAGGGCCAATTTAACTTCCTCAGCATCCTAATGCCTTTAAAAGTTTTCCATCCACCTGTCATTCCTCCTGGGACTTCAAATCATTTCCTGCTGTGATGAACTATATTTGCTTGCTAGATGCCTGCAAACACTCGCTATCTTTCTCCACACATCCTTATCCCTCCAATCTATTCCCACACTCTGCCTTTTCAGTTAATGTTTCGGAGCCGCACATAATGCTAAAGCTCCTATCTGTCTAAAGCAGTATATTCTAATGATCTTAACCATTAGTCACTACCATCTATTCTCTCCGGCCAGCAAACGCAATTATCACAAAGGAAATGGTTCCGGGCTTGACTTTGTGGAAGTTATTCATAGTAGATTAAATAAAACTTTATGTACTCCACTATAGGTTTATTAACACGACCCGGATTTCGACACTTCATGTTAACCTGACGATGACACGAAGTGTCGAAACCCGGGTCGTGTTAATAAACCTATAGTGAAGTATACAAAGTTTTATTTAATCTACTCAACCCAATTATGTTCTTCTTAAGGTCAGAATGTGCCTAATTTAATTAAAAAACGGAGATTCTCGCGTGCCAACACTGCAGTGGAACTGGCACGAATGATAAGGTATCGTAAATAATATACTGTGGAAAGCAATACCAAGTGTTCTCTTTACAACATGATTAATTTCCATGAATTCACGCCTCAACTCACCGAGTTTATTTCTTATTTGATTGACACGGAATTCGCTGCGTCTCTCTACCTGATCCAATGTTCCATACAAATGAGTCCATTTTCGCCCTAACTGTTCCAAATAATTGAGCGGCTTTGGCAGCTCATGCCTGATGTCCTCTTACTATAGCGAACGTCTGACTTTTTAGTTCAGTTAACTCTTGTTACTTTTCGCATAATGGATCTGAAAATTATAATTTTCACATGATTTACTTAAGCCCATAGTGACAATTGAAATCCCTTGGGAGTCTGGCTCACTCAAGGTAAGTTATATGCTAATCTAATCGACGCACGAATCTCGCCTCCAACATCACATTACTCCCAATGCTCTAGTACCAATTCCTAAGAATTGTCGTCCACAAGCACGGCTAAACGAAATGGCCTCATCCTTCCTTGCCTGTCGCATTCTCACCAGCCTACTTTAGTTTATGATAAATAAGACCCATTGCCTATCACATCTCAATTCAGCCTAGCAGCAATTCAGCAACTAAGCTCTAGAATATATCAATCAAGTTAAATCTGACAAACGCTTTCTCGAAATTTATAAACTGCAATCTCGCTTGCATTCTAGATTTCAATCCATACATGTCATCGTTACTAAAAGGAAGTAACAGTTGGCTTTCCCTTACCTCGGCCTAAAGATCCCCCACCATGGCAGCGCTTGGCCCATTAGCTAACTCTCAGTCGATGATTTACTTGTAATCCCTGGGCTCAATTCCAATAATTGTCCCTACGTCTTAAATGGCATGTTTTCCTCCATGACCATGAGGGATGAGCCATTCAGGGTTGCGCGAAATGTTACAGCAAAACTCGTCGCTCTGTGGAATCCTCGTTTTCCGTCATTTTTACATCCTTGTTGGTACATTAAAGCACCCAATTCCAGCATGGGTGGGTTTTTTTGGCGCGGACAGGAAGAAATTTCTTAGCTACTCCGCGTCATTCGCGGTCACTATTCTATCTTTTACGCTCTTAATATTTCGAAAAAATATTATCAAATAATAAACAACTAACTCGAAATTCTTACACGGATGATATTACTCTGCATTGATGGTTATAATGATTGCTCTTACTTGCTCAACAGAGATCGTTAATGAGACAGGATTCCGCCCGCGTTTCCCCAGCATAAACAGCAAAATGAATTCACTTTTCGCAAAATTCGCTTTTCCGACATTTTTTCCTAATAAAAATGTGAGATCACGCCTAAATATTCGCCACACGCTGACGACCGATTGGATTTTTTTCATTTCTGCCGGAATCGTTGTGGTGTAAATTACCCAAGACCCTTTGATAAGAATAAGCGTTCAGTACGGCCGAAGACACACTCATGCCAAATAAATTCGAAGAAAAGACCATGCTGCGACTGAATTCACGAAGTTCGAATCGGCCGGTGATTCACATTCACATCATCCGGCGACATACCAGACACCGTGATTCACTTCTATTTGTCCTCTCCTCACTGACGATCACGCAAGAAACTCACATTTTTTCCTCTCGAAATACTTTGTTCCGATTACTGACTAGGCCAGTGGGACCGTAATTAACTGAGATGAGTGGCCTCTGATTTGAGAAGTAACATGTCTATGCCTGAAAATTTTCTCGAAAACTTTCCCTTTGTAGAACCAAAGATGCAATATTCTTATTCTACCGAACACAAGAGTTAAAATGGAAAGTTACTCATGGCTTGCTTCAATTAGGAAACATGAGACATTTTCTTTTCTCATGATACAAGAATTTTCTTTTCGTATGACCACAAGCTATAGTTCGTCATAACTGCAATGTTCATTTAGCACTCAGAGCGGGAATCAACACCAAGGAGTAATAGTTTAACCAATATTGAACAAAGTATTGATGCCAAGAGATCAAGCCAACATTCACTGAGCATAGCCCGAATTCAGGTCTAAAGGCCGATCAGCTTTTTACGAGTCACACCGATAATTCCGAGCAATCTGTATCATCCACAAAGTAAGGAACACTAAGTCTACATTTCGCGCAAAAGTCAAACCAAAAAGCGTCATGTTTTTTTCACGCAATTAAAGATTCATTACGCGCAATTTCAGCAGTTACTCGCGGAATGCCTACAAAAGCGTAAGCGGTGATGGTTCGAAACTAGAAAACAAAATTTCAATACATAAATAAAAAAACGGAAATCATAACATTAGATGAGCTACTTTGGAGATCACACAAATTTAAATTCTTTTAAGATTTAAACTAGCAGTATCTAGTGTCACAAAAATATGCATGCATTCTGACCTGGCAAAAATTGTGTGCGCATTTGAAATTACACTTGGTAAATAAGTGAAAGCGAAAGGAATCTCGATCGATAAATTAATGAGGTATAAAAATGCTGATGATCCAAAGACAAAAATAGAGGAAAACTAATAAAAATAACCGCCAGTTTGGAAACTTCGAACGGTTGGTTATAATTAGCACTGGCATCACACAAATGGTTTTCACAAATGTGATATATTTAAATGATAAACCATAACGGCGAATATGTGCCTTCAAAATGCAGTATTTGCATGAATGAATGCATTTCACAGACATTACATTCAACATCCAACCATTTACGTCAATTTGCTTCTCAATATGAGATGTAAAATAGATAAATGTTTACGCATGTATAATGAAGCAAAATAATAAAAAAATATACAAGCATGCATCCAGAATAATACAACTTTCACAAATATGTACGCCATGCCCTCTTCATGAAATGATAAGTCTCCTCATGAAGACTCGAGCAATAGCAAGGACGCAATGCCTTCCATATAAAGACTTGAGAGTGAGTAATTCTTTTGCATACCACAAGATGCACAACACAAGAGTGTCATAAAATAATGGACGACACTTTTCCCGACTTTCATTCGCCATCCATGGCTGAAGAGGGCAAAGGCGCTGCTAGTTATTTTTTTCCTTTATGTGCTACTGATTTAAGGTAGTCTGAGCGAAATATCATTTTACTTAGAAATCAATGAGTTTGGTCTCACTTTAATGAAAAATATCTCACCCTTCTAATGACATCAAAAATTCAACCGCTTACCTCATTACTTTAAGACCTATTTGACGAAGAATACCAGCCCTTTTACATGGGAAATGGGACGTGCATGCACTCCAGAGAGATATTATTTACAAAATGAGGTATTTATAGCACTTAGATGATGTAGAAAAACTAACAGCGTGTACTTTGTATGTTTTCTCAACTATATTTGAAAATTAATCATCTTGTCACCGCAGTAGGTTCTTGGGTATCACAAAAAACCTTCCGTTTTGACGAAGCCTCAAACGCACCGCGCGAAAAAAAAAGAGTCAAGTTAAAGACTTATTTAGATATTTTCATTTAATTTCTTACAATTTCTGTCATATAAAACTATATTATTGCACCATTAATAATGCAATATGTAATTGATGTGTCCTACAGCTGGTGAAATTAAAACGTACAGTTCGAATGTGGTCTCTATTACGTCTGGGGAACTATCTCGCTCGGACTAACTTAAAAAGGCTTTCACTTGGTCTCACCTGTATGGAGTGGAAGTTGCCCCTGGAGTCTGAGAGGGCCTTTGGGTTGAGCACGGCCCCCGCGGAAGGCAGCGGGGCGGGCGGTGGCGGGCCCCCACCGCCGCCCCCGCCGCCCATCTGCGGGAAGTCCGGGAACAGCGGGTCATCGAAGGGAGGACCGTCCATGGAGGAGGAGTCGTAGTAAGGGCCGGCGCCGGAAGCGACGCTCACCGGCGGCAGCAAAGCGCCCTCCTCCTCGCCCCGGAAGAAGGGCCAGTAGCAGGCGGCAGGGGGGGCGGCAGACGGCGGCGGGGCCCCCGCCCCGGGCGGCAGCTCCTCGCCCTGATCGCCGCAACACGGAGGGCTGGCTCCGCCGCTGCACGACCAATCCAAACCCCCGCGCGCCACAACCACCTCCCCGAAATCCGTCGTGTTGGGGCCTTTTGGGCCCACCACCGTCCGTCCTTCCGTCCGTCCGCCGACCTTTCCCCTTTGCACCTCGCGTCAGTGATCGCCGGGAGCGAGTGTGGGGCCGCGGTGCATCGGGGTCCTTCCCAAGTGGAACTGCTGCCGCCCCCTCCTGCCAAACCCCTCTTGTCACCACCGTCCTCAGCACCCCTGGCGGTCGACGTCGAAAGCCCGGAAGGGTGTGCGCCGGGCGAACTCCGGAAGGACTGCCTTCGAATACGGCTGACAGCGCTCGGTTCCAGCGACGACGACGGATGAGCAATAGAGGAAAACAGGAATCGTTCAAGTTGTTCCTTCTGACGAGACAGTCACTTCGGTGTTCCTCGTAAATACTCTTCCCCTTCCGAAGAATTTATTTCTCCTCAGCTTGCTTCTGAATGACTTTTATCAAAGGAAATCCTTCCACTGACCATCTGAGATCTACCTATCCACAGCAGAAAATTAATCACCCGCCTAACTTTTCGAAGCCCGCAACTGCTAACCGATGAGAAACCGCGGAATAGTCTTCCAGGCCGTCCACAGGACACAGAAAGTGCGGTGATCAAGTTGATTTGTTTATCGGAGCGACGATCCCGCAGACGATTCCCAATCGCCCTAATCGGAAACCCTTGATGAAATTCGCGAAGATCGAAGTGAGGGTCGACGCCTAAAAGGGTTCCGCGGGTGGAGGTCACGGGAGAGGGGGGTGGATTGGAATGGATTCGCCCCGACGACTGATACAATCAGCCCCAACCACCCACGGCCACCTCTTCCTGCCCCTTACTCGCCCTAATCCGGCTCTAATTCGACCAAAGGGCCTCAAATGGATGTGATTAAACCGCTTAATCTGCTCTCCTCGGCTCGCCAACGAGCACAAAAAGGCCCCCCACCCACCCACCCCCACGATGTTATGAGACAGTAGTAGGTAGATAGGAGCAAGTAAGCAAGCAAGCCAGCCAGCAAGTGGAGCGTTCGTTTGCCCCTCTCTCGTGTTCCGGTGTTCTCGCGCGTGTTTGACGGAGGGGCCAAAAGGAGCGCTCTGGCGTGTGCTGTGGCGTTAATGGCGCGCGATTGCCACTAATAATTCGGGTCAATCTGTACGAGAGTGGAGGAGCGCGGCACGGGAGCCGGCCAATTTATACGGCTCCGGCCCCTCCCTGCCCCCAAGCGGCCATCCGCGGAGTCTTGCCCAGCCGATCCAATGACCGTGGCCGTGGGGGTGGAAGCGGAGCGATGCCATTGGACGACGCGGTCACGCCGGAGGAGCCTTCCCATTGGTCGATAAAGATCGGGAAAGGGTGGGGGTGGGGTGGACGAAGACGAAGATAGAGGGTGGAAGGGGGAGAGACAAACATATGCCGTGGGTGGCGTGGGAAAGCTATCCTCTCCAAAATGGCGGTCGAGTAACTGATGGGGGTGCGTTGGTCGCCCCTCTGCGGGGGGTCTTCTACTTATTCCCCCCCACCCACGGCGGCTCTTATTCATGGCCGGCGCACCGCGGGGGGGGGGGGGGAAGCCGACCCCTGCGTCGAGGAGGCGGTGGGAGGCAGAGAAGTACCTCCGCCTGGGAAAACGGTAAAACGTGAGTGAACAAAGAACATCAACAGTAAGGCGACTCCGCTCAACTATCACCCACCGGAGAAATCATGAAATAATAAACCCATATTTAGAGAATATACTGTCGAACTGCTGCCTTATCCCCCGCCCACACCCTCTCTTTACCCTCCCCCTTCCTTCTTCCCCTTCCTTTTGTATACAATGTAACAAGTTAGAACGCGTGGGCGGAGAATCGACCAGGTGAAATTAAAGTACTTAACCCGTGTATTCCTATTCCATTCCCCCTGCCCACACTACCCTCCCTTTCCCTCCCCCTTCCTTCTGCCTTATGTATAGTATACACCTGTACTGTTTGGACTGAGTTTTTGTACATGATGATGCCGCAAGTCGGTAAAACGCGTCGGACCACGCAAAATAAAATTCTGTGGAAAATAACGAAATTGTATTCTCTAAATATGGATACCATTAACTTCCACGAAGTGAAGCCTGAAACTGTAGAGTGTATAAATAATAAACCCTTCGTACATCTCTTTCTCTTTAAATTTTCTGATAATAATTCCCTTGGATGTATCTTGAATTTAGACTATGTTGAAGGATGTTGGGATAACTTTACGGCTTAGAAAACTTTTCCGTAAAAGTCACTTGTTTTCCGAGCATCGTTTTTCACCTGTTTTGTAATAGATATAATTGATAGAGAAATGAAAAATAATTGATCCGTCATGATTCGTCGGACACTATCGTTCCTCTGAATGAGGAAATTCAATACAAGATATTTCCTTCAGCTTCTACGATATTGTTGTGATTCGCCATAGTAAAATGATGCCTTCGTTTACTATGACGCGGAGGGTGCAATAAGGGAGTCCTGCTGAAATTTGATCACTTTTTTAAGTAAAAAAACGAGGATTAGATCATGAAACTCGACCCACACCCCGAGTTGTCAGTTTCATTCCTCTATTCTCGACATAAATGCATCTAAAGATCCTTTATGGAATGCAGAAGCCTCACTTAAAACAGAGTTTTTCTTGAATTTTAAAAATTTCTTGCTCATACAACCTCAGCGTTTTAGACCCAAACCTCAGGGTCAGTCGCCAGAATCAAGATTATCCAAAAGACTGGCTCAATTTTCTGTTGAAGACCATTTTTAAGCGCAAAAATTTCAGTCTAACGCCAGCTATTACAGAGAGGAATTGCCTATAAATTACATATTACCGTCGCCTCAAAATCTGAAATGAAAAATCACCGAAAACTTCGACAAGACGCTGATATTGGAGTCATGCTACTTAAATGCATACAAGACATTCTCTATAGGGAAATATCCACAGACAAGACGAATCCAGAAAGCGCACCAGTCATAACTGAAAATTCGTGCAATGTTTAACCGAAATAAATCCTCCAACTAAGTATGAAAACATGGGCAACTTCCACTGTGATAAAATTTATTCCGACCGGTTTCGCTTTCTACAGCATCTCACCTGAAGATGCTGTAAAAAGCGAAACCGGTCGGAATAAGTATTATCACAGTGGAAGTTGCTTATTTGTTCATACTTAGTTATGCTCCGATTCCACTCCATCAAGCCTGAAACCACAGAGTACATAAATCCTCCAGTACCTCTGAAGTGGATTTCACAAACACGACATCAACGAAGGCGGCACAAAAAAGAAGAATGGTCCTCCAAGACTTGCTGTTGCTGTTCCACTTCTCCAAAAAAGCGCAATGGGTGGTGGGAGTGGTCACCTTACAACAGGGCCGCCGTCGAACAAGAGAGGAGGAAGGGGTGTGGGGTCGGCGGGGAAAGGAAAGGGGTGAGAGGAAGGGGGAGGAGGGAGAGGTAGAGAGGGAGGGAAAGAGGGAGGCCGGAACAGCGAGGGAAGGAAAAGCATTGCCACGCACAATCACACAAACACGAGAGTAGATCCTGGTTGACTCGGCACTTCGGGACAAAATGCAAAACATGAAGCGGAACGATCCTGCCTGGCGACTGGGAAGAATCGCGGAAATGCGCCATCCCACGCAGACACAGGCGACGAAACAGAAATTCCTGACAGCACTTCCGCTCTTCGTTCACATCAGTCGATCCACCGGTGGAACATCGGAGCGCCTCGGAGGAAGAATATGGAGATCAGCGCCGATCCGCTCCTTTTGGGGAACCATTGCTGATCTTGTTTTGTTTTCCTTCGAGTTAATTTTCACACCACAAGCTTTCCGAACCGCTCCTCTCCACGAGTGTGGCTGGATGTTTTCTTCCGGGATAGGTGCACCATCAAACGGCTGACACTATTAATATTTTCCACTCCTTTTCCGTGCGGTCAGCCTCCACCTTGGCTCCTGCCGTCTCCTCTCCCGCCGTGGGTGGTCGAAAGTCCACGGTGCCGGTCCTTCCGCGAGACACTCATGTCCAGTAGGAGAGCACACCGTGTCGCGGCGACGGGACGAGCGGGCGACATGAGCCGGCCGAGCACGCACACCACACTATGTCAGCCTTCCTCTGCTGGAGAGATAGGAGAGAAAGAGAGAGGCCGTCACCTAAATAATACCAATACTTGACGAGTTTTAATTCGCTGGAATGACAGAGAATGAGCGGGAACTAGGCAGAATTGGAGCTCATGAGCGGCCGTGGTGGATGGTGGCTGCGCGGCGGAGGGGTTCAGGGGAGGAGGAGGGGACGCCGTGGAGACGCGACGGACGATTGGGGTGGGTGGAGATGGGGGGGAGGGGGAGGTTGTGTTGTGTTCCCCCCCTCTCACCCTCCCGGCCCATCCTATCAAGAGGGAACCCCTTCCCCAATTGGGACGGGAGGGGGAGGATAAAATGGGGGTTGGAGTGCACGGTCGCCCAATAATCCCCCACAACAACATCCCTTCCCTTTCCTCCCCCTCCTCTTCGGCTTCAATTTCGGCGGTTTATACCAAAGTGCGTCCGCGACCCATGGACGGGCACCGGATATGTTATATGCCATGGAACGGGCCTCTCATCTCCTCCCGGAACTGCAGCCGGGCAATTTGAAAATCGATCCTCCGTCGTCTATCGAGAAGGGCGCCCGTGGTGGCCCACAGCGAGGTCCAGAGTCGGCCCATAATTCATGTATACCACACGCCATATCGCCTGAGAAAAATCCGTCGCCTACACTAACCTGAGTTTTCGGTATAGTTGGTGTTGTCGGCCGTTACTTGGTGGAAAGGATTCATTATAATATCAATGAATACACTCCATTTTTCCATAATTTTTATTTTTCCTCCACTACCTAGGTTTCGACACTCAGCTCATCATCAGATGACTACAGAACATTTTTATCTCAGTGAGTACATGTACACATACATGAGGAAGGAGCGGGTTTGGGTATTTCGAGAGTAAGGAAGGTTGGTGGGACGGGAGGAGTGGGGGGCGGGGGAGGAGGGGAGGTGGTAGGTGTTGGAAAGGTTTAGCGTCGTGTGATGCATGAGGTCGTTATGAAGAGACCTGATGATGACCTGAGTGTCAAAACATAGGTAGTGGATGAGAAATAAAAATTGTGGAAAAATCAAGTGTATTCATTGATATATTACTGAGTTTTCCGGATAAAATGTAGTGGGGAGGTCAATTAATCAAGTAGGATAGCGTTCCCGACCTTTTTACTAACTTACGTGTTTCCCTTATTAGTAAAGTGGCTTTTCCCTCGGGGGAAACCACAACCACAGCTGAGATCATTACTGCCACTTAGGGCAGCTAGTCGGACAGAAAGAAAGCATCAATAAAGACTGGAGGAGGGGTGGAAGGAAACCCAGCGTCGCCACAAGTCTACCCCTGTTGAAATTTGCCATGCGGTCGACAGTTTAACATCCTATTCTACAGTCGGGATACTGCACGTTCAGTACCCTTCACATGACACCTGCGGACGTCGTGAGCGACAGTGCGCTCATTAGTATATATTGCAATGACCTCAATTAACGCACTTTGGGCTGGAATGTTTCAATACAAGGACAGCTTCCGAAAAATGTGATATATTACCATTGATCATTAAAAACTAAAGACCAAACATTCTATAGAAATCCATGGAGTTGGAGAGGAAATGCTCACATTTTGACAATTTCTGTGCGGAGTGGCCAAAATGTCTCCATTCGCTTAACTTCTCCGTGACAATGCGGAGTGTGTCATGAAATCTGTATTTGATGCCTTCTCCGTAAATTGCAGAGACTTCTCGCGGTGGCTGGATTTTTTGGCTTCAAGAGTGCGTTTAAGTTATTCGTACGGAGATGACCAACGGAAGCGTTTTCGCAATGTTTCTAAGCTTATCCTTTAGGCCTTATTTCTCCAACACCAAATGAATAACCTTCATTTCGATCTGAACCTTCTGTTTTCTTAGAATGCATGTCGTCCGTATCGTCCTTTTAGGACAGGACAAAGGGATTCCAAAAAAAAGTAATTCAGTATCTGTAACTCCCTTTTCTCTGTTTAATTCTTTTACACCACGGACAGACTCATTTTGGCTTTAAACTCGGCCACATAGTACACCTCCATTAGCTACGCAGTTGGGTTTACCATTTATAAATTAATGCATCATACCATTCTTATTTTCGACAGTAGAGTCACAATATTTGTTTCAGTGAATCTTCTGGGTAGTGTTTCACCTGCAAGAAAAGCAATCTTTTCCGAATTCTCCAGCACTGCTACTCTGTGAGAGAATAATTGTCGATTGGTACTCCTTTCGCACTGAATTTCATTTATGGTGAAGCAATGACTTCCCCTAAAAATGATTCTTACATGAAAAAGTACTATCAATTCCCATATGTATTCATGCGCATTCTTTGTTCCTTTCTCTTTGCTGAAAGGCGGCTGTATTGTCGCAATAGACTGAAAGTGTAGACACGTTCGTTTTAGAATAAAGGAGATTTTTGGACCAAATTTAAACGTATCTTTAGTCCTCATCTGGTACACTTTTTACCTAGAACATCTTTTCTTCTCCGCTTCACATTGGCGTTATTCAAAGGTGCCTCCTTTCATGTGATCTCTTCATTCATTAATGGCGCAATAACTCTATTGCTTTTAATCTAAGTTAAAACACTCCTTTCTCTTCAAACCGCGGCGCTTCAAGACCGGAAACAATGCTCCTCGTCAATCGCAGTTAACGACATTTTTGGGGGAGAGCTTCACGTGTCAAGGAAGTTCGAGCGAAATATCATTTTACTTAGAAATCAATGAATTAGGTCTCATTTTAAAGAGAGACATCTCACTCTTCTAATGACACTAAAAATTTAACCCCTTACCGCATTACTTTCGGAGATATTTGCTAATATATACCAGCCCTTTTACGTGGGAAATGGTACGTGTATGCAATCCAGTGACACATTATTTACAACATGAGGTATTTTTCACACTTAGCGGTCGTAAAAAAACAATCAGAATGTAGTTTGTATGTTTTCCCAACTATATTTGAAAATTAATCATATTGTCACCATAGTAAATTCTTTGGATATCACAAAAAACCTATCGTTTTGAAGTAGTTTCAAACGCATCGCGCGAAAAAATTAGTCGTGTTAAAGACTTATTTAGATACTTTCATTTAATTACTTACACTTTCTGTCACATAAAACTATATTATTGAACCATTAATAATGCAATATTTGATTTGTACTACATCTGGTGAAATTAAAACGTATAATTTGAATATGGTCTCTATTATAACTACGGAACTATCTCGCTCGGACTACCTTAAGTCTGCTCGATACCGTTAATATGAATGAAACATTAGACAAACCGTCATTTCAGCAGTCTCCCAAATACGTCGGACACATCCATCCCTATTCCTATTTCCCACCGTTACACAAGCATGCATTCTTAAGTCTACAATTAAAGACATGCGCTCAAGAAGGAGATCTCAAATAGAGCCTCGAAGACATGGACATTCTCTTGCATCTAAACAGTGACTCAATGATAAATCAATATAGTACTTGCCAGCAGAATTAGCAAAAAACCGATTATCGGTAAAGTCCACCAGCTGATTATGGCCCATCGCATCCTTGAGAACAATTTAAATGGTATTTCGACTCAACGATGAAAAGTCTACGTATCAATTTGTAAAATATTTTTTCTCTTACAAAGCCAATGGAATTGTTAAAAATCTTATTTCCCATCCAGGCTCAAACCAAATGATGCCAGTAGGACAAGAATAAGGATATAAATTCCATTAGTCGACTGTTCCAAAAGAGGACGATCCAAAGAGCTTAAAAGTGAACAGAATTAATATTTCTCGCTCCACTTCGTATTTCTCTTTGCATTGGTCCGATTCAGCTCAGGAAGCAATTCTTCCTGCATTCTTCATCGGCCGAAACTCGTCCACCATTGACGGCGCAAACAAGATCGAACAAAACTGTCAGGACGTCAATAACTGACCGACGAACATCCTTGTTCCCATATTGGGCGGCAAGTTTTGCCATCCGACTATGAGTCGAAAGTGTATTCCATGGCGGAGGCTATGTTCTAAATATCTTTGGGTGATAAAATGAAATTAAATTAAAGGAAATTACTCGAGGCATAATTTTGTGAAGATTTATACCGTACGCGACGAGCAAAATTAACTTAGTAGTAAAAGTAACTCCATACTTTGTGTGTGTTTGTCATATATAAGGGGAACGCGACCCAAAAAATTTACCTGAGGATGACACGCGGTGTCGAAACCATGGTCGAGTTGAGTTACATTAAATAGTGTTGAATAAAACCAAGTACCTTTTTTATTATGAGTGACATCATAAATTTACACCATGCGAAGCCAGAAACTGTCTTATATTAGTACTATTTCTACACCTGTTTTATTTGTAAACCAAGGTCTCGTTAAATTCGTGTCATTATCCAGGTGATGTGTTGTGTGTGCATAAATGTGTTGAAATCTTTGTCTGCTAATAAAACAAGAATGAAAATAATACAACAATTATTGTTCTTCAAGAGAATCAGAAGCATCGGTTCGAACTCCTGCTGCTGCTGCTCGAACGCTGCACTTCGTCTCCAAGAACACCGTCTACAAGTGGAAACATAGAGAAGCGCTCAGCGTCGCTCTCATTGGTGAGCTTAGTTCAATATAATTTGATGCGATTGGGGTGTTCGCACCAAAATCGCAAAGGCCCAGCATGCGTCTTCCGTGAGAAACTCGCTATAGCCTATTTATGTGGCCGTAAACAGGACAGGGGGCGCACAGTGGTCTGGGGAGCCCGTTTTTCCGGACAAAAGTCGATTGTCTTTTTATGGAAGAATAACTTCTTGTGATTCATTTGTGATGCATTGCTTTAGTTATATCTACAAGCCCCAAGGGTATTTGTGATACTTAATTGGCAATGAGCGGCTGATAAAATGATTTTTATAATTGTTATAGGCCTGCGAAATCAAGAACTTAATCACCTGATATCAACGCTTCTAAGGAGCCACCAAATTGATTTAGTGAATCAATTTAGTGCCTCCTTAGAAACTTGAAGTGTGTTTAACATAGAAACAAAATACATATATTTTTCTTTCCATTATGCCATTGCTTAACAGGGTGGTAGAGGATTTTATTTTGTTCTGCCAACTTTGCACACACAAACAGATTTTCCATCTGAGACTAATTGAAGCACTGTCCTAAGGGACTTAAAGACTTCATTACAAAATGAACGATAGAAACTCAATAACTACAAGGCAAAGATGCCATTGAAACTTACTTAACACTTTAAAAAAAGCGTAGACTGATTCTATGGATGTAGCAAAAAAGCATTAAAAATTTCATAAATTGAATCACGATAAGTTTCCATCAAATTCAGTTCTGTATATTGTGAAATAACTGTGTTATATGAGAAAAAAGTGTCGTACGTTGCGAAATGATCCTTTATCTTCCCATTAGACATGATTTTGGAGTCATTTGAACATGTTCGGAAAATCGACTTTTTTCCGGAAAATCGGGCTTTCTAGACCACTGTGGGGCGCCCGCAAAGAACGTGAATCCTGTCGAGCGGCGCCCTTTCTACGGATACCACTATAATTCAACTTCAACATCACCTCGCACTCTGCCTCATGATTGGAGAATAGTGGAAGCAAAAGAACTCGCTGCCTTTTTCTTAAAACCTAAACCCTCTTCAGGGTCTCGCAGTTACTCCACAAACAGGAATCGGATCGCGACGGATACAAATTCGCTCTCAATGGCAGTGGTTTCTCCGAGAATGACTGTGGACCGGTTCCTTCCAAAGCGATGGGAATGGTACATTTTTTTCTTCACGAGATCTTCCTCAGAATGGGACGTTACGGAGAGCCGGCGAATCAGTTGCCCCAGTGACCTTGTCCTTTGACCCATTCACCTATTTCTGGACGCTCTGATAAAAGCCGCGATGCTTGTCGCGCGTTTGTTGAGCGTTAAGTTTCTTTATAGGAATGGAATGATATCCATGTCTCAGGTAGTGATCTCATCAATTTCTCCTTGCACCAGGTACCTTTTTCAAACGATTCTTGAGGTAAACTACAGAGTACCGAGAGACGGAATAGCTTCTTCTTGGAACGAAAGCAATCACTAACAAATATTAGAATTAGCCTACATACGAGGGTCGTTCCGAAAGTAATGCCTCCTATTTTTATTCACGGAAACTACAGGAGATACATAAATCACAACAGCACAGCTAAATAGAGCAATGTTTGAGCTACAGACTGTCATTTTTCCACATAGTCACCACCATTCGTTATGCACTTTTGCCAACGATGAACCAGAGCCTGCATGCCGCGCTGGTGAAAATCGGAACCAGCTGAGGCTAACCACTTCCTTACAGCTTTGACAACAGCATCCGAGTCTTGAAAATGTTCGCCACGTAGTCCATCATTCAGAGGCCCAAAGAGATGGAAGTCTGAAGGCGCTAAATCAGGACTGTACGGTGGATGTGGTAAGACAGTCCAGCCAAATTCTGCAATGAGTTGCGTGGTCGCATAACTGGTGTGGGGCCTGGCGTTATCATGTCATGCACACCCTTGTCACCACCTTGAAAATGCCATACCAATCGTCTCACATTGCTCATGTCTATTGTATCGTCTCCATACACCTTTAGCAAGCGTCGATGGATTTCAATTTGCGCAATTTCTTCAGCAGTGAGGATTTAAATCACACATCGCTGTTTTATACGCGCGTCCATATCAGACTCCATTTTGGAACACTCCTTTGCTGGCGCCATCTACCGCAGAACAACGGAACCACTTGCAAATGATAGAGGAAGGTTTTAGCATTAGCACTACACCAACAACATCTGGCGCAGACATCCAGTCACCACAAATAAATAGGAGGCATTACTTTCGGAGCGACCCTCGTAGTTTTTTCCAAGAGTGCTCGTTGTTGATTTCGACGCGGAGAGTGCTTGCAGAAAAATCGTTTGAAAAATATGATTTAGACATGACTGCAAATTAGCAGGTTTTAATTGATTAAAAAAATGATTAATGCACTTTGACATGTGAAGTATTTTTCTCATGAATGTATGACGAAAAGTGGATAGAATATGGTATAAAGTGACCATCGCATTACTTTATGGCTGAATAACGAAATTTTCCCATTTGCAAACTGTCACTACTTTGAAAAGAATCCAGAAGAAGGTAATCATTCAGCAATCCTTGCCATAATGAATTACAGGCCTACAGTTATGCAAAGGTTAAGGAGGTTTCACCGCGGCTGCTGGATGGAAAATAAATGCTAAATCCAAACATTTTGTGAAATTTGTTTAAAAAATCTTACTTTCGTTGACGACACGCTGCTGAAAAACCAAAGTTGACGAACAAAAATATGTCGAATTTGTCCACCAGTAGATTTTTAATGAACACTTTTTTACGGTCATAAACGCCGACTTCGGCGGCATTTCCGGTGAATGGGCGCACTTTGGCGCTCAGCGGACAGTAGCGACTGGTTGTTACATTGTATGTCCGGTAGTCGAGAACATCTTGTCCCGTAAAGGTCACTAAAATCCATAGGGGAAGCGATGCCTCGGTACATTAACTGGCTAAAGCACTCGGCCGGAAATCGAGGGATCCAGGTTCGAATTCCGGTCAAGGTGGATGATTTTTTTCTCTGTGAAATTTCTCACAATTGTGCATTGCGGGTGACTCCGTAAAAGTGTAACTCCGTGATTTGTCACGAATAGCTTAAAATCCGTTAAAACATTTTGATACAACACGGAAAACTACTGAATAATGCCATACTAATGCAATAACTTCTGGTCTTGATGGCATGATATGGTGTAATAGGTAATCAGAAAGAGAAATTAAGGATGTTTTATTTAAAAATAGCTTATTTTTCACAGACTTGCATGAAATTACGAGTACACATCTTTAAACAGTGGGAGGGGTTAATAAATTATTATCACGAACACAGTGTACAAATAATGTTGAATCGGAGGAATATGGCAGAAATTAATCTTTGTTGAGAAGCAATAATACTACAAAGCTTATCCTTGGTACCTTCCATTTTAAAGTACTAACTCCCGCTGTGAATAAAATTACTTAACATTTGATCAACCCAGTATCAATGGATCCAATTGCAAGAACTGAGATGTGTAAAAGGTTAAATATGAAAGGCAAGGTCAAAGAGACAATTTTTTTATATATTGAACCATCTGATATAACAAATAGGTATCGGAAAACAAACATTGATACCAGAGATATATCGTGTTTCTCTATCATTCATATCTTCAAGGCCTTCGGCACCGCCCACGAGCGTCGGAGGAACAAATTTCGCCACTTTCTTCTTCGGACGATCTCCTCCCTTCCACGGCGCTGCACACAGAGCCTATCATTTCCATTGAGAAAAGGGTGAAGTTTTGATCGTCACCAAAGGTGGAGACTTCCGGGCCGTCGGTTTTTACTTCGCCAATTTCCTTATTCCGAAAGTGAGCATTCCATCCGCACATATTGCCATGTGACCCATAGACGAAGATGTTATTCACGACCGTCATTTCAAATTGCTGCAAGCCGGCATCCGGTAGCACTCGGTATATTCCATGGCGGAGGTTATAATCTAAATATCTCAACGATATTAAGTTGACTGCGTGGCCTTCGCTGGATACGCAGACTGTGTAGTTGTGCGAGAAGGTGGCACGCTGCACTTCATCGTCATGAACACTGTCTACAAGTGGGAACATAGAGAAGCACTCAGCTTTGCTCTCATCGGTGAGCTTAATGTTCAAGATGATATGAATCAATGAGATATTGGCATCTAAATGCGCGAAGGCGCAGTATGCGTCTTCGGCGGGTAACTCGCTCTTGGTGCACAACAAGCCTATTCCGGAAGCCGGAAATTCGTCAGGGGGCGCCCACGGAGAAGATGGAACCTGTCCGGCAGCACCATCTCCACGAACACCACTATTATCCAACTTTAACACCACCTTGTACTCTGTCGAATTAGTAATGAAGAGTGACACAAATAGAACAAACGTCCAACTCGATGTTTCTATCTGAGACCTCATGTTCCCTTCCTCGCTCTTCACAAACAGATCTCATTCTGCTCTCGGAATGACTTAGGGAAGGGAGTGTGAATCAGATGACATCGTGGCCCTGCGCCTGGACTTTCACCCGCTCATCGAAGCTCCGATAAAAACAACGACACGAGGAGCTTCTCGATCTTTAGCATTCGAGTTTTTATGTGGGGATGGAAGAAACGTCTGAGAAGTTTTAGTTTTTAGTAAGCGTTACCACCCAAAATAGTCGAGGAGAATTAAATGGGATTAGTCGGAATTTATCGCTCACATAAGGTTTAGACCAGCTTTATGGGACTATATCCCGCTAGACTCCAAAATATCTTTAGTGAGGGACGGGATAGGGAAAAGAAATTAATCTAGCATATTTCTGCATGACAGGGAATTTCTTTCATTTTTTCACTTAGGAGTATCCCACCTACAAAGTAATAGACTTCCTCCCAGTTGACCAACAACTGATACGAAATTTTCTCACTATTTTGTAGCGCGCTAACTTCAAGTCTCTGATGGCTCCCTAGAATCCCCCAAAAATTGTTCTCATCTTTTTGTTCCCTTGTGATAGTTTTTCAAGAATACGTGCTGATTCTGATGCTCAACGCCTAACTAGAGTATGACAACACCTAAATTTTAAGATCCTTAGATCCATCCATTGGATTGTTCCCAATCTCTTTGATGCAGTGCAAATAATGTTCCGAACTTGCGATCTCCACTACAGGTCTATAAATTTAAAGATTCTCAGGTATTTGACTTAATCCATTGCATCCACATCTATCTTCCCACTCTGCTTACCAACGAGGTTTGAGCGTAAACCTTTCAGTTTGTCTACTATATTATATCGATAAATAAATCCACAATCCCTTAGCAATATCATCCGATTAATGCGGAATCAAGACGAAGTAATAACCCAAATATATTTCTACTATCTCCCTCCGTATTTTCTTATCAATGTATTTAATATAATTTCACTGTATTTAATTTCACGCGACGTAGCAAATGTATAGACCGAAGGAATTACGGCCCTGTGGCATATTCGCAATAAAATCAGGCTTTTCAAGCAAATCTTCTGGAGGGTACTGGTCTTACTTTATTTAGTTACCACCGCAAAATTGTAGGAACATTTCGCATGAATGGGTAACCTGGAAATGACACTGAGAAATCAAGTGACCTACAAGACTCCAATTCAACGCTAGAGGTACCGTAGGAGTCATTTTTACCCCTTTTAATTTTTGGCAATCCGTTACTTCCGATTGATTTGTCCTAGTTGTGGAATAATTCTTGACATTCATTTTTTTAGCAGAAGAATATAATTTAAGATAAGTTTTGTGAATCAGCAGAGAAAATGGAATTGAGGGTAAATGCGTGCAAGACTAAAGTAGTAGTTTTTGATAAGGAGAATGGGGAGAATAACTATATGGTGTGGGCGAATGGTGAAGTAGTTGAACAAGTGGATGATTTTGTGTACTTAGGTAAGATGTTTGCGAAAGATGGAATAATAGATGAGGAGATAAAGAGACGTGAGAATGCTGGAAGCAAAGTGGTATGTAACATGTGGAGCATATCAAGGAATGAGTGCCTGTCTAAGGAAGCGAAAATCGCCGTGTACAAAAGCGTACTTCTCCCCACTTTGTGGTATGGTAGTGAAACATGGGTATGTCAGGATAGACATAAGAGTAGACTAAATGCCGTGGATATGAGTTATCTGTGAAGCGTTTGCGGCAAAAGTAGGATGGATAGGGTGAGGAATGAGTGGGTAATAAATGAATGTGGGTTTGATGCTCCAGTAAATGACATATATGAAAGGAATATGCTTGTTTGGTTTTTCCATGTTGAGAGAATGGATGAGAGTGGAATAACGAAACAGATATATAAGAGTGAAATGAATGGTGCGAGAGGTAGAGGTAGGCAGAGAAAGTTGTGGTTAAATGTGGTTGAGGAAATTCTTAGGATGAGGAATATTAGGAGTCTTAAAAACAGGAGGGCATGTATGAAGCAGTGTATGGCAGTAAATGAAGCAAAAGAGGTTTGCAAGGATAGGTCAGTATTGAGGAAATTATTGAAGCAGAGTTAGGTGTACAAATGTGTTTGTGAGTGAAACTCTGTGACTGAGCCTAGCCCGGAAGGGAACGGCGTGATTGGTTTGTATGTAAGAATATAATTTGAAAATAAGATTATTCTAGAAGTAATAGTTTTAATGTACGTACCTATTAGCACCGGAGGGATTTCTACCGCACGCTTACTTCTTCCCTGTTGAATAGGATTTTAGCTAATTTAAGAAGGACTTTTATTGTGTTTCGTTAAAATATTTTCTGTTTAGTTTCGTAGGTTTTTTTACACGCGATGACAATAGTTTTTAAGCGCTAAAATAATAATTTATATTCACGTATGAATAGTTTAAGTAAAACCTTTTTAGTAACCCTGATGCTCTTTGTTGTTATGTGTAATTTTTACTTTAACATAAGAAGGTTAAATGCAGAATAGTAGTCATGTATTTCCTCAAGACTCTTGGGAATACCCTTTAAAATGTAGGAATCAATACTTACTTATTTGAAATGTACTTTGTACTATTTTGGGCAGTGATCAATTTCAGTGGCCCTCAGGCATTTTCGCAATAACGTATTTTGAATACAATGCGGGTACCAGGGACCAGAGCCGGGGATGAAACAGGCATATCGCATAATTACGAATCAATATTGCCCCACTTAAGAGAGTGTGCGAAAGCTAAAGCTGGTAGCTACGAGAGGAAAATTTGTCGCTTTCATTGGGTGAACTTAACGGAATTACCCCTCTTCCTTACGCGATAGGATCTTAAAACTGACAGTCTATTGACGATGACGTGCTTTGGTCTAAGGACTGGGGATCAGCTTTGTTTGGGAGAACGCGGTGTAGCAGATTACGAAGCACTATTTGTGACATAAGGTTTGAATTTGATCAAAACGATTAAAGAGACTACATACCGATAAATTTGCATCAGTTTCGGAGTTGTGGAATATATCAATTGAAAACCGCTTATCCTGCAATGAATTTAGCGAATTAGTCACGGTAGATGAGCAGTCGTTTCCGACCAAGGCCCGATAAAAAGGCTCGCAGAGGAGCTAATACAGCAGCACTGTAGTAGAAAATATGTTCTGCTCCGGATATATTAGTTGAAATAAATACCATCCCCTGATTAAAAATGACATAAAATGTCAAATAAATACCACATGTAAAGGGAACAGGGGTCGTGAAAAGTGTTACGTGCGTCAATATTTTCCATGTTAGAAGTTTAAACGAAAAACTGAAATAAATATATTTGTCTCTCCTCTAAAGGTAAACAGTATATGCTCCATGCTCACTGTTAGTTTAAATAAGCATAAAATCGACTTTGATAACATGTATTTATATTTTTAAAGTCATTGGTGTATGCAAGCTATCTACAACATATCTCAAAAAACAAATCAAATTTCCACCTGGCCATACGTGGAAATAGCAAATCATAATATGTCACTGTAAATAAAGACATTATTATAAAAAAAACAAAAAACCTCCAGGAAAGAATACGTCAATAAATAGAAGATTATAGAATAGATTTATAAACACTTTGCATAATATTTCAATTAAAACCTCATATTAACCTTTGGAAAACAAACTATTTCTCACGTGTCAATTAGACTATGTCGCACGTTGGATGCTGATGCCGATTCTTATCTTAAATATGCATGGTGCTATTTAAGTGAATGCGATCTGAATTACAAGGGAAAATAAATACGCATAGGAGTGAATACAAAGGAATTACATACTTTAAGTGAGAATATGAATCTTTTACCCTTAATTGCCCATCGTATGATTAATCATACGGCCGAAAAAAATGTCAAAATATTTCCAAGTCAATAAAAAATATTCCATGCATACATAAGGGAAAAAGGGTGCCCATCAATGAAATTTGAACGCAAAAATCGGGAGATTTGTTTTTAGGCAGTCATGGCTTAAACAGCTTAATCCTCTCCTCACGTTCTCGCTTTTCTTTCACTGAATGTTCTCCACTCGAGGGACGTCAGTCATTCAATAACTTTCACATTTCACGCTACGTTGGTGTCCTGTTGCCGCAAGCTCTCGACCCAGATAAACGCGGTAATATTACCGAGTCCGATTTCATGAAGGGGATTTGCTCATGGGGCTCCATCGAACAGGAAAAAGAGGAAACAGGAGAGTTATTAGCGGCAGGGAAGCGTTCTTCGCACGACCGAACGGGTCAGCACACAACAGTAAAACGAGAGGGTATACATTTTGGCCTTCCGACCCGGCCAAGGTCGAAGTGTCATTACCTCGTCTTTCCCACGCTCGCCGCCCAGCGGCGTGGCGATCGAGTCCACCCCGATGAGCGATATGATGGCGATCTTTCTTCCGCGGCCCAGCCACAAGTAGCAGTCTCTGATTCTCCCTCGAGTGAGCTGATCGTCAGGAGATAGGGCCCCCACACGCGCTGTATAATCGCCCCCTTTTTTTCCTCAATGCCCGCATGATTGGCGACACCCACAGGGGGTCAGGAGTCGCGGGGGTAAAAGGGTCTCGGGAAAGGGAAGGGAGGTGGTGAGACCCTCAGCCGAAAGGAGAAGGTTTAGTACACAGAGCCCGTGTTAAATCCCTCCCCGTCACCCACCAATTGTAACGACCAGCCGTCTAATGGATCGGAAAGCCATTCTTGTGCCGCATCCGAGCTGCGCTCCGGAGGTGCTAATCACGATTCACGGCGTCAGGGTTTTTAAAAAGACTCCCGCTCACCCGTAAGTTGTCGCAAACTTCCCACCCGCGGTGGAAATAAAGGCAAAGGGATCATTGATCGCGTGTTTGCGCGACGCCTCCCCGCGGCTCGCACCCCTGTTCTCGCGAGCGCACGGAGCCCGCGTTATACAAAGGAGGACAAAGTGCGTCGAGCCGCTCCATCGCACCACGCCCACTTCCGCATTTCCACGACTACACGGGCGTGAATCGAGTGAGGGGGCATCATCCCACGGCGGGAGCAGCCGCGTCGCGAGAGTCCCGAGTGAAATTTCACGCAATATTGTCGACTATCGTATCCATGCTGAGAGCATTCTACAGATTAAGATAGTCCGAGCGAAATATCATTTTACTTAGAAATCAATGACTTTGGTCTCATTTTCAAGAAAAATATCTCACCTATCCAATGACACCAAAAATTCTACCCCATACCACATTACTTTCGGAGATATTTGCCAATAAATACCAGCTCTTTTACATGGGAAACGGTACGTGCATGCACTCCAGAGAGACATTATTTACAAAATGAGGTATTTCTAACACTTAGATATCGTAAAAAACAAACAGTTTGTACATTTTCTCGGTTACATTTGAAAATTAATTACATTGTCACCGCAGTCGGGTATCACAAAAAACCTTCCCTTTGGAAGGAGTTTCAAACGCACCGCGCGAAAACAAGTTAAGTTGATGACATATTTAGATATTTTCATGTAATTACTTTCAATTTCTGTAATATAAAACTATATTATTGCACCATTAATAATGCAACATGTAATTGATGTGTCCTACAGCTGGTGAAATTAAAACGTACAGTTCGAATATGGTCTCTATTATGACTAGGGAACTATCTTGCTCGCACTACCTTAAGCCTAGACCCGAGCTATATAGTACACAATCCAGCCATGTTCCCCTTATCGCGACCTTCGATCTTCAGATACTCAGGTGCCCATCGTTCCTCCATTGTCGATTTCGCGCCTCGGCTAAGTGGATGGGTCGCTTACCTCGAAGAGTCACTGGGAGCTCTTTTGTCCCTTTCAATCCAACTGTACCGCCCACTGCGATGTCCCGGAGAACCCTTTAGCAGTTCACTCTGCTTCGCACGCTTTCGTAAGGCCGGAGGGAGTAGGTCAATGTTGGGACGAAGGGAAGGTGCATTCGAAAGCTTGTTTCACTCCTCGACCCTCGCTTGTTTTCCCAGGATAGGATGGTAATCAACAAGCGAGCTGGGCACGCCCGAAAACTCCGGGGCTTCCACCGGGTCGCGGAATCTAGGAATGGATAGCGTTGGGGTGGCGAATCGCCTGGAAATGCAAGATGGAATCCATGAGATAGATTACTGCATTCGGGCGAGATAAGAGCCTGCTAGTGAAACTACCTCGATAGGGAGGGAAAATGCGCTAGCCTTGCTCTAAATCGGCTATCTGTACACATCTTTCATCAAATATTACGCAATGCCCGCATTTATGCTCATTTAAGACTTGAGGAGCATTGACACTTAACCGTTCGGGTTTCTGTTTAAAAATTAGGTTATCATTTCACTCACTCACTTAGCGATCAACCGGAAGGTTTTTTGCAGATGAGGGTATTTTTTTCCTCGAATAGGTCCCCCAAACTCTCAGAAATCCAGGCTATCAGCGCTTAATAAGTGGGAGGGTCCTTTTCCCGCATCATTGATTTTATCCGGCCAAGCTCAAGTACTCGGGGACCAGTTCCAATATTGCATTAGTCATTCACGACGTTAGCTATGATACATATCCAGAGAGAGTCCCGCAATTTACATTACAGGTCTTGAGATGGAGACACAGTTAAGTTCGTAAAACTCTGCGCATTGTTTGGCAGCCGATCATCTGCTTCACCGAAATGTAGGATTTCACTTTCTCCCGGCGAATGACTGCTGTGAATTTTTCTCGGGTTTCCGTCCGGGTAAGATGCTCCATCTTCTTGATTTGACGTTGACTTGACTTATTCATCGTCATCCGTTGGCCGTTGATGGGCTGATGACGATGAATAAGACATGCATAAAAACGTCGGCGTTGGAGAAGCTGCTTCACCGAAAATTAACAGACTAAACTGCCAAAAAGTACCTATTCATATCGGTTAACCCTTTCCGGTCCTGTGATTCGAAATGGAATCACGTCGCTTTCCTGCGTCGAGCGTCGATTTTTTCAAATGACATTCATTCATAAATTTATTATATCTCACCACATATTTTCACCTTACGTAGATTACATTATCTTCTACATGAAATACATAAAAAAAATCGACGCTCGACGCAGGAAAGCGACGTGATTCCATTTGGAATCACATTTGGACCGGAAAGGGTTAAAACAAGTAGAAACGAAGGGCTCATTCGATGAAAAACTTGTGCTTGTAAAACACATTGGGACACAAGTGTTTGATGGGATTTTGGAGAGCACAAGTGTATTTCACCAATATCATCGGATGCGTTGTCAGACCTAAAGCCCCTTAAAACTTCGCTAACCGTAGGCTTATGGCAACGATGGCCTTCTTCCTTCCTCCATTTCCAAATTAATCCTACATTAGTTAACAGTCTCAGACTACGTTGTAAACGACTGTAAACGTTACGGACATCTTTCACGGGTGTGACCATAGTTTCATTGTGCTTTCACTCATGCTGTTTTCGAATGAAAGTATGGTCGTGATCAATAAAATAGGGTATGTAATTCGCAATGTTAAATCTACCACCTTTAATTACACTTATCCTACGTTTACAAAAGTAACACCCACGCATCAACGGCATGAATTAAAACCGTTTACGGTCGCCCCCTCATAGATTGCTACCTATGGTTCATTAGCCAGCATGCCAATGGGACCTATTATTGAGGATGTGACACATGATTTCACAGGTTGGATGCACCCTGAAGTATCGAAAGACAAAAAATAATCCCACGGTCGGAGGATAAGGGGAGGCAAGGGCTGACTGAATGGAAGGTGGTGTATGGCAGCCAGCCAACCCCCATCCCCTCTCCCAATGCCCACTCCTCCGAACCCTGCATCCTCACCTATGCACATTGACAAACACCCGTGCATACGGGGAACGAGCACGGTCGCTTGACTCGGAAGCCTCTCACGTGTCGACCCGCCTTATCACTCCCCGTGAATCTCTCCGAGTGAGTTGCGAGGGTGGAAATGGGGGGGGGGGGTTAATTGGGGGAGGCGTGTATGAGGTCCAGATGTCGTCCTCTGACGCCGCTGCTGTTTTTGCGGCAGACCCGTACGTCCGTCCGTCACGCAAGCCTCGGTCACTCTTCCCCCGGGTGCGGGCGGCGAGCCTCGACTCTCCGTCCAGCAATAATTAATTCACGAATGGGCCGTCGTGCGACGGGCGCCATCTGCGATAGCGCGCGCGTGGCCGAAGTGTGAGGCCGACGGGGGAGGAGAGTGAAACGGGCAGTCGAGTAGTATATGCAGTTCGAGGGAAGGAGGCCAATTTCACAGGCATCACAGATTGGGGAGTGCGGACGCTTCATCATGAGATAGAAGAGGAGGGGATGCCATATCCGCCGGGACTTCAAGGAGTCTCATCTTAAGGTGGTGGAGCGGCTTTCGTTTATATTTTGATTTTCGTGAAAACTTTGCATCCGTATTGTCACAAGCGACATGAACCGATAAAAGTTATAAAATTTGAATTAGATCGATTTGGCTTCATCCTTCTGTCACATTATATTACATACATACATACATACATACCAATCACGCCATTCCCTTCCGGGGTAGGCGAGCCACTAAGTTTCACTCATAAATACATATTTGTACACCTAACTCTGCTTCAATAATTTCCTCCATACAGACCTATCCTTGCAAACCTCTTTTGCTTCATTTACCCCCATACACTGCTCCATACACGTACCCGTACATTTCCGTGAATAATGAATGAATTTTAAAAATATTTTCACTCCGTATGTTTATAAGAGTAAAAGTAACTAATAAGATTCTTATTCTCACAACCAAATTTTGGAAAATACCAAATTGTACATCATGCTAATTTGTTCTTCCCTTATACCGAGATGGTAATTACCATCTTTCGCCTCACTCCTCTCCGAAGCTTCCCGTCTGCATTAACCCTCATGCCTCTGGAAAAAAATTTCCCCAACCGCATTGCTCTGTCTTCCATGTCGCTAATCTTTGATTCCAGGTCACTGATTCAATCATTAGCGAAATTATCCCTGGCAAATGCAATTTTTTTTATCCTTACTTCTTTAGCCATTTTCGTTTGAAACGCTTATTAGATATGTGAATTCACCTCCTCCTCCAGTTTTTATGCTCACTCTGTTCAACGTAAGTTTTTCCTTCTCCTTAAGTATTTATATTCTTTCGTGTTCCTACACGAATTATTTTCATCCCATTGGTCACTGGCTGATCACGTGAGGCATTTATGAATACCGCCAACGCTTGACGGGCTGAGTGTGTTAAGCATAGTCATCCACAGATTTTCCCGCTACCCTTATCTCCCAGACTCACCTCTTTCCATTCCTTAGAATATCTGTGCACACTCGTTTAAAAGGTCTGGTGACTTTATTAAATGGCGTTGCAGTCGGTTTCTACGGCTTAAACAAGTGCTCATTGAACATGTGTGATAAATAATCTGTATGCATCTACATACTACCCCGCATGGGCGCGTGGCAGGGGGTGGTAGGTCACCAACCGAGTAAAGATGTAAAAGTTTTGAAGGTGAAATGGTGACGTGTACTATGGGAGTGTATTTGGAGGGGATCAGTTTTTATTGTGCGCGGAAAGAACGAGTTTTGTACCTATCTTTTCGGCGGAGTATCTCTCTTATTTTATCGCATCTGTCAGACCTAGAAATGCAGTCGTCATGATAATATTCTCTGTGCAGCTCTGAAACACGCTAGTTCTGAATATCTCAAGTAGCCTAAGCCTAGCGTGCAGCCTCCGAGTCTCTAGAGGCTCCCAACTTAATCCCTCCAAAAGTTGTGAGACACCATATGTTCGTTCGTAGCAGTTTTAGACGAAGCGTGCTGCTTTTCTTTGTATTTTGTTAATTTTTTTTAGTTAAATTATGACCAGGGTCCCAAATGCTCGCGGCGTAGTCGAGGTGTGGCCTAGCCAGAGCGAAGTAGCATCTCTCTTTAACGTTTTCATCCGAGGACCTTCCTATTATACGCTTAACAAAACCTAGTTTCTTTAATGCACTGCCGCATATGTTTTGTATTTGTGTTCCCCACGATATATCTGAAGTTAAGGTAATTCCAAGATATTTTACTGTATTTGAAGATTTTATGTTCACTCCACCTTCGGTGTAGGTATGGCTTTTTTGTGATGGCTTTCGCTGGAAGTGAACTGTGGTGCATTTACTAATATTTAGTTCTAAACTCCACTCCTGGCACCACGAATGAACGTTTTTAAGATGAGATGACCGAACTTCAAAGTCCGCGTCTTCGCTAATTTCACGGTAGATTACTGTATCGTCTGCATGTAATCTTAATTTACTGCTAATTCGGGAACTCAGCTCATTAATATAAATAATGAATAAAAGAGTGCCAATCACTCTTCCTTGAGGAACACCGGATGTAACTTCAACCATATCAGAGCTAAAACCGTCAACAACTACTTTTTGTTTTAGATCACTGAGAAAGTCCATTATGCAGTTCACTCTTTTTTATTAACTCCGCATGAACACAATTTATAAATGAGTTTTTGGTGAGGAACCTTGTCGAATGCCTTCTTAAAATCAAGGAATATCGCGTCGATTTGCTTATTCGATTCACCTGATTTCAGGATATAATGAAGGAAGAGTGCAAGCTGTGCTTCGCAATACCTGCCCTTACGGAAGCCGTGCTGACTGCTACGTAAGAAGTTACGATTATCCAGGAATGTAATAATATTACTAGCGACAATGTGTTCGAGGATCTTGCATAAAATTGATGTTAATGATATAGGCCTATAATTTCCTGGGTCAATCCTATTTCCTTTTTTAAAATTTCGGTGTGTCATTGGCTATTTTCCAGTCTTGGGGCACATTGTACATGGTACCTTAATTTTTGTTTTCATTAGCTAACGCATCTTTACTGCGATGGCAGGTTTTCTTCAGCCAAGTAAACACAGAGTTGTAATTTTGTATGTGTTTCCACTCTCACGGTCGCGATGAAACCTCCCGAAGAAGATCATGCGATGTGAATGGAGGGAACTTCTGCGGCACTATTCCTCTCATAGAGGGAGTTGGCGGATGAGATACGCAAACCCCCATCCCCCACGCCCAAGATGCAATGGGAGTGGGAGGGGGACGGGTTATTACAGAGGGTCGAGAGATGAGGGGTCGAGTCGACTCTCCCGTCCGTTTACATTTCGTCATTTTTTTACACGCCCATCCCCACAACGGCCTTACGGTCGCCGCGGCGTGGTCCGCGACGGAAGGCAGAGTGGGAGGAATAAAAGTAAAAAATAAAAGAGCATCTCTTCTTCCCGTTACGGAGGAGCGGTCGCGAAATAGAACCGACGATGGCTTCATTCTCTTCGCCACGAAGATGTGTATTATTCTCTCGCACTGAGGTCTCGCGCGTCGGGGGTTTCGTCGGAGATCGCTTTGCTCCCTCTCTCCCGTGTCTCATCCTGCCTAGACGTTTGGACACGCGAAGATGGCCGTCTGCGTAAGTGGCGACATTACGCCGCGTTTGTGGCAGTGGCCACAATTATATACTCTCGAACGCTCGCTCTTGAGACCACGCGAGCCGAAACGGCGATAAAAAATGGTGGACGAGAAAGGCCCTAATTCTGCGCCACTACACGGGATGTGCCTCTTCGGAGCCAAGTGCGCAGTGGAAAGAGACGGAACGCAAAGCGTACTGCGCTAGAATAGGAGAGAGAGAGAGAGAGAATGATTGTTTCTGGCATGAATATATATTATGGATTATTGTATCGTGACCAAAAATTGTTGTCTAGAATTCCGTAAACAAACAACTTTTTGGAAAGTGGTGCCGCCCAGTGATGAAAGACGGAAGTTCAAATGTAAATACAGTCGATAGTTTGTAAATTAACACGTCGCACTGGTTTTACCATGAATATACGCGGGATTTACTTACAATTTATCATAATGCTTGTAACTTATAATTAATTATAATAATCATAATAATTATTTTTCAATCCAATTCTCTTATTATGGGTCCTCGTAGACGCATGCTCTGTTTTGCAGTGTGGTACGAAGGAAGTTCTGTTTAAACAAGGCATTCTAAATTATTTATTGAAGCCGAACCGGCTTAATGAATTCAAATTAGAATTAAAAGCATGAATATATATTACGGATTTAGATGCTTGGAATTGTTGCCTAGGCTACGTGTTTCCTAAATTTCCACTTTAAGTTCACCCAGTCCTTGGTGCTTCTTCGATTAGAGTCTTTTCTTTTGCTATTGTAAATAGACGTAGTTGATTGTTGCTAACGCGAGACTGTTGTGAATATTCAATAACGATCGAGGAGATATGAATTAACTGATGATTAGAATATATCTTGCTATTTTTGTAATCTAAAATTTACTTTTTAAATGCTAGAGAGGAAATCTCTACTACGGGAAATCAGTAAGAGATTACTGAAACGTTCAACGTGTGCCGACGACGATGTTTACCAGAATCTGATTTTAATTGGAATGCATTAAGTCCGGTCGATTTAATAAATAATTTAGAATGCCTTGTTTAAACAGAACTTGCTTCGTACCAGGCTGTAAAACAGGGTATGCGCCGACGAGGACCCAAAATAGGTGACTTGGATTGAAAAATATGAACCTGTTCAAGGCGGCGGTAAGTGCATTCCTTTTTACCTACACTGCAATGATGGCCATTGGGAATACTCATGAAGTCACCTCGCATTATTATTAAATTTCCGTATAGCGATATTCACGAAGTGTTAAGAAGTTAATTGTGCATCTGTGTAATTAAATTTGTAGAGGAATTAAATATATCCGTAGACCGGACGATATTAAAAAAGTGTATATTTACGTCCCGTGTGTAGTACTACATTTTTTATCCACTGCATTATGATTAATTGTAAGTTAAAACCAACGTGTATTCATGGAAAAACCGGACGTGTTTATTTACAATCTGTCAACTGTATTTACGGTATTTACATTTGAACTTCCGTCTTTCATCACTAGGCACCACTTTCCAAAAAGTTATTTGTTTACGGAATTCTAGACAACAGTTTTTGGCAACGAGGTCCCAATCCATAATATATAGTCATGATTAAGAGTCCGGCAAACATCATCGTCAGCACACGATGGACGTTTCGTAAACCTTTTACACATTTCCTGTAATAGATGTTTCCTCTCTAGAATTTCAAAAGTAACTTTTAGATCACAAAAATAGCAAGATATTATTCAAAGCATCAAGTAATTCATATTTTCTCGATCCTTATTGAATATTCACCAAAGACTCACGTTAGCAACAATTAACTACATCAATTTACAATAACAACTGAAAAGACTAATCGAAGTGGCGCCAAGAACTGGGTGAACTAAAAGTGGGCATTTAGGCAACACGGAACCTAGGCAACAATTCCAAACATCTAAATCCATAATATATATTCATGGTTACTGGCGTGGGAATTCAAGTCACTGCTGGCGCCATAAAGGCTGGTGTGCTCGGGGAATACAGAAAACAGAGAGTTAATTAACCGAGGTGATTGCTGACGATATCAATGCTCAAAAAATTGAGTATGGGGGTTCATCGCGAGCATGAAAACAAATATTTGGCGGGACTGAATGCGAAGGATATTGACAGCTCGTAGCAACGGGAAGAAAGAAAGTGGAAGTCCGAGAGGCAGAAATCTTAGTGAAGTCATGACAAGAGTAATTATCAAAATAACATGCGTATTTTGTACTTTGATTTTGGAACATGTTTATGTATAAAATTTGGTATAAAATAATTTAAATAGCGTTGATGATAGCTAATCTAACTTTCCTACTCAACGAGATCATCAAACAGTATTTTAGGCTAATTACTTTACTCTTTTTTCTCTTCACTCAGATTACTCATTTTTCGCATGTCCACGGGCATGGCAAAGATACCCACACAGACATAAGTGAATGATGTACTGTTTGAAAAATAATAATACCCACAATGTTAAAAACCATTTATTGCAGGTATATCCCATGAATTTTATAGCATTAAAAAACTTATGATTCGGATCTTAAATTCTGAGGAACCTGAGGCTTCTGCACCATCGGCGAAAGCTTTCAGGATTTCTTGAGTCGTCAAAGTCAGAATTAACCTCTGGACAATAAAGAAGTCTGCGTTGCTTTTTCAGGCCAAATAATGCGTATTATTTTTGTTTTCAGAATTTCGTAGTGATTATACGTACTAGTATCAACTATTTCCGGGTGTACTGCTGCGTGGTGAACTTCAACGGCTCAATGTTTCGTTCCTCCTGCTGGGAACGTCGTCAGGAGACTCCTCTCAGGAGGAAGTCGAGCCGTTTAAGTTCACCACGCAGCCGTATACCCGGAAATGGTTGATACTACTGTGTATTATTGTTGAGAAATAATATTTATTTTTCGGAAACAGTCTGGGCCTAACAAAAATGAATTTTTACAAGTGAATAATAAAAAGAGTCCGTGCTAAAACTTAAGCTTTTTTTGGAAAATAATAAGAAAAAGAATAGGTTCAAATTTTAGATCTTGAAAAGAGATAAAAAGAGCTTTCAACTCCTGAGGAACATTGAGTCTTGATATTTGTAAAACTGTTTGTAAGTATCAACGAATTATACATTCACAGTCCAATAACTAAATTTATTTTTTTTAGCAAGCGCGTTAGCTTTCCAAGAGAGCTCACTGAAAATTGTGCGTTTGATAATATTAATGCTCATGTATTTCAAGGATGATGACCTTCCCAGAAAGTAAAATTTAACAGCGGAAGTGAAACAAAATCTTACGACTGCCTAGGTTAGGTTACATCAAAGTCAGCGTGAAGTATTCCACTCAACAGAGGCGTGAAAATGATCCATTAACGGGAGTCAGCAATTTTCTTATTTTTGCTGGTTTTCTTTGCCAGGCTAGCTGAATAATATAGTTCCATCCGTCTTATGCTGAGTTGAGGACATTTCTGATCTGTATTTGACGTTTTGCATGTCAGCCATCTAATATGTGCTACACTTTCCTAATTGGTCCTCCCACACATTTTATGGGATTTCGAAGTTCCTTTGATTTAAAAAAATTGCTGACTTAGGAGAATGACTGTCTAACACTTCTTTGTCCGGTACATATATTGCTTCCATTTCGGTACAATAAACCTTCGGTGAATCATTGAGCATAGTTGTGCTGTGCATTCCTACCCCTTTTGCGACCAAGTGATCGGCTGACTTTTTGAGGAAGTCTCAGACTCCATCGGGAACACCACTTTCATCGTCTGCCTCCAGGCAGTGGCATAGGAATCTATTTGTTTGCATTGATTGTGATACTTAAAAGTTACAAGAATGAACATATTATTACGAAGCATGTTTTTTTTTAAGTAAGTACCGTTTTTAAATTCGGCCACTTCAGTGCTGCGGTCGGCACGTGGCGCACGAGCGCTTTGTACATACATCTGTTAGGAAGGCACAGATGTCATTACGGAAACATTCGACCGTGTTTACGTTTGTCTATGAGTATTTGAAATGCCTCCGCCGATTGAGAATCCCGCCGACTGTGAAATACGCGCTGTGATTCGTTTTCTTAGTAGTGCTAAAGTGGTTAAATCTTATGAAAGTCATCGTCAGATCAGTGAAGATTATGGAAAGAACATTATGAGCGATGGAAAGATACGGAAATGGGTTAGAGCTTTTAGATAATCCAAAACAAAAAGCGTGGCACGCAGAGTAAGGGGATCGTTTTACTCCAAGACAATGCCCGTCCACACACAGCAAATCAAACTCCAGATCTCATCGGATCATTTGGCTGGGAAGAACTTGGTCACCTTCCGTACAGTCCCGATCTAGCGCCCAGTGGATACCACCTGTTTTTGCATTAGAAGATGCATCTGTGTGGTCAGCGCCACGACGACGATGATGAGGTCAAAACGACCGTGTTGCAGTGTTCGTCAAATCAGGCGGAAGACTCCTATGAGGATGGGATTCAAAAACCGGTTCTACGATGCAATAAGTGCCTTAATATTAGTGAAAACTATTTGAAAAAGTAGATTAACGTACAGGTTTTCTTGTAAAAATAATTTTTTTAAGAAAAGTTTGCATGTTTTGTTTTTATTTCAAAACGATACTAACTTAAAAAAAACACCCCTCGTACTATGCTGACTCGATGGTCCGTCAATGACATAATGCACTTTTGTCAAATCTAGAATGATATTTTTTCTTTCGTTTAAAGTTCACTAAGAGCAATGGTATAATACCTCCTCTTTTATGAAATTACGTCAACAGGGAACGAGGAAGTGCGTAGAATGGTGGGCGAGATAGGCAGGGTAGGTGGCTGGAGGAAATAATAAAGGGCGATAGGTTACTCACGACTGTGGTAGAGGGAAGGATGATGGGGCTAGCGGGCTAGGGAGGAGGGCTAACGGGGAAGGAAAGAGAGAGAATATGTTTCATGGACGGGATGAAGAAGGGTAGATCGTAAGCAGAGGCAAAAAAAGGAATACAGGAGAAAAATTGGTCCTCGAAAGTGTAGAAAACCGGGAGGATTTTCTCTGACTTTCAACGAAACCTTTCTTTAACCGGTTGAAAATTAAAAAAATTATATTTTCTCGATAAAAATGCAAGAACGTTTCTTTCTTGTCATAAAAATATTCGGACATCCAATGCAATCAGGGAAAATGGCTATGAACTAAACGTTTGTTAACGATAATAATTAGGTTGGCTTGATATTATAGACCTCTTCATTAAAGGGTTCTGATTATAAAGTTTAAGTATCTAACATCGTAGTTTAACATAAAAAAAGCCATCATGGCCATTACCGCAAGTCGGGTCCGTAGACATTGTTAGCGATGGACATGGTGCTTGTGGACATGATGTTTTTCAACTAAATCTCTCCTTATTCACCAACAAAGGTCATGTATATTGGAGTTTAAAAGTAGTCTAAGAACTAGCAAAACTAAATCTTTAAAAGCATCAATATTGTGGCGTAACCTATTGGGAAATTTATGAAGCCTTCGAAATTCAAGCTAACACTAAGCAACTTTAGTCCTTTAAACTAAGGCATTAATAACCTTTTCATTTAAGAAATAAAGGAAATGAGGTTGCCGTCTTTACAGCTAGTAGAGTGAAACATATTCTTTATTTTAAAATTCTCTTTCCCATTGAATATTTGCTGGATACCCAATAATTTTGCCAATATATTCCTGATTTGGCGACAGAATCAAATACGGACTTCATAACATTCACTTGTAATCTTCGCCTTCGTGCATAAAATTTTCTCCATGCAATAGAGAATTCGAGTATATTTTATTAGTATATCATTAAGATAGTTTGAGCAAAAAATAAGGGTCGCACGCTTGAGGTAGTCCGAGCGAAATATCATTTTACCTAGAAATCAATGAATTTGGTCTCATTTTAAAGAAAAATATCTCACCCTTCTAATGACACCAAAAATTAAACGCCTTGCCACATTAGTTTTGGAGTTATTTGCCAAAATATACGAGCCCTTTTACATGGGAAATGGTACGTGTATGCACTCCAGAGGGACATCATTTACAAAATGAGGAATTTATAACACTTAGATGTCGTAAAAAAACTAACAGCGTGTAGTTTATATATTTTCTCAACTCTTTTTGAAAATTAATCATATTGTCACCGCAATAGGTTCTTGGGTGTCACAAAAAAATCTTCCCTTTTGAAGGAGTTTCAAACGCACCGCACGAAAAAAAATGAGTCAAGTTAAAAACTTATTTAGATACTTTCATTTAATTGCTTACCATTTCTGTCATATAAAACTGTTTTATTGCACCATTAACAATGCAATATTTAATTCATGTGTCCTACCTCTGGTGAAATTAAAACGTATAATTCGAATATGGTCTCTATTTAGACTGTGGAACTATCTCCCTCGGAGTAACTAAAGCTGTTTTTATTACAACAATCACACTTGACTAGAATCCGCACCCAGACTAGAATTAGAGGTCACTTCATCAAATAATGGCCATTACTAATAACTTTTTTATGGTAGTTCTTCACGCATTAGAGTTACTGCCATGCGCGTGTTCTTGCGCACCATGTTCATTCGTGCGATATGGCCTTTTATAACACTCATTATAACACACTGGTATGCATATGTGAGCCTTATACGAAAACAAGAGGAAAAGTGCGAGATGCTAAGATCCGTCAAAACGCATATTAGTTTTCTTCTTAACCCTCTTCTATGTGATTATTCTCTTCTTTCTTGTTGTCTTATGCCTGGGGCCATAGTGGCGACTCCATGGGTAGCATAGAGATGATGTCAGGACTATGCTTCTCATGGGTATTTACAAAAGCTGGGCTCAGCCAACCACGCTAATTTTAACACTAATTGGCTAGTTTTAATGTCAGTATTTAGATTTTCGGAGCGATAACCGTGGGGCATTGAGTGCATGTTATAATTTTTTAAGTAAGTAGTAAAGAATTCTCTGACCACATTTTACTGAAGTGCATCTGCTTATACATTGGATTTCTCTGTACAGTCAATGATAGTAGGTGTACAAGAATTATATTTTTTCACGAAAGGATGTTTTGACTGGCAGAATTCAAACCGGAAACTAAACTACATAGAAGTATGTTGTTTTCGAATTTTGGACTCGTGGTGATATCTTGATATTATTAGACAACTTTTATAATAATTGCAAAAGTATTCTATGGTGTTCAGCGGACAATATGAACCAATGTAATCGAATTATTGCGAAATATACATTTTAATCGAAAGAGTAAGGAATATTACTTCTGACATAATATGGGGTGTACAGTGTGGGTTTATGCCTGGGAGAGGATGCAGTGACCAGCTTTTCGCGCTTCCGCAAGTGATAGAAAAATGTATGGGCGTCCGAAAGAAAGTCTATTGTGCGTTAGTTGATTTATAGCAGACATATGACAGGGTAAATAGAAAGAAGATTTGGAAGGTTTTGGATGACTATGGAATGAATGGTCAGTTATTGAATGTTATGATGGCGATGTACGATAATAGTAAGGCTAGCGTGAGAGATAACGAGGTTCTGAGTGATTGGTTTGTAATGAAACAGGGCGTAAAGCAAGGATGCATAATGTCACCATGGCTGTTTAATGTATTTATGGATAAATGTGTTAGAGACGCATGTATTGAAAACGACGGTGTTTTGATTGGAAATGTAAACGTGCGAGTTCTTCTATATGCGGATGATGCTGTTTTGATCTCAGAGAGGCAACAGGGATTACAGAAGCTCCTAGATAAGTTTTGTGAATCAACAGAGAGAAAGGAATTGAGGGTAAATGCGTGCAAGACTAATGTAGTAGTTTTTGATAAGGACGAATGGTGAAGTAATTGGACAAGTGATGATTTTGTGTACTTAGGTAAGATGTTTACGACAGATGGACGGATAGATGAGGAGATAAAGAGACGTGCGAATGCTGGAAGGAAAGTGGTAGGTAACATGTGGAGCATATCAAGGAATGAGTGCCTGTCTATGGAAGCGAAAATCGCCGTGTACAAAAGCGTACTTCTCCCCACTTTGTTGTATGGTATTCAATCATAGGTATGTCAGTATAGACATAAGAGTAGACTAAACGCCGTGGGTATGAGTTATCCGAGGAGTGTTTGCGGCAAAAGTAGGATGGATAGGGTCAGGAATGAGTGGGTAATAAATAAATGTGGGTTAGATGCTCCAGTAATGGACATATATGAAGGAATGTGCTTGGTTGGTTTGGCCATGTTGAGAGAATGGATGAGAGTGGAATGACAAAACAGCTATATATCGTAAGAGTGAAATGCATTGTGTAAGAGGTAGAGGTAGGCCGAGAAAGTTGTGGTTGAGGAAATTCTTAGGAGGAGGAATATTAGTAGTCTCAAAAACAGGAGCAGTATGTGGGTAAATTATTCATATATAAGAAGAAATATATAAGATTAAAATAGTCGGAATTTCATATTTTTCACGTGACAGCGAAACGAAGTCTGATTGGTGTGACGTAATTTTCGCGGGGCGAGAGAGGAAAGATAATATTGCACGGGAAAAATGGTAGGAGAGACAATCTACCCAAAGACGATATGTAAATGGTAGCGTTTTTATGAAGAAGGGCGAGCGATTTAATGCTGCGGAATCTTGTGGAGCAAAATTCCATAAAATTCAAGTACACAATTTAATTGCTATGCCTCATTTTATGTTATTTATTATTTTTTATGCATATCACTTCGGATACTGTTATTCACCATTTAGCTACGTTTGCTTCATAATTATGTGCACGTGAAACTTTCCTGTAACTGTAACAGAGAACATCGTGTTATGAAATACACCACATTTTGTCCAAATTCTTGCCCACGTTTATTGAACAGACGCAGCTGAGGGGAGAAGCCTGACTGAAGGATAGGGACATAACCTGGAGGGAACATTTACCATATTCAACCAATCTGAAGATAAGTTGACAGCATACCTACATTCTAACTAGCCCTCAGATAGCTTTTCTAAGTCCTTGTAGCTCTTCCGTTATACATTTCATTTTATTTTACTAATTATTTGTTCCATATTCTTTCTCGGGAGGCTTCCCTCATCTTTTAGTTTAGAAATAACTTTTAAATCTAGTTTCAACGGTGACAAAACGTCAAATTTTGCTGAGCATTTAATTGATGAGGGTCACAGATCCAATTTCACCCCTAAGCTCTCGTACGTTTGTGACAAGGGGGGAAGTTGGACTTCCTGGAAAATTTTGAAATTTGTCATATCACAATGTGCACGGCGACAAACTACTCAATGACATAATCCCTTCAACCGCCTCACCCTTGTTCTCTATGCCAGTACCCCCACCTCCATCCCCGTAGTCATTGGGCCTGGCGTCACCACCCGTTTGTTCCTTACTCCTGCAGTTTCGCCCAATCACCTCCTCAAAACTTACTCACCTCTCACCCCCCCTTCTTTTAACCGCCTCCCTCTCTTTGAGGTTTCTATATATAAACTGCGCTGTCTCATGGTATTTTACTTTGTATTCTTGATAATGGCCTGAAAAGGCCAAAACCGGTTGAATAGTGTTTTTTAAATATATCTATTGGCGGAAGGAAACTAAATGGTTTCATTTTAAAGATAAACAACTTCCACAAAGTGAACTCGCCAACCATTGGTTTTATTAGAAATAAGGTTTTTTTACAACGAATCACGTCAAGCAGTGATCCTTTGAAATTGGATCCAGTCATTACTCGAGGATGAAAGTTTCCTAGAAGTTTCGCGTCCGCAATGACCAAGGAGGAAATTCCTCGCACAGTGCCGTTTTCCCGAACCCCCTGCTCCATGGCTCAGCCTAAACTGCTGACCCTCCAACACCTCCACTGCGCAATCCGTATGCGTTTTTCGGCGAATTTCCATTTGCATACCCGACAAGTGCTCTTTCCACACAAATACATTCACGTAGAAGACGTCAGTACCAATGGAAGTCATGCACGTCCATTAGATTTGATTGCTACCAAGATGTGCCTTCGTCAATCTTATTTCATTTTGAGCCTTTAGTGACAATATGTTCCACCAATTATAACGTGGTAAATACAACCGATATCCGAAAACTAAGACGCTATTGAGTATGTTGAACACAAAAACCGTAAATAATTAACCGACGTCATTTATACACAAGACAGAATGGGTTTGTAAGGATTATATTGTGGGCTGACTTTAATATGCCATAATTTAAAACCAAGGGTAGTAACATTTGCCTTTGTCTTCCTTATTTAATTCAGGCATAGAACCTGCTTATTAGTCACTTTCATTACGTTTCACTATTTCTCCTTCACCAAGCCCAAACGATTAGACACTTATATTTTGAATGACCGTGAGAAAAAAGCATCACCAAAAATGTTATTAAAAATCAGACAAAATAAGATCCCTCCCTGTGAAACATCGTCACAGCCATAGAATCAGATCCATATGAGAGAATCCGTTGAAAGTAGAATTTGGGGCAAATTTCTTGCATTTTAGTCTTGTCGGCAATAACAATCTTGAGTCCTGAAATAAATGCAAATTCATTAAGTCATATTTAAACCTGTGAAGCTCTGGTTCTCTTTTTCCATGTGCAACGAATTATTATGGCATTAGGCTTTATATTTTAGTTTAGATACATGAAATAAACTAAATTGATAATTTTTTTAATAATATGGAAAATTTTGTCCCAAGGTCTAACTCACCTTCATCTTCATCCTCAAGGTCTAACTCAAGGTCTAACTGTATACCTCATTTCTCACAACTTCAACTTCAATACGAATTATTTACCTCGTAATCTCGATCGTCGATGTTGAATTTGATTAACTATATTTTTGCCTGTAAATCTTCCACCATACGAGGACTCGGTCAGCACTGAGCGAATTGTTCATTTACTCTGAAAGATAGCCGACGGCTCTTTAAAGCGTCAGCATTCAGCCGAAACGGTCTAGAAGGGCACGGGACAGCTCCCTCGGCTCACAATGCAACCAAAGATGAAGGTGAGAAGATTTTCGGCTATAAAGAGCCAAAATCTTGGCCGAATCATTGATTACTACGGGACAGTCATTCGGCAAAGGAAATTAGGACACGTCTGGACAAATGACGATTGTCAAAAGACATTCACAGGGGGAAGCAACCCTAACGCTACCCCGCTCCCTTACTCAAATGCGTGGCTTTCACATGTTAAACCATGGTTTCATCGGTCAAACCACTTTCCCGTCCATGACTACAACATGTTCATCGTTATCAACAGGGCACAGTGGATCAGAGCATACGTTTAGCGAGATAAAACTTGATTATCTAATCATCATCATTAGTTATCAGTCCGAAGATTGATCAGCAGCTGCTCTCCATTCCACTCTCCTCACTACCAACCGCTTCATTCCTACGGTATTATTCACTTTGGCGTCCTTCAAGATTGTCTTAATATATTCCATTGTTGTTCCCCCTCAGTAATTCTTCCCCTTCGCTTCTCCTTCCACTACTATTTTTATGAGGCTGCTAGGTCGAAAAAGAGTAAAAAATAAACAATTTTTTTGCTACCTGCAATGCAATGAAATGCAATTTATTGCAAACATGTCTGATCCAGATCATTTGACGGATTTTTCCGCGGAGATTTATTAATGAAAATAAACCACCTCTGATACAGAAATACCGTCGATTTGCTCACTTCTCATCCAGAACGCATTTTAATCTTTTTTGATTGCCCTGATTTTTCTAGGAAAATAGTACTCGATTTTCAACTAAGCTCTTCCCAACACAAAAATTAGAACAGTTTTAGCGTCATATTTACACACACACCCCACCGTATTCTGAATACGCTGATGGAGGGTTCAGAGTAACCACCGAATGCCATAACTTCGCGAGAAATTAGCAAAATCATCATTTTCTTCAAAAAAGCAATTATTTGAAGTAAATGATGAAAAATAAAACTAAAGTATTTCCCTTTTAATAAGCTCAAAGGAGATGTCGGTGCATTAGGTTTCAATTATCTATTTCCCTCTAGCAGCGACAATGATATAGCTAAAGAAATATTCATGCGAGGGTGAAAGAAGACGAAGAACGAATCCACTTCACACTTTCAATTCGAAAAACAACATGAGGGGAAAGTATCCTTAAAAAAGAAATATTTTTTGCAACGAGGAAATTACCCATGACAAAATAACATGAGGATGTTTTTGATGAACCAGACAAATGGGTCGATTTTCTCAATTAAGGAAGTCTAAGCGAAATATCCTTTTACTTAGAAATCAAGGAATTTTGTCTCATTTTAGAGAAAACTATCTCATCCTTCTAATGACACCAAAAATTTAACCCCTTACCACATTACTTTCGGAGATATTTGACAAAAAATACCAGCCTTTTACATGGGAAATGCAACTTGTATGCACTCCAGAGATATATTAATTACAAGATGAGGAATTTCTACCACTTAGATTCGTAAAAAAACTAACATCGTATAATTTGTATGTTTTCTCAACTATATTTGAAAATTAATCACATTGTCACCGCAGTCAGTTCTTGGGTATCACAAAAACCAAAAACGCACCGCGTGAAAAAAAGGAGTCTTGTTAAGAATAATTTAGATATCTTCATTTAATTACTTACCATTTCTACCACATAAAACAATATTATGTCACCATTAATAATGCAATATTTAATTGATGTCTTCTACAGCTGGTGAAATTAAAACGTATGATTCGAATATGGTCTCTATTTTGACTAGGGAACTATCTCGCTCGGACTACCTTAAGGCTCGTCGGGTAGATTGAACCATAGCTCCAGAGTGGAATAGAAATTAAGACATTCTGTTAAAGTCAAGGTCGTCAAAGAAGAGCTTTTAATTATAAAAGCGCCAGGTAGGAATTGAGACGGACATTCTCAACTGAGACGGTTGTTGAGAGTCAAGAGCTGTTATTTTCCGAGACTTCGACCCAACACGCAGATGGAGATCGCTGTGGAGAACAATTAATACGAGGTGTTACTCGAATATACTATTCCAATTTGACGCTGTAAAATGAAGAAAGTGCGAGGCGGCAAGAAGTTTGGCAAAGATACAGCACGTCTATTCTCACCCGAAAAGGCTCTGAATCTGACGGCAAGGGCTAAGCAATCGAAGTGACAGTATTTGGTCCTCAGGGAAAGTGTTCTCCTACACATACGTACATACCAATCACGCCGTTCCCTTCCAGGGTAGGCAGAGTCACTAAGTTTCACTCATAAATTCATATTTGTGTACCTAACTCTGCTTCAATAATTTCCTCAATACTGACCTATCCTTGCAAACCTCTTTTGCTTTATTTACCCCCATTAACTGCTCCATACACGCCCTCCTGTTTTTAAGACTCCTAATAGTCCTAAGAATTTCATCAACCACATTTAACCACAACTTTCTCGGCCTACCTCTACCTCTCACACCATTCATTTCACTCTTATATATCTGATTCGTTATTCGACTCTCATCCATTCTCTCAACATGGCCAAACCAACGAAGCACACTCCTTCCATACATGTCCATTACTGGAGCATCTAACCCACATTCATTTATTACCCACTCATTCGTGACCCTATCCATTCTAACACGGGAAATTGAAAAAGCCCCGTCATTAGGCCATAAAGATGGACAAGAGGAGAAGCAGCCCACGAAAGGCATCCATTGATTTCTTTGACTCAGCCACAGTGACCACATTACAGTCGCTTATCGATCTGATTGTGAAATTCCTTCTTTCAGGTATCGAACTTGTCCTTGACACACCACAAACAGATCACCTGCAGAATTTAATCCTCAACTCTAAATGGGATTCTGACCGTAGTAGTGGTCTTACATTGCACAGATAGAAAACCCTTCATCCCTTATTAATGAGTTATTTTATAACATATGTGGGTTGATTAACTATTTACTCCCTTAAGCAGATGATCGTAAAATTGATTACAGCCTAAAACGATTGCTTGGCAAAATCCGTGAGCAATGTCAACCATATGATATCATAACATCTTAACCCGATTCTTTTAGATTTTATGAGGGAGACAACGCCGTGCTTGCAAAAGGAAACAGATTGCGAGCACAGGGACATTTACAATTAAGTTCCTTCCTGAAGCAGCTCTATGGTCACGAACGCATAGCAAATAAGAAAAACTTCTCGGGGCAGTACTATACGCGGCACAAAATCATCGCAGACGATCGACTTGGCTTCAACTCGGTAACTGGTGAGAAAGGAACACCATCATGTATCACAAAAATTAGGCATCGGAAAATGGAGCGTAACATCTCAACTGGCATGGAAAGTGTAAATCAAAGAAAAATAAGAATGCAGACGGAACTTAAAAAGAAAACGGGATGATTGCTGATATGCTAAACAGGGATTTGATTCTTCATATATGGCAGCATTACTTGATCTTTTTTCAAAAATTAAGCTATTGAGTCTCATTGACTGAGTTCAAACGAGGCATGATAACTTTGGAGAGGCAGGGTCCTATTTGGCATTACTGGAAAGATACCGAATGGACCAGGTTGTGCAGATAACTGGCTCGTAGTAAAATATAAATGGAATATTTCAAATGGATTTGATTTTTTAATGGTGTATATTTACTAAGTATATGATAATGCCCAAACAGGAGGCTAGGAGAGAGGCACAGTATCTGACAATAGGGGAGAAGTATGAAGGAGTTTCCTGCTTCAGATATCTTGGGATAATAGTATATAATGATAATGAGATAAGCAGAGAAATAAAGGACAAAATACAGGCGGAAAATTGAAGTTATTTTGCAAACAAACAATTGTTCAGGGACCAACGCATTACGAGAAATACAAATCCAATTAAATATCAAGGATAGGTCCGAGTTAGTGATTCAAACAATCATCCTTCGCCAACGTTTCGGAATTTAATAATTTCCATCTTCAGGGCTACATACAAAGAAAAATGTGAGGGTACAACAATCTTTGTATGTAGCCCTGAAGACGGAAATTATTAAATTCCGAAACCTTGGCGAAGGATGATTGTTTGAATCACTAACACGGACCTATACTTGATATTGAAAATCTATAAGACGTTCGTCCGACCAGTGGTCAACTACGGTTCAGAGACATGGACCATGAAGAGATCAGATGAAAATGCCCTAAGAGTATTTGAGCGACAAATATTTAGGAAGATATATGGGCCTGTAAAGGAAAATGATGAATGGAGAATAAGGTATAACGCAGAGCTGGATCAATTAATTGAAGGCCAAGACATAGTTAGATATGTTAAAGCTCGGAGAATGGAGTGGCTGGGTCAAATATATAGAATGGTGGAAGAAAGGATGCCCAAAATAATAATGAGAGAAAAGTTCTACTACACCAGAAGGAAAGGCAGACCAAGAATCAGATGGGTAGGTGACGCTACTGCAAACCTGCAGATAATGAATATCAAGGGATGGAGGAGTATGGCAAAAGATTAGGAAGACTGGAGGCAAATTGTGGAGGAGGCCAAGGCCCACCAAGAGCTATAGCGCCATGAAGAGAGAGAGAGAGAGAGAGAGAGAGAGAGAGATTGTACGATTGTATGTATGAATGTCATTTAAAGAGTGTGATCTTGTCTGGTGTTCCTTTTAAGTCGCCGACAAATAAGAGTATTTTCTTGGTGTCGATATAACGATTAAATATACCTAATTTGTTCTCGATATCAATAATTTCAAGATTGAGAAACTTGCTCTTATGATCCAAATCTCTGTTCCGAACGTTCAAACGTTTATTTGACGTTCGAAATAGAGCGAGAAAAGAGGGAAGATGCAGGCATTCCACGACAGCGCAATTTACCGACGGGAACGGCGGGAGAAACGGGGAAGAGAGCATCTCTTTTGTCTCCCCTCGACGGGAGCGTGTATCCATCGCCCTTGAAATGAAGGTGGGGGATTTTCGGCGACTTCACACACACACACAGACAACTAGACGAAGAAGATGGCGAGGGTAGAGTGGAGGGGGGATTTGATGGACCAGGATATCAGGGATGCGAAGGGGTCGCGGGTGCGGAGGGGGGGGGGGGAAATACCATGAGTTACCAGAGTCCAAAAAAGAATCATTACTTTTCAAAGTTTCAAATTTTTGTTTAATTTTTTTCTTTTTCCAATCTCTCTACATAAAAATCGGAAACTAGTGCACGTAGTTAAGTTCAGCATTATTTCTCGAATTATAATGCCAATAAATACTGTCGAATGATTTTCTAAAAACTATTCAATTTTCTTTGAAAATTAAGCGAAAAAACCAAAAGTACTATCCACATCTACATAATACCCCGCGAGCCGCCGCATGGGCGAGTGACAGAGGGTGTTAGGTCACCAGCCGTGTAAAGGTGTAAGTTTTTTTGGAGATGAAATGGTGACATGCATTATAGGACTGTTTTTAATGGAGCTTTAAATTTTTATTGCGGTCGCTTATTGTTCGCGGAAAGAACGAGTTTTTATACCTATATGTTCGGCAGTGTATATCTCTTATTTTATCGCTTCTGTCAGACCTAGACATGTAGTGAGGAGTTATGATAATATTCTCTGTGTAGAGAAAGCGTAGAGTAGAGGAAGAAGAGAAGGACGATGCAGGCGTTCCACGACTGCGCAATCGACCATACGGGACCGGCGGGAAATATGGGGAAGAGCATCTCTATTGTTCATCCTCGACGGGAGCGTATATCCATCGCCCTTGAAATGAAGGTGGGGAATAGTAATAATAATAAGTTTCGGGGTCATATTTATAATTAGGGGGTCTTGTTATCTACTAACTTGTGTTGATGGGCCAATTTTTGGTGAATAATTTTTGCGACTTGGATCTGTCTATATAGGTATTCTGTGTTGGCTAACTGCCACCGGTGTAGTCCCAAAAAAATCCAAAATAGTTTCAAACTACTGAACTTGAATCCAAATCCACACATTAAATTACAAAAGGCTATAGTAATGTCAACACTTCACATCACGAAAAAATTTCTCAACTATGCAGAACAGTAAAGAGTTACTTCGGTAAAACCCGTACTTTTTACCTAAAACTCAGCGAACACTGAAGAAAAATAAATAAAACAGGATAATAATAATAATACGATTTATTGTTTGGATTGATTGGACTTTAAGATAGTGCATTAAGAACATACAGGGTTTATATAATACATAGAGCTCATATTTCACAAAAATAACCAAAATCTATAGGGATGGGCGGATACATTTTGTAATAAAAATAATAAGAGAACAGAAGGAAGGGGGATTCTCGGTGACTTCACACACACGTACAGACAACTAGACGTAGAAGATGGCGAGGGTGGAGTGGTGGGGAGGAGGATTTGATGGACCAGGATATCAGGGATGCGAAGGGGAAATGGAGGCCCCCATTCCGCCGCATGGAACCGCACTCCTCCCGCCCCCAGGCCCCAACTCACTCATATATTGTCCCTCTCTCTCTGAAAGTCCATTATTCTCCATCAGCGACGACGACGGGTAGGAGGAAGAGAAAGGGGGGCATTGGTCGTCTGCCACGATATCCCGTCCATCTGCGCAGCCTCCCCATCCCCCCTAGTGGAGCCTCTAGCGCGCATGCGCGAGCAGGCGAGCAGAGATCATGACCCCGGACGCCAAGGATGACCAATTTACATGATAATATTTTTTTTTTAGACGCTCGTGTAATTCATCGATCGGTGGAGAGCACGGCATGATTTCCGAGTGAGAAATGCGACGGCGCGCCGCCGCAGGAAGCGACCGTCACTCGCCGCAGCAGCAGCAGCAGGAAGTAATGCGACCGAACATGTCATCCTGTTTGTTTGGAAGTTCATTTCGTGTTTTTTTTTGAAGTTAATTCCCTCAATTTCTAGATTTAAGAGGCCATTCACGCCTTTGAAAATTCCAGTAATTCAAACCGTTGTTTCATCAAAATGAAAGGAATTATTGTAATGTCCACATGGGTTTTTTTATTCGTACAAAGCGTTTCGACGATTTAATCGTCATCATCAGGTACCGACAAATTTCATTTGTCTGTACCTGATGGCTGTACCTACGGCTGATATTGCATATTTATTAAACCAGTCAAAATATAGCGAATCAATCGATGGTTTGTTGGTAATGAGGTAAATACACACGTACCACGAGTTAGCGAGACCAAAAAAATTCATTACTTTTCAAAGTTTTCAAATTTTTCTTTAACGATGTTTAACGAGCTAACTTCGTGGAATTAAGAGTTCATATTGAGATAAAATAAGAACACTTTGTATAATCCATACAAAACTTTAATGGTTTCAGCACTGCCGTGATTATACCCTTGTATAATCCCTTGAGAATGACACGGAAGTGTTGAAACTGGTCGGGCTCACACCATTAAAGTTTTGTGTGGATCATACAAAGTGTTCTTATTTCATCTCAATATTTTCAAATTTTTGTTTAATTTATTCTTTTTCCAGCCTCTTTACCATTGAAATCGGAAACTAGTGCCGGAAGTTAAGTTCAGCATTATTTCTCGAATTATAATGCCAATAAATACTGTCGAATGATTTTCCAAAAACTATTCACTTTTCTTTGAAAAGCAAGCGAAAACACCAAAAGTATTATCTTGGGTAAAAGGAATTTCTAAACAATTGACTTTTAGTGTGTAAATATTTTTTAAATATTTTCATTATTCGTTTTTCGTTCTGTCCTAAAATTGATTGACTGCAGCCCTTCATTCTTCCTTATCTAATGCTAGTGCCTTTATTCTCTCGAAGCTCTGATACATCTTCTGTCTTCTTCATTTGGTCTCGTGTTGATTCTAGACCTTCCTTCAGGGACTTTTTCTTCTTTTTTCCGTGAATTATTTTTTCACGAACCCATTTTATGCGTCCAATCCATCTGGTTCTTCTTTTCTTTATGGCAGATTTTTTTTAGTTGTTTGGTTTTGTTTAGAGTCAAAAATTGAAGAAACTACCGTTATCTACGCTAACGGTAGTTTCTTCAATTTTTGAAGTGTACTTAAGAGTAGAAGAACTATACCCTCTTCTACTCTACTGTACCCTTCATCTTTTCTTATTTTATCTGTCTATTTAATCTTCAGAATCCTCTTCCAACACCAGGTTTTGAAATCTTCCGATCTTTTCTGGTCATTTTTTCGATGGTCATTCCGAAGGTTGAAATATTTCAACTAACTGATAAATTTATTAGCGAAAATGATTCTAGCATGCTCTTTATACGTCTTAAAACATTAAACACCTGATTGGCCGCCGTCATTGGTAAGCCAAAATTTAATTAAATGGGACGGCGCACAGTGGGCTCAAATCGATAATCGCCGGACAAAAGTCCAAAATTGCTTTTTTAGAGATAACGTCTTGAAACTTGGCACATATACACAACAATAATTGGTTACTATGGAATAGTTAGTCCTTTTTCATAAGTGTTACCCGTTACTTAGATACAGAGGCTATATATCAGCTAGAAGGGGTGAAAGAGGGCAACGCATGGCCAGTCCATTTCTCTGGCGGTACATTTGCTGCTCAAATATAAAATAATTCTACCTTGTACGCAATTCCATCAGATTCAGAAATTCGATAGCGGCGTCCGATGTGTCTAAGTATTTTTCGGCAGTTTTGAGGGCTTTGTCAACGGGCACACACGTGAACAGATTAGACACATCGAAAGAAACCAGTTTTGCATTGGGCGGAACAACAATACAATACAACATATTCATGGACAATTGGGAAAGAAATCTTTTTAACTGTGACAATACATTACTCAAAAATGTTTTATATTGGTATAGATATGTTGACGATATTTTATGTCTTTGGATGGGCAGCAAGCGACAATGGACAGTTTTTTCATTTTTTAAAAATAACTTCCACCCGAAAATAAATTTAACAGCCGAGTTTGTGGTGTCAATTTTAAATTTCTCATACTTAATTATATCAATCCAAAATAATAGACACAGGTTATCCATTTATAGGAAACCTACGCATACCGGTTCCGTAATACCCAAGAGCTCATGCCATCCGTACTCGCACAAGCATGCATCTTTTCATTCAATGATTCACCGTCTTGTTAATATCCCACTGTCAAATTCAGATCTTGATAAAGAGCTCAATATTTGACGACAAATTGTCAATAGCAACGGATATGATGAATTCCTTATCACGCGAATTTTGAAGAGAAAACTGAAATGTCGCGCTCTCTCACAGTCCTGTTCCTTGTCGCCCGTCCAGCCTCAAGAAAAAACAAAATGCCTAAAAATACCATTTATCTTTACCACTGTCATATACTGTAGCCAATGCTATTCCAAAAAAATATTTTTAAAGTTTGTTTTTACAATAACAATACTCTGGGCCGAATTTTAAATAATTCAAAAGATTTAATTGATCCTGATTTAAAATCCGGAATATATAAACTAGTATGCAATGAATGTAATTGTATATGTGTTGGTCAAACTGGACGCTATTTTAAAACTAGGACCGAGGAACATAAGGCGTACTGGAGGATGAAAGACGACAAGTCAGCTTTCGCCCGACACCTACTAGAGACGGGACACCGGAGTGATTTCACAACAGAAATACTCCATTTCTCCGAGAAGGGACGGAAGATGGAAGCATTAGAGCCACGAGCAATCAATCCGGAAGACACCAAACGCCTGCTCAACGAGGTCATGTTCCTCAACCCATCCCCCCTGCTACGTATCACTTTGCCTCCCCACTAACTACATGGACACCTACCCAGAAAATCCCCTGGCTCCATATGATTCATTTAAAAACTCACCTTCACCTTGTCCCAATAAGTGTGCAAACCTCCCCTCCTTCAAGGTCCCATGATCCTCTGTATGATATATATAGAACTGACAACCAAACTCTGTACCTGATGATGGCGTGACAGCCGAAACCGGTCGAAAGTTATCAATCAATTGTGGAAGTCACAAATTTTGTCTTGGTTATCATGCGGTAAATTTGTTTTCTTTTTTTGGATAATTTTCGGAATCATGCTGCAAATTATGAACGTCTTTCAACTCTTGAGAAAGAATGCGGGATCTCGGGGTACGATGCATGTTTTCCATAAAAAGGCAACATTTGTGTGTATATGTGCCAAGTTTCAAGACGTTATCTCAAAAAAGCAATTTTGGACTTTTGTCCGGCGATTTTCGATTAGAGCCCACTGTGCGGCGTAGCTTGTACCGTAGAGCGTTAGTAATCCGGATGTCAAAAATCCGGACCATCGATAATCCGGATTCACATACGGCGAAAAATAAGTTGAAGTCAATACAATGTACATATTTGTCAAAAGCGTTGATGAAAGACATATTACAATATATTTCATTATATTACTACGTAATAAGTTCATTTTTATGAATGATTTTATTTATCTGATCTAATCATGTAACTATAGTAATGAAGTAAATTACTGTTTATACGGTTTTTAGCAAAGTGTCTTAATGTTTAAGGCATCGAACGGCTTTTTTAAAGTTCCGTTCGAAAATCCGGACTGGGTCCGGTAACAATTGATCCGGATTATCGACGCTCTACTGCAGTAGTCGCGGTAACTGCGATCCGAACGGTCTAGAAACACTGCTCTTCTCCGTCTTTACGTTCTGATTCCTGCTTTCCCCCCACGCACTCGAAATCCTTGGCCCCCCCCCCCCCCCCGTTGGCTTCCCCGCGCGGCATTGTTGCGTGAAAGAGAGAGAGGGAGAGAGACGCGGCGAGAGAGAGAGAGAGAGAACTGACGTCACACTTCCTCATTAAGGCGAAAGGCCAGCGCCATGTCAACGGCGCGCCGTGCATAAGGAGACCGTCCCCTTGGCAGTCTCTCTCTCGCCACGTCTACCACCAGGGGGGGCGGTGGGAGGGAGGGGAGGGAATGGCCCCTGGCGAAGCTCCCACTTTCATCCCTCGCTCCTTTCTGTACAAAAAGATATGTGTATTCCCTTTCCCCTCCGCCACGAACAACAGCCATTGAAACTAAAAGCTCGCACCCTCAAAACATCCGCTGACTTACGGTTAGTACTTCCAGCGTGAATTATCTTTAGTTATTAGAAAGGCCATCTTTTTATTTCATTTTCTTTAACTTAAGAATTTTAAGGAAAATGAAAGAAATGTGGAAATAACAATTACGCGATTTTTTTAAGAAATTTTATTTATTAAGTTCAATATTGTGGTTGGTATGTTTTTCAGGATGAGTATGAGTCAAATCACTCTAATATTGGACAAAAACTTTATCATTCACGTTTTTACCCTAATATAGCTTTAATACATTAATGCAATTGTTCAACGACTGCTTATTTATCGGCATGTAAACTAACTTAAGGTCCTCCTTCGATGGCAGTTAAGCCCGCGATTGTATGTTACTCTCAAATAAAGGTTCGCTTTCTTTTCCCTTTTCATTACTTCTTCGCTTTTGAATTACCTGATTGCAAGTCGCCTAATTGAAACAGTTGCCCAATTTACATCTTCCGCCATTTGAGCTATACCACAAACATTCTTTTCCTAATAGTTTTTTTGCCACATCTTCATTTAAACACCAGAACGCAAAATCAGTCGTTCGGTCTCCACTTTACTAAACTTCTTACCCCGCGTAACAACAATAACTGGCTGTTAAATTGTTTTTATGTAACAACTTACACAACAACGGGTTTAATTTCATTTAAAACAACAACAGCTTAAAAAGGGTGTAAATAATGACTATTTACACGCGATTTTGATAATAAGTGCCCTTCAAGCACACAATAGTATAGAGGAGATCTCCATTGGTCTACAGGTAGCTCTGGCGCTTGCGTTAGCGGTAGTTTCTTCAATTTTTGGAGCAGGGACTTGAACATATTGCTGCTTTACCTCATGGCAAAACACGTATTCAGGATTGTCCGTGAAAAGACCTACGAAAAATACTATTACGTCTGATACGAAGTGAACGCTCACCTGCTGAATTAAAACCTAGGAATTACGACCGTGGCAATCTACCGGTACGCTCTCCATCACAAAAGCAATCGGCCGTTGTCGATGATGTAATATGTTCTCTTTAGGTAATGCAATGTCGGCAGAAAAATCAACAAAAAGTGGGAGAGGACAAAAACTTCAACGACCGGAACCCACTCCAAGATTAAGGCACTTATGGGTTACGGCCATTGAATAAGCAAAATGATTTTTACGGTAAAGCAAGATTGTCCATAACAGGAAAGATCCCCTCTTTCCCTTAGAATTAGCATGGCCGTGAGCAAAAAGCAGAGAGGATCGCGTAAACATAAGTCACAAAAGGCGCCCACGTGTGGCTCACACCCCCTCAGCTGTGGACGCCGGGCGCGGAGCCAAGAGAGGGCCGTCCCGAATGCAAAACTCCCCCGCTCTGCTCGCCAATGTCATTCATTCATCCTCCTCCCCTTTCGTCGTCGACGGGAAACGCGCAAAAACTCGGCAGCAGCAGCAGATCGTTTTTCTATATCCATCAGCGAAGAGGCAAAAAAGACCAAGCCACTGAAAATCGCAATATTGGAGCCTCTGATAGTTCTACTATTAGAAGCTCCATTAAAGCAACTTGTAGAGGGATTAAGGTGGGAGCCCCTAGAGACTCGGAGGCTACACGCTAGGCTTAGGTTGCTTGAGAAATTCAGAACTGATATTTTGCAGAGCGACATAGAGAATATTATCATGACTCCTCACTACATCTCTAGGTCTAACAGATGCGAAAAATAAGAGAGATACACTGCCGAACAGATAGGTACAAGAACTTGTTTTTTCCGCGAACAATAAGCGAGCATAATAAAAATTGAGTTCCACTAAATACACTCTTATTATACATGTCACCATTTCATCTCCAAAAAACGTACACCTTTACACGGCTGGTGACCTAACACCCCCTGCCACACGCCAAAGCGGCGGCTCGCGGGGAATTGTGTAGATGTAGATACTGTTGAAGGCTCTACTTTGTGGAATAACATTCTGGTGGGAGAAAATAAAATACTTTGAAATATTCCCCTGCGATTTATTCTTCCCCGACCGTTTTCAACGCTAGTGCGTCATTTTTCCTATTAAAATGGAGAATGTACCCTTGAAAATTTCGCACTAGCGTTGAAACCGGTCGGGGAAGAATAAATCGCAGGGGAATATTTCAAAGTATTTAATTTCTCCCACCATCAGAGCCTCTAGTTTATACGAAGGCTTATCCAGTGCGCTGATGGGAATGAATGCGTTTTGAAGACCCAAATGGAAATTCAATAAAATGTATTCCCCAAAGAAGTGAATGGAAGCGGGGGAGGAAATACGATCGCGGGGAATGGAGAGGCCCTGACGGGAAAACGGTGCGGCCCGCTGAGGAAGGCGAATGGCGTTATCCTCGGGTTATCGCGATCTCAAACTTTCCTCGAAATCTGCATCCTCATCACGAAATCACCGACTTCAAAGACGATTGACTACTTCACGTCGCGTTCGTTGGTTAACGTGCCGCATCCCTTTCTCCGCGACGTAAAATTCGAGAACTCGCCAAACAGAGCTACGGCCTGCACATAATGCGATTAGGTGTGTTTGCGTCGGCAGACGTCGGCATTTTGTCACCCGCACGAACCCATTCACGCCCACATTTTTTTCATGGTCTTCATTTATTTTTGAAATTATTTTGTTGGCGAAAAAAGAAAAATACTCCATTCTTAACAGCAGATTCAGAGAAGCCGACATCCAGCATTAATTAAAGAACTGCAGGCGTATTTAGCTGCCAAAATAACCGAGACTATCACTCCCTACTTTCCAAACCTACGATAAGGATTTTTACCAGCACCGCGGTAGGAAGCATCCTTTTTTTCACATTTTCCTCCTTTCATAGAAAAAGGGAGAAAGCCCTATCCATTAATATTATATCGGTAAGAGCAATTTCTGTATTTCATATTATTTGAAGGAATACTAATATGTATTTAGAAGGAAATAATTTAGGACAACGATTGGAATTATTTTAATTGGGACGAAAATCCAAGGCGAAATATTGAACCGAGTTCTTCTCGAAAAACACTTTGACCAATATTCGTATTCGTTAGCAGCCCTACCTCTGAGAGTTTTATGCATCCACTTACCGTCCAGCGGATACAGCAAAACCTTCGAAGTCTCCCGTTCTATGAGAGTAAATATTTAAAAGGGTACCGCTGACCATCCGCACAATTACCTCCACATTCGACCTAAATTGTGGGATAGAAGCGATAGCATATTGGAGAGGAATAATCATCCACATTGACCAGAATTCGCACGTGACACCACCCTCGACACTCCACTTGTATTCATTATTAGAGGCATAAGTTCTCACCGAAGTGAGATTCTTGGATTTTTCGTCAGCATTCCAGCGACCAGTACAATCAGTAATGGGGAGTGATCGATTACAAGTTATTCGATTACCAGAAACGATTACATTTGATTTTTTAACCTATAATTGTTAGCTTTGTTAACTTTGTAATTTTACTGTTAATCTACTCTCAAAGTGATCGTTACATTTGCGCAACTATTACTTTCGAAGTAATTTCTAATCGACGGGTGAAATTGTCAATTACACCGGTTTTCATCTGCAAGATCGGGAGTTTATAATCGTTTATTTCGACCATCTTTTTACCGGTGCCCCCTTCAGTGCATTTGAAAGCCGGTTCTCCATTACAAACCTTTTCCCCGCAATTATTAAGAGCTATACACACATTATGCGTTGCTTTCGACAACTTATATATGATATTGTATTCGTTCAATTTGGTTAAATATACGCGGTACGTTTCCGCGACGCTCATTCGCTTTTAGTAGCGCCTCCCGATCGCCGGATTTCACATTTTTATTTTTAGCGGATTTTGTCGGCCTAATTCGCTGATTCTGCACCTGTTCAGCCATTAAAATTTCCATCCATCACCTCTAGATCCGATAAGACCTCGCTCTATACATATGTGTTTATATGATAAAGGTAATGCCTCATAAAGCAGTGGATACTAATATATTAATAAAATAAAATATTGCACAACTGGAATAATAAAATGGTAAAAGATTAGATGAAATACTGAAAACTTAGCGCAAAAGCATAAAAACCGAAATTCTTCGAGGAATAGGGAGAGAAGAGAGTTTGGGCTAGTTAAACGGAGAACAAGTAATTAACGAGATGAAATTTGAGGAAAGATTCGTTTTGAAAGATCCAGATAATTGGAATATAACTTGTGATTTTATGAATATTAGTGTTTAACGTAACTGCGACAATGAATCTGGCAAAAGAATTCGTCATCCCCTCCGACATAAATTTGGTTATCTGATTGTAATGCATGATGATTCTTCATTCTCTAGGGAGTTGCAATGAATGCCATATGAACACGTCTAACCCAAATGGCCTCAGCACTCCGCTCCATTCTCCTGGCAACTTTCCCTTTCATTACAACACCACTGTCTTCATTGCTTATGCTTCTCTGCGCTCAACATATTTCTAGTTTTTCTTGCACTGCCCGTGATCCGACTTTCCAGATAGCAAAATTCCCAATGTAACTTCAATTGCCAAATCTGCATTGGGTTATCAATCATGCTGAGTAATTTCGGGGTACTGGATATTTGCCTAAAGGAAGTATGATCTAAGGTCACTTGTTCAACCATTTAATAAAGTCTGCAATTTGAAGTGAGCATAGATAGGAAGAACGACGAACAGATCAAAGTGAAAAAAACGGGCAACTGTAAATATAAGATCGCAAATGCTATCATTCGGTGATAATATTTTGCTTGGTCCAAGATAATTTTCTTTCTGCAGAATAAATGCTTCTATAAATTAAACTGAAATCAAGTCAATGGTTCTCCTGCAGTACAGCGGCTGTGGATGGCTATCAAGACGAAAGTTCAACAAATAAGCCATTATTGATTCTGGTTTATTAAACGATGTCAATTTTAGGAGGGAAAAGATGGCAGAATAAAAAAAGAGGTGCACAAAATAACTTCCGCTGAATCCAAACGAAAGGATGCTTCAGCGGGAAGAATACTGAAGCTGCAGAAGTATCTCCGAAATGCACATGGATCGGGATTCCACAGGAAAATCTGCTCCCCCGTGATTCGAAGCCGGGCCATCGGCCACCGAAATGAGGATGGAATAGTGGATTATAATCCACTATTACGCTAATTAGCGTGGAGAGAGGCATATGAGAGATAAAGACGAGTCCAGCGTATTTTAGCTGAAAAGAGAAATCATGGAATGAAGAAAGATAATTCGGCTCTTGCGCGAGAGGAAATAATTTTTTCTCCATCGGGACTGAACTTAATTCACTAATTTTTTTCTCTCTCAAATTTTGGTATTCTTTGTGAAATAATAGCGCACCTAGACTGTTTTCACAAAACTTAAAATTAAATGACGCTTGAAATGTGGCATCGGATTTTATGGAAAATAGAGGAAGAATGGCAATAAAACCTGGTGTTCAACAAACATACTCTTAACAAAGGGTGCTGATAACTCCAGGATTCCTAGAACCAAGAATTATCCGATGTAAGGATTCAATTAAATCGCAGACACGTCCCGCTGAATAAACAAGAATGGATAAGCACATATGTTTTTCCTGTAACCATGATAACATTCCTTGTCTGCATAACAATGGTCTAGATTTTCCTAGGAAAATAGGCAGAAATAATCTTAATGGATTTAAGCTATACAAATGATTTTCAAAGACATAGCAATCTCTGAGCTTCTCATCTGCATTGTGGTACAATATATCACTCTTCCTTAAACAGATGCAAAATCTCTTCTTTCATTTTGTATACTTTGGTCAAAATTGAAACTATGTGTGTATGAACTGAGTTTGAACTTAACGTTTTGAACGCAAATTCTGAGGACGCGCACGTAATATATAAGCGATCTTTCCAATGGGTTCTTACAGCTGCCCGAACGGAATTTTGAATGGAGGCTAAACCCTTAATAAATGAATTCGTACCAGCAGCTTCCGGTGACCTGCTTATCGATCATTGGAACATCTTAGCTCTGCTGGATGTATTTTTCTACTTATAATTGTAGGGCACGCGAATGCTGAGCCTGAAAAATTACGAGGTTTCCCGAGACTCAATATCAAAAGCACGAGAGGAGAGACCCTGCAGAAAACTTACGGAAAAAATGATACGGTGGAATTGGCTGAAAATTTGGAATATGATAGCTCTTGAGGAGTTTCTTGAAGAGAGATCAAAAGCCTTAATCGGCGTTAAGTAGTAAAACATCTTACTTTCGAGTTAAAGGTCTTCGAAGTTGTGATTTTAATAGCATTAAGGAGGGCCCATTTCAATGGACATATTTCCCTTGTTATGCAGGATAGAGAACAATGTTACCTATCAAAGATGTAAGGTTTTAAGCAAAATGCCTGAGGATGGCCTTTCCATCGACCTCGAGCATGACCATCAAGATATTTTTAAGGTTAATTAGCCTAATTAAAACAGAAATTCCCATTTTTTTTATGCAGAAATGAATACTATGAAGAATTACTCAATGGCGACACAGGGTATGAACTTGAGGATGACTGACTTTGAGGGTTTCCTTCGAATGTGTGCGTCACACCAGATTTTAGGAACAATTAAGTCATTGCATCAAAGAGTGTGTAATGTATGTATCTCTTCTCTTCTTAGCTTTAACCAGGATCAACGCCGTGGGCGCGACAGAAGCATGATACATGATATGCTAGTTTGTTATTATTATTATTACGATATCCTCTCTGTGTCCCCCAAAAGCATCGGGTTTCATGGTCGTAATTATGACGGCGGACTCGTAAGTTGTTGGCAGATTTCGTTAACACGTTCTACGCCCATTGGATAAGTGGCTACGCTACAGTTGGTTCACAAGTTCAGAGTAGACGGAGCGACCCAAGAATGACGGCCTTCTGCATTCGTGCTGCAAGTGATTCCGCCTATGCCACGCAGGACGCAATGCACTTGATGCTCTCTAGCAGCGAGCCCTTAACTCCACCGAGCACACCTATGGTTAGGACAAACAGTTTCACAGTGTCCAGGGTAAATCTGCCGAAGCTCAAAAAGCATGTATTGATACGTTGTCCGTTTCTCCGCCCGGTTTGCATTCTTGTTTTCTACAGCCGGGGCTAAACACTAGATCATGGACATGGAGCGTGAGACGTGGTCGAGGAGGTATCGATATCAGGCTAGGTCGCCTCCAACTGTCTGGCGGTGGAAAGGAAGTAATTTCACCCCGTGTTACATTTATCGTTCTCCGCAACAGACTGAATATCTTGAAAGACACAGGGGAGCATGGGTGTTTCGTTGTCGCCAAATGATGTCGAAGATGAAAGTACAACACCCGAAAGGCCTCATTGTGCCGAGCTTTTGACTCAGCGGAGCCGGAACTACAGCCAGAGGGAATACGGTCGGTCTCTGCTGCGGAATCCTCTTCCCGGAACACCAACAAAGCAAGGTAAGTGATTTTTGACGAATTGTGCCAATTGTTTACGGCCATTGGAGACTTCCTTAATTTATTTATTCGTCCCCTAATCTCCTTGCCGCCTGGGAGAGAAGGAGCTGTTTTGTCCATTGTTTACCCACTGCTGCACTCTCCCGCTCTGTTACAAGATTGAGCAGGAAGTTACTGCATTCGGACACTCGGCATGCTGTACCCTGGACAACTCGATTGTAGAGAAAACCCAGGCTCAATAGACCTCCACCACCTACACTGCGAGGGAGGTACAATCCGACGACAGATGATTTCGGATGACGACTCATATCAATGGTCATCATCTTCCTCGTTCTAATGTCGAATGTCAGACATTCGTTGATGTTCCACACCATGCACCCGTAAACATAGGACAATGTTGGAACAATGAACATTTTCTGGGATAGAAACTATTTCTTGCCGGACAGCTGAACACTTGAATTTGTCTAAGAGCCTTTCTGCATTTGGCGGTTTTTCTTCACTGCCGCATCTCCTGTATTTTTCCTACTCCCGGATCGGCTGTCAGCTACGAATGCTGCTAGCATCAATGACATACCGCTTGAAACTCCTTCGAAATTTTACACGATCCTAAATAAGTATTTTGGTGATGCTATGACTATTGAACAAATATTCAAGAGAGCATGTGAACTACGCACTGTTCGTTTTTTGACGAAAAGTCGGTATTATAAATTCCTTATCTTTTGAACCATGTCTCCCTGGAGAGTATACTCATACGATTTCCCATGTAAAGGGCTGGTAGTTTTGGCGATAAAAGTTCAGAATTTATTTCCGTAAGGGACTGGTTGTTGGTATAAATGGATAGGTGAGATATTTATACTTTAAAATGAGGAAACTTTCACTAATGTTTGGGAGAAATAATGTTTCACGCTAATCACCCTCAGCCATCATAATAACATATCAATGGAGTAAAAATATAGATATGGCATTATAAACTTTCCCTCAGTTTAATTATATCGCCGTGCGTTTGTTAGTAGGCGCAATCACACATTTCAAGAATACAACGCTGTACCGCAAATGGAGCGCTCTATTCGAATGACAACAATGGTTAGCGGGTTGAAGGGTTGAAGGCCGTTGCTTGGCAAACACTTTCTTATGTCGTTCCATCGTAGAGAGACGATAAAGAGTACTCATTGGAAGCATACCGTGAGATATAAAGAGTTCGCAGAGTTAACATATATAATTCCAATTGGGAAGAAATGGGTGCCCTTAATTGTGAGTACCGCAAATTATCTAAAGACCCTTAAAAGGTTTTAAGATAAAAAACGTGACTGGCAGTTCCCATTGTACAAAAAAGTGTGCTTCAGTAACGCAGGCATATGTTTAGTTCAGGCATTCGTATAATGCTTCCCGAATCAACATAGTTAATCCTTTTTCGTACCAGGTTGTCATGCGAATAAGGATGACGATGAGCCACCAATTACAAATGCACCTAGGGCTTCACCAATGACGGGCGAACCCCCTGCAACCACACCGAGCCCCGAGCCGGACAACACAGCCAACAACCTTGCTCCCTTACCACCTGGGACGTGCTGCTGCTCTCAGAGCAATGAATGTCATACCTTTTTTTACCGGGGGGTGGAGCGGGGGGGCCTTTTCCCATATTTAATATATTTCTACTACCCCAACCCTGACGACGAGAGATGGGAAGTGGATAGAGGCGATACCAAGGCCACGTAAGTAACCCCATTTTAAAGAAGTCGGTACTATATACCGATGTTACGATTTAAAATACAAATGTTACAGGAATTTTACTCCGTCTTACAAAGAAAAATCAATACGTTTCTCGCTGCATGCTCAATAGACTCAACAGACCTCCATAGTATAGATAATTTAGCTCTATACACACTAAAACTATTACTTATGAATAAAAATGCAATTTCCTAAAAGTAAAGCTACATTGCCATTTGCGCTTACTCTTAAGGATCTACACCTAGGAGAATATAAGTCAAGTTGGCACTTGGTAGCCAATTTCATTCTAGGATGGGCACGGGATGATATAAATGGAAAAAGAAAATCACTATAACACATTTTCCTTTTCTTTCAGATAAACCTATGGTGATACCACTGTAAAATATTGTATATAGTGTGTATACACGTTTCAGATTTTGTTGGTTGATGTAAAACTTGTATATATTGTAAATATTTCTATTCAGTCAATTGAAAATATGTACATAGTAAATACCGGTAAATGTTTTGTATTTATGAATATTATTAATGTCAAAATTGGAATGAACTATTTTCACCTAAATTGATATAAAATGTGATCCATGTATGTAAAATGTTTTAAAACTGAAAAATGTGAATTGTATATATGTACATATTTGTTAATATTGTGATATTATAAAAAACATTGTGCATTTTATACATGAAAAATATGCAAAGTGCAAATTATAAATTGTATAAATGTATATATTTGTATATATATATATATATATATATATATATATATATATATATATATATATATAACATGAATCAACGATGTAAATCACACAAGAAATTATAAACGACGTTTGTAAATAAAATGTATATAAAACGAGATAAAATGAATTTTTTATAACATCGACGAATTGTTAGTACCCCATGTATTTCTTAGATAATCCATTGACCATTGATACTAATTTAAGAGCAGACTTCAATGGTTCGAACATACCTTCTGCTGGGGGAGAATTTTAAAATTACGGCTACTTGGTGCGTCAAACTCATGACGTTTCTTCGCCACCTCAATCTGCAATAACTACAGTATGCTGTCTCTGGAAAAAAGATGAGTTTTTCCCGGAAATTGTGAAGGATATTGAAATGGATATTCATTTCATTTTTTGTTCGCGGAAATGTATGAAATTGAGGGAAGAATAATTCCGGCATTGTCAATTGAAATTGTTTTGGTATTTGGTTTGGTAGTTCATGTTGGTGATATGTCACCCCTGCCAAACGCCCTACTGGTGAATTGCAAGGTAATAAGAAGATCTATATCCACCCGCAGATTGATACCTAGAATATAGTTGAATAATAACACGTAATTTCAACTACAAAAATGCATTGAAATATGGGCTATTGACCTCTTGAATGACTTGCAAAACTTCAGGCAGCCGGGCGCTATTCTACTTTTTAACAATGCGACTTTAAATAAACATTCAAAAAGTTCATTACTTCGCTTACAACAGTGCATCCTGGTCACTTCTGTCTCACAGTGCCTACAGCGAGACCTACCTACCCGCTTCATATTTTATAAAGATTATTTCTGTCCACCTCTCACCCTTCTAATATGTTAATTGGACGCAGAAATAGTCATGAAATATGGGGGAACTATTTTATAAATGAGCAAAAAGTTAAAAAATAGATTTTTAGACTCTCAAGATCTTAAACACCTCTATAATATTAATGAGAAGAAGATAGTTCCTCATGCTTTAAACATGAAAATGGCCAGATTTTTAGTTGTTTTTAAAAAGGATCACCTCTGACCTCAAGGCGTCTCAAGGATAGAAAGTAGCGAAAGTAATAGTCATAGTTTTTGGTAGCCTTCCCGTACTGATCAGTTGTCTCACCATGCTGTCATGCGGATTTATCCGTGGAATAAAGAGGATTTAGTGTAATGAGTCTTCGAATTTGGTTCGAATTCGGGGAGGCTGGTGGCAATACAACTTATTAAATCATTTCATTATGACCCAAAAACTCTAATTGCAATGTCTGGTACATTGAGAAAACGAACATGAGTATTAAATCACGCTGTGGATAAAGAGAGCGTAGAAACAGACAAGGTCGGCGTAAAATTATGAGAGGAATTCGCAAATGGTTTCCAGTTGAAAGTGTCATCATTACTAGAGATGATAAAGCAGTAAACTAAACCGATATTGTAGCTGTTAAGAATCCTTTGGGAGTATATTCTGCGAATCTGTGAGCGGAAGAGAGGACACTCGCGAAATATGTCTGAAAATCTAGAAAATCAGTAAGCGTATGTCTACAAAAAGAGGAACCATAATGAAAGAGCGTAACATTCCGAATCCAAGAATTCTACAATGCCATCCACGGAAATTAACAAGCGACTAAAATCATTTAGTCATTTAAAGTCGTTCATCTACTCGATGGAATGGTAGACGTTTTTCATGTAATAAACACCTTCAGTAGTTTTGCGTAAACAACTTTTTGCTGATTCATTTTCATGTGTTAAAACTGGGTGGAGGCACTGTAATATTAGAAGTAGATTTTTTGGTAAGACTGAAGGTACGTTTTCACGAACACGTTTCGGACGAAGAGACGCGAAAGCGAGATCCTCAGCCAATCAGAAGCCCGGATTTCTTCGCGTGAGTTCACGTATCTTCGCGTAGAGTCGCGTCACCCGAGTTGAAATATTTTCAACTTTCGACGCGTGAAACGCGTAGAATCACAATCATGGCTTACCGGCGAAGAGTAGGTTCCATGGATGAAGTAATCATCTCCGACATATGAGAGAAGCACACGTTTCTGTATTATCATAAGGACTATCGATACAAGGCTAGAAACCTGAGTGAGAAGGCGTGGAGGGAATAGGGATTCAATGGTGCCACTGCATCCATTTCTTTCTTAAAAAAACTGCACGTTAATTAGCTCTCAGCAAGTTGGCGTGCGGATGAGAGGAATTAAGTTGTAAAGGAAATCGAAGAACAATAGCTATTGCACTTGGATGGAGCTAGATAACTATCAACACACAATTATCAGCAATAGGTTGTTGAGCGATAATCACACACGGTCGTCACGTTTCTTTTTTTACCATTTCTTCTCTGCTTTAGATGACTCTTAGGTTCGCCTACGCATAGGTTCGCTTGCATACGAACGGTTCACGCGAAGAAATGACGCGTCTCATCGCGCGCAAGCCCGTCTGACGCGTCCATGAAAACGTAGCTTACTGTACGCCCGATTTCCATGACCACGTGCTACCCGGGATCTCAATCCTCGCTTCCTCTTCATTCTGCCCTCGTCACATCCACACTCTATGAATGTGCTGCTCAAAGCTTTCGACCGTTAGAGGAACTAAAGGTGCCCTGACATGCGCAACCTATTATATGCCGAGGCTGAAGGGGGGGGGGGGTGGGAAGTGGCTGATGCCCGCCGTTTTTCTGAATCTCTTGAATTTGTCTCGAAATTTATCCCAGAGCTTTATGCATTTGATATTGGTCCCCAATGACTCGGTGAAATGAGCCTAGTACATGTGTCTCAGTTCTTGTGTCCAATGGAGGTGATTTAAGTTTTGGTGATACGGCTCGGATCTGCGTTCACCGTGAAGAACCTGCAGTTGTTTCAGAGAGACAGCGGTGGGGAAGAACCGTCATTCGTGGCATTCAAGCGTGCGCTTTTGAACCGTGTGTGTGGAGAGGGGAGCAGGGAAAATACGCGGCGACTGTTTTTACGAATTTGAATTAAGAATTAGTCATCCTCTGTAACATACAACACATGATATTATGGCAATGCTCGGTGATTCTCATTCCCTATTGAGCTGGAAGTAAAGCCATAACTCTTGTCAAACAAAATATTGATTGAAGACAGCACTACACTTTACTCACCTATCAAATCTTCGTTTTATTCCAACACCAATGTCTTCACTGCTTACGCTTCTCTGTTCTCGACAAAGGTCTTGTTTTTATATCATCGCAGGTGATCAACATCCAAGGTAGCAAACTTCTTCCACTTATAAGCGTTTTAGTTGACCAAATTTCGCATTATCCCACAAGGAATTTATACGGCTTTCTTTACATTAACCTTCAAGTTCTATTTCCGTATCGCTTAGTATTCTCATTTGACCTCTCTTCTTAGCAACAATTGCTCAGTTGAAACGGAAACTTAACATGCCAATCATTCCACAATTCTAGTTTACTCCTATTTTAATTATTCAATTCAATTTATTGTTTTTCGTAACAAAATGCTGAAGATAATCGGGGACAAGGTACATTATTAACACACTTCTTATCTAACTCTATCTTCATCCGCGTTTAATCACTACTCATCACAGCTCATCACGCAACCTATGCAACCTACTCTTCAGTCATGAAATGGCTCTCCTATTTTCTTGAGTGTAATAAATATTGTTCCAAGCTACTACTTCGAAAAATTTCCAATGGTCCACCGAGCACGTTTAAGTGGACTGGTCGTCTATAATAATCTTCTTTTATGAGCTTTTTTACTATGACTACTTATATAAGTCTGATATCAATTACTTCACTATCAAAATTAAAATAATTCATTATACTGAGCTTGGTATTTCGCTAGGTTATTCAAAGAGAGATCTTTGGCACTTCAACTGTCGTCCATTCCTATTGAAATCTCTACCCGCCGTTTAACGTGAAAAACGTTTTCAATGACATTTGTTTTCTACAAATCTCCTCCGAGTTTGGACTTGAAAAGTTTATCGTTATCTTTCATTTGAGTCCATAGTAATATTCCCCTAATCAACCTAACCACCTTTCTTTAATTAACTCTATAACGACATGGGCATCGTTTTCACTGGTTCGAAATTGAAAATCTCGTCTCTAATCGGAAATTTTCTCACCTCTCAAAATACTTCGATGACCTATGTTATGATTGAGATGGTACATGTACGCTCAGCTTCATATCAATCCTCGCCGAAGGTTCTATCATGCCCACGCCCATTTCTTGGAGAAACTTTTACTCACTGAGTGCGTCTTCGCGAGGAAATACTTTTTTGCTTGACAAACCTATCGGAAAAAAATTCCCAGGCTTCGGACCACGTCTTGATTCCGAGAGCGAGGAAGAGTACGTCTTTTCTGGGGAGCGTTAAGTGATGTTTCTAATGAATTGGTGTCCCCGGTTGAAGAATGCTCTCTGAATAACACAGTTGCATAGCCGACGACTGCCATACGCAAATAATTTTATTAATATATTTTTGATGAAATATTGTCTATTTGCCTGATTGGTTAAAATACCTCATTACATATCTAACTTTTTTCATAGATAATCTCAACTACTTGCCCGGGCCATATGATATCCCTTCACGTAGAAGAAGGAGCTGTGGATCGCAATCCTCTAGCAAACGCCTCTTCCGTGAAACCTGGAATAATAAGAGTAACGTGAGTATTTTTCAACTAAGTTCCATGGACGCTTATGACTCCTGCACGGGGTATGATGTCTTGAAATCTCTAGTGGAAAGACTTCGAGGCCTCTATTCGGCGTTGAATATGGTCGTTGGTAATTAATAAATCGCTCCAGACGGTACTGAGTACGCCGGTGGCGATACAGCAGAGCTCGTAAATAATATTTTGCGGGAATCGCCGGGCCTTTGAGGGCTTCATCTCATTTCATGGAAACTCCGTCGCATTTGTTTTAGGTGGGCATCGTTTCACCAGGAGGCATCTTCAGGTCCAGACCATTCACGAACTCCAACGGGCTCAACTTTTAATGTAAGACGGAGGTTAAATCTTGAAATCGGTTTCCCATAGATGCGCATGTTCTACGTCTCATTTTAGAGTACAAAATTACTGAGGCCAAACAGAAGCTTAGCGAAGATTCGTGGACACAGTCACGTTCATTGACACAATGGTGTGCCTTTTTTCAAATTACGTACGCTCGGGTAGTATACCTTGCTGAAGTTGTAGTTTACCTTGCTGAGGTATTACCGATACCGAGCTTAAGGTCATTAGAAACTCTGTTCTTTTTCCAAAATATTTCAAAGAAATTACGAGATCTGCTTGACTTGATGAAGAAAGTGGATTATAACGTGAACAAACCGAAAATATTTCATTATTTTACAAAAAGGGTAGCCTTTTATTTTAAAAAAATAGCAAAAATCATTATAAGCCTTGCGAGTTCATTAAAAAGCAGCTGGTCCTGGCAAAGGACAGGTAAGGTACCTTTTCGCAGAGTGCATGGCAAACAAGACAGGTAGAGTTGGAATTGTATTTTTTTGGATTGCAGTAGAGGTTAAATCTAAGTACACATTCTCATACCTTGGGAAAAATCACCCATCTAAGAGCCAACGACCTCGAAGAACTGCATCTAGTTCGACCTTTCCTGAAGATAGGAAGGAATGTAAATGTAGGCAACCTCTATACTTCCTTAAAACTGGTAGGAAAGTTAATGACCAAAGTCATAAGGTTACATATGTGATTGCAACTTAATCATAGTCAGACGGGATCCACCTGTAGTTGCAAAGCATATTCTCAGGGAACTTCATGGTATTGATTTTCCAAAGAACGGAAGATGAACTCTCACGATATACAAGGCGAAAAAAAGAAATTCTACTCAAATGAACACCATGAAACAATCTTTTTCCATTAGTAGCGACGTGTAAAAGGCTCCGCACACAACTGCCTTTTACAGACAAACTAAATTTGGCGTTGACGAAACCGACTTAATGGCGCAAAATCATTCTACAGAGGAGGGTTTCCGGCGGTATTGTCCCCCGCAGGTCTCCAGTTATCTGTTGGGTAAAGCTGGGATTATCTCCTGGGCCCTTGTAAAGAAGTGACGCAGATGAGCATCAGTGGGCTAGAATTTCCCATGGAACAGGCATAAGAGCATCGCAGCGGGTTTGCTAGAAGTAATACATCCAATGCATGCAACTGAAAAGATTACACAACGGAGCTGATTCTTTTCCGGCGAATACTATACTTAACTCTTTTCAGGCAACACATCGAGTATACATATACCATGAAAGCTTACCTATTTAAAAAACGCACAATTCGTCATAGGGCATAAAGAGGCCATATGCCCTATGCAATGAAATTTAATTGAGGGGTGATGTAAATGTGCACGAAGATTTTGCGGAAAATACACGGCAAAAGAGATTACGGTATTTCTAAAACTTTTACTTCCTCATGAAGTAACGATTAATGTTACATTTTTAATTTATTCAATAGAATTGTGGGGCCTTGGCTGGATTTTATCGGTTTCATTTGCTTGGTAACGGTTGTTTATTATTATGCGTGATGAGTTTGAATGTCGTGCTGGTCCGGAGTAGACATGTATTGATCCTGAAAAATTTTGAGGATTTATATAGATATCGTTTGATCTTTCATTTGGTTGATTTTCTTATTTTTATCATCCTTAGTGTCCTGTGGACTTTGGTGGTGATTTTTCTAAAATTACCTGGCGCCCTGAAAATAAAAAGCCAAAATAACCCCCTCTTGCTCTACAATCGAGGCACTGAGAGACATTTGGTGTTGAGGAATGAGTATAGCAATGTAATATTTTGCAAAAATCAAAATATTTCACACATCGTTAATAAGAATATCTGCTCTGGCCTTTCAAGGACAATACAAGGTCCCGGAATTTTAGTGTCAAATGAATAACCTCAGTTGTCGATCTCCTGACCTGATAACAAACCATCTTTAAAAGGCAAGAACGTTTCGGCAGTAGTATCAGCAGGCAGTACATCTACATAATACCCCGCGAACCGCCGCTTAGGCGTGTGGCAGGGGGTTTTAGGCCACCAGCCGTGTAAAGGTGTAAGTTTTTTGGAGATGAAATGGTGACATGCATTATAGGAGTGTATTAAGTGGAGCTCAATTTTTATTGTGGTCGCTTATTGTTCGCGAAAAGAACGAGTTTTTGTACCTATCTGTACGGCACAGTATCTCTCGCATCTGTCAGACCTAGAGATGTATTGAGGGGTCATGATAATATTCTCTATGTCGCTCTGAAAAGTGTCAGTTCTGAATTTATCAAGTAAACTAAGCCTAGCGTGTAGCCTCTTGAGTCTCTAGGGGCTCCAACCTTAATCCCTCTAAAAGTTGTGAGACACCATATGTACGCTCGTAGCAGTTTTTAAAGTAGCGCGCTGCTTTCCTTTGTATTTCATTAATTTTTTTGGTTAAATATATTTTATCAGGATCCCAAATGCTCGCGGCGTATTCGAGGTGTGGCCTAACCAAAGCGAAGTAGTATCTCTCTTTGACTTTTTCGTCTGAGGACCCTCCTATCATACGTTTAACAAAACCTAGTTTCTTTAATGCTGCGCCACATATGTTCTGTATGTGTAATCCCCACGATATATCATATGTTGAGGTAATTCCAAAGTATTTTACCGTATCTGAAAATTTTATGTTTACTCCACCAACAATATAGGAATGGCATTTTTGTGATAACTTTCACAGGAAGTGGACTGTGGTGCATTTGTTGATATTTAATTCTAACCTCCACTCCTGGCACCACGAATGAACCTTGTGAAGGTCCGATGGTAGAGCTCCAAAGTCCGCGTCTTTGCTCATTTCACGGTAGATCACAGTATGAGAAACACGACGAATAAGACAGCCGGCTTAGGGCATTTATCGTTCTTCTTCCTTCCTTTCTTTGCCTCTTCCCTCAGATTGTTATGTATATACTTTCGATGGAATGGGAGAGAGAAAAGAGATGGAGCGTCGCCATCGTGTGTCTATCTCTCTTATACATGGTATGTGTATGTAGTGCGACGAGCGGCGGTATTCTGGTAGGGGGGGAAAACTAGGAAGGAGAAAGGGAGGGGGGCGTTTTTATAATACGAACGGAAACTCTTCACATACACACACACAGACAGACGCACGGCCTACGCTCCACCCTCCTCCCCCTGTCTTCTTCCCCTCCGTACGAGGTTTTCGACGGATGCGGGTCATTTCGAGCAACCCCCCGCCCCCCTCCCAACACAACAACGGTGCTATCCAGGACGACCCCTCGCGGGGCTTCAGAGGGAGGTGACGTCAGTTGTGACGGTAGTAGGAGACTGGGAGTGTGGCATGGGATGTAGGGGGAGAGGGTAGGGGACTGGATTGCGATGGAAATCATCGGTCCTTGGGATGTGGTGGTGGTGGCGCGGAATTCCTCCCCTTCCATCGGTCGGAATGGGGAGACCAACTTATCCCTGTAAACATTTTTCCGCCACCACCCCCACGAGTGAACAAAATACTGTAACGTCGCGCTCCTTTCTTCAAGTTATTGTTTGTTTTGTGGGTTTTAAATGTATAATAAGGTTATTGTTCATATTTTGTGCTTTGTTTTATCTTATTTCTTGTTTTTGTGTTTCAATGTTTGATGTGCTTATTTTGTATGGTCGTTGTTGGTTGTGAGGGGGTTGTTTAAGTTTGGAGAGGGGGGATTGTTGGAGTGGAGAGAGAAGAGGTAGAGGTGTATTAAGGAACGGCAAATAAAGCGCTACCAAAGGAAACACTATGGCGTTACTATACCTTCACATTCATGTACTCGCCACAAAAAGCAACATTAAGATTATAAATATGTTTCATAATTGATAAATAAATCATGTAATGAGCATAAGTACTAATTCTAGTCGGACGATCCGACAGCAGCACTACTTGAGCCTGCACGTTTCTCCATCATAACGTCAAGATCCTCTCATGGGGTAAAAAAAAAGATACAAGAGTTGGTAAGAAAATTCCACTTCAAGTGCGAAAGTGCCAGTAGTTTACCACTGACTTCAAAAAGCAAACATGTAGTGGTTCATGAATTGTTCGGTAATTTTTTAGAGAATTTCATTTCTTCGAAGAATTTTTCGCGAAAGCGACATTTTTCTATGGCCCCAACTACTATTCTCACACTATTTAATTTCACTGTGACGACCACTAACTTTCAAGTTCATTTGGGTTTGTAAACGCAATGTGTAGTATACTTATTTGTAACATCGTTGGCTAGTAGGTTACAACACTAAATAAAATGAACTTTGGTAATCAGCACATAACTGGGCCCCAAAGTTTCATCACCTAGACACATTTGTCTCAAAACGGTTACATCGTTTGAGATCATAATCAATTCATAATTCAAGACGTGAATTCTGAGCAATATCAGAGACTCTTAAGGTAGTTTGAGCGAAATACCATTTTACCATACCATAGAAATCAATGAATTTTGTGTCATTTTAAAGAAAAATATCTCACCCTTCTAATGACACCAAAAATTTAACCTCTAACCACACTACTTTCGGAGATATTTGCCAAGTACCTTAAAACTACCAGCCCTTTTACTTGGCATATGGTACGTGTATGCACTCCAGAGAGACATAATTTACAAAATGAGGTATTTATAACACTTAGATGATGTAAAAAAATCAACAGTGTGTCGTTTGTGTGTTTTCTCAACTATATTTGAAAATTAAACTTTTCTTCTTTCTTCTAAAAAATCTTTCGCCAACATCTTACCTAAGTACACCAAATCATCCACCTGTTCAATTACTTCACCATTTGCCCTCATCATACAGCTATTCTCCCCATTCTCCTTATCAAAAACTACTACTTTAAATCTAGCACGCATTTACCCTCAATTCCATTCTCTCTGTTGATTCACAAAACTTGATCTAGGAGGGAAGAAAGGGGCTTTCTCGCCACACCTGACCGGAAAGGTCGTTTTTCCAGCCTGTTTTGCGGGTGGATTGTGGCCATTTTCCTCCCTCTTGTATTCACGTTAGATCGCGTTTGGTTATCTGAGAAACGACTTATTTACTGAAAGTCTCACCGTATTGAAATATATAATTTCAAACGTCAAATTAGATGTTTCAATAAAAAGAACTAGATCTACATATCAGTCCATTGGAAAATTCTCGTGATGGTGATGAAGAATGGATAATTCCGAGATTTTGCTTTAAAAATTCGAAATATTTCAGAGTATTCGTTACCTAAAACATCAGTTGGTCGATACAATTGGCATACTTATTATAGTTAGTCGTAATTTAAAAAAAATAATAATTTAGGAGACCCATCGTAAACGTTCACTGAAAAACAAATCCCAAGTCCATCCAATACAATCGCATCTCACTTCCATCACGTGGAGTGGTGAAAGAGTCAGAGAATACATTACAGTTATAATCGAAGACTATTTTAATTGATTTTGTGGAACACGGGTGTAGCAACAATACCGTCGCCTTCGGATCGGGGGACAATATCACGCAGGTCGCGAAGACATTCTTCCCCTCCCTGATTACTTAATAGACAATCTTTCATTCTTTCGTGTAAACACTGAAAATGCCTCTCATTAATATACACAGTTCCCATCATATATGTATCTCGATGCACGAAATGAAACCAAACAAACGAAAAATTTAATTACTTCTCATTAATTGTTCACAGATTATTTTGTCTGTCTTCTATGACTTTTGGTATTCTCCATCGCTCCTCATTCATGAAAATTAATATCATCATAGTAATTTTTCTCAAGCTAAGGTCAAGTAGTTGATATTTTAATTTTTCGTCCAATGAACTGCTGTTACTACGGCTGTAAGAACCGATTACCAAAAAGTTTTCAGACTCTTAACTTAAAGTAGCTTTCAATAATCCCTTTACTGAGAAAAAAATATTTTATAAATATTTAATGACTGTATACAATCAACAGGGTTTACTCCATTCCTTGTACAAACTGTGGAAGTAATTATATCGGACAGACGTCACAGTACTTCAAAGATAGGTTGAACCCAAGGTGCGTAATGAGAGGAGGCGGTCTCAGCTGAACTAGAGAATGAATGGCTCTGATGAAATGAAAATTGATGAATTTTGACAGTGGTCGAAGAATCGAGTATTTCTCTTTACTCACCTAGGGTTGAAACAGTATAAATCATCCATAACATAATCAAAACAAAGGTGTGCCCCAGCGGAACGGCCCACCAACAACAACCACAGTTTCAATGTCAAAAATGCCAAAATTATTTCTTACGTATCGTGTTAACCCAAAAGTTTTTAAATAGATAGTACAAATAATAAATAGCGTTAACGCCTGTAAAAGGAGAGCAGGCAATGATAAACTCAGCAGAATTTATATAATAATAAGTTACGGGCTCACCTTGTTGGTTCAATAACGCGAGCCCGTATCTTATTCCATATGTTTTCTGAAGATAAAAAATATAATCAATACTCGTTTACTTGATTTTTTACACTTGGGATAAACTGTGGTTTCATAAAATGGAAACTTGAAGCTTTCACGTGATAGAAGGACGTCATAATAAACACGAAAAAAATTTGTCACTTCCACAATTTATTGAAAACTAGCGACCGGTTTCGACCTGATGATGGCGTGACACCCGAAACCGGTCGCTTATGCTCAATATATTGTGGAAGTCACAAATTTTTACCTTGTTTACTGTGGTTTCATATGTTTTATCACTATAAAATATTTTTGAATTTATGGTTTATTGTAGTCTACTAAAACTCTTATTTCTTAACTGCTCGTAGAGCTCCAAGTGTTAACATTTGCCATAACGTTTGATGTTAGTTAATTTTAAAGGCAGGTAAATTCATTACGCACTGCTTCAAGGGCCACAATTTTACAAAAATTTTTCTAAAAATACGGTAAAGAAACCTGTTCATAAATTTTGTTGGTGTATTATAGTATGCAAAAGGGCTGAAGATTCCCACGAATTCGGCGAAACGTTAACATTAAAATCTAAACCAATTGGCCACAACTGGAGAAACATTATTGTAGTACTCGTAATCACACTTTGTTAAAAATTGTAAATAATTGTTCTTAATATGCTCTATACAGATTAATAGATTGGAAACAGCAGTCACGTGTTGAATGCTGTAATATATGGATGGTAACTCCAACTCAAGTTCTCCCACGAGGGGCCTATAGTTAATGTTTGGTAATTAATTTTGCCACTCCTAAATACTATGGAAGCTTTGAGTGAAATAAAACTTTTTCCTTATGTAAGACTCGAGGCTTTCCCGGCAAATGCTTAGAATGTATAGCTCTCTGGTTTCCAACCGGGTGATGGTGGTTTTTGGCACCGACGCCTGCGGACGATGGCAGACAACGCCTTCGAAACGTCGGTGCCGAAAACCACCATCACCCGGTTGGAAACCCGAGAGCTATGCATTCTAAACTTTTTCCTTCCTTTCTTCAATCGGTCATCTACATATCCGTTGAAACCTCGACGTCGGAAACGACGTATCCCGCGTTCCCAAAGCCCAGGAGAATCGCCGCAGCTATGTGGGGCCCACGCCTAGCGCAACAGGGGGAGACCTCCCCCCTCTTTTACTTACGACATATAGAAGTGTTCGCGCGTACATGGACGTTAAGTGGGCCTCCATGTATATATACACGTATGTGTGGACGCGTATGTAGTTCTGCCCAAGCCTTCTCCGGCCTCGCTTCAGTTTCTCCCCCATCAACTGCGACGGCCAGAGAGAGCCACAGCCACTGGCCCCGCCCCCCTGTCACGCTCGCGTATGTATTATAGTCGCCGTCTCTTCCCCACTCCCCAGACCCCCCCCCACTCTTCTTCAGGGGGTGGGCATCCTTCGCGAGAAAAGCGGCGAAGGCCCTCATATCGAGTAGAGCTCTGCCCCCCCCCCCCCTGAAAGGGAGGCCGGCGTTATGGGGGTCTTCGCTACGCACCCCTCACAAACACAGAGACACACACACATAAAGCTCCCGGGGCAAGGCTGGAGGTCATTACTTCATCAGCGCCAATTGAAACCAATTGTGGCTTCAATTGGAGACAATTGGTTGGGAAGAGCCGACGACTCGGCCGAGAGGAGACAGAGAGCGCGAGGGGGTAGAGGGATGTAGGATGGATGGATGGAAGGGTGCGGGGAGGGATGGGGGGGAGGGTTTGGGAGAGAGGGAGGGGGCGAAGAGGTGACCGAGAAGTGGAGGGAGAGGCGAGCATACACAAAAGGAGGAGGAGGCATTCCGAGGGACAGAGAGAGGAAAAAAATGAACGCCTCTCTTTTCGGAGCAGTCGACTGCGTGCGGTTTCCAAGTCTCCCCTCGTCTGCTTCCGCGCATTGGGATTTCGTTCCCAGCGGCAGCATCAATGAAGGCAGCACAGCACTCTTCTCTTCGCGTTGTTTTTTACGTGAAACGTCTCATAAATCCACTCGTGGAGGGAGCAGGAAATGTGAATTTCACTGGATAAATACAGCATAGAATGAAACAAGCATTTCACACTGCCAGATAAAAAACACAATGAGAAAAAATAAATACACACAAAAACTGAATAGGAAAGTACAAAACAAATGCTCTCCCTTTCCGAACGCGTGGCTCCGATATTTGGCCAATTACAACCTCAACAAAAAGTTGCATACAGTTGGTGTTGTCGGCCGTTACTTGGTGGAAACGAAACGAAATTTTTATCTCAGTGAGTACATGTACACATATATAAGGAAGATGATTTCTGTAGTCACCTGATGATGACCTGAGTGTCGAAACCTAGATAGTGGGGGAAAAATAAAAATTGTGGAAAAGTTGAGTGTATTCATTGATATTATAAAAAAGTAGAATAATTGCAGCAGAAATTTAACTCTCGAGGAGAATAGTGAATAAGAACAAAAGAGATCTGGAAAGAAACTGTAGGATTAGAGAAAAACTCCAGAAGGAGACCTTAATGGAAAAGATATCAGCTAAGTTGGTACGAGCACCTCACTAGAATGGACCAAAATAGAATTCCCAGGGAAGCACAGGAGGGTGAATCAGAGATCAGACGCAAAGTAAGTGAAGGAAGACCAAGAGAGGATGAGTGCCACAGACATGTATGGAAAGATATGAGCAAAGATGGAGATTGAGATGAAGTTCATGGTGAAGGACCGCAAGGGGTGGAAGGAGTTTGTCGAGCCTCCGACGCCAAATGTAACAGGGGGAAGAAAAAAGAAGTGCAGGGAGGGAAATCCTGCAGGGGCAGGCAGTAATGCGACTACACTGCGTCGTCATCCTTAGTGGCCATCGATCCGAAGATTGGTTTGCTGCAGATCTCCATTTCATCCTCTTCTCTGTCAACCGCTTCATTCCTATACAGCTATTCACTTGGACGTTCTTCGTGGTTAGCTCAGTGTATTCTTTGTCTTGGTCTTCCTCCGTAATTCTTCCGGTTCATTTCTCTTTCCAATATTGATTCCACAGGGCTGCTGTGTTGCTAACAGTGTCCAATGATTGGTTCTCTTCTCCTTCACAGAATTTTCTCCCTGCTGCTTCCTACCTCTCTAGCTGTTCGTAGGACTTCTTAGTCAGTTAATTGTATCGATGTCAGTGAGTGGACTCCATGTCCATTTGATCTTCACCATTATTCGGTACAATCACATCTCCGTTGGTCTACAGTTGTTATAGTACACGTTGCACAACCCTACAAAAAATAATGTTCAAAATGAACGTGTTACAAAATTCGTTGAACGTGTGAAAAAATTGCACAAAGCAATCATCAATAAATATTCCAATTCAGTTCGCTCCCTATCTTTACCTGACTTTCCGTAAATACTTCACGATAAATGCACTTTACAATAAGTGTGTGCCCTGATGTCATTTACGGTTTTGGGATATTTCTTGAGACCTTATTTGACATTATAGCAATAAGAATCGCAATTTATTTTCCAGAGTCCTCGGAAACGGATCAACGCTCTGAGTTGGGGGGAGAGAAGGACAATACGAATTTTCAAGCGATTCAGACTCGCACTTTAACTAGAGTCATTTGCACCAAGTAGACAGTCTACGGCTACTAGTCTATGGACGAGTATCGTCCGATATCCCTTTTGCTATTTGTTAAAAAAATCTTGGCAGGTAACAGACGATTCGGTGCGTTAGTCATAAATGAAAATATCTAAATAAGTTGACTCATTTTTTTCGCGCGGTGCGTTTGAAACTCCAAAACGGAAGGTTTTTTGTGATATCCAAGAACCTACAGCGGTGACAATATGATTAATTTTCAAAAATAGTTGAGAAAACATACCAACTACCCGCTGTTAGTTTTTTTACGACATCTAAGTGTTAAAAAAAACCTCATTTTGTAAATAAAATCTCTCTGAAGTGCATACACGTAGCATTTCTCATGTAAAAGGGCTGGTATTTTATGGCAAATATCTCGGAGAGTAATATGGTGAGGGGTTATATTTGTGGTGTCATTAGAAGGGTGAGATATTTTTCTTTAAAATGAGACCAAATTCATTGATTTCTAAGTACAATGATATTTCGCTCAAACTACCTTAAAAATAAGATCTTGCGTCAACTTTATGAAGTTAAACCGATACGCTTGCACGAATTGTATTCGTTTTGTTCTTTGGTGCCGATTTTGAACCCATTCTGTCTCAATCCAAGTGCGGTGAGTCGGGAAATCGGGAGAAGACGGTTGAGCGACGGCAGTGGGTGGAATGAGCAGGGGATCGGATTGTGCAGTGGTTTGAGAAATGACTTTCCATCCCGAGGTCCCGGGCTCCAATCCCGGCAGTGAGGAAGATTTTTCATGGGGACTCCGATCCTTCCATTGGCAGAAAGCACTTCGAGGGCATTGTTCCTTGAGTCAAAAGGAAAAGCAATCAGTGTGGACTAATTGGCGCCGATCGTTAGGAGCCGGCTAACACTGACTTTAAGTTTCCCTCCATTCTTCCACTATTCCCAAGATAATCCTTATCCATATCATCATCAGCTTTCTGTGCCTCCTCCTTCCTCTTCCTCTCTTCCCTTCTATTTTTCCTTCTATAATTAATTTCTGAACACTATTCCTCCTTCAAATATGCCCAATCCAATTAGTCTTCCTCTTTTTAATTTCTCTCAAGATACTCCTTTCTTCTCCAATCCTCCTCAGCACCTCATCATTCCCAACACTGTCTTTCCACCAAATTCTCTCCATTCGTCGCCACAGCCACATCTCAAAGCTTCCCAAGTACTTTTCTTCTCTCTTCTTCAAGCTCCATGTTTCGCATCCGTATAGTACAATACTCCATATGAAGCATTATGTGAATCTTTTTCTCATATCTGTCCTGATATTCCTCTATGTCACCAGTTCCTTAATCTTGCTAAATGCTACTTTTCCTTGCGCAATTCTACTTTTAATTTCCTCTGTACAATTGCCGTTCTGAGTAACTATACTTCACAGGTACTTGAAGGAATTACTTGTTTTAATTTTTCTTTTTCCAACCGTATATTTAATGGTCATATAACCCAACTAAATTCGACCTCAGTTCTCCCCAAGTAACAAACGAATTAACATTCGCTGCAAAGTATCCGGGTTGGTGCTCGGGAATGACTGATTGCCCAAGAGAAGCTGCGATTGCTACTCGTCGTGATTTGACAATCAGGGATATCTTCCCTCGGGCCAAAATAATTGAAGCTGCCTCAATAAACGTACATATTGAAATGACACCAATGTTAACGGGACAGGAGTGAAAAAGAGTTTGGTATAGATTGTTTACAATGCCAATTGAGTTGGACATATAATTTGCTAAATATTTTTTTCTGATGACAAATTTTTAAACTTCATCGTCTGCTAAGAAATGGTGACTTTACTAGTCTATACGTGCTTGAATACCACACCATATTCGTAGGAAAAAAAGGCTCGAACCAAAACTGATAACGCTGACGGGCGAGGGTAATGATTACAGTAACAAACGTTTTAAGAAAATAATTCGTTCATCGGGAGTGATGTAATACGCTTTAATCGTTTCTTGTCTTATCCTATATGTAGGAGTACTTCAGTGAATTCATTCAAGCTACTCATTGATAGCGAAAGTTTTTCCATCTACAAGTAGATGGAAACTAATTGCTCGATGTGCCAAAGGGTGGCTAAAATGATTTCCAGACCACAAATAGAAACATACCAACTTTTTTTTACGTCAACGGAATTAAAAGTATCTTAGCTGCGCGTTCTTTGCTAGATACATTCTATTTGCCTCTCGCAGTCAGGAGCATAACTACTCTGTACAAGTGGGAATAAACGTTCAAACTCAATGAGGGTCCAAACGATGATTAACATCGATTACCGACCAAGGATGCTCATTTCCATCATGTTTCCTATTTTGGCGCATTTATTCATATCTTTACCTTCAAACAACATTTACTCCCAACCAGAATGTACACTTTGAATGAATGAGAATGATAAAAGAAGATTAGGCTGATTCAAACTTCTAGTTATTTATTTATCAAGCTAAATGTAGAAAAAAATGAAATTTGTTAGCTTTAAATCAATTAAATTAAATTTTTAGAGGGATTTTTCAACTTCGAAAATCATACATTTATTTTAAACACAAATAATTAAATTAATGTCACTTAATTGTAGAATAAAACAATATAACATTTCTCCCCAACAAAAAGAGACAGATAATGACGTAGTACGCAAGTACATACTCGACAGTTTTTCTTCATTACAGGCCATACCCAAACAAGGCCCGAGAGACTCAAGGATTACAGTAGAGAGTAGCGCATGCGATCCAAGAAGTAGGTTTGAAACGTCAGCCTCCCCGTATTCCACATTTAAAACATATGCGGCACATCATTAAAGAGACTAAGTTTTGTAAAGCGTATAATAGGAAGGTCCTCGGATGAAAGTGTCAAAGAGAGATGCTACTTCGCTCTGATCAGGTCACACCTCGAATACGCCGCGAGCATTTGGGACCCTGGTCATAAAGATTTAACCAAAAAAATAAACAAAATACAAAGAAAACAGCACGCTTCGTTAAAAACTGCTACGAACGAACATAGTGTTACACAACTGTTAGAGGGGTTAAGGTGGGAGCCCCTAGAGACTCGGAGGCTGCACGCTAGGCTTAGGCTGCTTGAGATATTCAGAACTGGTGTGTTTCAGAGCGACACGCAGAATATTATCATGACGCTTCACTACATTTCTAGGTCTGACAGAAGCGATAAAGTAAGAGAGATAATCTGCCGAACAGATAGGTACAAAAACTCGTTCTTTCCGTGCACAATAAGCGACCATAATTTAAACTGAGCTCCTCCAAATACACTCTCATACGACATGTCACCATTTCACCTCCAAACATTTAGCATCTTTACGCGGCTGGTGAACTACCACCCCTTGCCACACGCCCATGCGGCGGCTCGCGGGGTAGTATGTAGATGTAGATTCCGTAGCAAGGCGGGAAGAGATCACAGACTTAGCTCCGACTCGTAGGCAGCATCGCGGCTGCGAGCCTCTGAATGAGTTGGAATGAGATTCCCGCATGAGGGACAGTTGATTCAAGAAATGAAAACAACCGGAGATTCCTCTATTCGACTGCTCACCCACTGCATGGTTTACGAGCTGCGTCGGTGGCATCGGTTGGAGATGAAGAAGATAATTCCGAGAGCTTATTTTTGTTTGTAATTTTGCTGTGCTAGGCAAGCTACTATCATATATATTATTTCTCAAAGGTGTTTTTTCTCGCCACACCATAACTCCCATAGGTAATTCTTCATCAAAATTAATGATTCAAACATCGTTTTAAAGCTTATGTTCCCCGCTATTGACGAAAAATTGACAAATGGTTTAAAATTAGTTTTTGTTAAAAAATTTAAAATTAAAGTTTTTGTTAAAAAATTTCAAATAAGACTTTTTGTTAAAAAATGACAGGGTGCCATCTGTTGAAAACATAATCAACTAATATGTTGGCTATTGTTACGTGCTTAAAAGACTGTAGGAGGCGCCATCTATAAACACATCGTTTAGTTAGATTGTTTACATTCTACATGCAATCAGTGTGACCGTTTACGCGTGTTCACTTAATTGGGGATACAAACGCAGAGGAGTTTGCAGAAGTATTGCTCTTACTTGGCAATGGAGAGTTACCTGTAGACTCCTTAACTGGTCAAATTTCGATTCCCTCAAATTTCTGTAACATATGATTTCTTCACTCGACGAACTTATAACTAAAGTTCTATTCCGGATAAACACGAAAATTACAACTCGCACCGATGGCTATGTGAAAGGGTCATTTAAGCTCCTAAAAATTACAGCGTTAAATGTGTTAACGATCTCATAAAGAATATGATTCCCGGTAATTCTACTACCTATTCTTCCATTGATACAGTAATGGATACTGAACAAGCTGTATATTAACATGTGTAGATTTTAAGTTATCTAGAACCCCCGGGAATGCCGCCACAAAAGCTAATTTTTAAAAAGGGATACCCTAGCATTCTCTTACGTAACATTGACCCACCAAAACTGTGCAACGGAACAAGACTCTCCGTGAAGAATATGTTGCCTAACGTTATAGAAGCCACTATCGTCCCAGGCAATGCCGCAGGAGAAGACGTATTTATTCCGCGCATTCCATTAATACCCAGTGATACAAATATGCCGTTTGAATTCAAACGTTAGCAGTTTCCAATTCGGCTTGCATTCGTTATGGGCATCAATAAGGCACAGGGGGGAATTTACTTTTCGTGGCTGGCATTAAATTAGTCAAAATCCATGTTTTTCGCACGGCCAACTATATGTACCTTGGTCCAGAGTCGGCGCACCAGATAGTTTATTTGTCTATGCTCCAGATGGACAAAATAAAAACATCGAGTATCGTCAAGTATTACAGGAAAAGCTTTCAAATAAATAACTCTTTACTGTTTATTCTCAAAATATTCGTCAATTTTAGAACGAAATGAGGATAATAATGTTTGCTAATTTCATTGTTTTTTATTTAACCAAGTTAATTTTTCTAATTCGGTCCATTTTTGAGTCATTTGACTTTTTATTGATATTGTTTATGGGAGATTTTGTCATACTGTTTACTTGCTATTGTCTCACAATTGCGTAGGATCTCCACAGACACAAATTATTTAATAATAAAATAATAAATAACACTGTAGTGTGTTTTCACAACTACAAACTAACTCCTCTCCTCTTATATGAAGAGTTATGAAGGAAGTATGATCCCGAGCAATGCCCGATAACTCAGCTAGTGACCTAATAAAAAAGTGATTGCATTGATTTTGTTGAATATTCGAGGCTTTGTTATTCTTAGTTGTTCTTTATAATGCTTGTTGGTTGTTTCGTTTCTATTAGTTATCAATTATAAATTTCTTGATGTTTTAAAAGAAATTCTATTTTGTTACTTGTTGAACGTTTGTTTTTTGGAAGAGGTTGTTAACATGCTGTTGATAGAAGAAAGAATAGGGGATTGTTATGAGAGAGGCTGCAGGGAGAGGATTGGAGATGTATCGTGGTCTCAAATAAGGAAGTGTCAGTTGGCGGCTAGAATGAGTCAGCGCTACTCACACAACTCGGGCGCTGCCGATATGATAAAAGAAATTTGACTAAAGTTGAATTTTTCAAGAAAGTAATTGAGAGAACAATGCAATGGAGACGTCATTTACAGACTACTGGTTATGTGCGACCCATTCGTAAGCTCTTCCAGAAAAAGGAATACCAAGAAAAGCAAACCTTTCAGTAGAGAAACTCAGGACCTTTTATTACCTAGTTCGCCAACCCGCACCCATCCTGAATAAACTCTGCTGAGTGATGAGGAAAGAGATAAAGAATATAAAAGCGAAATCAGAATATAAATATGTGATGGGGAGACCAGAGAAAGAAGAATAATAGATTTCTGGTATTAGGCCAAGATTTTTGGTTTTTAATTTGCGTTAAAAGTCGCTTACTTTATTGATATTAAAACCCATACTAAATTAATGAAAAATATTTTAATTTCTGTACCAATTTTGATGAAAATCTAAAATAATTTCAAAAATTGGACGCCATATTGGAAACGCCATTTTGAGGCCAAATTCCAGTATCCGTGTACAAAGTTAGATAAAAGCAAGTTTCATAACATCTCTTTTAATGATATGATCAGAGGCTCCAATCTTATGTGGTATTTAAACTTTTTGAATGTTTCACAAACCGGGGAACTCTGATTTACAGGAGCTATCGGGAGGATAACTCACTCTGAAATCCAAATATGAACTGCATTTATCCAAATGCGACACGCAACCGTTTGTAAAGCAGGGTTAACTCCATTGCAGAAGACAGCCGCCGCGACTATGTCCTTTCGTTTGATGAAAAGGCACGCATGTCATAACTATAAAACTCGCCATCGTTGGATAGATAGATATAGGTCACCTGGGAAGGAAAAATAATGTAAACAACGAATATGGTTCTTGGAGGACTCACTGCTGCATATTTAAATATTTATTTTCCCTTGAATATGTTTTAAATGCTAAATAACCACAAAGGTAAGCTTTAAGACTTTCTATTGTTAGAAAATAATAATTATTGCCACAATTCTCGTACTTGACACGATGTAATAAATCATAATTAATGATGTTGGTTCTCAGGTTTCCGCGGGGCTGGAATGTAGATCTCTCCATGTTTCCGGGATTTCTTCCGCGTTGGTTGTTTGTGGGACTTCGACCTGAAGACGCTGGCAGGGGCTGAAGAAATACCGGAAACATGGAGAGATCTACATAATTAATGATATTTATAGAAATTTATAAGACCCATGAATGCCTATGGGACTCGAACAGCGATATACGAACGCTATTATTACTCAATTTGGGCGATATGCATAAATGCCACACTGATTGTTTGCTTCCGTCATCGATTGGTTTGGGAAAAACCGGAAGTTGTGCGTAAGCAGAACAATGCCCAATGTAAGTAGCGATACCATTTGAGATATAGCTACAGCCGCTGCTATCATTTCAAGTCTTCATGAGTTAATCCGCATTAACTATTCGCACAGACTGGTTCTAAAATGACAACCATTTTAATGGATCGATTATTTAACTTCCTCGCACCGACAGTATCAAAATAACATCATGTGAATAATGCGACACTAAATGAAATGTTCGCGTGCGTAAGCTCAATTTTTTTTGGTTCGTTGAGCTACTTCGATGCACCTGTTCCATCTTTCAGTAAAAATATTATTTAAAAACATAAGTCCGAATCTCCATATTTCTTGGTCACTATATATATACATATACTTGCTCTATGATTTATGGACTGGATGAAGAGATGTAGGGCGTATGCTGAGATGAAAAAAAATCACTACAGGGCACTGCATATGTATAATTTTAGAGAATTTTTGCTCGCATCCATTTAGACCCATCTTAACCGGTAGATCACAGGTAGGTAGACCAAAAGCAAAAGAACCTGGCGCAGTTCTGTGCTGCGGATGGGAAAGGTAAAGTGGAGGGAGGGAAGTGAACGGGCGGAGGGGAAGGTAGAGGGGGGACGACGGCTGAGAACGAGGCACACACACGCTAGGCTAATAGGCAAGTGGTTTTGCTTCATCGGTTCCATAGTTTGCCCGTGCACTTCCTTGTCACGTGCAAGGAGTGGTAATACGAATAAAATGCAGCAAATCGGGCGCCAGGTATCTGTGACTCATGGAATTTACCGAGGCGCTAAGATTGGCAGCAACTAGAAAAGGTTCGCTCACTGACGCTCCACAATTTAAAACCTTCCACCCCCGCCAGGCAGGATTTTAATAGTTCTGAGGTCCATGTCCCAAAATCTTCCACGGCGCAGCACCTATTTCTTTTGCGGCTGCTCTATGCTAAACTCAGTGAGAATGGGACACCTGATTAGTGTCTGCGGTGTAAGCTGGAGGGATAATATTAGGATTGAGTGGGTCATGAAAGAATCTGGAATGAATGAAAGGAGCGAGCGTCTTTTGTTTGGTTTGGGTATGGTTGGCTGAGAACGAGGCAGGGGGGGGCAAACTACTTTGCCACAAGATAACATTTAACATTTTTATTCTCTAATAACATTTTTCATGAGAATATGAGAATAACATTTTTAATAACATGAGAATAACATTTTTCCCCTAACTGCAGCGCGCATTATACGAATTGACGGCAGGGAATACCTTAATGAACGTAAGCAATTTTCAGCAAATAACTAACATTATGCATTACAAATATATCCTTCCGCAAATGCGAAAGGATTCATAGTAAATAAATACTATTGACCATCTCAGGCAGGATATAGTGGAAGGCTTTCATTGAACAGGAATAAAATGGCACTTATCCACTTAACTGACACGAAGCGTAACGGCTCTTTAGGCATCATCAGGTGACTGGCAAGTACTGCTAAGCATCATAAATAATTCCTCGTAAAAACTCCCAATAATGACAATTTTTGTTTCCGCAAAGCATGCAGGACGTCTTTTGCATGATTGATTTTGCTTTAAAACACACCAGAAAAATAAAAAATGCATTTAGTATAAGTTACTTATTCAGTGTAATCCCACTCATATTCACTTTCACATGATTCATCGCCATCGAGCGAATTTATTATTATATCTTGTCATCTCCGACATTGAGAGAGAGAGAAATTGAAAGTAAGGAGGTGAAGAGCTCTGAAAAGAACTGCAGCAAAAATCGCAAGGATCTCTAAAATACCAAAACGCACAAGGCAGAGGCACGAGGCACACAAGGATAATAGGTAAATGGTTTTGCTTCATCAGTGCCATGCTTTACCCGTGCACTTCCTTGTTACGTGCAAGGAGTGGTAATACGAATAAAATGTAGCAAACCGGGCGCCAGGTATCTGTGACTCATGGAATTTACCGAGGCGCTAAGATTGGCAGCAACTAGAAAAGGTTCGCTCACTCACGCTCCACAATTTAAAACCTTCCACCCCCGAAAAACACCCCAACAGGCAGAATTTTAATAGTTCTGAGGTCCATGTCCCAAAATCGTCCACGGCGCAGCGATAGGAGCTTTTGCGACTGCTCTAAGAAGAATGTCACTTGAGAAATATTAATTATGGAATGTAAGTGGCCGATGACAGTTAAAAAGGCTAGAACACAGCTCTCAGGTGTTCACCAAAATTGTTTTCACGTCTTTCAACATGTTCATCCTGTTTCGCTCCGTCCAGTAGTAGTCGCGTCACGTCCGGCATTCTCCTCACTCGTTGTTACGAAATTGAACATTCTCTTCCTTGAGAGTTGGACGTGTTCTCACCTAAGACATAGAGCGACTCCACGCAAACAGCAACATCAAGCCGACCTGATGACGAGGCTACTGATTAATAGTAGACGAGGACAAACGTCTTCCGACAGACCACCTCCGTCTTCAGCTACGTTTTCATGGACGCGTCAGACGCGCACGCACGCGACGAGACGCGTCATTTCTCCGCGTGAACCGTTCGCATGCAAGCGAACCTACGCGTAGGAGTTACCTACTCGCTATCTACAGCAGAGAAGAAATGGAAAAAAAAACTTCTGGGCTTCTTTTTGTCCCTCATATACTTATCCCGGAGGGCTTTCCACCGAGCCGACACATTTTTTGCTGTAAACCACAATGATATTACCACCAATGCATCAACACATGTAAGCTTTGATAATCATCGAAAATAAATGTTGTTCTTACCTTCCACTCCAATGGATACTCCTATCTCTCTCCACGCCTTCTCCCTTAGGTTTCTATCCCTGTATCGATAGTCTTTATAATTGTAGAGGAACGTGTACTTCTCTCGAATTTCGGAGATGATCATTTCATCCATTGAACCTACACTTCGCCAGTCAGCCATGTTTTTGATTCTACGCGTTCCACGTGTCGAAAGTTGAAAATATTTCAACTCGGGCGACGCGACTCTACGCGAACTCACGCGAATAAATCCGGGCTTTTGATTGGTTGAAGATCTCGCTTTCGCGTCGCTTCATCTGAAACGCGTTCATGAAAACGTACCTTACCTGTCACTAGGGCTTCCGACGGGACGAAAACGGTCCACTTGCAGGGGGAGACACCGTTTAGCGGTAAATCCCTTCGACGTAATCGCATCAGTCCGCCCATTCCCGTCGGAAATCCTCGCCCTGTTTGCCAAAACACTTATAGAGGGATGAACCACCACCGGCTATGACACCACCCGGACCGGCGGATCCGGAAGGGGGGAGAAGCCGCCTTCCCAACCCCTTGCGGAACCAACCCTCACCCCTATGCGTGCACTACCTCCCCTGCGACTGCGCCACGCGACACCTCCCCCATTCCTCCCCTATCTCCCCTCGAACTAAAAACCCTTGCCGGTCCACCGCACGGCCGGCATACGTCGGCTCGCCACGTGACCCCGTGACGTGGAGACATGGCCTTCACCCCCCGCGATCCATCAGGATCCGTCTGACAACACACGTCGGTCCTCGTACTTCATTTGTCTCTAATTTTTTCCCGACCCTCCCCACAAACAGAAGACACTTCAAATCCTCTCTCTAGCTCCCCCTTCCATCATCCCTTCACGCACCCCTTAACACACTCAACGCTAAACCCTCCCCCACCGGCATTGTTGAATTTTAAAATGGGGGCTGGAAACGGGGGGTGGGGGAGAGTAGGAGAGGAGAGTCAAGAGGGTGGTGGCAGGGGCTGTGAATGAATAATGCCCGAACAAAAACTGAGCGTGTCTGTGTGTGCGCACGAGGATTGCGCGCACCCGCCATGTTTCCCTCCTGTCCCTGGGGCGTGACGCGTATAACTGCAGGGAGTGATGCACCGAGGCTCGCGTCGGCCGCGACGCGAGCTTATGTCGCAACATCGTGTGGGTAGGAGCGGAACTAATTTAATTCCACCGAAAGTTGAGATCTCGATCGCTCTCTGCATTTAACACTGCCGATTGCCACTTTTGTCCTTCCATTTTTATTTTAAACCTTCCCCAGCGCAGATGAAATCTTAATGACCCAAGTGAACGCCTGCCATGGGGACGGGAGGGAACAGAGTGAGCAATGGAAGAAACACTTGCCGACAATTTGGGATTTATCAAGTGCGCCACTATCGCAGATGAACGAGGAGAGGCAGCTGAGGGAATTCCTCCGGTCGACTCACTCTAGGATTGGACACAATCGACTGTCGATAATTTGAAAAATTTACGTTCGACGATAACGACCGCTTGAAAATAAGGGTCCTCTTCTAAATATTGCACACAATTATGATTAACAAAGAGTCCCCGACGAGAGAGCTCCAATCAGCTCACCTCCGCCTGTTAGTAGATGTTGTTTACACTTAATTAATGAACATCATCACCAATATAAATCTGTCCTAAGACAGGTTCCAGCTGAACTCCTCCAACCTTCTCTATTTTGCGCCCACTTTTTCACCACTTGTTAACTCCTGTTCTCCCTCAAATCCGTCAACATAACAAATTTTCTTCTTCCTTTCTTGCATTTTCCTTTCACTTTTCCTTCCATTATCTTGCTCAGGAGGCAGTCATGCCTCATGACATACCCCAACCAGTTTGCCTTCCTTCTTCTTATTGCATACATGATTGATATTTTCTCGTCAATCCTTTCCAAAACTTGGTCATTCCTCATCATGTCCGTCCACCTCACTCTTATCATTCTTCTCCATAACCACATTCCAAAACTTTCAAGATACTTCACTTCCTTTTTCCTATAGATCCAAGTTTCTGATCCATAGAGGACCACAGAGGACCACGGCCTAATGAACACCCCTAAAGTAAACTTGAAGTGCAACTTGAAGCAACTCCTCATCAAGGAGGCATCTCATGAGGAGGTAGCTCTTTTGTTTCCTTTTATGTATTCACTTACATCATGCAGACTGGGGTCTGCAGTCACGTACGAAAATAACCTCTAAAGAATTAGTTAAGCCACTAGGAATTGTAGACAGTAAAAAAAATCAATTACGATAGCATTATTCAGGAAAATAACACGTAAAATTTAACATTGGAAGACCTTAGATTTTGTAGATTTTCGCATCTCATGATGTATACCTGGTAATCTTTGGGTTCTGCGAGTATTTTTTGTATTAATTTTTGCTTTTTGCAACAGTTTCGCCGTGCTCTGCTGCCGGCTTCGTCGGGTTTTTCAAACAACAATGGTCTTCTTTTTATAAATAAACAAATTCGGTAGTTGATGAATTTAGAATTAATAAAAATAAAAATTAACTCCAAAGAAGTGATTTCCATACATATAAGGGAGTTTATAGACATCCTTTCTATTTATATTTTGGGGACTCTTTTCAATTCCAATTGACTCCCTTATAAGCCGCGGAAAGTAAGTAACTGCTTTCTTTGTGTAACATTTTTGAAGCCTCGATGTTAATGGCGTGACCTTCCCCAAACGTAGTGTACATAGCTACGGCAGAGTGATACCAGTCTTTCTTCCGGATTGCTCGTTCATGTTCTTTTAATCTGCATCCTATAGATCTTTTAGTTTGGCCCACGTATGTTCTACCGCATCTGCAGAAAAGTTTGTACACACCTTCATACATTGTGGGAGGCAATGGATCTTTTTCTCCTTGGTCTTGAATACAAAAAATACTCGCAGAACCCAAAGATTGCCAGATTAACATTAGAAGGCCTTAAAAATGGTAAGTAAGGAGTCAAATAATAGGTTTGTTTCTACTATGATCATTAAGATGGTGTTGCTTTTACTGTAAGCTCTGAAATTTCACTGCATCTGAAAATCAGCTCGATTTGAGTACAAAAACCACACATTGGTTAGGAGAACAAAGAACGGAAGGACTAGGTTATCGAAGAGCTAACTTGACAAAATTAAAGAAGGCGAGGCTCAAATCCTTCGATGTAAAAGGCGGCCGTTATCTTTGCATGCGACTGTGATTACTGACAGCCGTACGATCTTCACAATGAATGAGATGTAAGGATCTTTAAATTGACAACTCTAAAAGCAGACATTGAGCGACGTGGGACCAGCATAGAATTTCGGCGATAACGAGTGACTTAAAGGGAATTAACAGAAAAAGATTTTATAACTTAACCAACAATTATTTTAAAGTCAAATCTTGAAACACCGACTAGCAATTCAATTCGGAAAAGTTTCGAGAGAGGAAAAAGAATATTTTAGTCCAACATTCACTTCCCGACAGTTTTTTTCCCCTAACTGTTAAGGCACATAAAAGTATGTTTTAAATTTGTATGTGCGCAGCTCGGAATTCACGACCAGGTTTCAACATCCAGCTTTGAGATATTTTGTATCATCTTAGATTTGTCTAAACCTATTTTACAATTCAAACTTTCCTGTGCAATACAACACTTAACAACTGAGATTAAGAAGGAAACAACAGAAATACAAGGGCACTCTGTTACTGATATGTTAATTTATGAGATACTGGATCCAAAATATTTTCAGGTTCAGCTTCGTGCGTCAGCGATCAGATCTCCTCCGTTACAGGAGGCGTCTTTTGGTCCAAGGTTTCGAGGCGTCCTCGGTCTGTCGCCCTTAAGGTTGTTTGAGCGAAATATTATTTTACCTAGAAATCAATGAATATGGTCTCATACTAAAGAAAAGTGTATCACCCTTCCATTGACATAAAAAATTCAACCCCTTACCACAATACTTTTCGGGATATTTGCCAAAAAATACCAGCCATTTTACATGGGAAATGGTATGTGTATGCACTCCAGAGAGACCTTATTTAACGAATGAGGTATTTCTAACACTTTAGATATCGTCAAAAAATCAAGTGTGCAGTTTGTGTGTTTTCTCAACTATTTTTGAAAATTAATCATGTTGTCACCGCAGTAAATTCTTCGGGATCACAATAAACCTTCCGTTTTGAAGTTTCAAACGTATCGAGTCAAGTTAAAGACTTATTTAGATACTTTCATTTGATTATTTACAATTTCTGTTATGTGAAACTATATTACTGCAACATTAACAATGCAATATTTAATTCGTGTGCCTCACAGTTGGTGAAATTAAAGCGTATAGTTCGAATATGCTCTCTATTATGATTAGGGAACAATCTCGCTCGGGCTACCTTAAGACGCCTCCTGTTACAGAGGAGAATCTGTCGTCACCTAAACGCAGACGCCAACAGCTGAACCTGGAAACATGGAATAAAGGAATCAATTCTTAACTCTAACTAAATTTTTTAAATTTTTATAACCCTCCTCTTATACAGGGAAAGACCGTGGCTATTTCGATCACGGAGCAATTTCGATAAAGTTAAGAAAAACTCCCGCTGCATAAATCCGGCGCTGCTGTAAGTGCTGAAGTCAAAGTTAGTCGTAAGAGTGATTCCTCAGTGAGTGGTAGCCGAATCGAGCAGCCGATATCAGCGGAATCTCTTCATAAGCCAAATAATAGATATATGATATTATATCTAGCTACATACCTATGTAAAAACTAAAAGGATCGGAATCAGACCCTTGAGTGATTAGAATAGCCCCGTCATTTTTGACATCTCAATATTTTGTGTGACGCCACTTACACTACTCTCTCTCCCACCGTTCATTAACTTTGTGAATTTTTTTCGTCGCAATCTTTTGAGCAATAACTAAGCTAAAAGTAGGCGCAAACCAATAAGTCTTCAAATTATTTAAACTCTGTCAATGACGCAATGACATTAAAATGATCGAAATAGCCCGGGTCTACCCTACTTGAACTTGTTGAAGTTGAAGAGGAGAGCAGAGGTCAGAGAGAGATGGAGGCACCAAGGACCTGCGAAAGTAGACAATTAATCTACATCTACGTCATACCCTGCAATCCACCCAAAGGGTGTGTGGCAGGGGGTGCTTCCACACCAGGCATGCATGAATGACACGGCAGAACACCGAAATTACAGTGAAACCCGCGTACCACGCTTGCAAAGCGCCAATTAAAAATGTAATAACCAAGAAACATTCTATCGTCAATCGTTCCAACATGCAAGGGATACAAAGACTACTACTACACATTCAAAATATCATGCATAAATAAGAACATCAATATTTACATCATGTATAAATAAGAACGAAGAAAATATAAAGAAAGAGATCTACAAACTAGCCAATGTCACTATTTGCACTATTAATGACGACGATCACAGCTGTTATGGTCCCGAATGGTAGGCGGAAAAAATGAAATTTTATACCAGTCGGTTCTACAATCTAGCTCTCTAATTTTCTTAGCGCGATCTAATCTGCCGTAGCATGAGGGGGTTAATAGTATGTTTTTTACGTCGTCAGAGAAATGTTTTTCCTGAAATTTAGTTAGGAGGTTAAGCTAATAATATAATCTACGCTGTGATAGCGATTCCCATCCTAATTCTTCTAACAGTCCAGACACACTAGCCAACTTATCGTAGCATCGTTTCACAAGCCTAGATCCTCTTCGCTGCACTAATGATGATGACCCTACTATAGTTATTGCTTACGCGCGGTGGAAGGTCTAAACTTCTTCGCCCTTCCGCGGCAGAGAAGTTGGGTGTAGGATGGAGGCAGCCGACCAGGAGTAGATCGACTATTTAAAGGGCCCGCGAAACGGGATAATAAGTGACAGAGGTGCAAACCAGTGGCCGTAGAGGTGTGAAAGGCGATTGCTTTGGGGCATTGCTTGTGGGCAGAGGCGATACTTCGGACGTACGCGCGGTGGGGAGAGGGTGACGAACCATCCATCCATCCCCCTGTCCACCCCCGCAATCCACAATCTGCCGCCCCCATGGTTTAAAGGGATGACTATTTCCCGATTCGCTCCGCGGACACGGGTCCGGCACGCGGGCGACCGAATGACCGACCAGTCCACGCCTTATGGCGTGCGAACTTAAGCACCGCCAGCATCCGGCAGAAGGGAAACGGCAGGGTACTCGAGCGGAAAAGCATTAAAAACGACCGCTCCCCTATTCCAGAAAAAGCAGAGAATTTAAAGCGGCACTTCCCTTTCCATAATCAAAGCCCAATTAAATGCTAAGCAGCTGTAAAAATATTATTGCTTCATTTTAGTGCAGAGAGAGCGATTCCAGGGCTATGTCAACACGATCAGGCAACTAAATGTCAACAGGTTGGGTTAAATATCCATTCCCAGTGGGAGCGTTAACTAATCGTCCTGACCGCGAAAAAAAGTTGGCATTTCGATGTTTTTAATGAAAATTGTACGGCTTTTGATCATTAGTTTAAGTCCACCATTGAGTAAATTGGACTGTTGAAATTCCGAAGAAGGTAAGAATAAAATAGGGAATATAAGCTTTTCAATAAATGAAGACTTGAAAGACGACTAGCAAGTTTTCATATTATAGTCACCATTTAAAGAACCCATAAAATTTGAGTTATAAAATGATGATAAAACAAAATATATAACATTAGCGAAAATTACAAATTTTATAGTTGACTGAAACACCTTGTAAATGCATACTGACATCAGAAGGGGGAGAGTTGTGAAACTAGTATGATTAGGAATATATTTAGGCGATTTTAAAGTTTAAACTGATACAGTTACAGAAATGTAGGAAGGTTACGCAAGGAATCCGTGCTATCTGTGTTTAAGTGATAACCGAGCCGACCACAGACATTGGAAAAACAAGAAATGATTACAGTGACTAGATTTTACTATCTGTAAGGAGAATATTGAGTGTTAGGCATTGGTCGATCCGACCAGATTTTTTATGCCACCACTGAACATTAAGCCAGGACAGGTTATGAAGGAATTGTTAAAAGGACTCGACCAGGAGTGCGAGACATTTCAATTTCTTCAAAATAAAATTTTTTCTTTCTTTCTTCAGTCTTTCACGAGCAACGGTAGTGAACGGACGTATCTTGTGCTCTCTGCCTCACACCGTAGCCTTGACTTACCGTAGAAGTGTTTGCCGAGTGTAGCGTCGATGCCTAACAACTGTGTTGAGTGCTCCTTGGCCACTAAACGTGGTCAGAAAACAGTGGTTTGCGGTACATGTCGGGAGGTATATCATCTGCCCTGTACCGCTCTCAGCGAGGCTGACTTACAGCATCTGGAGGACCTCAATCGTACATGGAACTGTGCCCCCTGCATAAAAAGGAGCCGTTCTAATCGTGGAGAAGAAACTCCAGTCAAATCCTCGGGTGTTGACTCTCTGATTGACATCACTTCCACTGAAGCTTCATCGTCAATGTTGAAGGAATTGTTGGATCGGGTGAAGGTGATTCAGGACCAACGAAGTGATTTTAATATATCATTGAAAAATGAAATAAGTGAATTGAGAAAAGTTATATCGTCTGTGCAGTGTTTAATTAACGACCATGCAAAAACTATCGCCCTAATTAACGATTCAATAGCTAGCATTCTTGCTAGACTTGACAATCTTGTAGACGAAAATAAAAATCTACTCAAGCGAATTGATAAACTTGAAGTTCAATTAAATTTCGCGGAGCAGGAATCCCTCAGGAATGTACTGGAGATACACGGTATACCACTGAAAACTGGGGAAATTTTGGGAGCCCTAGTGTGTCAAGTGGGAGTTTCCCTCGGGGTAAAATTTGACATTACGGACGTTGACTACTCATATAGAGTGAATGGGCGTTTCACCAGCAACAGCAACAAGCCTCCTGCCATTAGAGTGCGCTTTACGAAGTCCAACCTCGTTCAAGAGATACTTGAGGCCCGTAAAGTAAAAAGAAAATTTTCCACTGCACATATTGGCTGGAGTGATCTCCATAATTATTCTATATATGTTAATGAATCACTTAGTGCTCACAATCGTAAACTGTATTCCAAAGCCAGAGATATAAAGAAATCTGGCAAACTATAACTAAAATATTTATGGGTCAGGGGCGGTAAAATATTTGGCAGGAAGGAAGATGGAGGTGAACGATTCGTCCTGCGCACAGAAGATGATCTCATCAATCTTCAATAGCACAGGCCAAATTGTTCAACTGAATTGGGACCCGTAAATAGTGCTTTGATTGTTTCAAGTGATGCAAAAGGTATCTTACTGCAAAGTGATTCTCAATGTTCTAAATTAAAATCAATCTTTAATTCTCTACTGTCTCCCAAGCAGGTCCAAGCAGTACCTCTTTTCTTCCTACTTCAGTCACCACATCTAATACTGTCGTTCCTTTCAGCGGCTCAAATTTCTATTTCGAAATTATCAATACCGATACCCTCAATAAATTTATTTTTCGTTCCAAATCTAACTCCACCGGGATAGACGAAATATCCTACAGAATGCTAAGAACATCCTATCCTGTTACAATGCCTATAATCCTTGATTTGTTTAATTTTTCACTACAATCTTCTAAATTCCCTACCCTTTGGAACTCATCACTTATAACACCATTAAAAAAGGTAAAAAAATCCAGTGAACCCGTCAGATTACAGACCGATATCTATCTTATGCAATATCTCCAAAGCGCTAGAACGTATTGTTCATTCCCAAGTTATCGATTTTCTCTCTCGAAACAAAAAATTTGACCCATTTCAATCTGGATTTCGTCGCGGATTTTCCACCCAGTCTGCGCTTCTGAAAATCACCGATGACATTCGAAGTGCATTTGACAAGAGAATGGTGACGATACTCGTGCTATTCGACTTCAGCAAGGCCTTCGATCGGGTAGACCATGCTTTTTTACTTGAGAAAATGAGGAAGTTGAATTTCTCCTGTTCGGTCCTCAACTGGTTTCATTCTTATCTATCAGCCCGTCGACAAGCTGTGAGGGACACTTGCGGGAATCTTTCCAGCTGGGCCACAGTCAGCTGTGGAGTGCCGCAGGGTTCTGTACTTGGTCCTCTGCTCTTTTCTATTTTCGTTAATGACCTTCCACATAACTTAAAACACACGAAATACATGCTTTACGCTGACGACCTGCAGATATATCGTCACTTTTTCCCCAGTGAAATTGCCGACGCAGTCAAAAAAAATAATGAGGATATAATAGCCATTTCTGCTTGGTCCCAGCAAAATAACTTTGTTCTTAACACAAATAAGACCAAAGCAATAATTATTGGCAGCCCAAACATCAAAAATCGCTTCCATCATGGAAATATATCTCAAGTCTGTGTTGATGGCACCTTCATTCCCTACTCTGATTCAGTTCGAAATCTTGGGATAACTATCAGCTCAAGTCTGTCTTGGAGTAATCACGTTAATAATATCTCTCGTAAAATCAACACCATCCTATATCAACTTAAAGTGCATTCTAAGTTTCTTCCTCAAGACACTAGGAAAATGCTCATTTCATCGTTGGTTTTTCCCGTTATTGATTACTGTTGTCTAGTTTACAACGACTTAAATGAAGAAGGAACACCACACTACACCGTGCTCTAAATTCATGCATTAGGTTTATTTTAAACTTCGCAGAGATGTCCACATGACCCCCTACTACAATGAACTTAGATGGCTCGATGTTAAAACCCGAAGGAAATATTTCCTCGGATTCTACTTGTATTGCTTATTTCAAGAAAAATCCCCTGAATATTTATTCAACATGTTTTCCGTGAAACCTTCCACTAGGGATATGTGCACTAGATGTGATCCTGAGTACCTTTACTTTCCTAGTCATCGCACAACGAAGTTCCAAAATTCTTTCTTGGTCACTGCGTGTCATCTCTGGAACACCCTGCCCAAAAACATAAAAAATTTTTCTTCTGTTGCTAGTTTTAAGATGAAATATTATAATATGTTACTTTCTGACCACTAAATGTTGTTATTATTTTGCATATTGTTGTAATTTTGCATATTGTTGTAATTAATGTAAATCCAGAAATGTATGTAGATGAATTTGTTATGTGATATGATTTCCAAAAAACTTTGCATTCAGCATTGTAAAATGGTATTAATTTATACTTAATTTTTTCATTATGTTACTGTCCAAATTGTTGATTTTGCTCTTTATGTTGCTCAAAAAATGTAAATTGCTTTTGTTCTTAAGGGGTATATCCCCAGGACAATTGATAAATTATTCATTCATTCATTCATTCAAAATAAGATTTCTAAACCGTCGTAAGCTTAAGTCAAAGCAGCCATATCTTCGTGGGGCCGAATATTAAAAAGATCAATAAGTCTGAAGAGGTCACTAAGAAGCTCACCGAGGAAGTATAGTCAGTCTAGAGAAACTTCATTGCTGGGACCGAAGGCCTGCGCGGGAACCACAATGCACAAGACTTTCAGGCCCTGGTCAAGGAGCTACAGGAAAAACTTTGGCAGAATGGGGTGCCGCACATGTATGTGCTGATTCTTCTATGGCGCTTTAAGGGCAATATGGGTGTCTTTTCGTATGAAAAAGGATCAAGGTTTCACCAGAACAACATGGAAATGGAGCATTATTATCTAGAACAACAATCGAGGTGTAAGATGTGGGATAACATTCGGAGACTTCTTCGCGAAAATCCACTGAAGTATTAACAAAAGACGAGGACACGTAAATCTGTTTATTTCAGAGACAGCAATATTTAACATCTTCCAATTTATTTGTTCTCAATTTATTGTTCTTCCGTTTTCCTTTCTTCTGCAATCCAATATAATTTTTATGTAAACGCGCACTAACGGATTTCGGACGAGGTCAAATTGTTACCGCTCAAAGGTGTAGAGTTCACCTATCGGGTTTTTAACGATACCAAACGGTATGCGGCGCTATAGTTTACATGTATGATACATTGCTTAATTTCTTTTAAAACTTGTTTTTCCCATACATTCGCATTTTAAGACAAAAAAGACCTTGTTTCGCGATAAATTACAAAATACAAAGACAGACAAAAAAAATTCGGTTGTAAAAATTTCCCTCATAAAAGTATCTCAGAAAAAAAGTTTATTTTACATCAAGAATTAAAGTCAAGAGAATTTCGCACGATGGGCACTGAAATTGTTGAATGATGACCAAAAAAGCGAAAACGTTCTCCATAACAAGGTTCAGACCGTTTTTAAATAATCCATCCAATTTTGTTCGCCGAATACTACCATGGTTGAGAAAAGGATGCACTAGCGTACACTATAGACGAAACATCAATGGAAGCAGTCAGTGAGGGCCGGTGGCTCAGGTACAAAAAGGCAAAGTCGATGTCATCTGACTGCAAGATCCGAGACAGTGCTTTCTGGAATGCCGAAGGAGTTCTAATGATTAATTATCTAGAAGACGTTAAAAAAATAATCAACCAATAATTCGCAAGACCAGCAAGATGTGAAAATTTGCGAGTTGAGACATGGATCAAAAAAATGTTAAAAAAATCGCGAAATGAGGCCACGACTGCAAAAGAAAAAAATAATTTTTCATCAGGACAATCCACCTGCACACGAATTTACCCTGGTTATGATAAACCTGAGGGATTTTAAGCACGAACTAATGGAACAATCGCCATAATCATAAAATTTGGCTTACTTTGACTTCCACCTATTACAAAATCAAAATAAATTTGTGGCAGGTAAAATTTTGGATAAAAAATCAATGGCAAACAGAGATAGGTATTCTGCAGACCTTCCAGAATCGCACTACAGAAATGGATTTCAATCATTGGAGAAACGCAAGGGCAAATAAATTGTATAACAAGAACACTGAATTGAGGAAATATTTTCAATTGAAAAGGAAGTCTTTCAATGTCACACTGAGAAATTTTCAATTCTCTGTTATATCACTACTTTGGCACTTCGATGAATTTACAGATTACTTTACGAACCATTGTTATGACCTCATTTGTTTATCCGAAACATGGCTGAAACCAATCGTATTAGACTCTACTGTGTCATTGCCTGAGTATAACTTTATCAGACATGACAGAATTGGAAAAATAGGCGGAGGAGTTGGTTTCTATCTACACAAGAGTCTCCAGGCAAACGTTCTTCATACATCTTCCCAGCAACAAAAGCCATCGAACCCTGAATTCATTTTTGCCGAAATTTGCGCACTGAAAGTGTCCAAAATTCTGCTATGTGTTTTTTATCGTCCCCCAAAGAGTGATTTATATCCAGAATTCGAAGAAGTGCTATTGAGTGTATACCCTTGTTACCAAAATTTAGTTATAATAGGTGACTTTAACATCGACGTATGTAAAGCAACATATGACAGTTCCTAACTACAAAATTTCATCTTAGCAATGATCTTCACCTAGTGCAGTCACAACCTACTCATCATACCCGTGTGTCCCATACGCTTATCGATCTCTGTATTGTTGATGACTCTCAAAAAGTAGTCTCCTCTCAGGCGCCAGTTATCTTCCTGTCGTCTCATGACCTCATCCATATCACCTACAAACTAAGTATGCCCAAGCAAATTCCATGGACTTTTGTGTTTCGTAACGTTAAAATTTTCGACGTCCTTCAATATCGTAATGGCTTAGCTTCAGAAGATTGTACTAGTGTTTTCACCTCAAACTCCATTGACCTTCAACTTGAGACCTTTAGTGAAATCATCCTGAATCATATTAATAAGCACTCACCGAAGAAGGTCTACTCACCGCAACGCCCTTGTGTTCCTTGGATCACTGAAGAGATACGGTTAAAAATCCATGAAAGAAATAGACTTAGAAGCGCTTTCATTCGTTCCCGCAGTGCTGCAATATTTGGTAAATTTAAAACGATTCGGAATGAAGTAAAACATCTCATACTTGAATCTAAACGCCGCTATTACTCATCGTCCCTAATCTAAGTCTTCTAATCTCAAAAATTCCTCTGACACCGGGCGACAGCTCAGGCGCCTTGGACTAATACGCAAGAGAGATAACCAGGCCATTCTTAATTTTTCCCTTGATGAACTAAATAAGCATTTCACTGGTGCCAATTGCACTAATTATCCAGCAGATGCATTACAAATCGACCCACTGGCACCCTTCAATAACAATTCTTTTTAGTTCAAACATATCACGCCGCATCTTCTGACCAGGTTTCTAATGAGGTCAAACTCTAATTCTGTCGGAGTAGATGACATATCTTTGGACTTCATACTGAAAGCAAAGGATGTAATATTCCAAATAGTTCTAGAAATCTTTAACGTTTCTCTATCAACATCAACCTATCCATCGATTTGGAAATCCGCTTTGGTCACCGCCATAAAGAAGACTAAAAACCTCTCCTCTCCCGGCGACTTTGGTCCTGTTTCCCTTTTATGCAGCCTATCTAAAGTCCTCGAAAGAATTGTACACAATCAGGTGTGTGAGTACCTTAATGCTAGGAATAAATTCGATCCGTACCAATCAGGTTTCCGTAAACAGCATAGTACTCAAACAGCGCTTTTAAAAATAACAGATGACATTCGCTCTGCCATGAATCGGTCAATGGTTACCGTAATTGCACTGTTTGATTTCAGTAAAGCGTTCGATCGAGTACATCATTAGACCTTGTTAAAGAAAATGAAAAGTTTAAACTTCTCAGCATCAACCCTTAACTGGTTTCTTTCATATTTAAGTGGACGTCGGCAGGCTGTTAAGGATTCACTAGGTAACACGTCATCGTGGCTCCCAATCGCCTGTGGAATGCCGCAGGGTTCTGCGCTTGGCCCTCATTTGTTTTCCATCTATTTAACAGATCTCTCCAAAAAACATCAAATATTGTAAATATATGTTCTATGCAGATGATCTGCAAATTTATTACCACTGCCATATTCGCGAAGTGAACGATGCCATAGCAATGATCAATAATGATGTGACTGCCATCTCCAACTAGGCCAAAGTTAATTTTCTCACCTTAAACAACTCCAAAACGAAAGCCGTCATAATTGTAAATTCCAATCTTGTAAGTAAAATTGATCAAGACAGTGTGCCACGTATTGTAATAGATGATTTTTACATACCCTATTCCCTAACAGTACGAAATCTTGGAGTGATATTTCACAGTTACCTGACTTGGCAAGATCATGTTTTTCTAATTTGCAATAAAATTAACAGTATATATTATCAGCTTAAATTAAATACAAATTTAATCCCTGTACAGATAAAGATGTTATTAGTTTCTACATTAATTTTTCCTCACATGGATTATTGTTGTCTGGTATTCAATGATCTGCCTGAAAAGCTAAATATAATGTTACAACGTGTACAAAACTCAGTGTACGGTGCATCTTTGGATCACGCCGCCAAGGTCATATTTCCCCCAACAGAGACCAATTAAAGTGGCTAACCATTAAAAATAGACGATTGTATTTGCAGTGTGTTTTTGCATCACCTGTTCTCATTCAAGGAGACTGACTATCTCTCTCGATTGTTTAAGTCTGTACCTAGTTCTCGTAGGGTCATAACTACAAGCAACCCCTTAATGCTTTATTATCCTGCTCATTGCACCACCCAATTTAGTGATTCATTTGTTGTCACATCAACTAAAATATGGAATTCATTGCCAGTGCTTGAAAAACATTAAATCAATCGAAAATTTTAAAAGTAAAATTTATGATTTTTTCTAAATTTATAATAGCACTTTTGTTGAAACCTATAGATGCATTTACTGTTAAATTTTTCTTTTTATGTCACAAATGAACATGTATGAATGCAAAGGTTTGTAGTTTTGCTCTTAAAGGCCTGTACCCAGAGCGATAATAAATTATTAACTTACTTACGTATCTAAAGGGCACATGCCCACTCTTGAGCTGGACAAGGCGACTCCAACCTTGCCTCACGTTCTTTCTCATCGCCACGATTAGAGGAAGATAATAAAAGTAATAAGAGGAGGAAAGGAAATGACCCGAGAGCGTGTGTGAATAACATCACAAGTATCCGTACACACACCGGACTGACGACCCCTATAAATTAAAACTCCCCGCGTCGGTCAACTCGACGCCCTACAAGGGGACCTCGCCCTCAAAAGGGACGACGAGGATCGCCGCGTCGTGGGATCCTTCTCCGCTCATTCCAACTCTCCCTCTCGAACCCTTGAAAAAAAGCTTTGTTTATTTTTTCCTCCCAGCACCCTTTCCGACGTCACCGACCCGAACTCACTTCGCACGCGAACAAGGGAACGGTGAGAGGGGTTAGACAGACACTGAGAGAGCAGACAGGGTGGCCAACCGTCTCCATTTTCCCGGATCGGTCCTCATTCAACACACGGACACTTGTGGAGGATTTTACGTGCCTCCTTATTTTTACCTTACAAAATTGGCTGATAACGTTCTTTTCCCTCAGGTCAATGGCAGAAACAACATGAAATCTAGAACTCGAAAACATGTTATAATGCCATCAGGGGGATCATGTTCCGATGGTGTCTTCGGTATTTACTTAGCGATTTTCTTTTTACTTTGACGACATTCCTATACATTTCACACAACAGCAACGAATATGTCTCATAATCCTCATATAATTCTAAACAAGATGGTAAGCGTTTTTTTTCTAAAAAAATATATTAATGCAAACATCCCAATGAAACCAATTCTGGAATAAGTAGCATATATTAAACAAGGCGTTTCGACAGCATGGTCTTCTGGGCTTCTAAACCTTCAAATTATTTCATTTAAGCAGCTTTGTAGGAATTTGTGTAAACTAATGGTGGGGTTGTCGTAAGCATTTGATTTAGTTGCTCTTTTGTGTTTTCGGCAACGAGTATGAATTTACCATACTGTGCCATATCAGTCGTCTTCCTCTTACTGTTTAAGTTAAATTTCTTCCACCACTATGCAATAGATGAAGTATAACGATTTGAAATAAACCTACGTCATGAGTTTCATCAAGTTTTAAGATAATCCAAGGCGTATTAGGGATGGATCCACTTTTCGTCTTCTATTAATCTTCATCCACAGCGGGAGAGAGTTGGCAGCCCTAACTGTATGAATAAAAGACCTTTCCACCCTTCCTATCGCGTCGCCTACCGAAGGGGAGGGGTGATGGGAGTTCGAAAATGAAAAGGTGTGACGATGCAGTCGACAATTCTTCCCCCATCACATTCTCTTTCCCTATAAGAGGGGCGATGGCGGGAAAAGGTCCCACTTTTTTCCCGCGTTCGCTTTAACGTCGGCCTTTAAAGCGGCCATTCACACACACTCGCATTGCCTTTGATGCCATTCATTCCCCGCCACCACCACCACCACCAAATCGGTCGTCGAGGGTCTCATTCGACGCGCCTCCGGGGGTCGACCTGTTCCGAATGAGAGAAAATCGTAAGTGCTAATGCGACCCCATTCGCCGGCAATTTTCAACGACACTTCGGAAGAATATCCGAATAATTTCTCCACCCCACTCACTCGTGGAATGCACTCTTCATATCTTCCGGTTATTGCTTAAAGGTAGTCCGAGCGAAATATCATTTTACTAAGAAATCAATGGATTTGGTCTCGTTTTAAAGAAAAACATCTCACCTATCCAATGACAACAAAAATTCTACCCCTTACCACATTACTTTCGGAGTTATTTGACAAAAAATACCAGCCCTTTTGCATGGGAAATGGTACGTGCATGCACTCCAGAGAGACATTATTTACAAAAAGAGGTATTTCTAACACTTAGATGTCGTCAAAAAACTAAAAGTGTGTAGTTTGTATGTTTCTTAACTATATTTGAAAATTAATCATATTGTCACTGCAGTAGGTTCTTGGGTATCACAATAAACCTTCCGTTTTAAATGAGTTTCAAACGCACCGCGTGAAAAAATGAGTCAAGCTAAAGACTTATTTAGATATTTTCATTTAATTACTTACAATTTCGGCCATATAGAACTATATTATTGCACCATTAATAATGCAATATTTAAATGACGTGTCCTACAGCTGGTGAAATTAAAACGTATAATGCGAATATGGTCTCTATTATGACTAGGGAACTATCTCGCTCGGACTAGCTTAATTCCCTTCGAGTCACTGTATTCGATACTATGAAAACGGTCCAATGGCCAGTTTTAAAATCAGGGAAAAATACTTTTAAGCCCAAATTTTGGAAACTGGTGGAGCGCTCCTCGGATATAAAAAACCATGGGCCTTACTCAGTGGTCAGTCGTCTACCTTAAAAACCGACCGATATTAACAAAACGGACTCACGAACGATGTGGCAAATGTTTTTCTGCAAATGCCTCACGCCGGGAAACAAATTAGAAGCTCAAATAGCTATTTAGCTCCGTGAAACTATATTCTTTCACGGCTAAATCTCATTCTAACTGCAATAATTTGAATATTACAACATTCCCAGTGTCGTGATACTCGTAGGAATTAGTCCACCGATAAACAATACGCTTTGCGGGATGCTCACTGACGTTTGATGGTGATTTGTTGGACTTGCTAGATACTTTACTCTAAAGTCAGATTTCTTCTACTCCTATTATTGAGAATCTCCTAGATGAACTTCTCAAATGAATTAAAATAATCAATGAATAACTGAAATAAATCGAAGTTATTAGCAGAGAGGTTCGTGCACCATGGATGGAAAGGGGGAAAGTGTACCGTTTGCGTTGCCTCCATCCCTTTAGTCATCACGATTGATTGAAGTGTCAATAATGAGAGATTGGAAATGGCGATGCTCCGGGAAAATATGTCACTTTGAGGGACGTTTTTAAAAATTTAATTCAGCGGTCATATTTTAATTTTAGTGAAACAATATGGCCAATGCATTTTCATCTATTTTTTTATATTTAGACAGTAAAATAGTTTATCTATACACCGATGTACTTAAAGGTTAGTCCTACACGATATTCTTTAAAGCTTTCAGAATCTGAATCAGGAGAGAAAACGGCATCCTTGGATATCTTACTTTCCCTTTACCATCGGGAATTGTATTATCTAATTATTAGTGGGAAATCGTTCTGGGATACAACTACGCAGTCTGGAACTATTTTAAAAATAGAAAGGAGTATTAGGAGTGATTGCCGGTGAGCGCGCCCGATCATCCCCAATTCAAAAGATTAAATCTGTTATCGGTGACTTAATTGTTTTTATAATTAAGTAATGTTGCTAGCGTACTAAGGAAAATTTGACTACCAATGTATAAAAACGATACAATTTTTTCAGAAGCGGGGATGATTTCCACAGTCCATTCGTATGCATTTGAGCGATTGCAATAGGCGCACACTCAATGGTATTAATAATTCATAATAAATTAATGATGAACATGAATCGGTTGATCAGTTATCCACTTTTGAGAAATTTCTTCAAGGCCCTCGATTCTACTTCATCCGTGAGTTATTGGAGAGAGGATGGTCGCCATAAAGCTGCACATTATTTTGTAACGTGGGTTTTCAATGTCATCCTTCAAACTATATTTATTTTGACTTGAAACATTTAATCTTGAACATGTCTCACATAACCTCTTAGCAAATAAACAATGATCATAATTATTTTCCCCGTCATGATCGTCCAAATAAATTTCCATATTCCCGTGATGCAACCATTCATCTCTGTCATTTGCCGTTCGATTCATTCCCGCGTAGTTGCTGCATCCTATCTTCTTCTTGATCTTATATATAAATATTTCTTCCTAGGCCGTCCTCTTCCTTTCTTTCCCAGTGTTTTCCCTTCAAGAATGTTTGTTATAAATACATTGTGTCTAAAGACATGTCCAATAAATTCTGTTTTTCTGTTTTCCATCTCCGGCAATAATCTTCCCTCTTCTTGCACTTCCTTCAAAACTTCCAGATTTGTTTTTCTTTCCAGCTTGTTCTTGTCATCGTCCGCCATATCTACATTTCTTGCCACGATAGAAATTATAACAACTTCATTTCTTTATCAATTCACACTCGAATGTATCCGAAATGTTTGGACGCCATCGAAAATGCGACTTCCAATTCGACATGGAAGTAAAGGCCGAGCGCGCGCATATGTACTAGGAGCCTCCACAAAAAGGGCAACCCGCTCCTGACCCTTAGCCGTAAAAATAAACCGCCGAAGGTCGAGAGGGGCGGTAAGGTCCTCGTGGGTGAAGTTTTCCCACCAACGCGGTGTTTCGGGGGCGTGAATGGGGAAGGGGTCGGGGACGAAATGGACGCGTACATCCGATCGACAACCAATTTCCCTCTTTCCTCGCCCTCTTGCGGCCGATCAAGCGGTCGATCAACGTCAAGGAAATACAAAAGGCGTCAACTCTTCGTGTTCCACCTCACGCCCGACCTCCCGCTTCTCGGAACACGAGCTTCCGAAAATAAAAAGGCTGAAACGGAAAAGAACGGTGATGTCAGATCGATCACGAATCGCCGGAACCGCAGGCAGCAGGCGTCTAACAGGCGACGGTCGCCGATCATCATCTACTAAAGCCCTCGGGCGGTCAGATCCACGGACGAGATCCTCATTCTCCCATCCAATAATCACCCTTTCACGAGCCACGCGACTTCGGTTAGGTCCACGTCGCGTCGGGGAAAAAAAAGAGGTTGAATCGCTGCATAATTGGGACACAACCCCACCCTCCCCTCCTCTCAAATACAGAAGAGAGGAATTGAGCGAAAAGAGACTCTCCCAAAAGGCCAGCAGAGGGGAGATCGCGTTGCTGCGGTGGCTTCTGCACCCATTCAGAGGACTCTAATGGTATTAATAACCAGTAAAACACTTGTTGACCACATATATGAAAGATAAATTATTACCTGAAGATGACACGAAGTGTCGAAACCCGGGTCGTGTTATTAAACCTATAGTGGAGTATACAAAGTTTTCTTTAAGTTACTATGAATTACTTCCACAAAGTCAAGCTTGGAACCATTTCCTTTATTTTCCGAGTGTTGGTCAAACAATTAAATTCAGCTTTTTAACGTCAACATTTCGCCAGACTTATTAGCCGCATCAGGGTTGTGAAATTAACCACATTTAATCATTAAATGTGACGAACCGTTAGCTAGTTGCTCTTTCAGCAATTAAAAACTATACGTCTCTATTTGGTTTTCAATTCTGTGGTAATCTTACTGATTTTTAAGAAGTGTTGCGGCAAAAGCTTAGGTCATTTTTAGCATCGCACAACATGTAAATGTTTTTGAGGACAAGTTAGACATAAAATTGCTAAGAAATGGAAATGCACATTAATGTGGAAACTTATTTATAATTAAATATTATAAAGCAAAATAAGTGTTTATGAACGTCAATTCCAAGAGAATATTGCTAAGAATTGACAATTTCCAGTAATAAAATAGCTAGTGAAAAACTCCGATGACCTTAATGTTTTTTCTTATTGTGAAGCGTTTTTACGGCATAATTAGTTATCATAAAAAGAAACCGATATGGCCACATAAACAAGACAGGGTTGTTTAACCCTTGTGTGTATACCCAGGTTTTCTAACACTAACGCATACCCGGGTACCCAAAACGATTATGAGTGGAATGAACAGTATCAGCATTTGAAATATCGTTTGCTACTTTGTACGTACGTCCAGCTGCACATCATTTGCTACTCACAATAAGTAAAGATAGAAGTGGGGGAGAATGCCCTTGGGGGGCAAATGACACGCTACCAGCTGCTCTTAAATAACAATTTATCAAGACTACCGGCTCTCTGCAAATCTAACTATTGATTAGCAGCTTTACCCATATCGAGGACGAACGAGGTTTACCCAGTATGCACCCTGTACACCTGGGAAGTATGGAATTAAAATATGGTGGATTTGCGACTCTGAAAATAGGTATCTACTTCACGGCATTATATACACAGGAAAGTAAGGAAACATTCGCGAAAAAAATCAAGGGGAAAGGGCAGTAAAAGAGCTAGCGGTGATATATAAAGGCATTGGTAGGAACATAACCATGGACAACTTTTTAACAACATTACCTGTTGCAAGGCTTCTGCTATCATGGAGTATAACGATTCTTGGTACTGTTAAAAAGAACAAACCATACATTCCGAAGGCTATGGCTGCTTCGAGGGATAGGGAAGTGTACTCCATCATTTTTGGATTTAATGATAATGTAGCACTTTGCTCATATGTACCGAAAAAGAACAAATCTAGAACTCTGCTATCGACGATGCATTTTACACATATATATCAGATAATTAAAAGAAAAAACCAGAAATCATATTAGACTATAAAAATACATGGTTGGAGTCAATGCAATGGACCAAAATCTCGGCCGCGACACTACCCAACGGCGCACTTCTAAATGGACATTTGCGATGTTTTTTGGGATGTTTTACAGTATGCTAGACATTGCTTCCTTTGCAGCTTATGTCAAATTCCACGGAAATAATAAGACGATTCTAAAAAGAACAGATCAACGTCGATTTTTCTTGCGGCGATTAAGTGAGGATTTAGCAAAGTCTTTGATTGAAGTTCGTGCTCAAAATAAGCAAGTTATCTACATCTACATAATACCCCGAGAGCCGCCGCATGGGCGTGTGGCAGGGGGTGGTATGTCACCAGCCGTGTAAAAGTGTGTGTTTTGGAGATGAAATGGTGACAGGAATTATAGGAGTGTATTTACTGAGCTTCATTTTTATTGTGATCGCTTATTGTTCGCAGAAAGAACGAGTTCTTGTACCTATCTGTTCGGCAGTGAATCTCTCTTATTTTATCGCGTCTGTCAGGCCTAGAGATGTAGTGAGGAGTCATGACAATATTCTCTGTGTCGCTCTGAAAAATATCAGTTCTGAATTAATCAAGCAAACTAAGCCTAGCTTGTAGCCTCCGAGTCTCTAGGGGCTCCCACATTAATCCCTCTAAAAGTTGTGACACACTATATGTCGCTCGTAGAAGTTTTTAACGAAGCGCGCTGCTTTCCTTTGTATTTTATTATTTTTTTGGTTAAATATTTACGACCATGGTCCCAAATGCTCGCGACGTATTCGAGGTGTGGCCTAGCCAGAGCGAAGTATCATCTCTCCATGACTCTTTCATCCGAGGATCTTCCCATTATACGTTTAAAAAAACCTAGTTTCTTCTATGCTGCAACAAATGTGTTTTGTGTGTGTAATCCCCACGATATATCCCCACGGTTATGAGGAATTTTTCAACAAAAAATGCCACTGAAGATGTCATTGGCAGAAGTTTGCAGAATGTTGAGATGTAAAGTACTTCCACTCCAAGAGATACCGCATATATAAATGATTAGTTTTTTCAATATTTACAGTTTTTCACTTGCGATGATCTGTTAACAGAAATGGGCGAAGTATCACTGCTGTCGGTCTGCGGGTGGACGTCATTTGTTGAGTGGTGTAATCATGAACGCAAATTTCAGGAAATGTTCGCCAGCATTCGACAGCGAGCCAGTTGCAACACTCGGATAGCGGATCCAAAAAGTGAAGTAGTCCAAACATTGATGGTCACTGACGGATGCTGTGAGAAAGGTGAAGTAAATACACAAGCGTTCATTTATCATGACTCACTGATCCGATTTTTCCTTGAGCGGCCAGACATATCCATTCACCCTCGAAGGTCCACGCGGGTCCTCACACTGCGCCCCCGATCGCTGCCGAAACTACTGTGAAAGACCTTCATCAATGAATGAAGAGGAGCAATTTCTGAATGAGCACGGAACTCGGAAACACATTAGGAAAAAAGCATGATTAATGATGTATGAGAAGAATATCATGAAAAAATGTAGGAAGGGTCAGAGTCTTCACAAATTATGTCACAATAATGGACAAATCGATCTCGACAATCATCATAAACATGAACTCGATAGACGAAAGAGCATGATGACGTAAATATTAATGAACCGACATAGCAAGTAAGAAAGTTGATCAGCAACATAATCACTCATATAGGTGTTAAATGGCAAACAATTTTCCAACCGATTTTCCGCGCATCAGTTCTGAGGTCTTATTCAGAATGGACTCGGCATCGACAATATCGCGGATGTAACTCCACAGCCAAAGCAAACCTCGAGTCATTATCAAGGCTCAAAACAGCCGAGAACAAAAATGAAGTAATTACGCTTTTTAAAGGTTATAAACAATTATTTTTAAGCTATTTTTCATTTACATGGTATACTGTCATAAATGCATGGCAGGTCTCGCTGTTTTAGCCGGCTGGGTCATTTGGAGTAGAGCGGCCCCACGCCCAGCTACGCCACCGAGTGTTCGGTGTTGTAACAAAACGACTATCCAGGGGTTCCGGAAATCAGTTAAATCAGAAATAATACTAAATAAAAATTCAAAATCATTGACCAACAATAATAAACTAAGGACGCGAGACAATATAATCAACAACAGGGATCAAGAGGGGACGTGCCGGAGGATAGAGAGGCGAAAAATGGGAAAAAACGGTGCACGTTGGTACATAGTAATACAAGACAAAGAAATAAGACCACGGAAATAGCGACAACAGTTTGGTTGTAGCAGAACTTCAGGTGAAGGAGAGAAAAAGGAAAGAATATAGCTGACCGACAGCGGTGGGACAAAGCTGGTCCACACGCACGGAGGCAGGAAACTCGGAAGGATAAGTGAAACTTCGACTAGTGGTACAAAATTAATTGAAAATAAAAGAACTCTCACGACCAAATAGCCGTCGAAGCTCACAAGGAAAGACTCGTAGTCAATTTCAGTAAAATTTCGCAATAAGTGTACTGTGTCTCTCAAAAAAGGTTCTACAGTAACTGATTGATCTCTTTCGAATAATCACAGGCTAAAGCTTGCTAGATAATTATAATGGATATATAACTGCATTGTAAATTGGGCCAAATATCATTTCAACTCTTGATTGGTTGCTTTTGTTGATTTGAAGAAGCGTGATATTACAATAAATATACTATTTTGAGCTGAATATGTGTTGAGTGTGTCATTTGCATGTGTTTGATATGCTAAAATGTCTTATTCGCAAGTGTTGTTGTTTAATTAAGGTGTTTCCTTCTTGAAGGAGGTAAGTTGGGCTAAATCATTGGTGTTAACGTGCGGTTAGCGACGCCGTCAGGAAGGGGTAAGAAGTTAGTTGAAGAGGAGGTTAGGTTACAGTGTGCGATGAGCAAAGAAAGAAGGCATAGGACGCGATGGTCGCGGGGCGAGGAGAGAGACATATTCAGAATGTTTGGATTTGGGAAGTGGGGAGATGACATTGGAGGCTGACTGGCGAGCAAGCTCGGCTTGATGATACGGCAGACTGAAGTATTCAGGCATGCAAGACAGTATCGAGTCATCTGTTATTTCCATCATAAAAATCACTGCGCGGCATAACTTAAGGTGATTTGAGCGAAATATCATTCTACCTAGAAATCAATGAATTTGGTCTCATTTTAATGAAAAATATATCACCCTTCTAATGACACCAAAAATTCAACCCCTTACCACATTACTTTCCGAGATATTTGCCAAAAAATACCAGCCCTTTTATATGGGAAGTGGAAGGTGCATGCACTCCTGAGAGACATTGTATTAAACATGAGGCATTGCCTACACTTAGATCTCGTAAAAAAATCAACAGTGTGTAGTTTGTGTGTTTTCTCAACTATTTTTTGGAAAATTTATCATATTGTCACCGCAGTAAATTCTTCGGGATCACAATAAATCTTCCATTTTGATGGTGTTTCAAACGTACCGCGTGAAAAAAAAGAGTCAAGTTGAAGGCTTATTTCGAAATTTTCACTTGATTATTTACAATTTCTGTCATGCAAAACTATATTATTGCACCATTAAAAATGTAACATTTAAGTGTCTCACAGCCGGTGAAATTAAGACGTAGATATCGAATATCATCTCTATAATGATTAGGGAACTACCTTAAGTAGGTACACGCAAAATTGAGAACGCAGCATCAGGTCAAATCCTTCAATCGGACATTCTACCAAGACCTGATGCCCTCCGAGGAGGGCGGACGAGCGAGAGGAGCTAGGATAACCTGTAGTCCTTAGGGGGGATAAACCGTGAAGGCGGATGAACCATTTGTTGGCCGATGGCATAGGAAGTAGAAGGCAATGAGAAACAATTAATTAAAGATACCATTGCATACCTCTGGTTGAAACGGACTGCTCACGATTTAAATAAGTCCGTGATCTCGGGGTGCTCCGCATGGGAGGGTGGTTTTGCCACTTTTTTCTCGGTGCGAAATGAGATACTTGGCAAAAGTGGCCCACCCACGTGGCTATTAGAGATATAATTTATTTTCCAAATCGGATGATATCTTCAGTGAGAACTTTGAGGTACGTTTCCATAAACGCGTTTCAGACGTTAAGACGCGAAAGCGAGATCCTCAGCCAATCAGAAGCCCGGATTTATTCGCGTGAGTTCGCGTAGAGTCGCGTCCCCCGAGTTGAAATATTTTCAACTTTCGACGCGTGGAATCACAAACATGGCTGACCGGCGAAGTCTAGGTTCTATGGCTGAAATAATCATCTCCGAAATTCGAGAAAAGTACACGTTCCTGTACAATTATAAGGACTATCGATACAGGGATAGAAACTTAAGGGAGAAGGCGTGGAGGGAAAAGGAATTCAATGGTGCCACTGCATCCATATTTTTCTTTAGAAAACTGCACGTCAATTAGCACTCAGCAAGTTGGCGTGCGGATAAGAGGAATTAAGTTGTAAAGGAAATCGAAGAACAATAGCTATTGCACTTGAATGGAGCTAGATAACTGTCAACACACAATTATCAACAATAGGTTGTAGAGCGATAATCACACACGGTCGTCACGTTTCTTTTTTTACCATTCCTTTTCTGCTGTAGAAAGTGCGTAGGTACCTCCTACGCGTAGGTTCTCATGCATGCGAACGGTTCACGCGAAGAAATGACGCGTCTTGTCGCGTGCATGTGCGTCTGACGCATCCATGAAAACGACCCACCTACTGTGCATAATACCCTGCGAGCCGCCGCATGGGCGTGTGGCAGGGGGTGGTAGGTCACCAGCCGCGTAAAGGTGTACGTTTTTTGGAGATGAAATGGTGATATGAATTATAGGAGTGTATTTAGTGAGCTTAATTTTTATAATGCTCGCCAATTGTTCACGGAAAGAACGGGTTTTTGTACCTATCTGTTCGGCAGTGTACCAATCTTATTTTATCGCATCTGTCAGACCTAGAGATATGGTGAGGAGTCTTGATAATATTCTCTATGTCGCTCTGAAAAATATCAGTTCTGAAATTCTCAAGCAACCTCAGCCTAGCGTGTCGCCTCCGAGTCTCAAGGGGCTCCCACCTTAATCCTTCTTAAAGTTATGAGACACTGTATGTACGCTCATATCAGTTTTTAACGAAGCGCGCAGCATTCCTTTGTCTTTGTAAAATCTCTTTTGGTTAAACCTTTATGACCAGGGTCCCAAATGCTCGCGGCGTATTCGAGGCGTGGCCTAGCTAGAGCGAAGTAGTATCTCTTTGACTTTTTCATCCGAGGATCCTTCTATTATACGCTTAACGGATCCTAGTTTCTTTAATGGTGCGCCACATATGTTTTGTATGTGTAATCCCCACGATATATCAGATGTTAAGGTAACTCCAAGATAATTGACTGTATGTGAAGATTTTATGTTTACTCCACCCACAGTATAGGTATGGCATTTGTGTGATGACTTTCGCAGGAAGTGAACTGTGGTGCATTTGCTGATATTTAATTCTAACCCCCACTCCTGGCACCACGAATGAACGTTGTTAAGGTCAGATGACAGGACTTCAAAGTCCGCGTATTCGCTAATTTCACGGTAGATGAATGTATCGTCTGCAAATAATCTTAATTTACTGCTAACTCTAGAACTTAGGTCATTAATATAAATTATGGATAAAAGAGGGCCGATCACACTTTCCTGAGGAACACCGGAATAAACTTCGACCATATCGGTGTATATCCCAGGAATTCAATGAGCAAAAGGCAAAGAAAGTAAAGGAAAGGACAACTTTAAGAAAATAGGAACTTGGAATATAAGGAAACTAGAGACCGATATCAAACTTCTTGCCATATCTTTCCCGTGTTAAGGAAAGAACGGCTAGGACGACCTAATAAGATTTAATATCGTGTGGACTAAACTGAACGTCCATTCCTTTTCACGCGCCCATTCTATAGCAGTCCATTGAATGACAACGGGAGTTCCAGTGGGGGACAATGCGTTTCATAAAGCCCAACCAAATTTAGAACACACTGATATTTCAATGTAAACTTCCAGGAGGAAGTAGTTGGCCCTAATGTCAGTCGGATTCCCTTTCGCCACGTGACTTCTCCTTACCCCCCCCCACATTTTTGGAACCCGCATCTCCCCCTCCCCTCGCTACGAGCGACGCCCCTCATTGTCGCGGCGCGTCCACTCTCCACCCCCAGGGCAACAATGACCGCGCACGCGTGCAATGCATACATTAGTGCACCCGCCCTCCGCTCCTCGCCAACCCGTTGCGACCATCCCGCTCACACCCTATTGCACGATCCCTTTCCTCGACGAGGATGATTTCACTCTCTCCCTCCTCCACACACATACACTCACCACCCTCGAATGACTCCCTCTCTCATCAGAGAACACCCCTTCCACAGCCCTTCTCCGCTCATCTCCTCACCCTCGACGGGTGCATCTCGCACCAAGCGATCAGAGCTCTAGGAGAACTTCCCCCCACGTCACTTTCGCCACAATTTTAGAATGCGTAGTCTACAAAATTTAAGGTAGTTTGAGCGAAATATCATTTTACTTAAAAATCAATGAATTGGGTCTCATTTTAAAGAAAAACATCTCACCCTTCTAATGACACCACAAATTCAACCCCTTACCACATTACTTTCCGAGACGTTTGCCAAAAAATACCAGTCCTTTTACTTGGGAAATGGTCCGTGTATGCACTCCAGAGAGACATTACTTGTAAAATGAGGTATATCTAACACTTAGATGTCGTAAAAAAACTAACAGCGTGTAGTTTGTATGTTTTTTCAACTATTTCGGAAAATTAATCATATTGTCACCACAATAAGTTCTTGGGCATCACAATAAACCTTCCGTTTTGAAGGAGTTTCAAACGCACCGCGGGATAAAATGAGCCAAGTTAGAGACTTACTTAGGTATTGTCATTTAATGACTTTCAATTTCTGTCATATAAAAGGATATTATTCCACCATTAATTATGCAATATTTAATTCATGTGTCCTACAGCTGGTGAAATTAAAACGTATAATTCGAATATGGTCTCTATTATGACTAGGGAACTATCTCGCTTGGACTACCTTTAGACAGCAATATATAACTTGAAGCACTAAATAGAATGTTTCGCGACGAAATTTCCGGAAAGAGTGTAAAATTCCGAGCATAAGTCGTGTATTTACCAGTAGTTATTGGGGTTCGTCATGGCCAGTGGTCATTTTTCACCTCAGAAAAAATCTAAAAATCGTACTACTCAAGGATCACGCGAGTTTTAAATTTATCGTGCAATTATCCCGAAAACGCGAAAAAGTTGTTCAGTTCGCGAAAAACTGGTCTGCGATCACTATAGTAAACAACAATTATATAGATGAATTGTGCAAACTATGTATTAATATTAACTGATTACATTATGTATTTAAAAATATTAATAGGCACTGTGGCCTCAGAAACTCATTTATCAGCGTTACTAATTAATTTACCGATCAAAACTTCAATTTTCATTAAGTGAGTACCCAGGTGCGTTCGCTTAGTTCTTTGACTTTCACACAATTTTGCATATCTGAGAAAATTTTGAAAAAAAAATTGCCTGAGGTGTCATAGCTTGAAGAAGATTTAAATATTGGAGATTAGGAGAATGAGATCGAGATTTTACTCTTACTGAAGCCATGAGCAAAAATGTGCCGAGAAGGGCACCTGTGAGTGCACATTAGAGTTAATATGAATCTAAGTACAAGGATAACCTGCATCATAAGTAAGATAACTATCAGTCCTCTTGAGAAGTAAGTCGGTAATTCCACTTCATTACGCCAGTAACACCACGCCATAGTTTTCATCGGTAAGGTTTTCTAACATAAGTTTCCTGCCGTGCGCAGTTATTTTTTCGGCATTCAGGATTTATTAACGCCCTTAATCACTTTCTTCAATGATTTCACTCAGCAGTTTTCTATTAAATAATTAATGTCTCCATTATTTTCGGTCTTTGCGCCACGCTTAACATTTAATGGGAATTCTAAACACGCATTACTCTGAATTAGAGAATTGGTTAGTCTAAGCACAATTATGCAACTCAATTACTGCACATGGGGGTCATCTTTCATACATCACAACGGCTCACGATATCCTATATTTGTCCAACGATAACTTTTGTATTTTATATGATTATGAGTACTACGCAAATGTAAAAGAATCGGCCAACAACATCACGCTTTTGAGTTAAAAAGAAATCGTTTATGGCACCTAAAACCAGATTCCTGATGATGTACACCTCTTTTTCTTGTCAGCACTTCAATGTTCATAATGATACATCAAAAATCGTACACATTTCTCACTACATTTCTTCATCACGTCTTAGAAATCATGGCATTCAAAATTTTGTCCCCTGCGAGTACCTTCCTAACTAACTCAAATGAAGTTTTTTTGGTTAATTTATTTTCTCCAGCAAAATATGAAGGAGAGATTTTTCTTCCACCGCGACCTGGGTAGGTATAATTCAATAATTTATATTATTGAATGCCACAGCACCATTCAGTCGACTTTCATCAAATTAAGGACTTTTACAGGTACTGAGGAAAGCTCTCTTCGGGTTGACCCTACAGATAATTTTGGCGAGTGATACGGCAATCTTTTATCACCGCGTTCGGATGATAAATATCCTTTCGGATGATAAATATTAATACACATTTCGCTCTTAAGATTTCTATTGTACAGACTAGTTAAGATCGTAACAGCATAACGAAGAAGCATCGCTGAAGTGGCATGGCTTGGTGGTTTACCTACTCTCTAGAACCACTTACCACTCGACATCGTAAAAGTGTTTATCCCTGTAGTAATTTTACCGAAGATGTAGATAAAGCATTGGAGGGAGAAATTAGAGCTTCACCTATTTTCAATCGAAGAGTTAAAAAAATAATTATATAAGCTTCATTAGAATTCCACAGCCTAATAATGAGACGATTATACTATGTAAGCTAAATGTTTTTCACGTTCAACATTATGCAACACTGAAGCTTCAGGCAGAGGAATGATGTAATCTCCTATGGGAAGTAAACTATATAGAGCATTGAAATACTCTTAGCCAAAAATAAATCTTCACAGTGTATGGATTCATTTCAATGTCATCAGACAATGTAGATATCAATTACAATTCCAAATATCGAACTCGCAACTCCATGAACTCGCAAGCTAAGAGAGTAACTCCATAGGGAAAAGAATTCATCTTGCACTTTCGCGAAAATTTACGGGGAATACAAAAAGCTAGGCATACTTTAAACAGTAAGCCCGAAGAGATCATAAGAAAGTCGAAACACAGATAAACTTGACTGAATAATGACTTTCTTCAAAAAAATTCACCCGCCATGTTTGAATATTTTCAAATGGCTGAGCACGGCGTAAGTGCTGGTGAAGGATATTGTCTCTTGGTTGTGGCTTCTTTGAAGCCCTCTTCCTCCTAGCGTTGCCATCTTTGATGGACCGCAAGGGCCTAAGATCTAGTTCCATTGTATCCACCAAAATTTCCATGGGAATTAGGAAGCCTGGACAGCGTATTGGTCTGCGCATTGGTCCGGCAAACCATAGGTCCGTGGTTCGATTCCAGGTCCAGGCCGAATTTTTCTCATGGCAATTTCTTCAAAAAAATTGACTGAATGATAATTAATTGAGGATTGCCCGCAGACCTGTTCCCAAGCCGCAGACGGGATCATCTCCCTCACTTGAACTAGAAGAGTGAAAACGTTTTCCCATCATTAAAGACCCTCAAGGCGCAACAATGAGCGTCAGTCCGCATCGCGCGCCGTAAATATCAACTTTCAAAACCGGACTTCATTGTGCCCCAACTCTCGGAGCCGCCTCCAGGGGCAGCCATTGTGGTCGGTCGGGGGCAGCAGTGGCAAAAAAAGATCCCCACTCGACCCCCTCGCACCCTTGGGCCAAACCCTGAAAGGAGACTCCTATTAAATAGCCGCACTGCTAAACAGATAATGAAGAGCATCCAAGCACATGAGACCTCCTGCGGCCGTACGATCGCCCTGGATTTCGGACGAACTACGCAGGGAACATAGGGAACCGGTCCATCCCCTTGGAGACTAGGTCGCGACGTGGATACGAGAATACATGCATTAAGCCTGAATGACGCGATACTTGACCTTGTACAAGTCCGAGGATGCTAGAGAGTACTGTATTTCTAGTACGAAACATTGCATGCTTGAAACTTTCCTGGGAGCTATCACACGATACTTGAACTTGCACAAGGTCTGTTTAGTCGACCTCTGATATAATACAGTCGCGGAAGGCGTTTGAGTTGTTGTTTATTTGATCGTGGGATATTTTAATTTTCACGAGGGACTATGGAGGCGCTGGTATCAAAAATTGACGACCGCATTGCAAAGAGCAAAGGTGATTGGTCGGCGGCTACTAGGTCCTACTAGGAGCAAGTATCAAACTAGTACCGCACCAATTACGAAAACAAGGGTTCCAGCTAGTATGCTAGTGATCATGCAGGATTTCCAGTATGCTTGGTCTGTATCACACGATACTTGACCTTGCACAAGTCCTTGTATGCTAGCTATCATCCTCGGACTTGTACATGGTCAAGTATTGTTTGATATAGGCTTTATCACGCATCGCACATGAGATTTAACTCCTGAATAGCTTTATGGGAGAGCAATTGACGTTGGAAAGCGGTAAAAGTTCCATGTCTCAATTTCCGTATTGACTAACACCACAGGAGTTAACTCAGGCATTAGTTATGTCGTTTGAGAGCGTCGACGAGTCCAGTCAGCAAACACCAAGCTCAAGCGCAATTTTTTCAGTTTCAATCCAATATTTAGGAGATAAAAAACAAAAATTAATGCCATATTATTATTGTTTTCATTCTCAAAAGGCCAAAATTATAGCAATAGAGCCTGATTTTAAGAAAAGGCTTTTAAAAGAATTGGTAAAGAAAAGCCTAAAATCAAATTTTTAATAATAAGGGAAGATCTCTCGCATGGAAATAATTGCCTCGGTCTTCGTCGGATTCGGATTTCGGTGATTGTTTTCGTATGGATTATCAACGAAAACTGAGTTATCACTGAAGTTCCTCCAAAGCTGTTAGATCCCGATCGTGTGATGGATGTTATTGAAATGTCATTCCCGGGCTAATATTTGCATTTTTTTCAATACACAAAATTCCTGGCGTTGTGGAGCAAAAAGGTTTGACGTTCATCATTCATGTTAATTTTATAATGCCTGTCAGTAAGCAGAATTGGTCCAGGTATGCACCGTAACCCAGTTTGGGTTTTGTTATAATCGGGTATTTTTTGTTGCTATGTCCATTTCTCAACATTAGCTCTAAGGAATATTGATAAATAAATCGAAATGTACGCTTAGGCATCTTGAAGGGGATTGAATTTATAGAACAAAAATCCTCAAAAAAATTTAGATATATAATGGAATCAAACTTTGCCGACATCAAGATGGATTGATTATAGTGGAAGCTTCTTTATCTTTACTGTGGTACAGTGTAGTGCAGGTTAGCGATAACTTACCCTCTGCAACACACCCTCGAGTTAGCTTGCAGGGTAGGTATTATGTAGATGTAGAAGAAAAAATCTCAATATTCACACATGGTTGGAAAGGTGTAATTATTTCGCTCAAAAGTTTTGTCGCTAACAGCCAGCTATCCCATTCATAGTTGCACTGGTCACTCCAACCGTTGAAAAAGCGGTGCGAGCAAATGCAATCTGCGCAAATCGGAAGATTAAAAAAAGAGAGCACAGGAGATTTGACAGCGAAACACAATAAAAAACCCTCGAGAGGGCCGAGCGCGCCCACACTCATCTCGGAGGGGTCCATGCACGATGGTGCGGGTCGAAAAAAAAACACAACACCAGCACCCGTGAGAAAGTTAACGGGCCCTCACTCAACCACCCGCGTATTCAGACTGCCTCGGATGAAGGACAGAAATTTTTCAAGTATTTCCTTTGAAACCTCAGGACGTCCTCCCAGCCTAACCCACACACATGAATATATATAATATTATGGGTTTTAATGTTTGGAATCGTTGCCTAGGTAATGTGTTGCTTCAATTTCCACATTTAGTTCACTCAGTCCTTGGCGAAACTTAGAAAAAAGTCTTCTTAGTCGAATCGTAAATAGCCGTTGTTAATTATTGTTAACGTGAGACTGTGGTGAATATTCAATAGCTGTCAATAATAGCTGACTATTTTTTTAGACCTAACTGTTACTTTGTAAATGCTAGAGAGGAAATATCTAATACAGGAAGTGTGTAAGAGGCATATGAAACTTCCATCGTGAGTCTTTTCTCTGCTGTATGGATCTTTAGCTGTTGATTTACAGCTACATTTTTTTGGTTTATTATCTGTTAAGTGCCTTAGGAATTAGAAGGTATGATCTAGATAGATTGATGTGGATGTTAATGTGTAACCTACTATTCATGTGTGGCCTCGGAGTAGGTTCAACAATTTCTCCTTTATTTTTTTTCGTAAACTTTCGCAGCTCATGATTTAATCTTAAGAAATATTTTGGTATCTTCGATGATTTTTTTAAGAGCAACAGTTTCGCCGTGCTATTCTGCCGGCTTCGTCAGGCTTATTGTTTCTTTGCCGTTGGTGGTTGGGCATTTATAGCTCCGAACAACAATGGTTTTCTTTAAAATATGGAATTTCGGCTGTTAATTTTTTAAAGGCTCAACTTGACCGTTTTTTTCTTTTCCAAAAGTCTCTTCCACGTTAATGGAAGTTTATACCCATCATCTCTGTTCAGGTTATTAGGTCTTTTTCCTATTTCAATAGCTTCTCTGATGAGCCGTGGATAATAGCTGCTTTCTTTTGATAGAATTTTCGCGGACTTGATGTATATGGTATGACCCTCTTCCATGCATGTACGTTCAGCTACGGCAGAGTGATACCAGTCCTCCTTGGATATTGCCCTTTCATGTTCTCGAAGTCTACAGCTTATGGCTCTTGTTTGCCCCACATACGATTTGCCACAGCTACAAATGATTTCGTACATTCCTTCTGGCAGAGACGGAGGCAACGGATCTTCAGCTCTTCTAAGGTAAGCATGGAGTTTGGAGACTGTGTTATATCTCGCTAGAATATTATGCCTTTTCATTCTTTTGCCAATGCGATCAGTCGTTCCCACTACGTAAGGCAGCATAACGTATCCCAATGGCTTAGGCGTCTCCTTTTGACGATTTTTCTTATTTCTTTCATTTGAAAAAATCATCGCAGATACCAAATGATTTCACAAGATTAAATCTCTCATTTATTTGTTATTAAAATGATATTTATTGGCGCAATTTCTCATCCGTAGATGGTATTGTCGGATCTTGGTTTTGAAATCGTTATAGTACTTGTATCCGTCTTCTAATTCATTCCACTTTTTTCACCTCCTATTATTATTAAATTGCCGTAGAACGATATTCACGAAGTGCTAAGAAGTTAATTGTGCATTTTTGCAATTAAATTTGGAGAGGAATTAAACATATCTGTAGACCAGACAATATTAAAAAATAGTGTAATTACGTCCCGTGCGTAGTGCTACATTTTTTATCCACTGCATTACGATTACTGGTAAGTAAAACCAGTAAGACGTGATCGTTTACGATCTGTACACTGTATTTACATTTCAACTGCCGTTTTTCATCACTAGACGACCACTCAAGCAAAAAAGTTGTTTGTTTAAGGAATTCTAGGCAACAGTTTTTGGCGACGAGTCGAGAATCCATATTCATGTCCACACAGAATCATAGCTTTGCAGAATATTTAGCTCCAGGGGTACATAGACGGTTTAAGGTCTCAGGTAGGTGGCAGTAGTTTCATGGGTTTCATCGACGAGTGAGAGTCATTTCACACCGCATGTATCGCATTTATTGTCGTAATTGATGTACAATGACGTAAATAAATATAGTACGAGCAGGGATGGAAAACCATAGACAGGCCGATGACTTGTTTCTGACTCGCGAAACAAGTCCTTGCCTTGCAAAGCCTAGCAAAATCATTACTATCCACGCTTTCGTCCACAAATGCTTGTGAATCATTGTTCCTAGAGATGAAATTTTTTAAGTCTCGTAATCAGAGCAGCGTTTAAACTAGAAGTGTACGAATAGCTCTCGAGGTTACTAAATGTAAACCGGATTTGAAATCTGACCCATCGGTGATGCAGCAGCAGAAGTCCTTCCAATGATACATATCCTCTTTGGAGTCAATAAGTTTTTGTCTCACTTTAATCCGATTTTTCAAGCGGTTAAGTTTCAGGGTTGCTTAACCGTAATTCTAAAGATAACTGAATATGCATAGGTTAGGTCTTCCATTTAAGTAATGTCCAACGGATTTAAACACATCCAAAGATTGTATGAAATAACCTTATCTTGAAAAAATGACTGCTTAAATGGAAAGATGACAGGGTTAACTATTGTGTTGATGTTATCAATAGTGTTTTTGAATTGGGTGCATGAGCGGAAGTTGCTGTTATACCATCAGGGTAGTATAAATATCCACATTAGTCCTTTAAGTAAAAACTTGTCATATATTTGTTCAGTCAGCCAGTTTTAAATGATTTGCACTTGCACTTACAGATAAAAATATATGATTTAAAAATTTCAATTAACAGGCGACAAATCATCTATTAATATTTATCGAAAACCCACACACACAAAAAACTACATGCATAATGATTTCTTTGTTCACCCCAGCCACAAATTATCATCACTGTATTAATTTGTCCACAAATTAGTAGGTATTCCCCTCTGCAAAAAATGTCATAAAGATTTAAAATACATTAAAAATATTGCTTAACAAAGTGACTTCCAGGAATCGTTATCGCAAATATTAGTCAAAAAGCATCAATAAAAAAAATTATCATGGACTCCACCACAAGTCAGGTATTTACAAAATAATCTGCAACTCTTGTGATAGGGCATATATTGGACAGACACGGAGAAATATCTTAACAAGATACAAGGAGCATATCGCTCATTTCAAATACAACAGGCCAGATAAGTCCAGTGTTGCAAATCGCTTGAAATGGGCCACAACATCTCTCAAAATAACCTGCATCCATGAAAACAAACTCCATACCTTCTACTGGACGCATATGAAAGCATCCATGTTCACAATAACTGAAATAATCTCATGAATAGCGATAATGGCCCCATCACATACTCGCCCTTGTTCTCATTAATAGAATAACAATGTTGTGTTAATCATCCCACTCAGTCAACCGCACGCACTCTTTCCCCCTATTACCTTTTCTAGTTCAAATATTCGTTAATCACTTCCCATCCCTCCGTCAACTGTCAAAAGGGTTCCTCCCCCTCCCAAAACCTTCCCTCTGCGTGTTTACAATTACATATGTATCTACATCTACACAATACCCCGCGAGCCGCCGCATGGGCGTGTGGCAGGGGTGTTATGTCACCAGCCGTGTAAAGGTGTAAGCTTTTAGGGGATGAAATTGTGACATGTATTATAGGAGAGCATTTAGTGGAGCTCAATTTTTATTGTGGTCGCTTATTGTCTGCGGAAAGAACAAGTTTTTGTACCAATCTGTTCGGCAGTGTATCTCTCTTATGTTATCGCATCTGTTAGACCTAGAGATGTAGTGAGGAGTCATGATAATATTCTCTGTGTCGCTCCGAAAAATATCAGTTCTGAATTTCTCAAGCAACCTAAGCCTAGCGTGTATCCTCCGAGTCTCTAGGCGCTTCAACTTTAGTCCCTCTAAAAGTTGTGAGACACTATGTGTACGCTTGTAGCCGTTTTTAACGAATCCCGCTGCTTTCCTTGGTATTTATTAATTTTTTTGGTAAAATCTATTTTACCAGGGTCCCAAATGCTCGCGGCGTATTCGAGGTGTGGCCTCACCAGAGCGAAGTAGCTTCTCTCTTTTACTTTTTTATCCGAGGACGTCCTATCCTATTATACGTTTAACAAAACCTAGTTTCTTTAATGCTGCGCCATATATGTTCTGTTTGTGTAATCCCCACGATATGTATATACATGGACGGATTGTTCTCTCCTTAAACATCAACTATTAAGGTTGCGGGTGACTTATCTTCCTTCAGTGCGCTGAAGAGGGCCACCTTGTGGCCGAAATACGCGTAACCGCGCGTAGCACCTCATGTTTACCCCTTCCCTTGCCTCGAGTGTTTGCGCGTGTTCCCTTGAGTGTTCCTCTCTCCCTCATCCCCATAATAACTATCTGGACCTTGCGGTTTCTCCCCCTTTTCTCGTGTGTGTCCCCGTCAGTGCATCTCTACCGGATTCCAAACAGCTACGGCATAAAACAACGGGGATGTGAGTTGTCCGTCATGACCTGGAGCATAGTGTAAGTAGTGTAATAGAGCGGCAAAGAGATAGGGAAATTCGGATGAGTTTTTCAATAATACTTTGGCCGATAGATGGAACAGGTGTATCGAAGTTGCACGACAAGCCATAACAAATGAGCATTGGAACACGGCCACTTCATTTAGTGTCGCATAACTCACATGACGTTCTTACGATGTTTTCGGTGCCTGGATGTTTACTAATCGACCCATAGCAACGGAAACAAATCTTATAGAGTCGTCGAGACCAAATTAAACATGTATTTTAATGTGCATTAATAAGCATCGTTTATAATGAATCGAATTCACGTCAATATGATAAGACTCGCGATTACCAAACACGGAGTCAACTTCCTACCGATGTATCATAGCAACGACAAACCAATTGATACTCGATTAAAAGCACACAACAGCCATGGTAAATCCATCTCTGTATCTTGATGTACAATCACCGAGTACCACTAGCGCCTCCAAGTGGCCTTCTCCGTAAGCCAAAATTCTTCCTCCCCTAAGGTGTTGGCACCTGAGAAATTCTTCCCAAAGCTCTAAAACATTTATGTCCAGTTTTTAGCATTGCTTTGCCACTCTATATATACGTACTCTATGCCTGGAGCCCTGATGTGGAACAACTCCCGTTGAGTGCATGTGTCTCCCCGCGTCAGGTGCCAATACCTTACGGCCATTTGATGTAATTTCTATCTTTTGAGATTCTAAGGCCGTAGAGCTCCACCCATTTCATTCGTTCGTGAAAAAGTTTGCTTGGCATGTGGAACAGTTTTGAGTCAGAAATTTGACCGATTTTGTCACGCACTCTCAGAAATGTTGGACACCCCTGTCCTCTTGGATAAACCACTGATCATAATTAGTTTCAATGCACCACAATCCGGCCCGGACAAAGATTCTGAAGATAAATATCTTTCTCGGGCTTCGCATCCGGTAATAATATACCGGGTCACAACAGTAATAACACACGCCTTTAGAATGGAAGACAAGTCGTTTTCCGAAACGTCGGCGCAATCAGAAAATATTACCCGGAGCGAAGCCCGAGAAAGATATTTACACATATTACACCGGGGAAATCTTAAATCTTTTATGTTGAAGATAAGTTCTAAGAATAATTGAGAGTACAATTAACTCCGTCATTTTTCTCCGCTTTTGATTCCAAATCTAAATTCTAAAATCATTTGAGTGTTTTAAGCACGTCAGATTTCCTAACCTTCATAAAACGGTTAAATTAGGAATATGCTGCCATTACGTTGGCATTTTTTCATCAGCCACATATTTTAAATGGCACTCAATTTTACTAAGCTTCGTTTCTTGTAACAGTCTTCCAGAGTTAAGTGATGAAAATCAACGGCTATTAGGGAATTCTAAAATAAATCCCCGAGGTGGAGAATGAAACTCGATGGTGCTTAATATTTCACGTGATTCAGACACTTTTTCCTTTACGACCATTTTGTAATCAAATTTTGTACCACTAATATCAAGAAATATGAGATATTATTGAGTGCCCCTTTGAAATTATGAGGTAGCCATGGGAATTCACCATTAGAACTTCGAGGACAATAATTACACTCGTGGAAATTACACGGTGGCAAAGTTAAAGCAAAACTTTGAGAAGACACATAGAAAACTGAAGAGAGATGGAGCAACTCTCGTTCGAGAGCTTTCAGTAATGCGCATCTGACTCGCCTTCTCTGCATTCGCTCTTTCAGATGGCAGTCACATCATCTCTGGAAGGAAAGACGACTTTAATACCTCGCTCACCCAACTCTCGGACAACGGCCATCTGTGGACAGAAGAGCGAATTAAATGCCTTCAGTGAAAGTGAGACTTGTTTCCAACTTCGCGCCGTAATAACGGCGGACTTGGTGTCCGATTCGGCTTCCGAAACAAACACGACAATAACCGTAACAGATACAGCAAATTGGAACAAACATTTAAGGTTTTTACCGGGGATCAGTTTTGGGCCCATAAGTTCGTAGGAATTGCCAAGTAAGTCTTAGCACTGTAATTTCATTTCCATTCCATAGCTAAGTATGTAGAATGTGGACTACTCATCGATGCGTGACTAAAAACGGGACGAGTGATGTACACAGAGACGTACTTACTTAATTACACACAGATAACAATCTAAATATGTGGTTGCGATTGGTCCTTTCATTCCCAATAGTGGCAAAGGGTTCCTTATTTTGGATCGGTAGTTGTGTAAAATCTCTAACGAAAAAAGTCGATTCGATCCTAGAATATACATGGCAGAATATGCATTGTAGACATGTCACCCGCTGAAATATCAAGAGTAGGTTTCCATGTATGAGATACTCTCATACATACATACATATTTATTTATTCAAGTTCTAGGACATTCTGTCCCCTGGAACATTTACAGAGTATCTAACAAAAAATAATCATCAGTCTCGTTTGTACTGATAATTTAACAGCAGAGAGTTGCCAAGACATTGTTTTAACATTTGTAGTAAACATTGGCACCAGCTGTTAACAGTAGATCACATTTTAGTTATTACAAAGACAAAAAACGAACAAACAAAAATGAGGCCTTATTATATACAAATATTGAATACATATTAGTAATATATATAAACAAAATTAACTGATTCACTCATCTGCGTTAAATGATAAATGCAATACATTTTATATTTCATTGATTTGCATGGTGGTTTATTATTACATTATATGTGTGTACAGGCGTTTCTTGAAAAAATTTATATTCGTTGATCCCCTCATTTCTTTCGGTAAGGCATTCCATAGCCTACAAGAAGTTGCATAAAAATATCTACCGTACACAGTAGTATGGAAATTTGGGATTAACAATAGTTCTGTGTTTCTTGTCAATCTTTTCCGCGTATTAATGTTAAATATAATTTTATTATACACACTGGGACACTTTTTGTTGATTAGTTTGTACATAAATAAATTTATTTGATATTCCCGTCGCTTATCTACCTTCAACCACCTGAGTGCGTCATAGTATGGCGTGATGTGTTTATCAACAGGAATATTAAATATGAACCTTATTCCACAGTTTTGTAACCTTTGTAGTGTTTGATTTAGTTCACTAGTAATATCGGAAAAGACGAGAGAACAGTAGTCAATATGAGGCATTATGAGGGCTTTAACCAATTTTATTCTTAGAGAAGTTGGAATTAGATCCCTTAATTGCTTTATCGAGTATAATATTTTATGTACTTTATTGGAAATGTATTTAGAGTGTTTGGGCCAGGTTAGAGTGCGATTTAGAGTAATACCAAGACTTGTAACTGAGTTCGAATAATCGATTTTAACACCGTTTACACATAGTTTTGGTAACAGGTCAATGACCATTGGGTTTATATACTGTGAGCTGCCAATTATGATGGCTTTAGTTTTTTTTAGCATTTAGTGTAAGAAAGTTTTCAGAACACCAATTGCATATTGCTTGTATATCTTTGTTGACTACTTCTATTCCACTCTCGAGAGACACTTGTGTCGTTGGGGACATCGGCTCAATCGAAGAGCGGCAAGGCCATGAATCTGGGGTGAAGCAATAACATTCACCTAAGGTGCCCACATGAGAAGACAGTGACACATTTCGATAATAGTTAATAGGAAGGTCCACCGGCTAATGAATCACGTGAGCCTTTCACCGAATGTATAGTCTTTCGATTGGGCGCCGGGTCGGAAATACATTTCCGCACCGGCGACACATCACTTTACGCTGTACATCCCTGTGTTCTATATTCACTAATCTATATTTAAATAATTATTTCCCTACGGATCGAAAAAGAACTTATCTTTAATAAGCATTTCGTCAACTGAAATAATAGAACGCCGCAGAGAGAACCGCTACAAGGGACGATTGGACCAGTAGTTGCAATGGCCAAGAATCGGAGAGGTTACACCGGTAGCTCAATAATCCTTCTCTAATTCATCCACCCCGAGTGTTCGCCCATTCTTTCCTTCCGCTGAAGGCGAGTGGAACTTAACATGGGGGTCCCAGAATGCGAAGTCCGACCTCCCGCCGCCACCTCACTCAGGGTCCGGGGGGAAGTGGATAAAGGGCTTGAAGTGAACCCTTTCGAAGGGTTGACGTTAGGAGAAGGCAGGACTGCCGATCCCTTGTTCCCTTTTTTTCTCATCTCGGTGGGGGGGGGGAAGGATGGAACCCTGGCCACATTATATACATATACACACCCTGGCCGCACACAAATCTAAGCGGGGTAAACGCATTCAACCGCCCCCCTTCGCGCAATCTGCTACTAGTCAACCCAACCCCCGGAGGGGGAAAACAATCGAGAGGGGCCAGGGCCGGGACGCGTGCCCGGCCCTAAGTGGACCGGTGGGATCCCTCGCCTTCGACCCCTGGGAAAAAGCCTTAGCGCGGCAGGGGGATAAAAAGACTCGATGGGGATGTGGGCAGGATGGCTGTCCCTTTGGGGTGGAATTAACGGGCGGCGGTCAATAGGAGGGCGGATTAATGCGTCACTGATGGGACAGAGCGACCACTCAGGTGGACTAAACGGACGCGATTAAGGGAAATAATCATGCAAATGCGGTCACTTGCAAGAGAGGACTATCATCACTTCTTAATAAGTCCATACAGGTGTCTTAATTTCGAGCCAAGACTTGTGTCGACACATCCTCCTCAGTCCCGAGACATACCCAGCCACTTGTGGAAAATTCTTCATACTCGGGGATTCCATCCCTATCTTAGGGTCTATACTTAGGGTTTCCATCCTGGAAACCCGAGAAATCTACCTCCATAGGATTCACCGGGAAAACCTGAAATCATTCATCTTCACACTTACATTTTGCGTTGTAAGCCGTGTTTACAGAGTTAATATCTCTGCCACTCACGCTTCTGAATGATGCTGCCACTTATCAACAAGTGGCATTGCCAATATTTTGTGTTGCTGAGCGGGAAAAACTTCAAACGTCTGTGTATTGTATACCTACAATACGCCAGGACCGAGGAGGTTAAAGTCATCGAAGAGAAGTATGCGCGATGCCACACAAAACAATCTTATCGTCAAAGATTGCCCACTGAACTCATGCTGCCAAATTGTTGAAGCATGCCCATGAACACTCGACTGAAATTAATATACGCACACGTGGCAAATTTCCGCAACTCAAAAACACGCTACAATCGGTTTACTTTTCTGGACCAGCCATTCACAACAGTGCTTATTATTTTAGGCTAGTTCGTTTCCAGCTCAATCTCATAGCGAAATTACGAGACACTCAGACAGGGTGGGAAACTATGTGAGAGAATCTCACCGGTGGTGGCGCTACAATACACGGCTTTACATTCGAATATGTTTCATATTTCTGATTGATTTTTTTAGTCTGTTTGTTAACCACAATCATCTCGTACTATTTAACTTCAACGAAAAAACTAGTTGGTTTATCCCGAATATTTTCCTCAATGCAATACTTTATCTTTTTTATTTATTTGATAAATGTCCACATACAGCACTACTGCCAATGTACTGTGGCCCAAATAACACAACTTATAAGAAACGAATACACAAAACATAAAAAAGAAAGTAACAAAATATCTGACAGAAACTGAATAATAGAGTATAATAATAGAATATATTTATTGCTTCCTTCAGAAAACAAAAGTACAGAATAAAAACACAACATTTTAGAAGCTTTAGATTACCCCAAAGATAAACACCTGTGCGGGGGTAACCATGAAAGTCGTGCAAACTACAATTTATTTATCAAGGGATGCTATACATATTACGTGCTATATACTAAATACTATATAATATATTGTACACTATTTACATAAATGAATCCCTTTTTACACGAATAAGCTCTACAATACACGTAAATAATTATTTACTTTCAAACATAAAATTTTATAAACATTATGAAATAATATTTCAACATTTTCTTGAACAAAGAGCCATTGTTTAATTTGCTTTAAATAACAATGGACATTTTTTCCACTTTAATTGCCGATGGCAGTAGGTTGAATATTTTTTGGGACAAAGTAAATAATACTCCTCAGAAAGATATTAAGATATGGCCTGGGAAGTGGAACATCGAATTGAAATCGATGCTTTCGCTTTTGACGCCAGGGCGATGTGCCATTCATGTGCCCACTACGCATAAAAAGTTTTTTAACACTTTGTATACATAAAAATACCTTAGGGGGAGAATTTGTAAAGCGCGAAAAAGTGGTAGTGAGTGGTAGTATGATAAAGATGTAATGCTTATTATTTTTAGAGAGATAAGAGAGAGAGCCAGGTTTGCAAATGCGCTAGGAGAAAACGGATCAACGCTCTCAGGAAGGGAATTTAGCATAAGAAGGGAGGCGGAAAAAAAAGTGAGCGTTGAGAGAGCGATAATCTGGGAACTGGTAAATGGAACAGTGTGTGGGAGTGCGTAGGCCGTAGGGAGGGTACTCGGATGTTAATAAAAGAAAGGAGTTCAGGACAGTTTGTGGTGGAGTTAAGGATGTTGTAAATACATTTTAGGTCAGATTTAAGGCGGAGACATGGAAGATTGTAAATGGAGAGAGAAGAGAGAATTGCATTGGTGGACATGTCGCGAATATGGGGGACTCTGTACTTCACTATTCTTGCGAAGAAATGTGTTACATTATTAAGGGTTCATCTACATCTACGTCATACCCTGCAAGCCACACAAAGGGTGTGTGGCAGGGGGTGCTTCCACACCAGGCATGCATGAATTATACGGTTGAACACCGAAACTACATTGAAACCAGCGTACCACACATGCAACGCGCCAATTAACAATCTACTAACCAAGGAACATTCTATCGTCAATCGTTCCAAAATGCAAGGGATACAAAGACAACTATGTACTACAGATTCAAAATATCATGCATAAATAAGAACATCAATATTTACATCATGCAAAAATAAGAAAGTAGAGAATATAAAAAGATCTACAATCTAGCTAATGACACTATTCGCACTAATCATGACTACGATCACAGCTCCCGAATAGTTGACTTATGTCTCGCTAAATCGACATTTAGGCCCACGCCTTTGTGCGTTGCTTCGGTTACCGATGGCATGTAGTTCTTCACGCGATGCGCTGTGTTATTCTAAAGTTACGTTTTCATTTCTTTTCTTCGCGTGAACCGTTCGCATGCAAGCGAACCTACGCGTAGGCGAACCAAGGAGGTACCTACGCGCTATCTACAGCAGAGAAGAAATGAAAAAAAAAACTTCTCGGCTTCTTTTTATGCCTCACATACTTATCCCCGAGGGCTTTCCACCTAGCCGACACATTTTTTGCTGTAAAACACAATGATATTACCACCAATGCATCAACACATGTAAGCTTTGAGAATCGTCAGAAATAAATTTTGTTCTTACCTTCCACTCCAATGGATACTCCTATCTCCCTCCACGCATTCTCCCTTAGGTTTCTATCCCTGTATCGAGAGTCCTTATAATTGTACAGGAACGTGTACTTCTCTCGAATTTCGGAGATGATCATTTCATCCAAGGAGTATAGAATACAGGAGAGACAACGCCATGTTAAAGATTTGAGACGGAATCTGGAGCAAGGAATCAGTTACAAAAGAATCCCCTGCGCGGCGCCATCGTAGACCCCTCCTCTATGGTCGGCGTAATCCCACAGCCGCAATGGTAAATTCCCGATGAAATATATCGAATTAGTCTCGAGAATTATCACGTCAAAATTATAAAATTTATACCTGACCTCACTAAGTATTTATACCTTTCACATTATTGAGCTAGGCTACCAGAGAGACCCATTTAAACTCCCTTGCGTGACCGAGTGCCACGCCCCCTTAGAGAAATGCAACGTTGGGGATACCACTTAAGAAGTAGCTAGTTGGTAAAACAGTTTTCCCGAGCTAAACCAAATTATGGAAAATGCTAACCAATTACCAAGCAAAAAACAGCCACCCACTAGCATTACGGAATGCGAAACCGGGATGCAGAGCAGACTATTAGAACCCCAAGGGCAATGGTTTTGAGCATGAAAGCGAAGGTAGCACCATCACTACTGACCAAAATTTTAATGAGAAGCAGTGGCAGTCACCCAAGGATTACTAGCTTAGAGCCGAAATGCTAAACAAAGGTCCACTACTCCTTGGTAGTCAACGGATAACAGGATAAAGGTATACCAAGAGCTATTAGAACGATATGAAATAAAAGGAGTCAGTTCTTTTATAAAGACATGTCAAATATATTTCACAATCAAAATCGGCACTGTTGACACATTGACGTACAAATGAATACAAGGCTATATGTTAAAACAATTACAAAGATAACTCTAAAACACAATTATTTTAGGTGATAAAGGCTGTTCCATTGTGTACTCTACAGATGAAGATCACCATGATCCCATTACTAACTGAAGAGCAGGATTGCACTGATAAAAAATATCGAAATAACAATAGTCATAATCCATACCTCTAATGGCTCATTAGAGCATTGCCTGTTCCCGATGATTGAACACAAACCAAAATGAATGTTATTACCAATGTGTAGAGGGTAATTAAAAAATCAATTACAGATACAAACCTGAAAAGTATGAATACTGACACCAATTAATACACAGAAGGAAAGATTCCCAAAACAAATTGAGTTCACAATATGTTAGAGCTCTCACCTTGGTCCACCAGTCGTTTAAAGTCATTGAAACAGAACTTTTCAGCAACGTCCACTGTCATATCAGAGAAGGAGCTTTTATGTTCCTATAATAATTTCAAGTCTCTCTCACTTTGACCTTGCTACTTCAACACCACTGTCTTGGGATAAATTAACCAACCAAAATGAATTTCATCACCAGTGTCGAGAGGGAAATTTAGCATCAATCACGGATGCAGATACAAGCCTGAAAAGAATGAATAATGACAACAATCTATACACAGAAGGAAAGGTTCCCATAGCAAAATGAGTTCACAATATAATAGAGCACACCCCTTGGTCCACCAGTCGTCCACCACCGCTCGGATTTTTTAATGCCTTTTTCCTTATTCCGTCGATATGTTGACGTGTAGCCACTGGCACACCCAGGAGCAAAGCAACTAGAAGCCGTGTTTTAACCAAAAAGTCTTCTTCTTTCACCAAATCACGGAACGAAGTTCTCCCGCACCTTCACTCGTCAGCCGCAAACACGAGAAAGAACGAGCCACAGCGATTACTCACGCGGGTCTCACAGTGACAGCGCCGCACTCGGTGGAAGCGTAAACCTCTTCCCGCCAGGATTCCTCGCTCCCGATTCCGCCTCACTTTCCCCCCCACTCCTCCCCCCCCTATTCCGTTAGCTCTCCTCCTGTACTCTATACTCCTTGATTTCATCCATGGAACTTTCACTTCGCCATGTTTGTGATTCTGCGCGTTCCACGCGTCGAAAGTTGAAAATATTTCAACTCGGGCGACGCGACTCTATGCGAACATACGCAAACTCACGCGAAGAAATCCGGGCTCCTGATTGGCTGAAAATCTCGCTTTCGCGTCTCTTCGTCTGAAACGCGTTCATGAAAACGTACCTTAAGAGGACGCATCATACCCTTCGATAAGGAAAAGTTCTGTCGAAAATCCACAAGATGGCGTCACTCGCACCCGATCGAGGCGTTTTGACGTCAGGAGTCTCCTACTCCAGGATAACTCTCGCACAAGGCAACAGTCGTCGGCAAGTTTTAGCCAAGTCTCAGGCGCGTAAGTACAGGCAGCGCTTATATAACATCTGTGAAAGAAGACTGAACTAAATGCATCACCGTCCGAGCATATCATGGCAGAAAACCACTCAGGTAGCTTGTCGAAATATACCAATTACAGCTTCTATCTTACAACCGTGACGGCTGGTACTTAGCATTCCGATAGAGGAGGGATTGATACATCTCCATTAGTTTTAGATATGTCAATACTAATAATAGTTTTTATAAAAATATACCCTACATCTTGCCGTTTTCCGCATGGTTTAATTATGCTCCGGGATAAAATTTTCATGTTTCAGATACGAACCTCCCTTGGCAAAGGTCTATTATTTATACTATAAAAATTTCAAGTTGATGACGTAAGACTCAAACAAAAAATCTGGGGTCGGAAATCATCACAAATCCGACCTGTCGAGCGGGTGTGATGCGTCGCCTTAAGTCCCTCTGAAGGTGACGATCAGACAATGGAAAGGCAGGAACATCTCAACGCGGTGGCACTTTTAAATTCGGTGATAAGATATGAGTGGGAGAAATGAACGACCCTCCCACGATTTCGAGCCTTTGCTCGGCACGCGATTTAATAATAATAAGAAATTTATTCCCCGGCTACAAGTTATGCATTGGTTATTACGTAAATAAACAACAACAACATTGCCTGAAATATAAGTACCCCATTGGGAATTCCCGCTTTGGGGTTACCGACTCGATCATCTATTAACAGTTGTCATCTCTTCAATGGCGTGTTGACACATTAAATAGAAGAAAAAAAAATAATTTTTGCATGTTGACTCCCCTGCTGGTAATACTACATAATTACATTTATGTTTTACGGTAAAAGAAAACTTACTTTTTGACAAAAATAATTGGCGATTATATGCTCAAAAGGGTCAAGTATCATTGTTACATATTCACACTTGGTTCAATAATAAATGAGAAACATCCTCAGTAATAAATAACTATTTTTTCAGCATTTGACAAAATTTAGCTTCACTTATTGATGATAAAATATCTTTTGGCAATGCAGATAAAATTTTGGGCCCCAAGAAAAGATAACTTTGTCTAAAATTTCTTCTCAAGTTTCCCCTTCACGTTTAAGCATTTATCACTTCGCCACCCGTCGAGAGGGTCTTGGTTTTTACGTCGGCCAGAGACAATGAGAGTGACAGGGATGCGTTTATCATGCACGCCCGTGGTGCAGGCGGGGCGAGGGGTGGATGGAGTGGTCATGGGAAGCGAGCCGGCCGACCCTTTCGCGAGGCACACGCCGAGACCCTTGCTTTGTCTTATGGGGATGAGGGGGCTGCTGGTAGGGAGGGTCGCGCGGTTGACGTAAGAGGGGCTCGGAACCCACTCATCCCTTCGACGATTGGGCATGCCCAGATTATGTTCCTAATGGGCTCTCTTCTTCCAACAAAAGAATCCTTTGAATACATTGAAGTTAGGATGGCAGGTTTTGATTTGTGGTGAGCATTTAGGACTTCACACGATCTTTTTTTTATTCAGTATAGAAAAATACAAATGAATCAAGAATAACATTGGGTCAGCACTTTGCTGATGCACATTTTTTTACGGCGGCGTAAAATTACTTAAAAAATCGTTTGTTTCCTAAGCGAGACAAGTAATCTCGCCTCCCTCGAAGTAATTCAGTAATTAGGTAGTTGATGGATTTTGTGGAGATAACCGCAAACATTCAATGCTTTAATATTTTGTAGATACATTATCATATGGACCTGCATCAAATTTACGTTGATTTTACTCCGGTAGTGACTGTTATTTTACTTTAAATTTATCACATTGCCTGCCAATGTTAAGTATAGGTATAGCTACATTTATCGCGAATCAAAATCATGCACATAAACGCAATATTAATCCATGTTTACAGCTTTAAGTTTATTTAAGTGAGCCAAAAATGCACATTTTTTGCCACATCTGGACGGAAAGTTCGTTTTCAAACCTTATTTCGAGGTAAAAATACGGCGCTTTGCCTCAACTTGTATATCCACGTTACTGTAAGGATCCACCAAACATTTACAAGTTGGAATTACCAGCTGTCCGGTTATGAAGGGTAGGTACTATTTTGATGCATTTGACAATCGTAAAATTCTGCGATATGAATAAGATAACAGTGATGTATGTACCAAAAGCACCACTAAATATAAACAGGAAATATGTAAGAATTTCTAGATACACCACATTCAGCTATCCTAGAAACGATTTATTATCACTACTGAAAGTCAAACCGTATTGAAATAAATAAATTGAAACATCACGTCACATTACAGTTATCAGTAAAGTGAACTAAACATGCAAACACGATTTCATAGGAAGATTCTCGAGATGGGGATGAAGGATGGATAATTCACAGATAATGGTGCGGAAGCTCAAAATATTTCAGATCGTTTTCACTTTATGTATCAGTTTGTCGACATAATTGGTGTAATGAAGAATTTATAGAATAGAAAGAAAATAACTAGGCATGGTCATAGTTCATGACGCAGTTAATAAACTTTTATTGAAAAAAGACACCCCGTATCTTTCAAAAACACTACAATATGTGTACACTACTTCCGTCACGTGAGAAGTATTGGTTGAGTGAATTGTGATGCATCACAGTTAGAAGTGAAGGATATTTTTACGAACTTCCCATTCAGATGGGAAAATAACGTGCGAGGTACACGGGGAAGAAGTTCGGCGTCGCAACCCGCGTTTCAGCCACCCTCGCCGAGTTTCATAACGTATTAGCTGAAAATGACGGATTTCGACTATCAAGGTAACAGTCGGACAAAATAAGTAGCCACACAATGTTAACTCACAGCGAACAAATTCGGCCTCGGTAGATGTCGATTCAAGTGTTCTCGAAGTGGATGTAGGCACCCATTGTAGGGTTGGTGGTGGAGAAAAGTGAAATAAGTGCCCCATACGAGGAAAAACTCTCCCAAATTACCCGGTTGCAAAAACTGCCGAGACGTAATGTTGCATCTCCTTTTGTCTTCGTGGCCGATGATGCCTTTTAGTTAACACCTTGGCTTTTGAAGCCTTATTCAGACTGCAGATTAAAGGAAGCACGAATATTAAACCACAGGTAAGTAATAATTTTCACTAATTCTAATTTATTGGTATAAATTTAGCAATCTATGACTGTTTTTACGATATTAAATATAAGCCTTTTCTAGAATATGGTATAACCCATCATTTTTTAAGACAGATAAATATATTCCAAAATTGGGTATGCCATGGTAATTGTAATAAGGCAGACTTTTTTACATCCACAATATATTACAGAACACACACACGGTTTCGGCAGTTAAGCCACCATCAAGTACAACGGTTTGTTAGTGGTAGTATTTGTTTTTATGGGATGCGTCGACGACAAGGTCATTTTAAACCTTTACACGTCATACTTATACAAATTTATGTTACAGACTTCGGTGTTGTAATAAAATAATTGATATAAACCCTAAGTCAAAGCTAAAATAATTTTTACATCCTTAAAATACTATTAAAAAGGCCAGTTTCATTTGAAATACTAAAACGCGGCTAAGGGCATCTGAGTCATCACCTAAGATGGACCTTATGTCTCCCGCTAACTTCAGCCTTTTACGCACGCACCGGTATTTGATTAGGGTTATGATTATTAATTCAGGGTGCGTCGACTACAGCGGTCATTTTGCAGCATTCTCGTTTTTAAGTATCACAAAGTTTAAGTAATTTAAAGCAAAATTGCTTCTGTTACTTATGTGAGGTAAAATGTGTATGACGTTATCTAAAATCAATTTATAATTCATTAAAAACGTTGATTTCTTTTAAAAACGCAATTACTCGGGTGAGGCAATCGGGAGAGTCACCTAGGATGTGTCCTAAGGCACCGTTGACCTTGTGTTTATCTCGAGAAGACCGGTATATATGACACCCCGCCAGGATGTGTCGCACACTCAGAGGGGAGTCGCATTCATCACACCAAGATGGTGTCATCTCTTCTGTGAAGAGGTATGAGTGGGTCAAGGTAGTGTGCCCCATCCTCAGGCGTGTGACTGCGACTTCTTCCCTACGGGTACTCCTGACGGAAGAGGGCCACGCTGATACTTCCGGTTTCACAGCCCGGACCTTGATGTTGTTACTCTCATGCCACGATTCTTGCCATTTGTCCGTTATCACGCTTCGAAACATAGCCATTAGGTCTTCCGCAGTCACCATGTGCCATACAATTTCTGGCATATGCAATGCTTCCTTTGCAGCCTTGTCCTCGCGTTCATTACCAGCTCTTCCCATATGCCCAGGTACTTCACAGCGCTCAGAGAGTCAGTACAGATAAGGAAAGAGCCAGAATAGCATTATATATTTCTTAAGGCGTTCTTAATTGCGACTAATTCTGCATTTTGTATACTGTACTGCGGATCGACCCTCGCTTTTCTGACCTTGTGATGCGCAGAGGACACTGAACAAGCACATGCCGAGTCGGTCTTCGATACATCCGTATACACGAGGATGAAGTCCGGGTGGTTACCCAGGAATTCAAAAACACGCTCCGGTATTCCTGAGACGTTAGAGGAATTCTGGTGATTGTGCAGGACAGTGTAGCTCTCGGTCGTGGGCCAAGGTGGGCATTTTGAATATCCTACCGGATGCAACTCCGGCAGCGAAATGACAAATCTATCAATAAAATCTTATGTTCCCTCTATCCATTTCCCGGTTAATTATTTCCAGCTTCCCAGCCCCCATCATTGTCCCAACGTTCCAAGTCCCTATTTTTATTGGCACTTCTCTTCTTTTTCTTCTTATCTATCGAGGTCCTTCTATCCTGTGGTGACTGTTGTGCAAGGATTTCATGAGATGACGACCTCGGGGGTCTTGCCACCCACGATGCCAAGCCCGACACCCGCCCTAGAGGGCGGTGTGCCGGAATTGCCAGGATTAATTTATCTTTGAATGACATTTATTCTTGTGGGTAGTAAATAGTCGGGAGGGACTCCCAATCCCGCTTCCCAACAGTGTTTTTCACGTCACACCATCACGGGACTACCTTTCGTCTAGCTCCTACCCTTCGACTTATCTGGCATGGGTGGCGGGTGGCCTTACCTGGTGCTATATCAATTGCTCCAGCCAGTTCAGCTCTTGGGGTCATTCGAACACGCAAGCCCTTTCACCACGTCAAGATTTTAGTCTGCGGAAAGGTTACAGACATACAACAGGAAACTAAAGTGATTCAGCTTGGGGCATTGAACAATTCAAAGTTCTATGAGAAGTAAATACATGACGTTCCACTTAAATGATCTGAGAAATGAACAAATCCCTGAGAAATATGTAACCAACTGTATGAGGAAATGAAGTACTTCCTTTTTTCGAACGAAATTACTCCAATTTTTCAAATGGATACGAAGACGACCAGTTTTTCTACATTTAAACATTTAAATATCTTGGGCCATGCAGCATTTATATAAAATATTCAGAGAAAAACAGAATAAATTAACATTTTTGTTAAATTTCTTCGATGTACTGTTATTAAAACACTTAGCCATCCATGATAGGGATATAATCACGGAATGGTGAAATCTACGGGTTTAGACCATTATTAACTGTTTATAAAGTGGCAAATATTCGCATTTCACCAGCAGACAACTGTCCTGGTTAATACTTTTAAAAAGCATTTGTAATATTCTTGGGAATGAATGTTCCGGTTTTTATTACAATGTATTTTAAAATACTGACGGAGAGTAAAAGCGTTCCATGTTTCTCAATGAAGATCATAAAATGCATGTGAGGGCCGAGGGTTTTAGTAAGGATTATAGTGTATAGGCCGCGGTTTACAGTATTTAGTATACATTTAGTATAAATTTAGTATAAATAAGTATGTTCTATTTTCAATCACCTTTGTAGTAGAATTGCCTTATTTTTGTAAGTTCTTAAGCCAGCACAGTGGTAATATTTCTTTTTTACGCACCTAATTTTGTTTGTATAATTTCATATTTTGTTAATCATGGTTTGATGTGTTCTTTTCCGCATAAATGATTTTGAAATTAGCCTAAACACAGGCTCAATGCCTTATAGGCTATATTACTTCCTGAATACAGAAAAAAAATTTGTATTGAAACATGAAAGGAGGAATAAATATTATTATATTCTATTATTATTGTTGGTAACATTAAATTTTGTTGGAGGTAAATTTTCCCGTTTTAGTTGTCTAATTTCTAAAATGCCATCAGTGAAATCTGTGATCCGCAGATAGAGTGTAAAACCGTTCCATGTTTGTCTGGAAACGTCAAAATTATAGGGTCAAGGCGGTGGATTTTGAGCATTGTTTAAGGCAAGGTTTAGTATATTTAACAAAAGTTATTTTCTTGAGTTGATTGTGCCAGTTGATTGGTACAATTAAAAAAAAAATCTTCGGAGAGTCAGTGACCCTCTGCCGAAGAGGAAAACTTCCATGTTTGTCCTTCAATATCTACATTACTGGGAAAGGGCCGTGGGTTTTGACCTTTGTTTAAAGTATAGCCTAGTGTTATTAACAGCATTTGTTATTTTCGTGGGGATAAATGTGCCGGTTTAAGTAGTACGATTTTCTAAAATACCATCGGAGGAGTCTGTGATCGATAGATTTAAAGTGAAACCGTTCAATGTTTGTCCTTCAATATCTAGAATACTGAGTCGGGGCCGCGGGATTCGACCATTGTATAAGTAAGGATTAGTGCAAAGAAAAACGTTATTTTCTTGGAAATGAATACGCCGATTATGGTTGTGCGATTTTGTAAAAAAAACATCATTGGAGGATTGTGCGAAATTCCACAGAGGAAAAAATCATCCGCCTTGACCGGGATCCCGGTCAAGGCGGATGATTATTTCTCCGTGGAATTTCGCACAATTGTGCATTACGGGTGACTCCGTAATAGTAGAACTCCGTGGCTAATCCCGGATAGCTTAAAATCTGTCAAATAGAGTGAACGCCTCTCTGTGTTCATAAAACGATCTTTCCTCGTGGGCAGTGGCGCTCGGCGCACTGTAGCGACCAGAGTCCTCTGGAAGGCCGTTTCCTACACTACTCCCCTGTAGGGCATTATCGGCAATCTAGAGGACTCTGAGTAGCGACTGGTTGTTACATTGTATGTCCGGCAGTCGAGAACATCTGGTCCCGTAAAGGTCACTAAAATCCACACAGGGGAAGAGGACGCCTCGGTAGCTTTCGTAGTCGGACGTGTTTCTACCGAGCTCTTGTTTAACGGGAACGCAAAAGCTCGACCGGCGAGCGAGACTTCGTTCGCCGGCACTCCTTCGGCTTCGGCCCCCGCTCAGGCGCCCAGTCCCAACCATGGCGACTGAACGACGAAGCACCCTTCTTCTCACGACGGAGGAAAAGGACGATTTTCCCTCACCACTGGAGGTCTACATTTTCTTAACGGAAACGCTGGGCCTCGTGGATGAAGATATCTACGGAATCCAATTTGGTTTTAACAGAAGAATGGTTTTTGTGAAACTACATACCGAAGAAAGAATGCAGATAATCATGGAAGATGGACCGAGAAGTCTGCCCTTTCCATCAAGAGGAAACGAGAGAACAAAGTGCTCCATCGAGGGCGCAGCCGGAACACCTGTCCAAGTAAAAATCATTGGTCTCCCCTTCGAGATTGGATTGATGGAGATATCGCAGGAATTATCCCAATTTGGAAAGGTTCAAAGAATTTGGGAGAGTACATGGGGAAGCCACCGCATGCAAAGGTTCTACACAGGTACGAGATTAGCCCGCATGGTGATAGACAGCAACATACCTTCTTTTATTAAGGTTTGCGGACAACGTGCTCTCATAATATACGAGGGGCAGAAGCGTACGTGCGCAAGATGCGATCAAGTCGGCCACGAGAGAAAAAACTGCCCAAGGAACACCAACGGAAGAAGTTACGCAGAGGCAATGGCTGCCCCCCTCTCCTCTGCACAGCTCCTGGATGAAAGGTCCTTGGAAGAGGCAGCACGAGGCCTTATCGCGCTTGAGACCGCACCGAGAGACGAATTTCCAGCCTTACCCACGAGGCCCCATTGGACCAGACAGTCCGAATCGGACCATGGATCCCCGGATCGGAAGCGACAAGCGTGTGAGGCTCGCTCGGCTTTGCAGGACGCCCCCGAGACCTCGACACCCCCTCCTGCAGCTGTGGCCGACATTTCCACCCCCCCACACTTCGACACCCCCTCCCGCCGCAGTCGACTGCTCCCCTGCCTCTCCCAAGCCGGTAACGCAGCGCGAACGGGAAGAAGACGCCATGACGGAAAATAGTGGCGTAATTGTGGCCTCCGAACTCCCCCAAGTCACGATCATCAGCGAGGACCTATTCCGGACAATGGAGGAGAAGACCGCTAGCCAGCCTGCGGCATCACAGGACATTGATACCCTGACTCTCACACCTGAGGATTCGGAAATCAACATTTCCGTTTCACTCTCCGCGAGCGAGTTACATAAAGAAACTACAGAGGCAAAGGTCGAAGGAGATCAATTTCACACTCTTTTTTTATAGAAGTGCATTGAATGACCAGATGCAAACACCAGAAAAACATGCTACCTTTCAAAAACTTGCTACGTCATTGAAAACTGCTATTTTTAATTTAGAACTAAGAAAATATGCCCCACGGTGCTGGCAGCGGGAATTAAACCCCGACACATGGGGTCCCCTTACACTTGCTGACCTCCAACGCACTGTAAGATTACAACAAACCCAGACACACTCGCCTCGCCTCTCAAACAACAAAGATGGCCTTCTCCGGGAAGCCACCGCACACCTCACGAACACCTTCCAACGCTACCCCCCTTGGAGTGAAGCCGACATGCCCCCTTTGCCAAATCTTCCAACCCTCCCGCTCGAAGCGCAAGACACACTCACCGGCGGCATCGCTGAGGAGGAGCTCGATGCCGTAATAAAATCGCTACCAAAAGGAAAAGCCCCAGGTATGGATGGACTACCCTTTGAATTCTATGTAACTTTTTGGAATATACTAGGGAAAACATTAAAAAATGTTCTCAATCAGTCATTGACTGATAGAACTTTGACTCCGAGCCAAAGATGCGCCGTCATTAGCCTCCTTCCAAAGTCAGGGCGCCCAAAATCATTCCTCGACTACAGGCCGATAGCGCTCCTCAACAGCGACTATAAAATATTGGCGCATGTGCTTAAAAACCGCATGATCGAAGTTACGGACCTTGTTTTGTCTCCGTTACAATTTGCTATCTCAAGGCAACGAAACATAATAGATGCCACCTTACTCATCCGAGACATAATTCTATCCGCATCCGAAATGGAAAAAGACCCTTGCTCCATACTTGCTGTAGACCTCAAGAAGGCCTTTGATTTTGTTCGCGTTCCATATATTATTGAAATTATGAAACGCATGCTCTTTCCTAATAAATTCATTGGGTTCATCAGCACCCTATATTCAAACGTGAATGCCAGAATTAAAATAAACAATGCCCTCACCCCGGTCGTTGAAATAAGGAATTCCGTGAGACAGGGTTGTCCGCTATCTATGCTGTTGTCCGCTATCTATGCTATTATTCGCCATTGCGATGGACCCGGTTATTCGCACACTAGAAGCTGCGAACATTGGCATCACGTGTGGAGGTTTTCGTCATACAGCTATTCTATATGCTGATGACATCAGCATATTTGTAAATTCAGACGAGCAGCTGGTGACTGCAAAAGAGATTATTCAAAGATATCAATCCGGCGAGTTAATCATCAATGAGAAAAAATCAAAATTCCTCCATATCAGCGGGCCACGACCAGTATTGCCAGCACCCTGGGCGGAGGTGTCTCCATTTGTGAAGATATTAGGCCTATGGTGGGGCGCTAATCCAGAAGATATGCTTACTCGAAACTGGGAAGTGGTGGAGCGGGCCGTGCGTCAAGGAGTGGGGATGTACACACTCAGCTCGCTGCCTCTCACGGGCCGTGTCCGCGCAGTTGAGCAGGTGATAACGCCCAAGATATGGTATACGGCTCACGTTTGGCCCCTCCCTAACAAGACTCATGCCATCATAGTAAAATCTACGAACGCTATGATTTGGTATAAACATATGCGGAAGGTCTCCCGCTCGCAGCTCTACGGTCCGTTTGATCGCGGAGGGCTAAAATTGACGGACGTAGCGTTAAAATGCGATATACTGCTAGCGAAAACACACGTACGAATTCTCGCGGGATCGGACAATCCGAGGAAAACCTTAATGAAAAATGCATGGGCAAAAGCTGATAATTAGAGCGCGGAAAAAAAGTCTTTTGACTTTTTGTAAAAGTTGGACTTTTGTGGTTTTAAATACAATTCTTCGCCAATCTCATCAAATAAAACAGTTTTTAATGACTTTCTTAGAGACTTTTTGGGACTTTTTTGGCGTGGCGGGACTTTTTTGATCAAAAGAGACTTTTCTGGGCCTTTTTATTTAAACCACATGCCTAAGTTAATATTTGGCTGTTGTGACCACATTTGTTCAACTGTGTGTTGGACACATCTTGTTTTTCATGGGGTACCTACTACACGGAGCAGAGATGTACCGTAAAATGTAAGCTCCTAACAATTGCTAATGCGGAATTTTATTAATAGCTCCGGAAACTGCAATGAATTCTTTCGATTACTCCACCGTTCATGAACTAAACACACGCAGTGCTTCAACCCGAAGGTGGTTTGGATATGTGAGGGTAGAGCTCACCCCGTACTTATCCTATTGCATGTCAAATTCACATATTGTTCCTTTCCCTGGGCCACCTCGCACTTTTTTTTGCTAAGGGTGTCCAAAGACTTCACAAAGGGATATTATGAACCAACTTATTTGAACCCGGGTGGTCTGCTGACAAGACGACAGCGCTACACTGTATGCTAGAACTCCGCTTTTGTGTAGGAGATGAGTGGAAAAATGATACAAATATATGAAAGATCATCTAGAATTTCCGACGAGGTGAATGCCTCACGTTGTGTGTAGATGGTCACGAAATGATCCTACATTGTAGAGAGGCAAACAATGCGCCCTTGGCACTCGGTCGAAGAGGAAAAATTAAGGCTTAACAAGGACCGGTGAATGTATACACATTGTATGAATACTATTCTCTTTTATATTCGAGTAAGCCGCGTAAAGTTTGAGTCATTTGCTGAGGTCCCCAAGCGTCGCAAGACCATCGTCCGCTCGTTTGTGCAGCCCAAAGTATAAAGTAAGAAAATGTACAAGGTGAAAGGACAGGCGTCTTCAGGAGCCAAGCTGACTGCGTATGCTTCACTATGCAAGTATCTGCAAGTACTGAGCAACAGTATTTACTGCAATGCTTGTGAAAAAACCGTGAGTATCAATACAACTTTTGAATCTGACGACTTTAATAATTATAATTATTATCTTAAGAATTGTTTGACATTCCCGAATAAGTCAATATTGTTAGATACATCTTTAACTATACATTACGTGTGTTTTTAATTATAATTCTTCATAAAAATACAAATACCTATTTTCAGCAATTCTAAATTACTAACTTTAAAAGTAATTCTGATAATAATTTATCTTTCTCATTATTTTTCAAGATATCATCGGACGAAAAGTCACATGTGAAACAGCACATTGACAGCCCATCGCACCTATCTCAAGTGAAATTAAAGGAGACCGTGAGCTTGCAGAGTTTACCACAGAGCCAAGTATCGTTTACATCCACCGGCGATGAGTTTGCTTTGGACTTGTGCGAACTATTTGTGGCATTGAACACTCCTACTCACAAATCAAAACACCCTTTATTCACATATTTTATGGAAAAATATTTAAGGAGGACAGTTCCATCTGTGAGTTCTCTTCGGAAAACTTACTTACCGATACTCCACGAAAAGGTATGAGTTTTTAAATACTTTTACGTAGTAAATGCTCTAAAAATCTTTTACATACCTGCTCTTTGGATATAAGCGTTAAAAACTTTGGTTTAATACGATTTCAAAGAAATATTCAGCTGTATCAATCATTGTGTTACATAAATAGTTCACTAAAATATAACAAGGTATAAGTAAGTTTAAAATATAACTTATACCTTGAGTACATGCCTTTCAACATGCATAGTTTGCGACGGAAATAATATTATCTACTGGAATTTGGTATGGTGAAATGTTTGCTGAAAAAGCGAGCATATTCAAATTAGAACTGAAATTAATTAACGGTATAACTTATGTTGATGAGTTTTTACCGCATCTTTACCTTATTTATCGTAATGTACTCACCAATTTTTTTACAGCTTCCTTGTTTGGAGATAACAGTGCTAGAGAGAATTTGCTTCTTCTCCTAACCGATGGAGCGGCGTACATGGTTAAAGCCGCCAAGGCTTTGGTGGTTTTCTACCCTAAAATGATTCACATCACTTGCAAAGTGCATGCTCTTCACAGGGGAGGTGAAGAAATTCGCAAAAGATTTCCCACAGTAAATAAGTGGGTCTCTACCATTAAAAAGGTACTTGCTCTAAAAAAACTAAAGATAAAATTTCGTTGCTAATGTATTACTGCAGAACTAATATTTAACATTTTCGTAGGTATTTTTGAAAGCACCATCGCGCGTGGAAATATATAAAACATTTTGCTGTGATCTGCCATTGCCTCCGGACCCATTTCTCACGAGATTTGGAACATGGCTGGAAGCTTGCGTGTTCAATGCCCAACACTTCGAAAAAATTAAGAATGTAAATAATTATTTGTAGTTATAATTGTGACTGATGAATCAATTTCATTATATGAAATAGAATTCCTGCCATTTTGCTCAGTTAAAAATAACTACAACTGCACGTTCTAAATTAAGGAGGAAAACTGTATTTTAATTTTTTACTTCAGGTTTCCAGAATATTGACCCTGAAGATGATGCAGAATGTATGGAAAATGTACGAGAACTATTACAAGATAGCACACTTCCACTGGAAATGACATGTATTTCAGCATCCTTTGGGTTTTTGGTTGAAAAAATCAAATACCTCGAATCTTCCATCCTGAGCCTCAGTGATTCGGTGTCAACAATTATGGATGTGAAGAAGAAACTTGCATGTGCAAAGGGTGAACAAGCTGTAAGTGTCTATGCCAAATTGTGTAATGTTTTGAGTAAAGACGAAGGCTTCGAGTTGATGAGTGATGCAGCTCAGATTCTCAATGGAGAGGTCAAGGGGCAGACATCTAAGATTTTCCAAAAACTCAATGTAAGTGAAGTGGCTACGCTGAGGTATGCTCCTACTACAACATGTGAAGTTGAGCGATCGTTTTCGATGTGCAAACTTATTTTGAGCGACCGTCGCACAACGTTCACTATGGAAAACATAGAAAAATGCCTTGTCTGTCACTACTTCATGGAATAATGACGCGTCGCCGAGGTAATGCAACTCAAAGTGAATGAAAGTACGTAAATATTTTTCCTATATTTTATATTTGGCAATTATGAAATAAAATCTGTTATCCATAACCTGTATTTTAACTTCAATTTCCCTTTTTCCAAATAAAGATAGATATTTATCAGCTATAAAAATTATAGGGGTCAACATTATTCTTCCACAATTGCTGATCATCAAACGAAGTGTTATTCAGAATTAAAACAATATTTTGTAAATTATGGTTTTCTCCTTTCTTAAAGTCCATAAAATAACTCGAAAACCCACGAATCCGCATCTCTACGCTCTTTTCTCCATCAATTCAGTTAAATTCAGCCACTTTCTCAAGGAAATAACTCAGACTTTTGAGAGACTTTTTTCAATAATATTGGTGACTTTTTAGGCGACTTTTTTTTGCAAAATTGAAGACTTTTTTTCCGCGCTCTACTGATAATCTCATTACTTTCCGAAAAGCCTCTACAAACATTAAAAAGTTAGTTGAAATTCTTCGTGCGGGGGAATTATTTACTACGAAAATTATTTACGAGAGAGCACTGGGAATTAAATACCCGCACTTTACTCGTCCACCGTCTAATTCGTGGCGGAACTGGGCTGATAGTGGGAAAGATGCTAGACTCATTAGTACGATGTACTGCGTGATAGCCGACCTGTTGCCTATAAGACAACACCTCCACCGTATGCGTTTGCCTCATCCCCAAACTGCCCTTTTTGTGGGCAAGAGGACACCAACAGCCATCATATTCTTGGCTGCAATGAACCCCCTATGGAATGGCTAGTCTTAAGGAGGATCCTCAGAACTTGGGACACTTTCGGTGCCGGTCCAGATAGTGACGATAGGCTTATTTCCCTAAATTTTCGACTTTTCCCTTCCTATAAAAACAAAATCCTCTCCACATTGATATCCAAATTTGTTTATCTAAGACTGCATGGTGGGGATGTGGGCGGGGGTCTCTCAATGCTGCTCAGCAACCTTCCCCTCCGCGACGCTCCACCGTCTACACGACCCTGGCTCCTAAGACTCTTGAAGGCGAGGGAGTGAGTGAAGTGACTGGACGTCGCCCTGATTGCTCGACGTACTCTTGATGTGGGAGCACACCAGGGCAGTGACAGCTGTATGCAGAGAGGACCTTGAGCTATAGACTACCGAAAGGCAACAGCACTCTTCAAAATGTTCTAATTGTTCTAACGTTTCTTTTTTTTTAATGGTTTTTTTTTGTCTTTAAAAATACCCAAATGAACTTTGAAATAACTCTGTACATCCATCTTGAAAATAAATGCAATTTAATCGTAGCTTAACTGGCTAAACAACTCGGCCGGAAATCGAGGGATCCGGGTTCGTATCTCAGCCAAGGCGGATGATTTTTTACTCTGCGGAATTTCGCACAATTGTGCATTGCGGGTGACTCCGTGAAAGTGGAACTCCGTGGCTAGTCACGGATAGCTTAAAATTGATCATTGGAGGAGTCACTGCCCTGACTGAGAGTAAAACCTTACCACGTTTGTCAAGTTCTTCAAAGTAATTGAGGGCCGCGAGTTTTGTTTATAGTTTAACGTAAGGAATAGTATTGTTAAAATGTTATTCAATTTTATTGGATTAAATTGTTATTCCATTATTGAATTTAAATTTTCCCGTTTTGGATATATAGTTTTAATATATAGTTTTTAAAATACCATCAGAAGAACCTGTGATCCGCAGATGGAGAATCAAGCCGCTCCATGTTTGTCTTTCAAAATCTACGAAAGAGTGCCAAGGCTGCAATGGTCAAGCCCATTCTACAATGGACGTAATTTTCGTTTTTCAGGGAAGTCCAGTGGGCGAGCGGTGGGAAGTGGAACAATCAGGGTTTGACATCGAGAGGCCTGTAAGAAGCTTCACTTCATCCAACTTCCTGACTTCATTAGCAAGTGATAATGGAACACCCGACGTTATACGGCTACACCCTGTTGGGTGATAGCTTTTTTGTCCGGTTGGTCAATTTGGTGGGCCAACGAATAGAACAAGATAAGGTCAATGGATTACTCTTGGCCAAAATTGGACGATCCAGATTCCACGCAGTGTAATATTTCAACCCGAAATCTTTTTCAGAACGACCAGCGAACGAACGACCATAGGTCTACAGGTCACCGGGCAGCGAAGTGATGACCAGCGGAGGCGTCTGCAGGATGTTGGGCGTTTCTACGGCCCGGTCGCAGCCATGATTGGGAGTAATGACCTCATGAAAGAAAGTACATGACTGATATTCATTTCCTATCACTTGTGCAAACATATGCATCCAACGGACGTTACGATTAACGTCTTTATTGTTTCAGGATGTGCCATTTCGCGGCATCAAGTGGCATATTTGTGGAATTTTCCGGAGACTCCGCCCCTTAGCATCAGGCGTGGTATTTTTCTGTCCATCACCGGGCCAAAATTCTCTGAAAAGAATGCAGAGTGGCAAAAAACCTGATGGCGGTGCAGAGGATGATGAAGAAATACGAAAAATGTAAGAGTTAGATGTAAGAAATGTACTCATTAATGATATTATTTTCCTTGTCGCCAGTGGCAATATAAATTAATTCTATGTTTTTGTATCATTCGTAGTATAACCATAGCGTTCTACATGATAGTGACATTTAATTAAATATTTCATAGCAAGGTGGTAAAAACTCACCTGCGGGAAAACATAGTTCACTTGGTTGGCAAAATAATGATGAAATCATTGTCACCATTCGTTGCAGTTGGTGCAAACTTCATTGATGGTACTACTCCATTCCTGAGCGAAAGCAGAGTTTGTGAGGAATATTTTGAAAAGTAAGTAAAAGACTGACGTATCCTGCTTCTAAAAACAAGCAAATTACCATTAATATTACAAATTTCGCAGGAGGATGGGATGGGGTGTCTGCAGGCGCAAAGATGGGGTGCTCCTTAATAGAGAAATAATGGAGCAGCTTCTGCGTAGTCAATCTACATAACTCCCGTGAGCGGTGAGGATTGGGTTAGATTTCTTCACTCTTTCCAAGGACATTTGTTGTACGTTCTGTGCACATTGTACTTTATCTTGTTTAATAACGTTTTTTGTTTATTTCTAGGTGTCCATCAACAGGTCCAAACACAGCGCGGGCTGTGAGTGGCTTCAGTTTGCAGGTTTCTCATTTCCCTATCCGGGATATTTTGTTCGTTTGGTTCAAATCCATCAACAAAGAGAAACGCGTCTAGCTGGTATCCTCCAAGGACGCGGAATAGCTAGTAGGTGCCGTGAGGGATAGAGAGATGTGGTGAACGATAAGGTAAAGAAAAAATTATTACTTATAACGAGATGTGGAAGTTACCTTAGGAGAAATTTACGTTTGCTCTTTAGTCCTCGGTCCGATGTTTCATCCTGTTTGCAATAGTACAGTTCCTACATGAGGTCGTGCTTGGAGGTTCTGTTTATGATTTGTAATAGTGGTATATTAAACAACTTTTTGAAGTTTCATCACAAACATCTTCAGGGATTTGGAGAAATTAACATTTAAACTTAGGTCATTTTGTGGAGGATGTAGCCAAAGTTGGTAATGGTACAGTTCATAAACAAGGTCGTGCTTAGAGATTTTGAGTATGCGATGCAACAATAAAAGGTAATAATGTAAAATATTTCCATTAAGTGACACCGAATGCAGTCAAGTTAAGTCACAAACTTCAAATCGCAGGTATGTCAGTTAGTGAAAGTCAGCTTTGGTGTGGTTGGACAGGAGTAAAATGAGAAAGGAAAGAGCATCAATATGTTGAGAGGAGAAATAGTATTCTAAGTTTGGTGATGATAATAATGGTCTATTTTATTTAATATACCGGGTTATGGAAAAAAGAATTAAAACCGGATAAAATTCAGTCAGAAAAAAATATTTACCTGAAAAACCGGAATAAAGGGGAAATATTGTTTTATTCCAATTGTGGAAATGATTTGTTTGTTGCTTTCTGCCGTATTGAATTCTTTTGTCCGGTAAGTTAAATTAAATAAAGAATTATTTAGCTCAAATAATTCTTTACTAAGTTGAACTTACCGGAAAATCGACAAAATAATAAAATTAGGTGGAAAATAATAAAATATTTTCACAACCGGAATAAAGCAATTTTTCTTCATTTGTTTTTTCCGGTATTTCGATGAAGTATTTTTTAATTGAATTTTTTATATCTGGGTTTAATTCCTCTTCAACTTTTAGTCGCAAAAATAATTCTTTATTTACTTGAAAACAGGACAGGACTAAAACATTTTTTCTCATCTCTACAGAACGAAATTCTGCTTACTAAATGGAAAAAAAACTTTAATAAGCGCTCATTTACCAACGGAAAGTGAATAAAAAGAGGACCTATTTACCCCAACTCCTCAGTGATGGTAGAGCTCACCGAGAAGCCTTGGTGATAGAGCTCACCAAGAAGCCTACGACGCCGGGTCCCCAAGTCCGGAGACTTGAGAACTCAACGCCGCGCCTCCGTGAAGACGTAATTGTCAACTAATTACGCCCACGGAGGGACCCCACCACCCTCAGGTCCTCCCGGATATCCATCCGTACCCATGGCTCACAGCTTGGGTCGGCCGTACGCGCCCAGGAGGGTTAGGAACCCACGCGGGAATCGAACCCGCGCACCCCGGTCGGCAGCCCGATCCTCTACCCACTAGGCCACCACGCGTTGATATTTCACAGGGGGAAAGTAATATTTGAAGTTCACGTCGGAAGTCTTTAGAGAACGGCAGTCCAGATATATTCTAAGTCCAAAAATGAAAGAAACGTGCGAAGTACGAACTGTAAGGTTAGATGAGTGAGGAAGCTCGAAAAAAGTCCACGCAGGTGAGGGGTTGAAGGATGAAAATATTGTAACTGTATCCACTAGTATCCACCATGGCTTGAGTTTTTTCCCGAGCATATTTCTAACGGAATTTATAAAGCACTGTAATACAAGAGTGCCTCGAATTGGAAAATGACACAGCACTTTCTCTATCATAGCGTAATCAATTGACATAGCACAAGTGCGAAAATTATACGGAAGAAAAGACAAAGGAAAACAAGAAGCGACTGCTCGGAAGTAATGCAGCCCTTTTATAATAATTTACCTTTCAATGTTTTCACGAGAAATACTCCCTTTTGGCTATGCTGAAGATTCTCATGATTAATCAGATAGAAAAAAATCAAATAATGACAACTGACTTTGTTCAGTCCATTTTATTATTTAATTGCAATAAGGTTTTCAATGCTTGACAGCCACGCTCGAATACATAGTCTTCATCTACAAATTAGATTAACAAACAAACAATGTTAAAAATTACTTAGCACAATCTGAATTCTTGTGCACTGAATGCCACTTTAACAACCAACCTCCAATCAGAGTAGATGAACAATAAAATGCAAGGTATAACACTTGTTTTTTCAGGTTCTACACTTGATGTAGAGAAGACTGACGATAAGCAAAGCTGCCACAGAAGATAACATGACCAAGGACATCGCAAGGGATGACGAGGTTAGCACTGCACTCCACATCATGGCCGAAGGGGACACACCCATGGAGATGATGCCTTACAATCTGCATGAAAAGAAAACTCACAATCAATTAATACCAGACAAATTACCTGTAAACATCTTCACCCTCGTCGCAAAATACTGTCATTTTGGATTTTTTCCATTGTTACTAATGGCTACAACCCATCGAGCAACCGCAAGTCTTCTCGACTCCTATGAGACCATACGACTCGTGAAATTACTAGAAAGAAAATTTGTATGTATTGGATGTAAATTATTGATGAGTTTAATGAATCGATAAATATATATCTTCTTTCATAGTACATATTCATTATATTATTTCATATTACAGTGGGATTTTTAACATTCATGTGAACGCTATCGATGAAGTTGCTTAACGGAAATTACGAATGGTTAACAAGAAAGAAAAAAATTAAAGAGAAGAGATGACGCGGGATCTATGAACCACAAGCCTAGAAGATCAAATGATTTATCAAAGGCTGCATGGTAGAAGGATCTTTGTGAAATTCAAAATATGGCCAAAAGTACACGTACTTCATGATAAATGTAAATAATTTGCAGAAGAACTTTAACCAAGAGATCAGATCAACTTGCTTACCAATAGATGTGGTCTGGACCAGGGCAGGTTGTGGTCTGGACCAGGACAGGTTGAGCCCTGGAAAAGTAGAGAGCAAGAAATTTCACTATGGAAAAGGAAAGTAAACAAAGCAGTAGGATTAGGTAACATTCCCAAAAATTTGTGAGAAGTTACGATTAAAAAATAGATCTTTAACTCATTCCCAACAATTATGGTGAGAAGGTGCAGCAGGAGGATTTCGTAAAAACTGGTTTGATTTTCATTTTTATGAAGAGGGGAAGGACAGGGTGTGCGAAGGCCATATAACAGAAAGCATGATTTCATTTAGAGCATAGAGTCATATCAAATAACAAAATCAACAAAAATACTAAATTTAATAAAAAAGTACAAAAACACTAAATTTAATAAAAAACTACAAAAACACTCAAAAGGATTATGGTGCACACGACTAATAGTAATTGGTACGGAGGCTTCCGCGGTGATTTATTGAGGTCAGTTTATTCGGGTTTTTAGCGGCGTTGATTCATGTTAACGGACAACAGTTTCGCTAACGTTACAGCTAGCGTCGTCAGGTCCTAACCTGACCTGACGACGCTAGCTGTAACGTAACGTTGTCCGTTAACATGAATGAACGCGGGAAAAACTCCAATAAACTGACCTCAACTAATTATATATAAGAGATATATAACAGTACATACCTGAGAGGAGTAGATGCTGGAATGACCCTATGTAATATGATGCTGAAAAAAAGAACCAGATGGATTAGACACACATGAGGCACAATGGTTTAGTAAATAAAATATTTGAGAGACAAATAGACGCAGAATTCCCAAGAGGAAGACCAAGGGATAAATACCTTGGGAAAATAAAGAAGAAAGTACATAAAAGTAATACTTATCATTAGACAGGGAAAGATGGAGGGCTGCAGACAAATTATCATAGGATTGAATGACCAATGATGAGTACATGCTCAGACAGTTTTCATTTACAAAAATAATACGCAACTTCTATTTTTTAGAACCGAACAATTATGATACGTGTGTGATGATTACAAAATTTTTTACGACAGCCCCGCGACTGCTGTCATGATAATTTATTATGCACCACGATTGTTTCAATTTAAAAAACAGGTCCTCTATTATTATTGTTACCGAAAATATTTATGAATTTGTATGATTCGTGCATACAATGAGTCTTTTGTGTGTTTTTAGTTACAACGAAGTATTTTGTGTTGATTTGTATGATCCATAAGCCTGTTTTTGGAATTTTATTACAATTGACTATTGCGTGTCGTCTGTCTTATTTAAAACATTACTCCTGTTGAGGGTGTACAAATACGTCAAGACATGGGAAAATATTATTTTTTAACCAAAACTTTTAATGGCCAAATTCCTCAGAGATGAGATAATATAATATTAATCAATGTATCTACTCCAATAGTTAAATGATAAAAAAGTAGTAGTAGTAGTAGTATTTGGTTTATAGGGTGCGTCGACAACATGGTCATTTTGCACCACTACACGTCATGTTTATAAAAAAAAAATATATATATATATATATATATATATATATATATATATATATATATATATATATATATATATATATATATATATATATATATGTTACATATATTGGTATTAAAATAAAATTCTTAATATGTACCCTTAGTCAAAATTAAAATAGGTTTTACATCCTTAAAATACTGCTAAAAAGGCCCGTTTCATTTAAAAATGATAAAACGCGGTTGAGAACATCTGAGTCATCGCCTAGGATCGACTTTATGACTCCCGCTAACTGCAGCCTGCTACGCAAGTATCGGTATTTGTCACACTCCGTCAGGATATGCCGAACGCTGAGAGGGCAGTCGCAGTCATCACAGCGAGGTGGTCGTTTCTCCTCGGTGAAGAGAAAGGAGTGAGTCAAAGGGCAATGCCCTATCCTCAAACGTGTGATGACCACTTCCTCCCGGCGACTCTTCCTGACGGATGTGGGCCACGCTGACACTACCGATTTCACCACGCGCAGTTTATTATTTTCAACGTTCCTCCATATATCTTTCCACTCTTCTAGGGCTACATTTCTCAAGAAAGACTTAAGGTCCTCGTATGGTACCAGCGTCAGAGTTATTTCCTCCAAGTCAAGTGCCTCCTTCGCCAAAGCGTCCGCTCTTTCATTTCCAGGGATACCCACATGCCCTGGGACCCAAAGGAATGATACAGATATTCCCCTTCTGCTAAGGGATATCAAAGCAGTTTGTATATCTTGAATGATTGGGTGCATTGAATAAAAGTTAGAGATGGAGTTCAGGGCGCTAAGAGAGTCCGAGCATATGACGAAGGAGCCACTGTTCCCTTCTATCCCTCCTAGGGCCATTTTTATTGCGAGGAGTTCCGCTGTGTAAACACTACACAGCGGATTCAACCTCGCCCTGATGGCTCCATGGTGGGATGAGACAACTGCACATGCACAGGCAGCGTCAGACTTGGAGCCATCCGTAAAAACTGGCACGATACCTGGGTTGCAGTGAAGATAGAGATAAAACTGACGCTGGTATTCCAGAGTAGTGGTATGAGCTTTCTTGCGCTGAGTGAGTCCCATGTTGATTTTAGGAGCGGGAGTTTCCCATGGCGGATGTTTGGGAAAGCCAGAAGGATATACTTCAGGAAGCGTGATTCGATGCTCGGATATAAAACTGTTGAATCGTATGCTTGCAGGCCTAGTGGCTCTGGTTCGACGGTTAAAAAGTTCTAAGTAGCGGGGTTTAAAAACAAGGTTAAAACAAGGGTGAGTCCTCATAGATAAAATTTTTGCTACATAGCCGCACATAAGCATGTTTCTCCGATGGGACAAGGGCGGTTCTCCTGCATCCGCATAGATGCTTTGCACTGGACTCGTACGGAACGCCCCGGTGGCTAACCGTATTCCAGCATTGTGAACCGATGTCAGTGGGCGCAAGTATGACTCCCGACCGGAGGAATACACAAAACAACCGTAGTCTAGCGTTGACCGTATCAGCGTCCGGTATAGTAAGAGAAGCGTATTGAGGTCAGCTCCCCAGGATGAGTGACTTAGATATTTCAGAATATTTAACGCATTTGTACATTTTCTTTTCAGGACACTAATTTGTTCCTTCCAGTTGAGGCGATAGTCAAATACAAGTCCCAGGAAACTGTTGGAGTCCACAAATGGAATGTTTTTCCCTTCTAAATGTAGCGGCGGAGGAATGTGTTGCCCCCTAATCCGGTGAAAGTGAATGCATTTTGTTTTTTCCGAGGAGATTTTAAATCCGCTCCTTTGGGTCCACTTCTCCAATTTATTCAGCGTAAGTTGGGTGAGTCTAGCAGCAGAGGTAAGATAAGATGACCTGCAGAATATGGCGAAGTCATCCACAAACAAAGACCCTATCACCGGTGGCTTTATGCAATCAACGATATCGTTGATTGCCACGGCGAAAAGTGTTACGCTTAGAACTGACCCTTGTGGAACCCCATTATCTTGGCTGTATGCTACGGATAGGTACTGACCAATTCTAACTTTAATCCGATCGGATAAAAAATTCTGAATAAAAGTGGGTAGATTACCCCTGAGACCCCATTCGTGCAAAGTGTTCAATATTTTTCGCCGCCAGACAGTGTCATATGCCTTCTCCATGTCAAAGAAGACGCCGACAACCTGGTGGCGGAGAACAAAGGCTTCCTGGATGTAATTATCTATTCTTATCAGGTGATCGATCGTGGACCGGCCTCTACGAAATCCACACTGAATATCGGAGAGAAGGTTTCGGCGCTCTAGCCACCAAATAAGCCGTCGGTTAACCATTCTTTCCATTAACTTGCACAGGCAGTTAGTGAGTGCTATAGGTCTATAACCATTCGGGTCAGTACGATCTTTGCCCTGCTTCGGTATGGGTATGACTACTGATTCGCGCCAGGACGACGGGAATGCACCGTCTCTCCAAAGGTGATTGAGAGTGTGGAGGACCTCTAACATTGCCGTCGTCGGAATATTCCGGAGAAAGGCGTTGTGGACCTCATCCAATCCCGGAGCCGTGAATTTGGAGTCATCAACGGCTGATTGTAGCTCCCTAAGGGAAAACGGAAGGTCATAATCTTCATGACAGCGGATCTCACGAAAGTTGATTGGTGAGGCTTCAACTCGTAATTTAATTCCCAAAAATGTGGGATTGTAATTTCTATTACTGCTCGTATCGGCGAGCGAGCGGCCAATAGCCTCACCAATCTCAGGAGCTGAGGTCACAATATCGCCACCAACCTTGAGGTAGGTTATTCCCAGCTGGTGGTGATTGCCCGAGATACTCTTCACCTTACGCCACACCTGTGCAAGTGGAGTCCTGTTATTCACACCCGACACAAATTCCATCCAGGAAGCTCTTTTTGCGTCTCTCACGACCTGTCGTGCCTTCGCTCTCAAGCGCCTGAAGGAGGATAGATTAGTTTCCGTCGGATATTTGTTAAAAATCCGCAACGCCTTTTTACGTTGGCGGATAGCTTTCGCGCAGTCATCATTCCACCACGGAACTTGAGGTCTCGTCGCAGTACCGCGAGACCGTGGTACGCTGGCGTATAAGTAAGTTTAAGAGAAAGAGGCGCTAAAGGTGAGGACAAGGAAATGGAGTGGAATGGAAGCGATGCTAGGGACTGTTTTTTTTACCAACTCCCAAGGGAGTCCGCGGAACACAAATTTATTATCACTGATATTAAATGGGGGTTTAAACGTTATGTTTACCCCCCAGTCGACATCAGGCAGTTACCTTGAACGGTCGCATGTTGAGCTCCCGGTAGTGAAAGCGAGTAGTTTCGCAATGCCTGAAAACTGTCTTTTGTGCACCAAGCCAACCAAACGTACGCAGAAGATTCTTACGTGTGTTAGTTGTAGCGCAGTTCACCATCTCTCCTGCACCGATCTGCATGAATTAGAGGTCCTGGGAAAATCCTGGATCTGCTCAACCTGTACTTTGGAAAACCACAGCAAACGGCGCGACGACACACCCGTCGGTTCACCGTTCTTAGCTCAACGGACCTCAGCCCCCATGGAATCTTCTGACGGTATGCTGAGAGAACTGCTGCAGCGTGTCTCCATCTTACAGGACAGCCAACGTGAGTTCGAGGGATCCATCAAAGCCGAACTGTCCTCAATAAATCATTCTCTGTCACAGCGGCAACGCACGATCGAAGAACATACCAAGAGCATTGCATTCCTTAATGAGTCTCTCAATCAATCAACACTAAGAGGGCAATTATGTAAATTAACTCCGCGCAGGAGTTACCAGTAACTCCGGACCAGTTTTGTTTACATTTCAAGCTCCTACCCTATCACAGAACGATCGGAGTTATCGGGAGTTACCTGTTAACTCCGAAAGAATGACAAGTTAAGAGGCACTGGAGAGAATGAGAAATTTTGAAGTCATGTCATTATATACCCCGGGCGCGGCATAAAGAATACTGCCCCCACTGGGAGCACTTCCACACAGCTTACCGCACAGAGAAAGCTTCTCTTTATTTCTATGGTCCGGTGATTTAGCAAGAAAATATCAAAACAATCGAGCTGATCCCATTCCATGGCCGATGGGTTGAGGTAACCTCGACCCTTCCTCGCATTGAGAGCTGCACTCCTGGCGTGTTTCAGCTGTCAATTTATTTTTTTGCTGCAAGGCATTTGCTAAATATATATTTGTTGCATACTTGGAGAATCCAGACTCAGAAGTCTATATTGACGGAATTTTTTGGAGCGGATCCAAACCAAAATCCATGCTCCACCTAGCATGAGTAATATGCAAGGAAAAAAAGCAATTAAACTCACTAAAATATGGCTGTCAACTAATATGAAAAAATAACTTTTAGTTGTTTACCTATAAATATATCTCCATAACTTACTAAAAAACCCTCACTAAAATTACTCTGTAACTAACTAAATAGCTATCAAAACATTGTTTCGGTGATTCCATTACACACGAACTACGTCCAAAATAACGTCAGAGCTCCGTTTAAAATTTGCATTTGTAGAGCTAAACGGAATGCAGTTAAAACCCTCAATTTAGAAATTCCAGAAAAATTTATATCTTCGTTTTTCCACTCTATAAACAAACAGCTGACAGCGGACACATGCTGTGAGTGGGGCTCTCTCGGCGACGAAGGGTCGACATAATCTTCTCCCGCGGACGGAAAATGTGTAAAGCGTCCCGAGGAAAGGTATTTTATAGCTCAGAGAACCTTTTAGGCCAGCGAAGGGCTAGCTGAGCAGCAGCCACGTTTATACACGTCGTTCGTTCGTTTGCGTCGGGAAATCTACGCCGTGTATAAACGTCGTTCGTAGCAAAAGGGTCAATAATCCTATACTAGAAAATAGGGAAAGAAAATTCCGGATTGCGTGAACCATGCGGAGAGGACGACATCATGCAACACAGAATCGAGAAGTGTTAGATTTGAGGTGTGGAGGATAAATATTGAATTAGCAATGGAAACTAGGGGTAACACAATCAAAGAAATTACCCAGTGTCTGCGTACTGATAAAAACTCGTCAGGCGTCCGTCATAAGAGTAAGGTTTCGCGGCTTTCCTGTTGAGTTCTGTTTCCTGTTTATCAATTCCTTCTTGTTCGAGAGTTCCAGCCCAGAAACTCAGTTTAGTTTCCTGAGATTCATTGCATCGTTAATCCGTAACTCACACCGAGCGAACGTGTCTGCCTGGCATCTCCCTGGAACCGGTGAATCCCTTCAGCGAGGCTGACCCCTACCTGCGCTGTGTACCTGCCTTCCCGTTGCCGTAGTTTGTTTTACTGTGTGTGATAAGTAGAAATTTGTTTTGGTTTTATTTTTTTTGTTGTGCCAGAGAGTTTGTGTTCATGTTTATCACGTAGTTTAGTTAGTTCTTTGCCAGGTGTGAGGTTTGTGTTTAAGTTATTTCGTAGTAGTATTATTGTTACTTTGTTCATTGTTACCGAGTTTAGGAAAGCTCAGTTCTTTTGAGTATAGCCATATTTTTGTAGTTAAGCTTTCTTCCTTGGGAGTTAATTGCGATTAGTGCTAGGATGTCTTCGAATAGGTCACCTGTTGGGATGATCAAAAACGCCGGCGAGTGTGCGGCTCTCCGAGCCCGCATCGCCGAGTTGGAGAGAATCCTGCGGGAACTCCAGTCTAAGGTCGAAAGAGTGGTACGCGTCCCTAAGGTGGATGGAAATTTGGGTCGCTCCTCGATAGTTCGCCGTGCCCCACGAGTTCGCTCGATTGCTAACAGCGGCTGGACAATCGAAAGTTTGCCTGAATGTACTTCTTCCTATGGAGGGGCAGTACAACTCCGTAAACCGGAGGTCTGGAAGGTCGTGTCTCGGAGGAGTGGAAGTAAGGTCACTCTGAAGCGTGGTTCAGGAGACGCTTTGGCATCTCCCATTCCCGTTTCGAACAGGTTGCTTTCGGATGGAAATGCCGAGGTGCCTGATGTGCCTACTCCCTCTCCGAGACCGGCACCTAGGAAGAGTCGTCAGAGTGGGAAGGGGGAATTGTAGTGATAGGTAGTAGTAACGTCCGCCGTGTGATGGTCCCTTTGCGGGAAAGGGCAGGCCGTGAGGGTGTAAGCCACCGTGTAACGTCATGGTGCATTCCAAGTGGCGGTGTTCCGCAGGTGACGCAGGCGGTTGGTGTGGCGGTCCCGGGCACGAAGTGCTCAAGTCTGCAGATTGTGGCCCATGTACGTCAACGACGCCATGGACCGTGGATCCGAGGAGATCCTGCGTTCCTTCAGGGAAACGGACTCTGAAGTGACGCGGATAAGTCGCGACGAGGGGGTTGAGGTGACGCCGTCAATTTGTACTCTTGTCCCGAGGATCGATCGTGGACCCCTGGTTTGCAGCTGAGTGGGAGGCATAAACCAGATGCTGCGTCGCTTCTGCAGGGACATTGGAGCCTCCTTCGTCGACCTTCGGCCGGCAATCCGATCATGTCGGAACCCTCCAAACCGTTCTGGTGTCCATTACACGGCCAAAGCAGCCAGCTGTGTAGCGAGTAGCGCACTCGATCACTGTAGACCTTTTTTAGGATAGAAGGAAGGGCGGAGAGTAGGTCAGCTAGTGGGTCGAATCGGGTACCACCGCGAAAAAAAGTTTATAGAAAAAATATCCAAGAAAGTATTAAGTATAACGAGAACAGTAAGAGGCCAGTTTCAAATAATAACAGTAATTTAACTTGGAATATACCCAATAAAGCTAGTTGTAATGAGAATACACTTTCCGGGAATACGCTCATTGATTAATCCTTTTCTGTCGTGGTAGTAAACTGCTGTAGCTTAAGAAATAAAGTATCTGACTTCTACCATCTAATTGACACTACTGACGCAGACTTAATTATAGGGACGGAAAGTTGGTTGTGTAACGAAATCGCTGATAATGAATTATTCCCGAAAAATTTCACAGTTTATAGAAAAGATAGAGTCGAAAGAACCAGGGGAGGAGTTTTTATTGCAGTGAAGGATTGTTATATTAGTAGGAGGGAGTCATTTTCCGACGACCATGTAGAAAGCGTATGCTGCTCCATTCAAAATCCTAAAGCAAAAACAATCTGTGTTTGCGCATATTATAGACCACCAGATACCCATGTAAGCTCAATATTAGGACTTGAAAGTCAACTCAGTAAGTTAACTACTAAAAAAGACTCATATTATAATCGGTGGGGATTTCAATCTTCCGTCCATAGACTGGGACAGTTTTATTACATGATTACAGTTACAGTTTTATCGCATGATTTAAAGATGGCGTCCGCTGAGTCGAATGTAAATGTGAATGGCGTCGTAAATTTATCAAGTAACGATCAGAAATGTCCTATCTGCCTCAAAAAAAGTGGTAAGCTGTACAATTAAAGAGAAACCTGAGTATGCCCGGCGTGCAAGTTGTGCTCGGTACAACACGAAAGCTCTGTACTTCAATGTGAACTTGCCTCAAAAGAAAATATAATTGCACAGTTATTGATACATTTGAGTGTGCTACATGAAAAAGTAGAGACTTGGAGCTGTAGTTGAAGACTGAGAACAAGAAGACTCTCGCTTGCCGTTCCTGCCCGGCCGCTCAACCAGCCTCAAACAACGAATGTACACTGCAAGGTACCCTACGCGGAAACCGATCGAAGAAAATAGCCCCTTCCACGCCGTCTCTATCCTTAATGCATACATACGAAGTACTTAATGGTATTTCTGAAGACAACGTGCCGCATCCCGTTCCCGAGGCCCAAAGGATCCTAAACATCGCGAATTCGGACGCCATGTCGCAGCGTCCCAAGAGGCGGCAACGTAAACAGAAATCCATTCTGTTGTATAGTGACAGCCACGGCCGTGGTTTATCAGCAAAAATTACTGAGAAAGAGGTCAGTAAGGAGATCGATATCGTTGGTGTAGTGAAGCCGAACGCCGATATAAACGAGGTCACCGCTAAAAACTTGTGTAAACGTGATCATATTATTATTATGGCCGGGACAAACAATATCTACCTCAATAAAGGTAATGAAGTCCTAAGTAACATGAATACGTTAGTCCAAAAACTAGCGCACACAAGTTAATAATTGTTAATATTCCCCATTGTCACGACCTTCCTAGTGACTCTTGTGTTAACATAGAGACCAACAGAGTAAATGTGGAACTTCAAAAATTGAGTAACGACCTTGATTATGTTAATGTGATTGACATCAATAGTATTAATCGTGTATTTCACACTCGCCATGTTCTGTACCTTAACGATAAGGGTAAAAACTAGTTATGCACAGAATTTATTGACTGCATTGGTAAAAAAATCAAGTGAAGAAAGTCCCATAGAAATTGAAGACTTGGACTCTGGCTCAGTAACTAATGTTACTTCTTCCTTATGACTATCATTTTGACATATGACTTATGGCAACATCAACGATTTGTGTCCCAAGGTTAATCAGAAATCTCCCTTTTTACTGTGTGTAAATGTCCAATGCCTTAGGAATAAACATTTTATGATTGAAGCATCAGCTAATGTATACCTGCATGACACATTGTGCTTCACAGAACACTGGCTGTGTGATGAGGAGATGCCCCTTTTCAGCATCGAAAACTGTAATCTTGTATCCTCCTATACTAGATCTGTGGCAAAAAATGGTTGGACTGCAATTTATGTAATGAAAAACTTACATTGCAAGAAACTAGATGTTAGACAATTCTCTAATGAAATTAATTGTGAAATGTGTGCTGTGATCATAAGGGAGTACAATGTAATTGTTGTGTGCATATATCGATCTCCGTCGGGTGACTTTAAAATCTTCTGTGATCAGCTGGAGCAGAGTCTTATTATGTTCTCTAGTTTGGGTTTTGAAATTATTTGGTGTGGTTATTTCAATGTTGATGTACGCAATTCCTCTAGTGACTCCATTGCTCTCACATCTCTATCACAGTCATTTAACTTACACTGTGCTAATATGGAACCAACCAGACTCGACTCCTGTCTGGACAATATCATTACTGGCCTCGACACCGAACAGTACACTCTCAGTGTCATTGATCTTGGTCTATCAGACCATCTTACACTTGAATTCCAGTTCACTAGTAAAGAGTGTAATAATAAGACAATGAGTAAGAATACCCGCACTTGGAGCCGTCCCATTACCCGAGGGGATTTGTGAATTATAGTCACTCGTATCAAATATTTCTTGGCATTCGATGCTTACCTTTACGGATGGTAATGGCAATTTTGAAACTTTTCTATTATTTTTCCAACATTGTTTCCCAAAGAAAGTTGTAAGGCAATCACTTAATAGTAAACAGTCACCTAAATGGTTCACACCTGAGCTTTCTCAATTGAGATCACAGGTAATTCAGCTACGCCTAAGGTACACTAATACCAGGAATGCGGAAGATAAAAACGCATGGCGACAGCTTAAATCGTTGTACAACAGTCTTATAATTGAATCAAAACGCAGTATTAATTCCAGTTTTATAAGCAATGCCTCCAGCCAAAATAAGGCAGCTTGGCACGTCATTAATAAGGAACTTGGGCATTCAGGAGGTGATTCCAACCTGCATTTTACGTCAGATAATCTGAATAAGTTCTTCTGGCTCAATTGTTGACCTTGTGTCGAAGGTTGATCAACTCACAGCACTGCCGTGCCTCTTCTGCAAAAATTTCCAGTTACCACCCATCCCTTCAACTGGAAGTGGGTTACACCATATGAAATTAGACATATTATCAGAAACTTGAAATATTCCAAGTGCACTGATGTTTACGGGTTGTCAGTCAACTTAATTAAACATCTCGTAAACACTAAAGATGAACCACTTGCGTTAATTCTAAACTCATGCTTCCAATCAGGCGTCTTCCCTGGTACATTGAAAATATCGAAAACCATACCTATTCACAAAAAAGGAGATAAAACCTCACCTTCTAACTACAGGCCAATTTCTATAATTCCAGTATTAGGTAACATTTTTTAAAGGCAATTAAGGCACAAGTATATGAGCACTTTCAAATTCATAACTTATTCTCTCCTTAACAATTCGGATTTCGCAAAGGCCATTCCACCACTTCAGCTGTGGAGTATGTCGTGGATCAAAATCTTAATGCTTTTCAAGATAAATCCTCCATTGCCATAATTGCATGTGATCTATCAAAAGCATTCGATAGTGTTGCTCATCCAATTCTTCTACAAAAACATAAGTATTATGGCTTCAATAATCTTGAACTAAAACTCTTTGACTCATATCTTACAGATCGATCCCAGTGTGTATTCAGTAATAATAACCTTTCTTCGCCCCTTAGAATAAATTAAGTTTCTCAAGGCTCAGTACTGGGGCCTCTTTTATTTCTTATTGTTATCAATGACTTACCTTATCATGTGTCCTGTAAATCCTTACCTTACGCTGATGATACCACTCTCATTCACAAAATTGATAACCTGAACAACAACAGCACTACTTCAAACTTGTACTTGTCTGAAGCATCTAACTGGTTTTCTGCAATGGACTGGTTTTAAATAATGATAAAACCCAGTCATTAGCCTTCTCTTTAAGCACCTCAACAAGTCCACCTACCACCATCAAGTTACTTGGCTTTGATCTTGATCAAAAATTGACTTAGGAGCCACATGCATTAGGCACGCTAGGAAAACTATCTAAGGCAGTGTACATGTTACGTAAACTTAAATTTTTGATTCCTAAAGATTACCTTACTCGTGCATACTTTGCCTTATACTTTTATCTATACCATGTGCTTCTAGTTTTGAGAGTATCTTAACGTGTGGTACCTTATCGAAAGCTTTCTTAAAATCGAGGAATATCGCGTCAACTTGAACATTATTTTCACCCGAGAGTAAGATGTCATGAACGAAGAGGGCCAATTGGGTTTCGCAAGATCTACCCTTTCGAAATCCGTGGTGGTTATTTATTAATAACTCCTCCCTATCTAAATGACTCATAATGGAGCTTACGATTATGTGTTCAAATACCTTACACGAAATGGATGTGAGAGAAATAGGCCTATAGTTACTAGGGTCTTCCCTGTCGCCGCTTTTGAATATAGGTGTAACATTTGCTACTCTCCAGTCCTTAGGCACTACGTGATCTACTAATGATTAGGTAAATATTGATTCTAAGTAAGGCGCTGTGTCTGATGCCAATGTTTTATATACGCGAGCAGGAATTTGATCTGGACCGGGGGATTTGTTTTGGTTGATATTTTTTAGCTGATGTTCTATGCCGCGACAATTTATAGTAATTTCAGGCCTAAATGTTTGGGAACGAACACGCTGCGGATCGACAAGATGTGGTGTACAAGTATTAAAAATGCTTTTGAAGAACGAGTTTAACGAATTGGCTTTTTGTAGACTGTTGGTTAGCTTTTCCCCTTTGATGTTCTTAAGCGTGTGTACTGTTGATTTATTTCCTTGAGTGTCCCTAACATACGACCAAAATGCCTTGGGATTATCGTTCAAGTGTTCTCCCAGTAATTTACTTTTGAAATCAGCTAACGCCTTTCGGCACGCTTTTTTTTTGCTAAGAGTTTAGATATTTTGTAATTCTCGGTGACTGAGTAGTCCTCCGGAGAATGTTTATTTTTGCCCTTTTTAACCTAGCATGACAATTTCTCTGGTGCTCTGATGTTTTCCTAACCTCCGCGTTATACCACCTAGGCTCTGCATTGGCTCTTTTCCATTTACTTGGTATGTATTTGCCAACTACTGATCTTGTAACATTGAGGAAAGTATTCCAAAAAACCTCAGTATTACTGTTGATACTTATTTTTTGAAAATTAGTAAATGAATTTTGCAACTCTCGTTTCATACCTTCGTAGTCAGCCATATCAAACAAGTAGATTTTTCTTTGTGGATTATGTTTCTTGGTCATGCTTCCGGAAAAATTAGCTGTAGCTATCTTGTGGTCGCTTATTCCCTTTTTTTATACCTATGTTTTTATTTATTTTATTTGAACTTATTTTACATTTATGTTCCGTCAGACCGTATGGTCTGTCGACGGGATATGCATAACAACGGCATAGAACACATAAATTTATAATAGGTTATAAATATGCAGCTCAGGCTCATTATGATTGCCTAGGAACACGGAATCGTAAACAATCAACAACGAATTCAGCAAAGCTGAATTTGCTGAATTCCTAAGGTTTATGTTGTACTATGTTATGCTTTATGTTGTACTATGTTATGCTTTGCCAAAGCATAACATAGTACGACATAAACCATAGGAACTCCATTTTCATTTGAAGATAAAATAATGTGTGATCTGAAATGAATTAACATAGTACAATAGGTATTAATAGTTACAGTTTTAAGTAGGTGACATATCATGAAGCATGTGATTATGTAAGATTTTTTGACAGCAGTTTTTAGATTACATGTGCTGTCTTGGCATTAATTATCGATATCTTTTAAGTATTTACTTATCAGTTTGGGGGCAAGTACTGATTACAACCATGTGTGGAATATTTGTCGCCAAAAGATTGAATATATCTTAGGAATATCATTTCGGTATGGAATTAATCTTCGACGGCCAGCTAGCGTTGTCCTTTTTTCATGAATCCATCGTAATTTCAGAAAGAAGAATCTTAAAGTGCGTGGAGCCCGTGTTTCTGACCGGCAGTTGAAGTTACTGATGGACTACATGTCTTTTTACAGTAACTTCGCTGCTGGGAGGTTCACGTGACCCAAGGGCTTGGAGAAGGCAAGTGCTCAGTGGGATCGCCTGGTGGAGCACCTAAACGAGCATGGGGCTATAAAAATTCTCAGCAACGGAAGAAGGTCGGTAGTGAAAGTGTACTGATGTGGTAACTCTTGTCGTTTGACTTATTTTCCCTTAACTAACATTGAACATTTGTTGAGCAGACGTGGAGGGATTTAAAGCGGAATGTGAGGGCTAAAGCGGCACGTGTAAATGCCGCTTCTTGTGCCACAGACAACCTTCCTATGGAGGAGCTGAGTGCGATGGAGAGGATGTGTTTGGCCATTATTGTCACGGAGGTTGCGGTGGGGAGGCTGGCCATGCAAGCCCGGTAAATTTCACCAAGAATAAGAAACTTAGAGCAATCTTATTATTGCACTGAAGATAAAAGAGTGCACCGGTCAAGTTCACCTAATTTTATGAATGAACTGCCAATTCCACATTATCAGAATGATTACTTTATTTTGCAGTCCACTTCACATATGGCTTTACCTTTAGTGGAGGAAGATACATCAGATGTAAGTTGCTGAATGCTTTGTAACACTACGAGTAGGATGGCCCTTTAGGACATTTGTTTCATATACAACGAAAAAGATAAAATTTCAATGATATTTCTCTTATTTTTACATTTAAAAGGATCCAGTGGAATACCCTGCAAGTGTCCGAGGCACTCCTAACCGACCAGCTATAGGGCAACACGTAGGTACCTTATAAGTTTTCATGCCCTTACCATTACTTACTTAAGTGGGAGAGATTTTGACTATTTTTCCTTATTCATTTAATTCCTTCCATTAGTTGAGACCATCGCGGATGATTTATTTCCACAGGAGCCAGCACAGGCCCCCAAATGTGAGTTTATTAACAATGAAATTAGAATACAGAATATTTAACAATTTGGAAATTGTTACATCAGACAATTAAGATGAGATATATTTTACATGTCAGGTCATTACATTGAAATATTCTTTAGTGAATATCTAATTCTAACATGAAGTTAAAAAACTTTTCATGTAAAAATAAAGGGGATTTAGGAAAGAGCCACTGCCCTCATTGTGGAGGCAATAGACAAAGAAGGGGTATTGACGCTGAAGATACTTTTTCAAAGTCTTCGTCACATGCATGAAGAATGTTTTCTTTTGAATCAAATACATTAGTTATAATTTATATTAATCAGAAACAAGCCGCAAAAGAAAGATGTGCCATTGCTTTGGAGAGGCAAGCGGCAGAAGCAGAGAATAGGGCAGCGGCAGCTGAAATGAGGGTGGCTGTAGTGGAGAGGAAGGCTGCTGCAGCGGAAAGACAAGCTGCTGCAGCGGAAAGACAAGCTGCTGCAGCGGAAAGACAAGCTGCTGCAGCGGAAAGACAAGCTGCTGCAGCGGAAAGGAGGGCTGCAGCAGCAGAAAAGGCCAATGAACTTCAGGCCAAACAATATTTATGAGTTTTCGTTGTATTTATTTATATTTAAAATTATTTTTCTTTCTATTTAATAACATTTTTCACTTTGTTGTTCAATTTCAATGCTATTATTTTTTCTATATTATACAATTAACAGTTTTAATTTATTCATCATAAATATCAATGTTTAAAGTTCGATACCATTTTAATTTTGAAAAAAAATATTTTCACCAAAGAAATTATTATGTTAAAAATGAATTAATTCCTTTTAATAGATATAAAACATTTCGTCATTTGTGAAGAGAGCAAACAGTGACTAGATACGATAGGATTATTAATTCAGGGTGCGTCGACTACAGCGGTCATTTTGCACTACTTTCGTCCATAAGTAAGACAAAATTTAAATAGTCAAATCAAAATCACTTATGTTCCGTAAAATGTGAATGCGTTGTCTAAAATTAATTTATAATTTATTAAAAACATTGATTTCTTTTAAAAAGGCAAATACTCGGGTGAGGCAATCGAGAGAGTCACCTAGGATATGACCTAGGGCACCGTTGGCCTTGTATTTATTTCTATACGACCGGTATTTACCACACTACGTCACGAGGTGTCGCACACTCAGAGGGGAGTCGCACTCGTCACACCAAGGTTTTGTCTTCTCCTCTGTGAAGAGGTATGAGTGGGTCAGGGAAGTGTGCCCTATCCTCAGGCGTGTGACTGCGACTTCTTCCCTCTGGGTACTCCTGACGGAAGAGGGCCACGCTGATACTACCAGTTTCACAGCCCGGAGCTTGTTGCTATTACTCCCATGCCACGATTCTTGCCATTGGTCCATTATTACGCTTCGAAACAGTCTTTAGATCTTCCGCAATCACCATTTTCCATGCAATTTCTGGCATCTGCTGTGCTTCCTTTGCAGCCTTGTCCGCGCGTTCATTGCCAGCTATTCCCATATGTCCAGGTACATTACGGAGATATTAATTCCATTGTTGCTAAGGGATAAAGAGAGCATTGTACATCCTGGACGAAAGGTGGAGTGGGTAATAGGCTGAAATGGACTTCAAAGCGCTTAGAGAGTCGGCACAGATAAGGAAAGAGCCAGAATTGCATTTTATGTTTCTTAAGGCCATTATATTGCGTGTAATTCTGCTTTGTATATGCTGCACCACGGATGGAGCCTCGCCTTGATGACTTCATGATGCGCACAGGACACTGCACAAGCACATGCCGAGCCGGACTTCGACCCATCCGTATACAAGGGGATGAAGTCCGGGTGGTTATCCAGGAATTCATAAAATAGACTAATATTCCTGGGACGTTAGAGAGGATTTCTGGTGCTTGTGCAGTTCAGTGTGGCACTGGTCGTGGTATGGACCATGGTGCGTATTTTGAATGCCCAATGGGATACACCTCCGGCAGAGATATGTCATATCTGTCCATAAAACCTTTAAGTCGAATACTTAGTGGCCTGGTAGCCCTCGTCCTTCTGTTAAAAATATCTAAAAACCGTTAGGTTTAAAAACGATGTTAAAACATGGGTGCTTTGTCATTGACAAAATTTTCGACACATAGATACATGTCAGCATTAGCCTGCGAGTAGCCAAAGGCGGCTCCCCAGCGTCCATATACAGGCTGTGGATAGGAGAGGCCCTAAAAGCTCCAGTGGCTAGCCGTATTCCTGCGTTTTGGACCGTTGTTAACGGTCGCAGGTAAGACTCGTCCAGAAGAGTAGACGATCCACCCGTAGTCTATTTTAGACCGAATCAGAGAACGATATAATAAAATCGAGGTGGTGCGGTCTGCAACCCATGTTGTATTGTTTAAAATACGTAATATGTTTAGACCACGGCGACATTTCTGGGCTAGATTGCAAATATGTTCCTGCCATGTCAGTCTACGGTCTAAAGTCATGGCCAGAAATCGAACAGATTCCACGAAAGGAAGGTTAATTCTTCCTAAGCGTACCAGCGGAGCTATGTGGATACCCCTTAATCAGAGAAAGTGCACACACATTTTTCTCATTAGAGAAACGAAGCCCATTTTTCTTTGCCCAGTCATTGAGTTCTGTGACGGTTGGCTGAGTTGTTCTTGAAACGCTGGTTAAAGTGGACGACCTGTAGAAGATTGCAAGGTTGTCAGCGAATGGGGATCCCATTACTGGAGTTTTAATAAAGTCTACTATAAACGATGGTTCCGCGCACGCACGCGGGTTAACGCACCAAGATAGCCATAAATGAGATTTACAGTGCAACACCTAAAGAAAAAGACGCTTCCAAGTGGAGGATCCCCTTCCTGGGAAGCATTTCATTAAAAGTCCAACGGTTAATGCCCAAAGAAGAAGTGAGAGCTGCCTTTTATAACAGGCACACAGTGAAGAACCTGTTAGGAAGCAATAAGGACAAGACGGAAGTGATACAAAAGAGTGGTGTATATGAACTCCAGTGCGATGATTGTGGTATGACGTACGTGGGACAGACTGGTAGGAAATTTGTGACTAGAGTGAAAGAACATATGAGCTTTTACATAAACAATAACTATAATTCACAGTTTGCAAAACAAGTAATAGGAAATGGACACTCCAGCAATTTTACCCCTAAAATTCTACACATTCAAGAAAAAGGACCGAAGTTATATGCTTTGGAAGAATTGGAAATTTTGTACAGGGCAAATTCAAACGAATTTCACATTGTTAACGAACTTTTGTACCCTTCCCGTGCCCCTCTCCTACACGTCCTTACTCATCCCACAACCATAACCCTCGCTCTACTTACAACCATAACCCTCGCTCTACTTACAACCAATCCCCCGCTGCCGAGGCCATTGGTAGTAGTAGTATTTGGTTTATAGGGTGCGTCGACAACATGGTCATTTTGCACCACTACCCGTCATGTTTATAAAACAAAAAATATATGTTACATATATTGGTATTAAAATAAAATTCTGAATATGTACTCTTAGTCAAATTTAAAATAAATTTTACATCCTTAATATACTGTTAAAAAGGCCAGTTTCATTTAAAAATGATAAAACACGGTTGAGAACATCTGAGTCGTCGCCTAGGACCGACTTTATGTCTCCCGCTAACTGCAGCCTGCTACGCAAGCATCGGTATTTGTCACACTCCGTCAGGATATGCCGAACGCTGAGAGGGCAGTCGCAGTCATCACAGCGAGGTGGTCGTTTCTCCTCGGTGAAGAGAAAGGAGTGAGTCAAAGGGCAATGCCCTATCCTCAAACGTGTGATGACCACTTCCTCCCGGCGGCTCTTCATGGCGGATGTGGGCCACGCGGACACTACCGATTTCACCCCGCGCAGTTTATTATTTTCTACGTTCCTCCATATATCTTTCCACTCTTCTAGGGCTACCTTTCTCAAGATAGCCTTAAGGTCCTCGTATGGTACCAGCGTCAGAGTTATTTCCTCCAAGTCAAGTGCCTCCTTCGCCAAAGCGTCCGCTCTTTCATTTCCAGGGATACCCACATGCCCTGGGACCCACAGGAATGATACATATATTCCCCTTCTGTTAAGGGATATCAAAGCAGTTTGTATATCTTGAACGATTGGGTGCATTGGAGAAAAACTAGAAATGGAGTTCAGGGCGCTAAGAGAGTCCGAGCATATGACGAAGGAGCCACTGTTTCCTTCTATCCCTCCTAGAGCCATTTTTATTACGAGGAGTTCCGCTGTGTAAACACTACACAGCGGATTTAACCTCGCCTTGATGGCTCCATGGTGGGATGAGACAACTGCACATCCACAGGCAGCGTCAGACTTAGAGCCATCTGTAAAAACTGGCACGATACCGGGGTTGCAGTGAAGATATAGATAAAACTGACGCTGGTATTCCTGAGCAGTGGTTAAAGCTTTCTTGCGCTGAGTGAGTCCCATGTTGATTTTAGGAGCGGGAGTTTCCCATGGCGGATGTTTGGGAAAGCCAGAAGGATATACTTCAGGGAGCGTGATTAGATGCTCGGATATCAAACTGTTGAATCGTATGCTTGCCGGCCTAGTGGCTCTGGTTCGACGGTTAAAAAGTTCTAAATAGCGGGGTTTAAAAACAATGTTAAAACAAGGGTGAGTCCTCATAGATACAATTTTTGCTACATAGCCGCACATGAGCATGTTCCTCCGATGGGACAAGGGCGGTTCTCCTGCATCCGCATAGATGCTTTGCACTGGACTCGTACGGAACGCCCCGGTGGCTAACCGTATTCCAGCATTGTGGACCGATGTCAGCGGGCGCAAGTATGACTCCCGACCGGAGGAGTACACAAAACAACCGTAGTCTAGTTTAGACCGTATCAGCGTCCGGTATAGTAAGATCAGCGTATTGCGATCAGCTCCCCAGGATGAGTGACTTAGATATTTCAGAATATTTAACGCATTTGTACATTTTCTTTTCAGGACACTAATTTGTTCCTTCCAGTTGAGGCGATAGTCAAATACAAGTCCCAGGAAACTGTTGGAGTCCACAAATGGAATGTTTTTCCCTTCTAAATGTAGCGGCGGAGGAATGTGTTGCCCCCTAATCCGGTGAAAGTGAATGCATTTTGTTTTTTCCGAGGAGATTTTAAATCCGCTCCTTTGGGTCCACTTCTCCAATTTATTCAGCGTAAGTTGGGTGAGTCTAGCAGCAGAGGTAAGATAAGATGACCTGCAGAATATGGCGAAGTCATCCACAAACAAAGACCCTATCACCGGTGGCTTCATGCAATCAACGATATCGTTGATTGCCACGGCGAAAAGTGTTACGCTTAAAACTGACCCTTGTGGAACCCCATTATCTTGGCTGTATGCTACGGATAGGTACTGACCGATTCTAACCTTAAACACCCGATCGGATAAAAAATTCTTAATAAAAGTGGGTAGATTACCCCTGAGACCCCATTCGTGCAAAGTGTTCAATATTTTCCGTCGCCAGACAGTGTCATATGCCTTCTCTATGTCAAAAAAGACGCCGACAACATGCTGGCGGAGAAGAAAGGCTTCCTGGATGTAGTTATCTATTCTTATCAGGTGATCGATCGTGGACCGGCCTCTACGAAATCCACATTGAATATCGGAGAGAAGGTTTCGGCGCTCTAGCCACCAAATAAGCCGTCGGTTAACCATTCTTTCCATTAACTTGCACAGGCAGTTAGTGAGTGATATAGGTCGATAACCATTCGGGTCAGTACGGTCTTTGCCCTGCTTCGGTATGGGTATGACTACAGTTTCCCGCCAGGACGACGGGAATGCACCGTCTCTCCAAAGGTGATTGAGAGTGTGGAGGACCTCTAACATTGCCGTCGTCGGAATATTCCGGAGAAAGGCGTTGTGGACCTCATCCAATCCCGGAGCCGTAAATTTGGATTCATCTATGGCTGATTGTAGCTCCCTAAGGGTGAACGGAAGGTTATAGTCTTCATGAGAGCGGATCTCACGAAAGTTGATTGGTGAGGCTTCTACTCGTAGTTTAATTCCCAAAAATGTGGGATTGTAATTTCTATTACTGCTTGTATCGGCGAGTAATAGGCCAAAAGCCTCACCAATCTCAGGAGCTGAGGTCACAATATCGCCACCTACCTTAAGGTATGTTATTCCCAGCTGGTGGTGATTGCCCGAGATACTCTTCACCTTACGCCACACCTGTGCAAGTGGAGTCCTGCTATTCACACCCGACACAAATTCCATCCAGGAAGCTCTTTTTGCGTCTCTTACGACCTGTCGTGCCTTCGCTCGCAAGCGCCTGAAGGAGGATAGATTGGTTTCCGTCGGATATTTGTTAAAAATCCGCAACGCCTTTTTACGTAGGCGGATAGCTTTCGCGCAGTCATCATTCCACCACGGAACTTGAGGTCTCGTCGTAGTACCGCGAGACCGTGGTACGCTGACGCGTTCGGCCTGTATTATACTGCTTGTCAAATTATTAATATTGTCAACACTATCACGTGTTTCGTCATATTTGAAATTAAAACTGCTTCTGAAAAGCGGCCAGTCTGCTTTCCGGATAGCCCAATGGCCTGTCCGTAGAAAACTAGGGTTATAATGCCCTTCCTTGGTAATAAGAAGTGGGAGGTGATCGCTCCCACAGAGATCGTCATGAACGGATAAGTTAAATTTTGTACTTATGGCGCTCGATACAATGCACAAATCTATGCTTGAAGAGTCGCCGGTAAAGGAATTAAAACGGGTTTTTTCCCCATTGTTCAATAAAACCAAGTCATTATCTAAAATAAAGGAGGATAAAATTCGTCCTCTACGATTGCATTGCCTTCTTGGGCTTCCCCAAAGAGGATCGTGGGCGTTAAAATCTCCTAGTAAAATAAACGGCTGAGGTAGTTGACGGACAAGAGCATTCAGGTAAAATTGAGTGACCGGTGCACCCTCGGGCAGGTACACGTTGCATAGCGTGATCGCCTCGGGGGCGTACACGGTGACTGCCACCGCTTGGTACGGCGTGTTTAGGTGCACTCGGGAGGTGTAAAGGGCCTCCCGAATAGCAACCATAACTCCACCATGGGCTCGTTGGCCACTGATTTCGTCAAATCTAAAAACGTTAAAACCTTTTAAAATCCCCTTATCCGCCATTTTGAAATGCGTTTCTTGCAGACAAACACAACATGGGTTAAATTCGCGAGTTAAAATGGCCAGCTCCTCCTTATGCCGATAAAAACCATTACAGTTCCACTGTAAGATAAAAACCATAAAAGGTGAGTAATAAATAGTTTTAAAATTAAAAAAAAAATAAAATAAATATTAAATATTAAATAATAAAAACGGGCATTAAGTTCAGAGGGAGAATCAGCGTTTGATGCGATGTCTCCTCCCCTTGGACCTAGCCCGGCGGACCTCCGACTCAGAGACATATTCATCCTCTTCCATCGATTCTGGTTGGCTCTGGCGGGCCGGACCAGATGGCCCGGGGGATTGAGATTTTCCACGCCTGATTTGCGTGGCCGGGGTGGAGTTGTTCGGGTTCTTAACGGGAGAACCCGAACTGGTGGCGTTCGTCTTTGCCGGATTATGGGCCTTAGCCGGCTCGGCCGATTTCTTCGTCGTGGCTTTCTGGGGCATACACTTCGGTACATTAGATTCTTTTACGCTGTTCGTGGGTTTGATTTCTTCGGTCTGTGTGGAGATGGTACACATTTTCTTGGGGGTTGCTGCTACACCTGCCCAAGATCGGGAAAACGTAGGGGCCATGAGACTCCGATACTTCTGCCGCGCCTCTCCATACGGGATTTTATCTAGGGTCTTAATTTCCATAATTTTCCTTTCATCCTTCATCACAGGGCAATCACGAGAGTACGCTGGATGCGAACCCTCGCAGTTTACACAAAAAGGATCGGAGGAACACACGTCACCCTCATGCTTGTCCTTGCCACAGCGCGGGCAGGTGGTCTTACCCTCACATCGCGGTGCGATGTGGCCGAACTTTTGGCATTGAAAGCAACGCATGGGATTGGGTATGAATGGCCGCACTGGGACCGAATTATAACCTAAATATACTTTCTCGGGGAGCTTATCGAGAGCGAACGTGAGGATCACAGATGTAGTATTAATCATCTCACCGTTCCTCCTAGTCGTAAGGCGACGACAGTCCGTTACACCTTGTGAGGCCATCTCTCTCTTAATTTCATCTACTTCAACGTAGAGGAGATCATAATGACTTATAACTCCCCGAGAAGTATTTAGGGTGCGGTGGATATCTACCGTGACCGGGATGTCATGGAGTTTTTTCACTTTTAGTAGTTTTTCGGCCTGATTTATATTAGCAGTCTCAACCAATAGAGTACCATCTCTTAGTTTTTTAACTGAGTGAGGTTCCCCAGGGATAACCGCAGACAGTGAACGTTTAATGAAGAAGGGAGACACCTTTTTAAGCGTCTCACCATCTTTCGCACATTTTACTATCAAATAGCGCATGCTCTTAACAAAAATATTATCTCCCCCGCCCGTATCCGGGCGGGATCTTTTATTTGGAGGGAGTGAGATTGTCTCCATGAAAATTAGAAATTCATCCCCTGGGCTCCCCACCCACCACGGAGCCACACATTCGGGACGCCACACCGCAAACCGGTGTGGTCGCCAGGGCTACCCAAGGGATATAGCACCATTGTTTAGGGGGCCTGCTTCGGGTGGGGCCTCCAGTGCATGGGCCCTCCAAACCCATACACCTTTGGCCGCCCTACACAAACCCCCGTCACTCCAGCACTCGCCATCGAAACGTGTCGATAAGCCGATTGATCAAGACTGGCTAGATCTTGACCGCCCGTTTGCAGGGAATCCAGGGCCGAAGTGGGGTATTGACCTCCGGCCCATGCCGGGCTTCCGACACCCGGCTGGGTTCCAGAGAACTCACCCACCAGGATCCCCTTCTCCCCCTTACGGGTCTCCGCACACGGCAAACATGCGGGTGGATCGCAGGCCAGCTGGTATGGCCGCACACAGACAGTGGACCCACAAAACTGTCCGGACGCATCCCTTTGCTGCCTGGGGGTTTGTTTTCGGGGTTTCACCTCCCCGCCCTTTTAGTCGCCTCTTACGACAAGCAGGGATACTGCGGGAGTATTCTCCATCCCCCTACCCGCAGGGGTAACCGAGGCCATTGCCTCCTCCCACGACGCCCTATCCAGCGTCCGGTTCCCGTGTTATGTCCGATACCCTAGCTCCTCACCCCTCCCCATCCAATCAAACATTGAGCCTCCCACCCCCACCCACCAAACCCAATACCTTCCCAACGCCTTTCCTGTGAATTCGCCTCCCTCCCCTACACCCCCGCCCCCTCTCCTTCATCCATAGATTTTAATGTGCTTATATAGAGTGGAAAATATGTCTGTGTACCTGATGATGCTGCACTGCGGCGAAACCGGTCGTAAATAAATTTTTCACAATGTGGAATTGCAAAGTTAATCCTTCTGTCCCTGAAAGTCAACTATGTCATTAATTGCAAATAACGTGACGCTTAGAACAGAACCTTACTTACTTAGAAAAAGTTACTAATAAAAATGGGTAAATTACCCCTAAAGCCCGAACTGTGCATTGTTTGTAGTATCTTCCTACGCCAAAGCATGTCGTACGCCTTTTCTAAATCAAGGAAAACTCCAATGTAGTGTTGGCGCAGAAGAAAGGCCTCCAGGATAAAATTATTAGTCCGTACGAGATGATCGATTGTACATCTACCCCTGCGGATACCACATTGAATGCCAAAGATAAGGTTTCGCCGCTCTAAGCACCAAACAAGCCGGCGATTAACCAGTCTCTCTATGACCTTGTAACCCTTGAAAAAAAATATGGAGAATGACTCCCGGAAATTCAGAGGCAGGAGCAGGAGGGAGGTAAACAGGTTGTAAAATCTGAGTACAATTTTATTTTGTATATCTGTTGTTGTATTGTAATACCATGGAATTTGTTATTATTTTTGGGGGCTGTTCTGGAAATGTTATTTTAAATGGTGTAATTAATGAAAATTAGCAATATCCAATCCACAAATGATACTGAAATTTCATAATTATCTCTCTATATCTTTGCTGTTGTCCCTACAATTGGGGGAGAAAAGTTCCTATAGCCACATAAATCGAGCCCATGAATGTTATGAAGTGTGTTTTTTTTTGTTTTGGTGTGTATATGTGAGATACTTTCCGAGCACGCAGGACCGATTGGCGAACCACGGGTCCGCGGTAGAGGGGCTGGTCACCCCTGGCCGTGGGCTACAAGGAACCCGCCTTGGCATCCGAAGGCTGACTACCTTGGGAGAAAAGGACGGGCGAACGCGTGAAGCGCAGTCCACCAGCGCGCCCGATTTGAAGTCCCGCCGAGGAGCAGAACACTCGCTCCCATGTCGCCGCAGGACAGCGTCGTCTGCTAATATGACGCTGCTGCTGCCATCTGGACGAGAAGTGCAGGAGAGAAAAGCCCGGTGTGCGCTATCTCATCTCTGCCTCTGGGAACCATCTCCTGGGAACAACATCTCTCCCGAAACTGTGCTCAAAGAAAGTGAAAGTTATCGTGTGGCAATGTGTGAATGCTGGTATGGTTGTGATTAGGGTTTAAGGTATGTGGCTAGAGGCTTGTACTAAATTTGTTTATTCATGGTGTCTTTTGGAGTGCCCAGATTTGGGATTTTAAATTCTTTGCATTTTCTTTTCTTTTGGGCTGTTCTGTCTCCGATTCACTTACATTCGCGGAAGGCCTGGAGGGCCTCATTTCTTTATGTAAGAGTTTATTTGTTTTGTGGGTTGGATTAAATATCCCGACGGGGATAAAATGGATTATTACCTGTTTCGTTTCGTGTGATACCAGAACTTCAGTTTATATTTCTTTTTCTGTGTTATTGAACTCCGGGAAGTACGAGCGGAGAAAATGTCACTCTCAAATTGTTGAATGTTGTGTGTCGTAAGTCAAAGACTAATAAATATCAGCAATTTTTGTTACCGCTTATTAAGAAAATTTATTTATTTTATTAATTGGAGAACCCTGGAGAATAGTTTTATTTTATTTTTTTTCTTTCATCCTTATCGGTATTTCTCCACTGGTAGCTATCTGTGAGCCCACGTGGTCGGTATTGGCTAGTCAGATGAGCTCGACGAGAGGCACCCGTTACAACCTTACACAAGCAACTTGTGAGATGGGCCTATATTTCTTCGGGTTACTCTTGTCCTTCCCGTTTCGGTATTGGAACCACGATAGACTCCCGCTACGACTAGGGGAAACTATCCTCCAACCAAATTTGGTTGAGGGTGTTAAGGATTTCCGCCAAGGCACTTTTTGGTAAATTCTATAGAAATGCATTGTGGACACTGTCCATCCCTGGAGACGTATTTCAGAAGTCCGCAATGGCCGAGAAGCTTTTGTTATACTCAGCAATGCCGAGCGTTTCTCGGAACGACAGATATAATGCTTTGGAGCGGTGGTTCACATCTCTGAAGTCGGCATTGTAGTTAGCGTCACTGCTAATTTCGGCGAATGTGCGGCAGAACATCTCTCACATAGCCGAGAGAGAGGTAATCACCCAGTCATCGACTGTTAGTCCGGAAACGCCGCATTGCTGACTGGAGCCCGAGATGCTTCGGATCTTCCGCCATACCTGTGCGAAAGGAGTCCAGTGGTTTACACCGGAATTGAATTCCATCCAGGAGGACTGCTTCGCCTCTTTCACAATTTGTCGGGCTTTTGCTCGAAGACGTCGGAGAGAGGCCAGATTGGTTTCCGTCGGGTACTTGTTAAAAATTCGTAGCGCTCGTTTCCGCATTTTAATTGCCTTCGCGCAATTCTGTCCACCACGAAACAGGAGGCCGATGGACAATGCCCGTTGACCGTGTAACGCTCGTACTTGCAGCCTCGATGATTGCGAAGGTCAGGACTTCGACGTTTTGTGTTGCGTCACGAGTTGAGTCATATTCAAACAAAATTTTCTTTAAAAATTGTCCAATCAGCTTTCTGAATAAGTCAATTACCAGGGGATAGAAAACTCGCTCTACTACTCGTACTACTACTACGACCAGTGGCGGCTGGTTAATACGTGCTACCGGGCTCCAGCACGTAACTTGGATCAGTAAGGAATTATTTATATTGATTACAATGATTAAGTGACCTTTCTTAGCCTTAAGTATGTCATGAATTTGCATTTTGAGAAAATTAGGCGGAGACCACCCGGACACAGATCCGCACTCCCGTCTGCTCCCGTCGAGCTGCCTCGGGCTCACGTGAAATGAGCCCTCACCGTAGGTTGAAAGAAGCAGTGCGCATGCGCAGTGAAGCTTCAACTCACCCCCCCAACCCGTAAAAGATTCCCTACAGCGGGCTCAACTTCAACTGATCCCGTCAGTAGTTACTTCCCTTCTCGCTAGAGGAAGCACTGCCCATATTCTACCTGCATCTATGCTGGGCGTAGAAGTTGCATTGTAAAGGTTTTGACCAAGCGGCGTTTTTCTTTCGTTGTGACTGTGCTAAGATTCTTACGGAGATTTATCCTTTTATTTATCAACTGCAGTGAACATAACGTGGAATAGAACTATATATAGTGTTCCTCGTGAGAATCTATATTCAGAAGACAATTTGCTGACGCCAGTTTAGGAAGCGAGGCTACAGTATGAATACTGTTGACAGTTTGATGAAAGAACCATTTTCTCTGAGAACATTAGAAGAAAAAGTAAACATAAAAAGTATAGGTCGTCCCACTCCGGCCTTAAAGTTAACTCAGAGGGCCTGAAGAGGGAATACTTCCAGTTATATCAGGCATTTCAATAGTAACGTTTACGACAGTAACAGTTGGATATGTGGCTGTGACGTAAGAAATGCTTTGTTTTGTTTCCCTTGCGTCTTATTCGGAAATAATGATATGTGGGGTACGAAGGGCGTGAAGGATTTGGGCCATTTAAGCGAGTACATGAAGAAGCATTCGTTGAACAGGAAGCACATCAACAATGTAGTGGACCTGAGTGCTCTAGGAAGTGTGAACATTGCAACACAACTAAGCCGGGCATATCACGACTCTTTGCAGAGACATAATGCAGAAATAGAGAAGAACAAGTATATTTTGTCGAAAATCATCGACTGTATTAAATTTTGTGGGGCATTCGAACTTGCTTTACGTGGCCATGATGAGTCTGCAGCATCAGAAAATCAAGGAGTGTTCTTGGGATTAGTTGATTTCATGAGCAGTTTAGACAGTGCCATTAAGGAACACATGGAATCCAATAAGGTATTTAAGGGCACATCGAAAACAATCCAAAATGAATTGCTAGATTGCATGCTGGAAGTCTGTCGTGAGAAGCTACTGGAGGAATTACATGACATTAATACACCGCTATAATGGCAGATGAAACGACGGACGTCACTGAAGAATTACAGTTGGCAATTGTGTTCAGATACGTGCTAAATGGCCAACCATTTGAAAGATTTTGGGGATTTTTTAATCCAGATGGTCAAACCGCAGACGCAATATCTGAGTGCATACTGGAGCAGGTCAATGGTATTTTTCAGGATAATCCAGAGAAAATCATCGCCCAAACTTACGATGGAGCAACTGTGATGAGTGGCGAAAGAGGTGGAGTTCAGAGGAAAATAAAAGCTCACTACCCACTCGCCAATTAGTTTCACTGCTACGCCCATCAGCTCAACCTCGTATTGGAGCACGCGGCCTCTCAAAATCAAGCTACGCGCTTATTTTTCTGCAGCCTATCTAGATTTCCTGCATTCTTTTCCAGATCTCCTCAACGCCTGGCGGCTTTAGAAAAAGTAGTAGCTCGACGAATTCCTGGATGTTCATCAACAAGATGGAACTTCGTCTAGAACGGTCAATGTCGTTTATGAAAACAAAGATTCTTTGCTGAAATGTTTTCTGGACCTGGAAAATTCAAAATCGATAAGGACTCTTCAAGAGGCTCGCGGACTCAGGCACAATTTAGAGGACGAAGAGTTTTTATTTTGGCTGTCCTTTTTCCACAGAATAATGCCTCATGTGGATATTTTATACGCACAGCTACAAGCAAGATCGACGGATGCCATTAAAATTGGAAATGCTATTGACATTTTTTCGAATGCTGTTGCTTCAGTTAGGGATTCAGTCGATGCATAGCAAATGAAATTTCTTCAGAAATGCCAAAAAGCAAAAGACGCAGAATGGAAGTCTTTAGGACGGCTGACGCTAAGGATGTATGTGATCGAATCACTGAGGAGCTAAAGCATAGATTTGAGTCTGTGTCTCATTTAGAGGTCGCAGCTTTATTAGATTCGATGAATTTTAGTGAATATTCAAAACATTTCCCTGAAAAAGAAGTTAACACTGTGTGTGACGTCTTCAGACTCCCAGACAAGAATAGACTAATGACTGAGCTTAGCGTTCACCATGAAAGAGGTGATTTTAGAGAAATAGGTGGTGCAGTTCCTTTGCTCCAAGTAACAGAGAAGAATAAATTGCAAGATACTTTCGCGCAAATAACAGAATTGCTAAGGATTTTGATCACGATACCAATGACGACATAAGAACCGGAAAGATGCTTTTCAAGTCTGAAAAGGATTAAAACATTCCTTAGAAATACCATGCGTCAGGAACGATTGAATGCTTTAGCAATGCTATCCATCGAGAAGAAACTTATATCAGAGATGAACTTCAACCAAAAGGTGATTGATAAGTTTTGCAGAAAAAAAGATCGCCGCATGGACTTCGTTTTTCGCCATTAAGTGAGGAAAAACAATATTTGTCTTGAAGTAATAATTTCTCGTTGTTGCATAAGTAATCTGCTTCTGCTAATCTGCTTCCAAATTCTCTACTGTTTGTTTTCCATTTTGAATCGTGATTGAAACGAAAAATTATTAACATTATCATTATTGTTGCTATTGTTGTCTTTTTGTTGTTATTAACGCTGTTAACCAATGTGCATTTGTCATCATGGCAACATGCAGAATTTAAACACCGTATTTATAGTAGATTTTTTGTAGCACGTAGGACGATTTTTCCACGAGCCGCCACTGACTACGACTACTACTCGTATTTTCGGAGTTCCCCGGAGGAACGAAAAGTGTGCAGTAGCAATCAAAGAAATATAGGAATTTTAAATCCTGGTAATAAAGATTTTTGTAATGCATTGCTATAATTTTGAATTATTGAAATTCTTCTCAGGAGCTTCAACAACCTTGCCATCCACATCTAACCACCCATCTAAAGAGGATGCTACGTTGCAAAGTGAAGTTGCAGTAGTATTTGTTAATACAGAGAGCGTCGACGGCATGGTATTTTGCACCACTAAAAGTCATATTTATAAAAATACAAGCTTAGAACTTGGTAATGTAATAAAATAACTTATATAAACCTTAAGTCAAAGCTAAAAGTGTAAGAGGCGGTTAGACACCGTTGAGCGGTACCCTTCTTACGCATCGCCTCACTTCTCCTTTATCCTTCCGTTGCAGTTCCTCCTCCCACATTCCACCCGCTTCCGGCCACCACTTGTGCTCCTGACTGCCCATGTAAAGTAAAACGGACTTTGCACCCCTCGAGTGAATAGAACTATGACATTTACAGCCAATGAGCTGTGGGCACCTCGTCACGAGGGTACGCGTTGAGGAGATGAGACGCGCACTCTGGGCAGAGGATTCAGGTCTCCCCGCAGGGTAACTGCCTCCCGCTCGGCCGGAAGCTCTCGCTTTTCGCCAAGTCATGGTGGTAGTGGGAAAGTTAGCGAGCCACAACCCCTTCGAGGCCGACACCAATGAGGCGGAATGAGGTAAAAAATTTGGGCCAAATCAGGCATTAGAGCGCAATAAAAAAGCAACGAAAGTCTCTCGTGAAGATGCTGTCTCGCTGCGAGATAAGACCAAGAAAGTTGCCAGTCGGGAGCTGCAGCTTTTCAGCCTCAATTCATTTAATGTTCTTTTGCTGTTCTTTTTACGTTCATTTAATGTTTGTTATATTTTTTAAATGTTCATTTAATGTGTTTTCTATGTTCAAAATAATGCACTGAATAAGAATTTAGATAAATCTGTTATGATCAATTACACAACTACAAAAAGGCCACCAACAGAAAGTATGCTAGTAAAAATAAATGGAAAATCAATACATCAGGTAAATACAGTTAGATTTTTGGGTCTTCACATCGACAGTCACCTCACATGGAATAACCCAATAAGTATCCTGATAGAAAAACTGACTCCCATCAGCTGCCTAACCATGCAACTTAGATCTAAAGTATGTACAAAAATTTTGAAAACTGCCTACTATGGCTTATTTCAATAGGGAATATCATATGGTTTAATTTTTCGGGGCAACAGCAGCCATAGTAGAGATGTTCTTTGCATACAGAAAAGAGCAGTTCGATTCATGGCTAATGCCAAGAGCAGGGATCACTGCAAAACTCTTTTCAATTTCTCCATAAGGTATTATGCCACTGCTATGCCTTTTCATCGAACAACTGGTAATCTTAGCCAAAAAACATGTATCTCTTTTGTATAAACTGTAAAATTCATAAATATGACACAGCATAAAACCCTTATACATATGCCACAGAGCCATATCAAGGTACATTTGAGGGCCCATACAAAACGTCCTTGAAATGCTACAACAAACCACAAAAGAATATAAAAAGCCTGGAAAACCTAAATCAATTTAAGTACAAGTAGTAGTAGTAGTAGTATTAATATTGTAGGGTGCGCCGACGACTAGGTTGGATTTTGCACCAGTACTTAGTTCGTTGATAAAAATAACCATATTCACAATAGTGTAGACGTCAAATACATAGATTTAAATAAATAATAAAAAGGGCGAATAAGGTCAAATTTTATTAAAAATTCCAATCTCTTTAAGGAACAAAATGACACGGTTTAAAATAATAGGGTCGTCTCCTAGAATGGACTCTAGGTCTCCCCCTATATTGATTTGTCTTCGCGCATCACGATACTCGTCACACTCCGTCAGAATATGCCGAATACTAAGAGGGCAACTGCACGCATCACACTGAGGAGCTTGTTTCTCTTCCGTAAAGAGAAAGGCGTGAGTCAAAGGGCAGTTCCCTATCCTCAAACGTGTGATCACGACTTCCTCTCTTCGGCTGCTCCTGACGGAAGAGGGCCACACTGACGTTGTTGCCTTGAAGCTGCAGTTTGTTGTTTTGTAGAGTCCTCCACGACTCCCTCCAATGCTCTAGCACTACATTTCTCAGTGAGGCTCTTAGGTCCTCAAAATGTACCAACTTCGACATGTATTCGTCCTCAGAGCCTCCTTGGCTAAGGAATCTGCATTCTCATTTCCGGCTATTCCCTCATGCCCAGGGACCCAAAGGAACCAAATATCTACTCCCTTTCTGTTAAGGGACAACAACGAGGAGTGTACATCCTGAATAATAGGGTGCATGGGTGAGAAGCCGGAAATGGATTTTATAGAACTCAAGGAGTCGGTGCATATGACGAAAGAGCCACTATCGTCACTGTCACTCATGACGTCGAGAGCCAACTTTATGGCGAAAAGTTCCGCTGTGTAGACGCTACACAGCGGATTTAACTTCGCTCTGATGGCCCCGTGGAAGGAAGAGAACGCTGCACACGCGCAGGCCGAGTTAGACTTGGAGCCGTCAGTGTACACGGGCATAACGTCGGAGTGATTCCACAAAAAAATTAAGAATTGACGCTGGTATTCCAAGGGACTAGTGGAGGATTTTGCTCGAGAGCGTAATACACCTTTTATAATTCGAAATCGCTCCCGAGAATAAAATCGTCGAAGCGCACACTCACGGGTCTGGTTGCCCTAGTCCTTCGATTAAAACATTTATAAAACAGGGTTTAAAAAGTATGTTATAACATGGATGACTCGTCATGGTTAAAACTTTACAGACATAACTGCAAAGAAGCAAAACCCTACGGTAGCACAGAGGGGGCTCCCCTGCATCAGAATAGATGCTTGGGACCGGGCTAGTCCTAAATTCCCCTGTACAAAGTCGTAGCGCCGCGTTATGCACAGAATTTAGTGCTCGTAAATATGACTCCCGAGCTGACGCATATACAATGGAACCGTAGTCTAATTTGGAGCGTACCAATACGCGGTACAACGAGAGCAAGGTAGTGCGGTCTGCTCTCCACGATGCGTGACTTAAAAACTTTAAAATATTCAACGACTTCAAACAATTTAGCTTTAAAATAATAATGTGCTCTCGCCAGTTGAGTCCGTGGTCTAGAGTTATGCCAAGGAAACGGACCGACTCCACAAATGGGAGGTTTCTTCCGCCGAGACATAATGCGGGTTTCACATGGACGTCGCATACGGTGTAAGTGAACACACTAGGTTTTTTCCAAGGAAAACCGAAAGCCGTTCTTTTGGGTCCACTGGTTCAATTTGTTCAGTTAGTTGAACCATCCGCGATGCATTGACCACCCTGGATGACCTGAAGAAAATCGCCAGGTCATCCACGAACAGTCTGCCTATCACCGGCGCCTGAATACAATTACCGACGTCGTTGATCGCATTGGCGAACAGCGTCATGCTCAAAACGGAGCCCTAGGGAACTCCGTTGTTAAGAGGGTAAAAATCTGATAAAAACTGTCCAATCCTGTTTAAAAACACGATTCGATAAAAAATTTTGTATATAAATCGGTAAATTACCTCTAAAACCCCATTCGTGCAAATTCCGTGAAATCTTCCGACGCCAGACCCGGTCGTAAGCTTTCTCCAGATCGATGAAGACCCCGACTACGTGCTGGCGGAGGAGGAAGGCTTCTTGGATGAAATTTTCCATTCTCACCAAGTGGTCCATGGTGGAACGTCCCCTTCTAAATCCGCATTGAATGATGGAGAAAAGGTTTCGGCGCTCTAACCACCAAACGAGCCGCCGATTCACCATTCTCTCCATTAACTTTCATAGGCAGCTGGTTAGAGATATCGGCCGGTAGGAATTCGGGTCAGCTCTATCTTTCCCATGCTTGAGAATCGGGTCTTTGACTGACTCCCGCCAGGACGAAGGAAAGTTATCTTCAGCCCACAGCTGATTATACGTATGCAGGACTTCCAGCAACGCCGATTCCGAGAGATTACGGAGGAAAGCATTGTGGATCCCGTCAGGTCCTGGAGAGGTGTCGTAGGAGTCATCGATGGCAGATTTTAGCTCCCACATAGTGAACGGACGATTGTAATCGGCCATCGTCGGCGTCTCCTTGAAAACAATTGGAATTCTCTCGAAGCGTTGCTTAAAAGTTCTGATGGAAGGAGTAGTAGTAGTAGTAGTAGTAGTATTATGTTTATAGGGTGCGTCGACAGCATGGTCATTTTGCACCACCACACGTCATGTTTATAAAAGAAAAATATATGTTACATACATTGCTATTATAATAAAATTGTTAATATGTACTCATAGCCAAAATTAAAATGAATTTTACATCCTTAAAATACTGTTAAAAAGGCCAGTTTCATTTAAAAATGATAAAACGCGGTTGAGAACAACTGAGTCATCGCCTAGGATCGACTTCATGTCTCCCGCTAACTGCAGCCTGCTACGCAAGCATTGGTATTTGTCACACTCCGTCAGGATATGCCGAACGCTGAGAGGGCAGTCGCATTCATCACAGCGAGGTGGGATCTTCTCTTCGGTGAAGAGGTATGAGTGGGTCAGGGCACAGTGCCCTATTCTCAGTCGCGTGATGACAACTTCCTCCCTACGACAGCTCCTGACGGAAGAGGCCCACGTCTGCGCATCAGCTTTCAGGCAGCGCAATTTGTTATTCATTTGGCTCCTCCACGAGTCCTTCCACCTCTGTGCACATATATTTTTTAGGGTATACTTAAGGTCCTCTGCCGGTACCAGGAAAGAAAAGGCTCCGAGGTCGTTCAGTGCTTCCTTCGCCGCTGAGTCAGCCTTCTCGTTTCCGTCTATTCCCACATGCCCAGGAACCCATGAAAAGCTTACTCTTATTCCCTTTTTGTTGAGAGAAAGAAGGGCATTATGTATATCCTGAACGATAGGACTGAGTGGGGAAAAGTCGGAAACTGCTCTCAATGCGCTTAGGGAGTCGGTGCAGATTATAAAAGACTTATTAAAACCATGTATGCCGTGGATAGCCATCTTTATAGCGAACAGTTCCGCTGTGTAAACACTACACAGCGGACTGAGCTTCGCTTTCACGACTCCGTGATTAGGGGAGTATACTGCGCACGCACAGGCTGAATTGGACTTGGATCCATCCGTATATATAGGGATGGTATCCGGGTGGGAATTCAGCATTTCCTTGAACATTACCTGGTATTCTGAATCGATGGTGGAGGATTTTTTTAGCTTGCTCAGTTCAAGGTAAATATCTGGCCGTGGTATATTCCATGGAGCTTCGTTGGAATAACCTACCGGGTATACTTCCGGAAGAGAGAAATTATTCTCTTCGATAAAATTGCTAAAACGTACGCTTAAAGGGCGAGTGGCCCTTCTCCGTCCATTAAAATTGCCTAAAAATCTAGGGTTAAAAACAATATCGTAACATGGATGCTTTGTCATTGATAAAAGTTTTGCCACGTAGGAGCATATCAGCATGTTCCTGCGGACATACAGAGGTGGCTCTCCGGCGTCAGCATAAATGCTCAAAACCGGACTTGTCCTGAAAGCACCGGTGGCCAGCCGCAGTCCAGCATTGTGAACCGTTGTCAAAGGCCTCAGGTACGACTCTCGTCCGGAGGAGTAGACGAAAGAGCCGTAGTCCAGACGAGATCTAATGAGGGCACGGTACAGTAAAAGCATCGTGGTGCGATCTGCACCCCAGTTCGAGTTAGTTAAAACTTTTAAAATATTTAAGGCCTGACGGCATCTTTCACTTAACAGTCGTACATGTTCCCGCCAATTAAGTCGGTAATCAAATATCATACCGAGGAAACGTATTGACTCCACATATGGAAGGATTCTTCCACCCAAGCGCAGAGGTGGTGGAACATCATATCCCCGTTTTCGGTAAAAGTGAACGCATTTCGTCTTCTCAGCTGAGAAACGGAAGCCATTGCTGCGAGACCATTTATCCACTTTATTTAGCGTCAGTTGTATTATTCTGGCTGCACTGACGAGTTTGGACGACCGGCAGAAAATAGCCAGGTCATCAACAAACAATGATCCCATTACCGGAGCCTTAATACAATCCACGACATCATGGATGGCGATTGCAAAGAGAGTGACACTTAAAACGGAGCCCTGGGGTACTCCGTTTTCCTGGGTGTAAAACTGTGACAGACTGTTCCCCACTCTCACTTTAAATACCCGGTCCGTTAAAAAGTTTTGAATAAAAATGGGTAAGTTACCCCTAAAACCCCAACTGTGCAGCGTCTTTAAAATTTTGTGCCGCCAGACCCTATCGTATGCCTTCTCCAGATCGAAGAAGACAGTGACGACATGTTGGCGCTAAAGAAAGGCTTCCTGGATGAAATTATCCGCTCGGACGAGATGGTCTATTGTCGATCTTCCCCGCCGAAAACCACACTGGATGTTAGCAAGTAGGTTCCGACGCTCCAACCACCAAACGAGCCGGCGATTGACCATTCTTTCCATGACCTTGCACAGGCAGCTGGCAAGAGAGATGGGTCTATAATTGTTTGCATTAGTCCTTTCCTTTCCTGGCTTTGGAATGGGGACTATTGCAGACTCCCGCCAGGATTGTGGGACAGTACCCTCCACCCAGAGTTAGTTGAGGGTGTGGAGGACTTCCGACAATGCGGCCCCGGGAAGATTCCGGATGAACGCATTGTGGACGCCATCCATTCCTGGGGAGGAGTCCCGGGAGTCCGCAATTGCAGAGGTCAGCTCCCACATAGTGAAGCATTCATTGTAGGCAGCAATAGGACGCGTACCATTGAAATTAAAATTTAAAGCGGCAGCCTCGGATCGATCTTTAATCTCTCTAAATGCTGCATCATAGTTGGCGTTACTGCAGGTCTTCGCGAGTAAACGACCAAACACTTCACATATTTCCGGCTGGGAGGTCACCATCCGGTCATCGACCTTCAATATCGAAGCGCCGTGTTCCTGCCGAGAGCCGCAGATGCTACGCACCTTCTTCCAGACCTGTGCAAGTGGGGTTCTGTTATTTACGCCGGACACAAATTCCATCCAGGAGGCCTTCTTTGCTTCCTTCACGACTTGCCGAGCTTTGGCCCTCAAACGTCGGAAAGAGGCCAGATTTGTTGCCGTTGGATATTTGCTAAAAATGCGCAATGCTCGCTTGCGCAATCTAATTGCATTGGCGCACTCCTCGGTCCACCACGGCACAGCGGGCCGACGAGCGTGTCCCGAAGACCGCGGTACGCTGCAACTTGCAGCTTTAACTATAGATGATGTCAACACTTCGACGTTCCGTGATGCGTCAATAGTGGTATCATGTTTAAAATGAAAATGTGTTCTAAAATTCGGCCAATCCGCTTTCCGGGTGATCCAATTTTTTGGGGTGGTGAAAGTGTTATCAAAACTGCCCTCCTTGCGAATGAGGATGGGAAAGTGATCGCTTCCAAATAGGTCTTTATGTACTGACATTCGACATTTCGTCATTAAACTGCTAGTACACAAACAAAGGTCAATGGATGAGAATTCTCCATTAAAACTGTTAAAACGAGTTTTTTCCCCGGTATTTAGCAAAAACAGATTAAAATTTCCGATAAAATTTGATAAAATCCGGCCTCTCCTGTTGCTCTGTCCCCTGGAGCTTCCCCACATACGGTCGTGGGCATTGAAATCGCCTAAAAGAATAAAGGGTTTTGGTAGCTGACGGACAAGATTCTCTAGGTTGCGTTCAGTGACTGGTGCTCCCTCGGGAAGATAAACGTTGCACAACGTTATGGGTTCCGGGGCGTGCACGGTCACAGCTACCGCTTGAAACGGCGTGTTCAGTTGCACCCGAGAGGTGTATAGGGCCTCTCGGGTGGCAACTGCCACTCCACCTTGGGCCCGGAGGCCACTGGTGTCGTCAAATCTAAAAACGTTAAAATGTTTTAAAATACCCTTGTCCGTCGTTTTAAAATGCGTCTCTTGAAGACAAATGCAGGGCGGATTAAAATCGCGAATTAAAATATTCAGCTCCTCCTTATGACGATAAAAACCATTACAGTTCCACTGTAGTATAAAATTCATTAAAAATATCAAATTTCAAGTTTAAAACCTGAAATCTGTATGTCCTTCGAGGGGATCAGCGCCGAATACGGTGCTTCTTCCCCTTATGTCTTGCGAGGAGGATATCCGTCTCAGAGAGATTCTCATCCTCCTCCATAGCCTCCACTGGAGATGGTGCGCGTACCCCGGACGGACCGGGGGATGGCGTTTTATCACGCCTCGGGGGCGTGGAACCAGTGGTTTTTGGCGGGTTCTTCACAGAGGAACCCGCGCTGGTGGATATAGATTTTGCCGGCTTTGTGGCCTTATCCGGCTTGGCTAGCTCTTCTTTATCTGGGCTTTTCTTACTCTCAACTTTATCTACTTTCGCGATTTCGTCTGAGATTTTGCTACTCTGAGTGGTAGCAACGACAGCAAAAGAACGAGAGAAGGTTGGGGCAATTAATGTCCGGTACTTTTTCCTGGCCTCGAAATATGACACCTTATCGATTGTTTTAATCTCCATGATCTTCTTTTCCTCCTTCATCTTTGGGCAATCACGAGAGTACACTGGATGTGCACCCTCGCAATTGACACAAAGCGGCTCGGAGGTGCACTCATTACCCTCGTGCTTATCCTTGCCACAGCGCGGGCAGGTGGCCTTGCCCCCACATCTGGTAGCGATGTGGCCGAAGTGCTGGCACTGAAAGCATCGCATAGGGCTTGGTATGAATGGGCGGACGGGAACCGATTCATAGCCAACAAATACCTTGTCGGGGAGCGTGTCGCGCGAGAAGGTGAGGATTACAGATGTACTGTTAATCAGCTCACCGTTACGCTTAATTTTCAGACGACGACAGTCAACAACGCCCTGAGAGGCCATTTCTCTCTTAATTTCGTCGTCGTCTACGTACAGCAGGTCATAGCTGCTAATCACTCCCCGACTGGTGTTCAAGGTACGGTGCACCTCGACCTTGACCGGATGGTCATGAAGTTTTTTCATGGTCAGCAATTTCGTACTCTGCTTATCGTTGGCCGTTTCAATCAATAGTGTACCGTCTCGCAGCTTTTTTGCAGATATTAAATCGCCAGTTACGGCGGACGAGAGGACTCTACGAATGAGGAAGGGAGACACCTTTGTAAGGGTCTCACCTTCCATTGTACTTCTCATAATAAGATACCGCCTACAAGCGGTCAACGTTATATCTCCCCCGCCCGTTTCCGGACGGGATCTTTTTGATGGAGGAAGATTTTCTGGCTCCATGAAAATTAGGAATTCATCCCCTGGGCTCCCCACCCACCACGGAGCCACACATTCGGGACGCCACACCGCTATCCGGTGTGGTCGCCAGGGCTACCCAAGGGATATAGCACAATCGTTTAGGGGGCCTGTTTCGGGTTGGACCTCCAATGCATGGGCCCTCCAAACCCATACACCTTCGGCCGCCCTACACAGGACCCCGTCACTCCAGCACTCGCCATCGAAACGTATCGATAAGCCGATTGATCAAGACTGGCTAGATCTTGACCGCCCGTTTACAGGGGATCCAGGGCCGAAGTGGGGTATTGAACTCCGACCCATACCGGGCATCCGACACCCGGCTGGGTGCCGAAGAACTCACCCACCAGGATCCCCTTCTCCCCCTTACGGGTCTCCGCACACGGCAAACATGCGGGTGGATCGCATGCCAGGTGGTATGGCCGCACACAGACAGTTGACCCACTAGACTGTCCGGACTCAACCCTTGCTGGCTCTGGGGTTTTTTCCGGGGTTTCCTTCCCCGCCCTTTTAGTCGCCTCTTACGACAAGCAGGGATACTGCGGGAGTATTCTCCATCCCCCTACCCGCAGGGGTGATGATGGAAGGAACTTTCGTTGCTGCTCATCTTGGCGAGTAACTGGCCAAATATGTCACCTATGGCAGCTGGAGATGTGATGACACTTCCGTTAACTTTTATGAAGGAGAGACAGAGCTGATGATGGTTACCCGAAATACTCTTCACCTTACGCCACACCTGTGCAAGTGGTGTCCAGATATTGACACCAGAGACAAAATTCATCCAAGACGCCTTCTTTGCCTCTCTGATCACCTGGCGGGCATTCCCTCTCAGGCGCTGAAATGTGGAGAGGTTATTTGCCGTGGGATATTTGTTAAAAATTCGCAACGCCTTCTTGCGGTGTCGAAAAGCCTTAGCGCAGTCCTCATTCCACCATGGAACGGCCGGTCTCGACATAATGCGCCGGGACCGGGGTACGCTCATGTCAGCGGCTTTGATGATACTGCTTGTTAAACATTTTATATTAAAAGCACTATCTCGATTTATGTCGCACGTATACTTAAAATTGGCTCTAAATCCATGCCAATCGGCTTCCTGGACTATCCAGTTGTCCGGACGAATAACATCAGGGTTAAAATTCCGCACCTTAGAAATTAACAGGGGAAAGTGATCGCTTCCACTGAGATCGTCGTGAACAGACAATTACATTTTACTTGTTAAGCTGCTCGATAAAATGCATAAATCAATGGTGGAGAAATCACCACTGAAAGAGTTAAAACGGGTAGTTTCCCCGTTATTCAATAAAATTAAATTGAGGTCACAGATAAAACTCGATAAATACGTCCCCGGAGGTTGCACTGTCCCGCAGTGCTTCCCCACAGGGGATCATGAGCGTTTAAATCCCAAAGTAAAATAAAAGGCCGAGGCAGCTGGTGGACACAAGCACAAATGAAATCCGAGCGAAGGCTTCAAAAAAGCAACTACTCCTCAACAGTGCAGAAATGAGACTGAAAGCTAGTGTATTTTTTCGGAGGCTAGAACGCATTCTCCCGAAAATATCGGCTAATGACCGCGTAAAGGGCCCCGTGGTGCCATAAAACGACCCTACGCCCAATCGCATTGTGGTTGGTGAAGGAGTTGCAACCGTGGGACCCCAGCTGTGGGCTGGCAGCCGTCAACAACATCCTCTTGTGTGGCATGCATTTTCTTCCGTTAGAAGTCCACATTTTCGTCGGAGGGATCTGTCAAGCAGATCACAAGAGAAATGCCTGCGGTACATCAGAAGAAAGCTGTCTTTAGTATCTCCTAGACCTCCACCCAATGTGATAAAATATGCTATTTTTCCGAGATTTATCCAAAGTATACAATATGCCGAGCATTTTTAATTTATATGTCTGGAAAATCATCAAAGCGGAGTGGTTTCGGCAACAATTCATTTCACACACTTGCCGCACCACCAAACCTCGCGTTGACGGAGGGTTTCACCAGTCTCGATCGCGCGATCGAAAAACTGATGCGAAATTCGGCGTCGCCAAAAGTGGCAGAATATCTCACCTAATTTAAACAGTGGAAGCTTTGTAAAGACTCCCATTATAAGTTGCTTAGTGATTCTCATCGATGCAATCAACTATTAAACTATATACATGAAGAAATGCTGGCACGCCATGTATGAAAAAATTAAAACCTTATGTTTTTCTGTTAATTTGGTTTATAAAAAATTATTTAATGTTAGATAAAATTTCTCTGGTAATAATATAATAGAATATAATAGAAATAAAGGGAAAGTAAACAGGAATCGATGCTAAAATATTAAATTATCAAATGTAAGTGGGCGTTTATGCTAACAATTCCTAAATATATATAAAATCTCAAACTTTGAGGGATAAAAATGCTATATGTACAAAAGTAGAGCTGATAGAAAAAACCTGATTTCATATTTAGATTCAGCGACCAAAATATAGTTAAAATCAGTTCAAAATTTTTACTCCGTAAGGACAAATAAGCCTCATATGAGGCAGATCAAAAACTACTCTAAGGAGTAAAAACAAATTTTTTTCATAAATCTGTATTCTGTGACAGGAATTGTTTAATATCTGATGCCCATAATTTTCCACGTTACAATTAATTCAGATCTGAGAGGGCTATAAGAAATGTTTTACCAAGCTAATTGCAGATGCCAAAAGAAATTACCATATCCGTAGAATCCTTACTGCCAGCAATCCTATTAAGACTGCGTGGGAGATAATCAAAGAAGCATCTACCCCTGACAAAAGTAAGTCATCAGAACTAACTCTTACCTCAAATAATATAGTAATATCATCCCCCGTCCAGGTCGCCCACTTGTATAATTAACACTTTGTTGATACTGTAACTCAGCTCACTAATCATTTGTCGTGCTCTAATATTGTATCCCCTACTCGTGGGCTTTCACAAATTCCTAATACCATATTTCTTTTTCCTGCCTCAGAAAAGGAGATTAGCAAGATTTTGGCCAAAATAAGTTCAAAATATTCTTCTGGTTTCGATGCATCCCTTGCAGCATCATGAACGGTGCTGTTGCTAACCATTTACTTTCACCACTTGTCCAACTAATTAATGTCTCCTTTTCATCTGGTGTTTTCCCTCCCCACTTAAATGTTGTAAAAGTTCTCCCTCTGCACAAGGAGGGTGATCACAAGGATAAAGACAACTACAGACCTATATCGTTGGTCTCTGTTTTTCTAAGGTCTTCGAGTATGCAATGTATAATAGGCTCTTCTTTTATTGTGAAACAAACTTTTCTCCTTTCTCAGCATGGTTTCCTAAAGGGAAAAAGTACTGAAACAGCCATTTATAAATTTATCGATCTAATTCTTTTGGGTATGGATGCGCATACTGAGACCGTGGGAATTTTTTATGATTTAAAAAAAGCTTTCGACAGCATTGACCATGTAATTCTGCTGAAGAAGCTGCATTGTTATGGTATATCGGGTAAAGACAACGATTGGCTGAGATCCTTTCTTATTGGTAGAACCCAGTTTATTAGCATAAAAGGACCCTCTTCTAAGGTCTCCTCACAAAAGATACACATTTCGAAGTGTATCACAGGTCTCTGTATTGGGCCCTCGGCTATTCTTAGTATATATTAATGACCTTCCCACCCGGGTTGGACATGGTGAAATAATTATGCATGCAGATGATACAAATCACCTCATCTCTAGTGCTGATAATGCGCAAGCAGTTGCCCGGGTTGGTCATGGTGAATAATTATGTATAGATTTGATACAAATCACCTCATCTCTATCTCTGATAATGTGCAAGCAGTTGCCCAGCAAGAGGTCAATAATATGTTGTCGTGGTGTACTGATAACAGGGTTGTGTTGAGCAGTAAGAAGTCCACCTTCAAGCTTTTTCACTCGTACCAAAACAAATTGCATTCATCTCCCTTGTTGAAATTAGATGGTAAATCTGTGGCTGTCTTCTGTTGCGAAATTTTTAGGTGTGTATATTGATGATACCCTAAATTGGGAAACATTGATTTTTTATGTTCACGAATGCAAGCTGTTTTCTGCAGCGTAGAATAACTCCAATCACAAACTTAAAAGTTGCACTCTTTGTGTACTATGCATGTTTTTTAGTCAATTAAAATATGGCGTTTGTGCAAGGGGTCATTCTCATCGAACAGCAAGACTTTTTAAACTCCAGAAGTGGGCTGTAAGGATTTTCGTTTGTGTCAATAAAGGCGCCAGCTGTAGACTATATTGTAAATCCGTGTAAATGGCAGTGAAGTCTATGTACATTCCCAGGATTTCTCTAAATAGTTGCTGATACTCCGTAGGTGTGGTCAAGGATTTGCTGCAGCGGAGGAGCTCGGAATTACACACCGGTTGTGATAGTGACCAAAATGGATATTTGGAGTACCCTGAGGTTTACACGTTAGGTAAAACAATGCCACTGCTGTCAATATATTCCTTAAAACGCACGATTAATGGCTTGGTTGCCTTTGTCCTGCGGTTAAAAACATCTAAAAACCGTGGTTAAAAATTTCATTAAAACATGGGTGGTTCTCCAGTGGTTCATGAGTTTTATGGAGTGTTTGTTACCCGGCATCCTTATAGTTCAGACGTGGGATCTGGAGGAATCGGGCAGTAATATCTGCCTGGTCAGAAGCTGAAGGAAATGAAACCGACCGGACGAATCTTTTTGAGGGGAAACTGCCTGAGAGACGGTCGACGACTCGTTGCGATGCCCGGGAAGACAAGATCATTGGCGGAGAAGACTAATGAGAAGCAAAGAGACGCGATCGTGGCTACTGTCGACTGTGAACACATCCATCGACCGATTATGTGACACGTACGACGTCAGTTGAGTACGCGCTGTACTAATAGTGCCGGTGAGTGCAGCGCTGAGCCCGCCAAAGCTGCCGCGGGTAGAAGGCTAGCTGGACAGCCTAGTAACCTTGAGTTGTCCCCCCCCCACAAAGGCGTCGTCGGGCGCGTGACGGGCGGAATAGCAGTGACCTTGGACGCGAGGATCGAGCAACAGGCGAAGTGAAAAACGAAGAGGGTGGGATTTCACGAGAACTTTTGAGGAGATGGACATGGAAGAAGACACAGGATATCTGGCGGTCCGGAGAAGGGTAGAAATGTACTCAGGAAGGGCTACCCACAGTATTTCAGTGGAAAGCAATATAGTAATGGCAACAGACAACGAAAATATAAGAAAGAAAGACTTGTTGAGATGGGAATTAATCAGAAGGGAACGAGATTTATTAGAACGCGAGAAAAAGATCATAGGCGACCTGAATAGGAGAAACGAGTTTAGTTCAGTGCAGTGTACGGAACTGGCGGAAAGGCTACTGCCTACATTTAATCCATCAGAATGCAATGGTTTGACCGCGGAACAGTGGGTCAATAGAGTAGAAGGGATCGCAAGGGCATACTCATGGAAAGACGCTACAATGTTGACGCAAGCGATTGGAAAGTTAGACAGCCTCGCAAAGTTTTGGTTTGACAGAGTAGTCTAGGACGTGAGATCGTGGGCAGACTTTAAAAGGGAACTATAGCGCAGTTTCCCCAAGTCGAGTAACTCAGCAGACGTACATCTTGAGCTAACGAGGAGGCGTAAGGACAGGAACGAGAGCTCTGAAACATACGCCTACATTACGCCCACAATGAAAGCCACAGCAGGAAAGGGCACAGTAGACAATAATTCGCTAATCAAATACATCGTAAATGACATCGGAGACAGGGAAATGTGTAGTTTTAGCGATGGTCGAATGTGACTGTCTACGATCGTGGAGAGTGAAGTACGTGGTAATCGGGATCAGGCGTTTCATATTTATTTGTTACTACTTTTTAATTTGCTTGTACCTGATGACGATGTAATCGTTGAAACGCGTAGTACCAATAGTAGTATTTGGGTGAATAGGGTGCTTCGACGACTGAGGTCATTCGCACCACGTCAGCCTAAAATCACCAAGTCATGTTATTAAAATAAATACTTAAATATATAAATAAATAAAAGCGACGCAGCTTACATTAAAATGGGCGTGAGATAAAACACCACATAATGATTGGTCACAAACAGTTAAAAAGCCCAGACTCTTTTAAAAATAACATTATCCGGCTGACACAATCAGGATCGTCTCCTAGGACGTGTCCTAGGTCTCCCCTGATGTTCAGCCGGATGCGCAGAGCACGGTATCTATCACACACCGTCAGAAGGTGTCTCACAGTTAAGGGAGAGTCGCAATCCTCACAGTAGGGAGGGATCTTCTCTTCGGTGAAGAGGTAAGAGTGAGTGAGGGTACAGTGCCCTATCCTCAACCGTGTGATTGCGACCTCTTCCCTGCGAGTCCTCCCGACTGATGTGGGCCACACTGATACTACCGGCTTTATGGTGCGCAACTTATTCTGTGTCAGGGAATGCCAGGTTTCCTTCCACTGTCCAAAGGCTACGTTTCTCAGCGTAGCCTTTAAGTCTTGGTACGGTACCAACACTGACGAAATGTGTTCGTCTTGGAGAGCCTTCTTCGCTGCCGAGTCGGCCATCTCGTTACCGGCTATTCCCACGTGTCCAGGTACCCACAGAAAACGGATAACGATTCCCTTCTTAGAAAGGGATAAAAGATGGTTCTGAATCTCCTGGACAAGTGGGTGCATCGGAGAATAACCGGAAATGGCCTGCAGCGCACTCATAGAGTCACTACAGACCATGTATGCGCCACAATTGCCCCTAATACCACCAAGAGCCATCTTTATGGCGAAAAGCTCCGCCGTGTAGATGCTGCACAGCGGGCTTAGCTTCACCCCAATGACTCCATGGTGGGACGAGACCACCGCGCATGCACATGCCGACTCGGATTTCGAACCATCCGTAAACACGGGAGTGAAATCGGAGTGGCGGCACAGCTCTTCCCTAAAAAGTTGTTGGTACTCCATAGGCGTCGTGGAACCTTTCTGGCCAGTTCGTAGGGTAAAACTGCACTTCGGAAAGGGCACTCGCCATGGTGGGTGACCGGAATATCCATGGCCGTACACTTCTGGAAGTCTCACATCTGTTCCTTCCATAAAAGTTTTAAAACGGACGCTCAGGGGTCTGGTGGCCCTTGCCCGCCTGTTAAAAATGTTTAAAAACCTGGGATTAAAAATTACGTTGAAACACGGGTGAGTCCTCGTAGATAAAATTTTTGCCACGTAGTTAGCCATTAGGATGTTCCTCCGGGTATCCAGCGGAGGCTCTCCGGCATCCGAGTATACGCTCAGGACGGGAGACGTCCTGAACGCTCCGGTCGCCAAACGTAGCCCCGCGTTGTGAACCGTTGCCAGCGGTTTCAGGTAGCTTGTGCGGCCCGAGGAGTAGACGAAACATCCATAGTCCAACTTGGAACGCACCATTGCCCTGTAAAATGAAAGCATTGTGGTCCTGTCGGCGCCCCATGTAGTGTGTGATAAAACACGTAAAATATTTAAAACGTAAAATATTTAAAACGTTAAAACATTTTTCTTTAAGAATCCGGATGTGTTCCTTCCAATTAAGCTTGGAATCGAACACCATCCCGAGAAAACGAACCGAATCAGCGTATGGTAAAACCCTACCACCGAGACGCAACTCTGGTGGTATGTGGTTGCCCCTGCAACGATGAAAATGTACGCATTTTGTCTTTTCCGCTGAGAAGCGGAAGCCGTTCTTTTGGGACCAGCCGTCCAGTTTATTAAGACAGAGTTGTATCTGTCTGGACGCGGTAACTAGTTTGGATGACCGGCAGAGAATAGCCAGGTCATCCACAAACAGTGAGCCCATGACAGGTCCCGTGATGCAGTCGATAGCGTCATTGATCGCAATAGCGAACAATGTCACACTAAGGACTGATCCTTGAGGCACTCCATTTTCCTGCGTATAGAGTTCGGAAAGGTGTTTACCTACTCTGATTCTTAGAACTCGGTCCGATAAAATTTTTTTAATAAAAATGGGAAGATTTCCCCTAAAACCCCTGCCATGCAACGAGTTTAAAATCTTCTGACGCCAGACCCTGTCATACGCCTTCTCCAGGTCAAAGAAGACCGCGATGACGTGCTGGCGTAGAAGAAAGGCCTCCTGGATGAAATTGACGCTCCGAACGAGGTGATCAATGGTTGATCGACCTCGCCGGAAACCACACTGGATATTCGACAAAAGGTTCCGCCGCTCTAACCACCAAACGAGCCGACGGTTTACCATCCTTTCCATTACCTTGCACAGACAGCTGGTAAGGGAGATGGGCCTGTAGTTACTCGGGTCCGCTCTGTCCTTCCCTTGTTTAGGGATCGGAACCACCGCAGATTCCCTCCAGGAAGATGGGAAGCTACCCTCGAACCATAACTGGTTGAGGGTGCTCAGGATCTCAATCAACGCTTCCCCCGAAAGATTTCGAAGGAAGGCGTTGTGGATTCCGTCCAGTCCCGGAGAGGTGTCCTTGGAATCCGCGATGGCTGACCGAAGTTCCCACAGCGAGAACGGGTCGTTGTACTCCGCGATTACGGACGTCTCAGCAAAGCAAAGAGGAGTTCTCTGGAAGCGTTCCTTGATGGCCAAGAACGCTTCCGAGAAACTTCTGTCGCTGCTTATATTGGCTAGTGACTCGCCAAAGGCCTCGGCTACATCGCGAGGGGAGCTCACGATTTGGCCATTTATTCTCAAGCAAGAGACGCCGTACTCCCTGCGGGAGCCCGAGATGCATCTCACCTTATTCCACGCCTGTGCAAGTGGTGTCCTGTGGTTAATGCTATTGACGAATTCCATCCAGGAGGCCCTTTTCGCCTCCTTCACGACTTGTCGGGCTTTCGCTCGCAGTCGACGGAAGGACGAAAGGTTCGCTGCGGTTGGGTACTTGTTAAAAAGACGAAGGGCACGATTTCGAAGACGAATTGCCTCGGCGCACTCCTTGTTCCACCAAGGAACCGCTGGCCGCGGGACGTTACCCGATGACCGTGGGACGCTGCAATTCGCTCCTTCGATCAAGCACCTTGTTAGCACCTCCACATTGTGTGTTGCATCACAATTACAATTGTGTTTAAAATTAAAAACGTCTCTAAAATTCTGCCAGTCCGCTTTACGGACAATCCAATTGCCCGGTCGGATAAAATCAGTGTTAAAACTTCCTTCAGAATTTATTAAAATAGGGAAGTGATCACTGCCACAGAGATCTGTGTGCACGGTCCAATTAAACTTGTTAAAAAGACTGCTCGTTGCCATAGCTAAATCTATACAGGAGTATGCTCCATTAAAAACATTAAAACGGGTTTTCTCACCGTTGTTAAGTAATAAAAGGTTAAAATCGAGGGTGAAACTGGATAAAATCCGCCCCCTCCTTGTGCTTTGGCATCTTGAGCTTCCATATGAGGGGTCATGGGCGTTAAAATCACCCAATAAAATAAATGGCCTAGGCAACTGCTGGACAAGTCTCTCTAGGTTGTAACGAGTTACCGGTGCACCCTCCAGCATATAAACGTTGCATAACGTTATATTTTGCGGGGTAAACAAGGTTATGGCCACAGCCTGAAACGGGGCGTCAATCCGTACTCGGGAGGTGTAAAGGCCTCCCGAACAGCAATCGCCACCCCGTCATGGGCTCTATGACCAGTAAGGTCATCTAGCCTTTCGACTTTGTTTCCCCTTAAAATTCCACTGTCCCTCGCCTTAAGATGCGTCTCCTGGAGACATATAACAGAAGGGTTAAAATCTCGGATTAAAATGGCCAGCTCCACCTTATGCCTATAAAATCCATTACAGTTCCACTGTAAGATCGATGTCATAAAATTTAAAAATATATAAATAAATAAAAGACCTAAAAATAATTAAAAATAATAAGAAAAAAGGAGCAGCCTATGTCCGGGCTAAGGAGAGATCAGCGCTTGAGGCGCTGCTTCCTTCCCTTTTTTCTAATTATTTCGATTTCTGTATCTGAGATACAGAAATCTTCCTCCATGGCTTCCTGTGGAGGCGTTTTTTCCTCACCAGATGAACCGGGGGATGGTGAGTTACCACGCTTTGTTTGCGTGGCCCCGGCGGTGGATTTGGTGGGGTTCTTCCTAGGAGAACCCGGACCGGTGTTTTTTGTATTTTGTGACCTTAGCCGGCGTGGCTGATTTCTGTGCAGAGGCAAGTTTTTGGGCTCACAGTTTCTTCCGTCTGTGTGGAAATGGTGACCTTGGATGTTCGAGTAGAAGCGACATGGGGTAGTACCAATAAAAAAACTAAGTGGACATTACAACAAATTTCTTTCATTATTCTTTTAAGTTATTTTTCGTACCATCTAACTGCTAATTAGAAGTGTAGGGATAGTATAACGGTAAGCAACTAACGTTTAGCGTTAAAATTTCATATCCTCTTAATTAGAATGCCATAATTTTGACGATTTATAGAATTTAGTGCTAGAGATTAAGTATCACTTATTTACGTCGTGGATAGCTCGCAGTATCGTGAATGTTTCGTATATTTTTGCAATTTCATGTATTATTTAGTGCCGATTTGCTCATTTTTAAACGATAATTGTATTTGGCTTATCTACTAAAATATTCCTTTTTTCAATATTCGGAAAGACGTGAAGGGTTGCTGAAAAAATTGCTTTACTTCCCAGCTCATAATAAATATCTGGTTACATAAGAAAGTGGATGGCATCCAAGTAATGGCACCACTTTTAGGGAATTAATTATCCTTATCCGTTGATGTGGCACTTTTCGTATTCCTATATTAGAACAGAATTTTCTGGATATGCCCAAGTTACGTGTGAAATCAGTAGTATTCACCGTATTTTATTAGAAGAATCACTGGCAAGTCGGATTGATTTTCTTGAGATCTCTGCGTGAAGAAGGGTACATAGTATTAGACCATCATTATATGTGACGGCCGCGACGATTCTCGACGAGTCCTACCCTAGCTGTGCCCACGTTGAATCTGCGACATCGCAAGACGGTCGTGCATGAGCGAAAGGATATCTCTCGTATTGAGAAATTTTCATATTTAAAGTCGGCCTTGCAAGGTAAGCCACAAGCATTAAATTCATCTCGCCCATTTGGTGACGTGCAATATTTACCTGCTGAAAATGAGATTAAAAAATGTTGCTCAAGAGATACCCTGAGACTTTTTAAATTACAAAAGAAAGCAATCAGAGTAATGTCTTGAAGCGTACGTACGGGCCCAAGGGGTGCGTCGGGGGTAAATGGTAGAAAGAAAATCCGGTTCAAGCAAATATAATTTATTAACATCAATTAATATAAACGGTCAACTGTCACGGAAATGTCCAATTCTCCCGGGATGAATGCCAGAATGTTCACAACACTTTTTAATCTATTTGGTGTACCTATTGATATTATGCAGATCAACTCCACTATTTCAGGAACCCTAGTGCCTTAAGGGGTGATTCGGCGAATTGTCAAGAGTCTTTGTTTTTAATGGCCATCACTACAAAAATACTGTTTTGTCAGTAACATATGAGCTGATGTTCAGATCAGGATATGGTTCATTTGACTCAGAGTCGGATACATTTATATTAGGGCTGGGCGTTAGTGGGTTATATTCCTCGGGTACTCTAATAGATATCAATTATGGTTATTTATATTGGTCAGTAAATGATGAAACCGGTTGTACATCCACTGTGTTACTTGGTGTTGTATCAGGGACCTGTAGACATACATCATTATGAGATGATAAAACCATAATTGTGGTAGAAAGTAATGAGGCAACCTTCTCATTGCAGCTGGGAGCACCCACGTTAATCTGCCATCAACATGCCTTTAATACTGAACATTCACAGCTCAAAATAATTCTCAACAATAATTTACTTCTTCAAGCAACGTACTATCAATCCCTTAGATATCAACCTAGCCACCTATATTAACTCTAAATTCGTATACGTGGAAAGACACATCCGGTCACAGTTTGAGACCCTGTACGAGGATGTCTTTAAATTCCGTTGTAAAACCATACATCAGTCAGTAACGAACATGTTATCCCTTGCTAGTATCAATGGATGAATTTGCCTTTGCCTACATGGAGAAACCAGGGTTCATATCTATCAAACGAGGGGAGGTTGCCTACCTCATAGAATCTGTTCCTGTATTTGTCGCAATTGGGTCATCAACACTATGTTACACTGATTTACCAGTTAAATATTAGAATCAATTAAAATTCTCGGCCTATAAAATTCAAATCATACAAGACTACAGTGAAGAGGTGGAGTGTTCATCATCATGCCTATAGTATTTAACCTGCAGGACAAGTGATACAATAATAACCCAGCCCCTTAGGAAGTACCTGACCCTATCATACTAAACCCATGAATTTGCAGACTTCGCGCGGTGGTAACGTCAACATATTCACAGTATGCATATCCTTTGGAGAGACTTGTAGCAGAATCCTTCACAAGGTTGAACGCCCTCAGATGCCCAAATGACATCAATTGCTCCTTCACCTGGTCCTCATTCAGGTAATTGGAAAGACCGCCATGAAAATCTTGTGAGGTGAATCTGGAAAAACTGTACTGATCACACCTGGACATTGACAGTCGGGTTCTCTAACTTTCCTGGCATAGGTTGATAATCATGAGGTCGCCGAATCTTCAAACTTTTGCCTTTGAAGTTGATCCGATCAAAAGCCATCACCTGTGTGCTCTCGTCTATAGACCGAAACTCCAAGAAGGCAAAATCTCGTTCAAGTATTAGTCCACCGAATTATGACCGGCTCAAATGAAAGCATAGTAGCAATGAAGAATCAAGAAAATAGGGAGGATAGGTTTGGTATGTTGTTATCTTGGCTGTGGAGATAGCGGGGGTGTTCAGGAGGCGCCGTAGGTCCGTCTCTCGGGAGCAGCTCCTATAGCGTTCAACACTCGACGAGATACTCACCAAAAAATAGCCGCTCGCGAGTGGCCACCGATATATATATATATTCTGGACCCATTCTCCCCTAGGATTCATACGCCCCTTTAGACCGGAACTGTGGCGGAGGATTCCACCACACGCCTACCTTCTCCACCGACACCCTCTGAGTAAGGTACGGCTCAGTCTTGGCAAACCTAATTACTCACCATTAACACCAATATTTGTCAATGTATAAATTTTGCCCCTTCAATGTTTATATATAATGTTATTAATCTTGTATATAAGACTTAATATTAATAATTATTCACTAAATTGTAATTACTATTACTATTTTACAAGAAGTAATCACGACATACATCATGAATCTGTACGAACGAAAGCTGCAAAAATCGTTCCCAAAGAAATGGGTATTCTATTATTAAACAAGTTAAAAAAAATAAGAAATACAAAAGGATTATTAAGCATCTTTAATGCTATTGACTGATTCAATTATTTTTTATAATACTTTCATTGTACTAGTAACATATTGGTGACGTGCCGTATATCATGTACAATTATATTTAACATAGTGTATAACAAGGTCGCTGGGATATTAAAAATATTAAATATTATTATTAAAGAAGAGCCTCTCAGGACCCTGTCGGAAACATTAAATGTAACCGAATCTTTACTGTTCCGGATCATTCGTAGGGTCATGAGTTGGTTTCAGAGTATTGCTAACACTTGGATTACTTGGCCTCGTGGGGAAGAAGTTTAGAGAATAGCAGTTGGATTTCATCAGAAAAGAGGATTACAGGGTTGTATTGGGGCCATTGATGGATCCCATATTACTATCAAGCAACCGACGACTAATTCTAACGATTACTATCACCGAAAAAATGTTTCGGATATTTTCCAAGGCGCAGTGGACTACAGAATTACATTTATAGATGTAAGCTGTGGAGTGCCTGGGTCTGTCCATGATGCCCGTGTGATGAGGAGATCCCTCCTGTACAGGGGCTGAGCGGGACAGAGAATATATTCCCTGCGAATTCCTTTCTTCTTAGGGACTCAGCCTATCCCTCTGATGCGGCTTATTCCACCATTCAGGGACAATGGTGATCTCACCGCTCAACAGTCAGAATACAATTTCTTACACTCATCTACAAGAATGGCGGTGGAAAAAGCTTTCGGGCTTCTCAAAGGTAGATTTAGGAGGTTAAAATTCCTAGAACTAAATGAAATGAAATTTGTCTCAAAGGTTATTTTATGTGCATGTGTTTTAAAAAATATTTGTATAAATAAAGGAGATGAAAACACTGAAATTGATGAAATTTCTGATCAAGTTGTGAATGATGACCTCTTCAATCGTGATGATGGGTAGAATAATATCTGCCCAGGACATGGGTGTTTGTCTTTTCTCTTGTTACTGTTATTCATCCGACGTAAATTGGCCCACTGTGCTGTATTCGGGATAGAGAAGATAAAATAAAAAATAAAGACCAACGCATATTGTTATTCCGCGATATGTTTCCACAAATGTTGTGTTGTTTGTCCGTCACGTTTTGATAATTACATGTCACTTGTCAGCATTACAGTTTTTTTACCGTTAAATATCTTACATATCTACTTTATTGGAAGGGGGGAGAGAGATGGTCTCAGCTGAACGGGGAAATAATGGCCGACGGAGCCAGTGACGTCACTGTATTTCTGCGTCGACTATCTGACTCTCTCAAGCTCCCGGCACGCTATGATTCGGTCTTTACCGTCTGTTGTGCACGAAGCTGACCTTGCTCTTGCGGCTAAGGACTGAGCGTGTTTGAAGGGGGTACACCACTGACAATGAGACATTAAGAAAAAATCGATTTTTATTTTTTGGGCGGAAAATGTTCCTTGGAATGTATACTTTAATTTATCATTGATCCTATGTTCGCCAGAAACATTTAATGGGTTTAAGGAACGATTTTCTGAAAAATGTCCCGACGCGCTGAGCGAGCGTCGAGGTGCCCTCGGCATTTCCCGCCATTACTCCTTTACCGATATGAGTATCGTGTAAAGCTGTATCCCAACTCGCCATTTAGGCAGCTAACTCGGCAGATTTAGGGAGGACGCCATCTTGAAGTGCGAGTTGGGACACTCGTTAGGCATCAAGAGGGAGCGGAAATAGCTAGCTTTTTCGGGCGTCGTATTTAGGGTAGATTGAGTTTATCCTAAATGTGTCTCCATATGGAATTTCCCAAAATGCAAAGTGCTTCATGCGTCGTTATAAGGAAAAGCCAACATGGCCGGAAAGTATTTTGTCTGTAAGTAAATGATTTCTTTAACATATCTCTCATATGGCTTCCATAAGTGTTAGATATTATTTTAATTAATATTTGTTTTAGGGAGCAGCGAGTTGACGGAGGCCTTCATCAGGGCAAGGAAAGCAAGGGCCGACCTCTTTGATGGAAAGAGAAATTCGGCCGTGACGGCATGGAAATGAGTGTTTCCTAATTATCTTTTTCAATGCTTTATGTCACTTTTACATTTGATGGTTCAGTGACAAATGATTGCTATCCTTATACTACTTGCAACTGTTGGAATTCATTACATAGATTTTAGTTGCTGCATCAATTATCTGATAGTCGCTGCTTAATATCTGGCTGTCGTATCACTGTAATGCATATTATACAACGCGCCTTAATAAAGTAGTGCTTGTTTCTCCTATTAGTGGAGAAATAAAGTTACAAATCGATGTAATTTGGACCTGAAATGTAACTCATTTGTTTATAGTGTTGTGTTACGGGACTTACACTTGGAGGAGGTGTTGGTTCCGCAAGCCCACAAAAAGTGGGATAACGTAGTCCGGAAATACAAGGTGAGTGATAAATGTAGCACTTCGATAGGGTATGTTTGTGCGCCTCTCGTATCTGTTGTTGTTTTTAATGTGGTCGCTGCGCTATTCTTTATGCACTGCTTTTTAAATGATCAAACTTTCGAATGGCCTGAGCTCACGTGTGATCAGATCAGAGTGTAACCATTGATGTACCGATTTACGACAGCACTTGAGTTTAAAAAAGCAGAGTTTGAATTACTCATGTTATCAACGTCGCTAATGCTTCAATTCAAGACAATATCAACAAAGGCATGAATTTGAGAATTGGCAGAGCCAAATTTTAAAGGTCCCTTCCTGTTCCAGCCTGTCATTTACCTGTGCCCTGAGCTAATTGTAGAGTATTACCCGCATGGGGGGGTCATGACGCTGAGTGATTCAGAAGGGTAATTGTGGGTGGGGAAGTTGATGTTCTGGAAGTTAGTGGAGGAATTTTTAGCTATTACAGTGGCTAATTTTCACTGGTGAATTCCATTTAATTTCAGTGCTCCATCGATTGTTACAAAATCCTACAATACTTATATGTTCTAGTAGTAGTAGTAGTATTATGTTTATAGGGTGCGTCGACAGCATGGTCATTTTGCACCACCACACGTCATGTTTATAAAAGAAAAATATATGTTACATACATTGCTATTATAATAAAATTGTTAATATGTACTCTTAGCCAAAATTAAAATGAATTTTACATCCTTAAAATACTGTTAAAAAGGCCAGTTTCATTTAAAAATGATAAAACGCGGTTGAGAACAACTGAGTCATCGCCTAGGATCGACTTCATGTCTCCCGCTAACTGCAGCCTGCTACGCAAGCATTGGTATTTGTCACACTCCGTCAGGATATGCCGAACGCTGAGAGGGCAGTCGCATTCATCACAGCGAGGTGGGATCTTCTCTTCGGTGAAGAGGTATGAGTGGGTCAGGGCACAGTGCCCTATTCTCAGTCGCGTGATGACAACTTCCTCCCTACGACAGCTCCTGACGGAAGAGGCCCACGTCTGCGTATCTGCTTTCAGGCAGCGCAATTTATTATTCGTTTGGCTCCTCCACGAGTCCTTCCACCTCTGCGCACATATATTTTTAAGGGTACACTTAAGGTCCTCTGCCGGTACCAAGAAAGAAAAGGCTTCTAGGTCGTTCAGTGCTTCCTTCGCCGCTGAGTCAGCCTTCTCGTTTCCGTCTATTCCCACATGCCCAGGAACCCATGCAAAGCTTACTCTTATTCCCTTTTTGTTGAGAGAAAGAAGGGCATTATGTATATCCTGAACGATAGGACTGAGTGGGGAAAAGTCGGAAACTGCTCTCAATGCGCTTAGGGAGTCGGTGCAGATTATAAAAGACTTATTACAACCATGTATGCCGTGGATAGCCATCTTTATAGCGAACAGTTCCGCTGTGTAAACACTACACAGCGGACTGAGCTTCGCTTTCACGACTCCGTGATTAAGGGAGTATACTGCGCACGCACAGGCTGAATTGGACTTGGATCCATCCGTATATATAGGGATGGTATCCGGGTGGGAATTCAGCATTTCCTTGAACATTACCTGGTATTCTGAATCGATGGTGGAGGATTTTTTTAGCTTGCTCAGTTCAAGGTAAATATCTGGCCGTGGTATATTCCATGGAGCTTCGTTGGAATAACCTACCGGGTATACTTCCGGAAGAGAGAAATTATTCTCTTCGATAAAATTGTTAAAACGTACGCTTAAAGGGCGAGTGGCCCTTCTCCGTCCATTAAAATTGCCTAAAAATCTAGGGTTAAAAACAATATCGTAACATGGATGCTTTGTCATTGATAAAAGTTTTGCCACGTAGGAGCACATCAGTATGTTCCTACGGACATACAGAGGGGGCTCTCCGGCGTCAGCATAAATGCTCAAAACCGGACTTGTCCTGAAAGCACCGGTGGCCAGCCGCAATCCAGCATTGTGAACCGCTGTCAAAGGCCCCAAGTACGACTCTCGTCCGGAGGAGTAGACGAAAGAGCCGTAGTCCAGACGAGATCTAATGAGGGCACGGTACAGTAAAAGCATCGTGGTGCGATCTGCGCCCCAGTTCGAGTTAGTTAAAACTTTTAAAATATTTAAGGCCTGACGGCATCTTTCACTTAACAGTCGTACATGTTCCCGCCAATTAAGTCGGTAATCAAATATCATACCGAGGAAACGTATTGACTCCACATATGGAAGGATTCTTCCACCCAAGCGCAGAGGTGGTGGAACATCATATCCCCGTTTTCGGTAAAAGTGAACGCATTTCGTCTTCTCAGCTGAGAAACGGAAGCCATTGCTGCGAGACCATTTATCCACTTTATTTAGCGTCAGTTGTATTATTCTGGCTGCACTGACGAGTTTGGACGACCGGCAGAAAATAGCCAGGTCATCAACAAACAATGATCCCATTACCGGAGCCTTAATACAATCCACGACATCGTTGATGGCGATTGCAAAGAGAGTGACACTTAAAACGGAGCCCTGGGGTACTCCGTTTTCCTGGGTGTAAAACTGTGACAGACTGTTCCCCACTCTCACTTTAAATACCCGGTCCGTTAAAAAGTTTTGAATAAAAATGGGTAAGTTACCCCTAAAACCCCAACTGTGCAGCGTCTTTAAAATTTTATGCCGCCAGACCCTATCGTATGCCTTCTCCAGATCGAAGAAGACAGTGACGACATGTTGGCGCAAAAGAAAGGCTTCCTGGATGAAATTATCCGCTCGGACGAGATGGTCAATTGTCGATCTTCCCCGCCGAAAACCACACTGGATGTCAGCAAGTAGGTTCCGACGCTCCAACCACCAAACGAGCCGGCGATTGACCATTCTTTCCATGACCTTGCACAGGCAGCTGGTAAGAGAGATGGGTCTATAGTTGTTTGCATAGATCCTTTCCTTTCCTGGCTTTGGAATAGGGACTATTGCAGACTCCCGCCAGGATTGTGGGATAGTACCCTCCACCCAGAGTTGGTTGAGGGTGTGGAGGACTTCCGACAATGCGGCCTCGGGAAGATTCCGGATGAACGCATTGTGGACGCCATCCATTCCTGGTGAAGAGTCCCGGGAGTCCGCAATTGCGGAGGTCAGCTCCCACATATTGAAGCATTCATTGTAGGCAGCAATAGGACGCATACCACTGAAATTAAAATTCAGAGCGGCGGCCTCGGATCTATCTTTAATCGCTCTGAACGCTGCATCATAGTTGGCGTTACTGCAGGTCTTCGCGAGTAAACGACCAAACACTTCACATATTTCCGGCTGGGAGGTCACCATCCGGTCATCGACCTTCATTATATGTTCTATTTATCAATTTGAGCATCTCATAATCCCCAAGATAGGACCCGGATTTACAGGTACATAAATAGAATTTAATATGAAGCAAATTGCCTCGGACCATTTACATCCATATGAAATGACTAAGGCAAGATTTAAATCACCAGTACCCTTTCACTCAACTGATCCTAGGCTACCCCACATTATCTATCATATCCCACACTATAAATCAAATGATCCCTGCTGTAGTCCCAGTTGTCATTGCACAGCCCCAAGACTTTACTTTTTCTAACTTCATTTCCTTTTGAATGTGTTACGTCTACCTGCTCTACCATTTCATGTGATGAGCACCAAAAAGGCCTAGCACCTCTCAGTGGTAGGGGTAGACACTAACCAACCTCACAAATGCCGGATTTCAATTACCTTTTAAGTACTCTTATATTCAGGGGGACACAAATTATTGTCTTGGCTTCACATCATTTCTCTAAGGGACTTACATTATAGTGAGGCCATTTACTGAACTTCCAACACTTCTTCTATCTCAAACCCACCGACCTATTATTACTATTACAATTGAATGGTTACAAGTAGGCCATTGGCCTGGTGGTAACAATGAGAACAACCGAGTAAAAGATTAAACCTTCTACTGCATAAACATATTTTTTGATGATGATGATGAATTTTGTTGAATGATGCACTTTTTCTGGCATTTACCTATTTTTACAAGTGTTCAGTTCATGTAAAATGTGGAATTAACATATAATAGACTCATATTATGCATTATATGATAAATAAATTATTAAAATTAGCATACACTTAAATTATAAAACTTTTAATTTGTGGTGAAACGTGTCTGGCTGTACTGACGTTGAACAAAGTCAGCCTCATTTTCACCAAAGTAGTACATCCTTCCAGAACCCTTGGTGATGGGAGGGCTAACAGAGCATATGATATTACTTATATGTTCGTAGCAGATGTCTTCTTTCTCCCATGAAGTCCAGTAAAATGATCTTGCTGGGCCATAAGGGTGCTTGAAATTTACTCTCATATCGCCTTCCTCCTCGTGCTTAGATACTACTAATCCAAAAAACCAGTAATTATCATAGGCACATGCAATGTGTGAGTTTGTTAAGATTTGTGACATTGTAATTGCAGGTGGTGGTTTATCATTGGAAAAATGGAATGTGATGCAGAAAATTTCATCTGAACTGATCCTCAAAGGGAGCAGCATGATTCACAGACCTATAAAACCCTGGTTCGACCAACACGAGTACACATCTCTAGTATGGGACCCACACAAGAAAGGAGAAGTGATGAACTTGAGAAGGTGGAAAGAAAAGCGGCTTGGTGTGTGCTAGGGAACTACAAGAAAACAGTGTAACAGAAATGCCTAAGAGTACTGGGATGAGAGAGTTAACTGGTGAGGAGGAACAGAAGAGGAGGGAAAGAAGGAAATAATTGTAACTTTGTAATTTTAAATGTGTGAGTTGTAAAAATTACAAAGTTACATTTATTATATTATTATACTTTTGAAAGCTTTTTAAACAATGTGTTCCCCGTTTAAACCCCTTCCTAAATTCTAAGTTAAATAGACTCCATTTACAGCGGTCAGATTTTGAAATTATATTACCACATAACTAGTCATTTCTATCTCCGGTCTTATTTTTATTGCTTAAGTTCACAGAGTTGCATATCTTTCGTTTACATCCATCGCATTTCTCGATACCCAAATCTTTTATTTGTTCATGTCCTCCTGAAGAGCTTCATGATCAATCTTATTTTATCAATGTGAACCTATCTGTTATGTGTGACTCTACATGTAGGATTTATTGTGACTTCTACCCTTCTTGGTATCAGCTTGGCATTCATATTTTAATAGCAACTTGGCATTAATGATGAAATTTCTAACCTTCCACACGCAAGATCTGAAACGACTGTGAGAAAACCATAATCACCCTCCTATCCATATTGTCATATATGAGCCGTTTATTTTGAAAGTGGCCTAACTCCATTTTTCAATTTTTTCCGGTTACCATGGTTACATGTACAACTTCCTGTTATTTATCAGTAAAGAATTTCAGGTTGCTTATATTCCGAGCAAATACGATAATTTTTGACACATGTTTTCAGAGTTAGTTCAATAATTGAACCGTGTAGTTTGATAGTGGCCTAACTCCATTTATACTTAAATCAAGATATTTACTACTGATAATGTCGGAAAGCAGTGATGAAGGTAAGTTTAATTAATTAGTATTTACAAATTAACCTCAGTTTTTGGACAATTGCGTTAGTTGAATAACCAGTACGTTTAATTAATATAAACCTTAAAATTTAATATTAAATTTTAGAAATTATTTCACCCATGAGGAAGAACAGAACAAGACCATTTAGTTCAGATAGTGAAGAAGAAATAGTAACTAATGATTTTTAAAAAAATCAAAAAAGAAACAGAATTATAGAACAATATTCGTCTTCAGGGGATGAAGATACGAATAACAATGGAGAAAAGATTGATGACTCATACATCCAAAAAGTGCGAAAGATTAAACGGAATTCAGGAAAAAGGTATTGTACTCAAACCGGAAATATTGTACCTGAAAAAATTTTCGAAAACAAAGATTGCCGTTGTCGGAATGCTTGCACAAAAAATCACGATGAAGAAGAAAGAAAGAATATTTTTGAGAAGTTTTGGGGTTTGGGAGATTTTAACAAACAAAATGTATTGCTTTACGAAGCTGTCATACGAGCGCAAAATTGTGGAACGAAGACGTCCAACAAACGGAAAAGGTTCGCCAAGAAATTGGAGTTTTAGGTAATTGTTAAATTCTAAAAACGGAAAAGTTATCGTCTGTAAAAAATTCTTTTAGGATACTTTTAAAGTAAGTGAAGGACGCTTAAAACGAGTATTAAACTCTGCAAATGTAGGCAATGATTTACGTGGGATGATGGTTGGATCATCAAGAAAATTATCTGAGGAAGGGAAAAAACGCGTTCAAAACTATATTAAAAGTTTTCCTAAATTTGAATCCCATTATACCAGATCTCATAATCCTAATAGAAGATATCTACATCCTGATCTAACTCTTAGGAAAATGTTTAATTTATACGAGCTTCATTGCGAGGAAAATAAAATAAAAGCCGTTAATGAGTGGACTTACAGAAAAATATTTAAAAAAGATTTTGATTTACATTTCCACCAACCGCGCAAAGATATATGTCAAAAATGCGACTTATTAAACATCAAAATTAAAGCATCGAATGATGATGAAGAAATGAATACACTTACAGAAGAACACGATGCCCATTTAAGACTAGCAGAATCAGCTAGGAATTCAATAAAACAAGATCAGGAGCAAGTATCACGTAATTCAAATTATTATTTTGCTTTCTCGTTCGACTTGCAAAAAGCATTACCGTATCCCAAGTTGACTACCTCAGCAGCATATTATAAACGCAATATGTATGTTCTAAATTTGGGTATTCACAATTTTCATAGCGATAATGTTTACATGTACGTTTGGGATGAAACTATTGCATCCAGAGGTGTTCAAGAAATTGTTACATGCATCCTAAAACATGTTAAAAATTTAAGAAGTGAAAGACACATTATAGCTTACAGTGACATGTGCGCCGGGCAAAATAGAAACATTAAAGTAGCTTTAATGTGGTTATAAATTGTCCAAACTTTGGAAAATAATGTGGAAATCATATATAACAAATTTTTAATATCAGGGCATTCGTTTTTACCAAATGATAGAGATTTTGGCGTGGTAGAAATGTCATTAAAAAATAATTTACTGTTCGTTCCCCAAGATTATTACAAGATTATTAAAAATTACAAAAAATTACAAAAAAAAATACAAGATTATTGTCGGAAAGGTAATAATTTTATTGTAAATGAAATGAGAGCAGAAGATTTTGTATCAACAAAATTATTAGAAGACGCAATTTTTAAAAGGGTTAAAGAATTCTGATGGAGAATCAATAAACTGGTTAAAAATATATTGGATGCGTTTTGTCAGAAATGAACCGTATAAAATTTTCTATAAGACATCAATGAATGAGAATGAAAATTTTAAAGTCCTGAATTTATTACCACGTCGGGGTAGACCAAGAAAGTTCGAAAATATTTTATTGACACCACTGTATAAAAATGTCAGACAAATTACAACAGCAAAATTCAAGGACATAATTGACCTATTACGATATATACCACCGGAACATCATGATTTCTTCAAATCCCTTTCACACGCACAAAATGTAAATGAGTATTAAATTGTTTTGTAATAAATTTGTTTGTAATTTTGTACGTTATGAAGTAAAAAAAAATGTTTTGAATCGCATAAATTATGTTTCCGAAGTGTTTTAAAGATATGTAAAATAAATTCAGTATTGTTTTTTTCAATTTGAAGCATCTTAAATTATGTTGAATGGACTTGGCACCTTCAAATTATATAATGAATCTGGTTGTTAATTTTGTAAGTGGCCTAACTCCATTCTTGATATAAAAACGCATATTATTCACTTAATAATTGCCACTCTTTTAACAAGTTTAGCGCCAACCTGAATTTTTATTTAAGTTCATCAGGGCCAAATATTTTTTTTTCTTTTTACCCTCGGAAAATCACGTAAATATTTAACAAATCATAATACATACTTCATTTGCCTTATTTTTTTAAGTGCACCGAAATTTTAATTGGTGGTCCCCAGGGACCGCTGTGGCCACCAGGGTCTCAATGGGACTTCTGTTGCCATAGCGGTCCCTTAGCGGTCCACGTGACATAATTCTTTTTTCTTCGTCTAGCAGTTCATTTCATATTATCAAGGATGAATGACTACTTTTCAACCTTTCTTTGCTTTCTTTGTCACTGTATTTCTGATATTCTTTTTATAAATTGTCATTTAGGTTACAATAGCAACACGACGCATCCACAGAGCGCACCCCACCTCTTCTTCCACCCCATATTATTTTTTTATCCGCGAGTCTCCTTGAACTGATAAAAGTCGTACTTTGTAACAAAAATGCGAGCTTTGGATTTCCTCTAGCTCTAAGGCATTAAATTCGATCTCATGTATGTATTTCATGCAACATTTTAACGACTTTTTGCTACTCATTCATGACGATGCCCGTCAGAAGCCATTCTTTGTCTTGAATTTCCATTTGTCGATCCATTGACGGAAGAAGACATATTATATTACATACTTACTATTCTTTTCCATCGGTTTGTGTGATACCCCAAGCTAGTTACAGAAACAGTCTGCCAGCCTTCTCCGAAGTGCCAGGTTGGCTAAGATATAGTCGATTGTGTGTCTTGAGCGACCGCTGAAATGAGTGAACGAGCGAGAAGAATTTTGGAAATAGCCACAAAATCGTACCAAAACTTACAAGGTATGTTACGCTACATACATGCATTGACTTTGACTAGGCTATGACAAAAATTTGTCAGGCATTGCTTATGTTGCTCTAATGTTCATGGACGTATAGCTGACTCGTGTATTGGTTATAGAGTCCGATGTGGAAGATGACCCGGTCACGAGTGATGATTCTCTTCAAGACCAAAACTTCAGTATCAGCAGCGATGAGGATAGGGATACTTCGGAATTTGAGAGCTCAGAAGCTGAGACTACGGGCATACTTCCTAGAGTCTCTGACGAGAGTACTTTACCAGCGACAATCCACCCACGTGAATCGAGTGGGTCTTCCTCTGCTCATCCAAGCTGCAGTCATGAATGGAGTAACCCTACAGGTAAATATGTCCTTTTCTTGGGGAAATCAGAACCGGGAAAAACAAACAGGCCATCTGTAAACTAACTTCGAAATTCATTCTTGCAGACCGCCGCCAAAACTTCGAGCTTGAGGGACAGCATGGCATTCCTCCGGAAATGGCAGCGGCATTAGTTGATGGGACTCCTTTTGATTTTTTTTCGCTGTTTTTAGATACAGATATTCTAAAAGAAATGGTAGAACAAACAAACCTCTTTGCGACACAAACTCTTATGTCTACTGAAGACGTCGGAGAGCAATCCAGATTACATTCGTGGGAACCTACCACTATAGGGGAAATGAAGAAATTTATTGGCATACTTGGATACATGGGTATAGTAGATTTGCCTACAATTCGCCACTACTGGTGTAAAAGAAGGCTCTTTGGTGTTAGCATCCTTCCCAATGTGATGTCACGCAATAGGTTTGAAATCCTACTAAAGATGTGGCATTTTAGTAATAATGAAGAATGCCCAAATGGCGATAGAGGCTTCAAAATTGTCCCCTTAATGAATTCCCTCATCGGGAAGTGGAAAAAGTGCTTTACCCCAGGGGAAACGTTTTGCGTGGATGAGACATTAGTGCCTTTCAGGGGACGCCTAAAAATTAAGCAATATATTCCGCAAAAAACACATAAGTACGGAATAAAAATTTTCAAGTTGTGTGCCGATAAAGGATACACGCGGAGCATGAAAATGTATTGCGGTAAAGAAAAGGATGCAAGTATTTCCGTGCCAACTAATGTAGTAATGAAGTTATCAAAAGATTTGCTAAATTCTGGAAGAACCGTTGTTACTGACAATTATTATACAAGCATAGAATTGGAAAATGCTCTGCTAGACAACAAGACACATCTAATTGGGACACTTCGAGGCAACAGACGAGGAAACCCTAAAAACGTGATAGATAAAAAATTGAAAGTTGGGGAAATAGTTGCGCAAGAGAATAACAGAGGAATATGCATCATGAAATGGCGAGATGTTTTCATTCAAACAACTAAGCACACGGACGAAATGATAGTTACTAAAAGGCATGCAGGATCTGTAAAAAAGCCCGCAGCTATTTTGGACTACAATAAAGGGAAAAGTTCCATTGATTTGTCAGACCAGCTTTCAAGCTATGGATCAGCCTTGAGGAAAACACTAAAATGGTATCGAAAAATAGCGATTGAATTAATTTTAGGGACTAGCGTAGAGAATGCCCATTTTATATATAAAAAAATAAACGATTGTGCAATGCCCATAACAGTTTTCAGGGAATTATTAATTGATCAGCTGTTGTTTGCCGGGGAAAAAGTGGCTGAGAGAGATGAGTCAGGGACACCATCCAAAAAAAAAAGGAAAAACATTCCTCACTCGCTGAAAAAGATGACTGGACCCAGCCACAAAGTGAGAACATATTGTAAAGGTTGTTACGAAAAGAAAAAGAAAGGGGTTATAAATAAAAACAACGTGCCTAAGGTAACTACTTATTGTGAAGACTGCGAAGGTAACCCCCACTTTTGCATCGATTGTTTTGCGATGTTTCATAAAAAATAAACTCATGTAATAAGTTAATAATGACCATTAATCCTCCGCCGGGCTACTGGGACGATATCGTCCATGCGCGCTCGGCCACATTGCTGTATCTCGAAGAGGAGGAGTGGGGGGACCCGGGTACCCTCCCCTAAAAAAACTTTGGCCTAAACGTAGACGAACCCAACCAACACCGGTCAGTGCGCGCGCAGCTGTCGCGCAGTAGACGCGGTTAAAGTTGACGCTTGGACGATATCGTCCCAGTAGCCCGGCGGTGTATACAAAAAACACGATTTTGAGGTAAGTAAACAAACTTCATTTTTTGGTCCCAAATGGCATTTTTCAACTATATCCATCGATTTCTGACGGAAACAACAGAGTTTTATTGATCTGCATGAAATATTCCACAGTAACGATATGGATATCAATGTTGAAGAACGGCGTTATTTGCTCCGGGAACGTCACCGAGTTTCTCAGACTGCAGATCCAGAATGTTCTGAGGATGATGCAAAGAGTGAAACAGAAGATCATCAATCTGATACCGAAGATGCCGAGGAGTATAGAACATCAGATGACGAGTCGGAAAGTGAAAACCCACCACCAGCAAAAAAGAAGCGTGCTTCTACAAGTATTCCTTCAACATCAGTTCCTCAGCCGACGAAAGGGCGACCAAGATCTATAATCTATGGAAGGGGAAAAAAGGGTCAACCAAAATACAAGTGGTTTTCCGAAGGGCCAGACCCACGTGGCCGGACAAATCGTGAATCTGGTGTAACAGCGATCCTTCCCTCAGTAAGAGCAGTTGCAGGAAATATTGAAAACCCCCTGGATGCTTGGAGTTTGTTGTTCTCAGATGATGTACTCAATATAATAGTTGCGTGTACCAATTTACAAATATCCCTCGTCAGAGACGACGTTGTAAAAAGAGCCGCTTATATGGATACTGATTTAGTAGAAATGAAAGCTTGTTTGGGGCTTTTGTATATTCTCGGTAATTTTGTTTTCTTCCATTCCAGACTAAAAATATTTATTTTACAGGTGCAAAAAAGCAAAATCACTACAATACGGATGAATTACGGAGTCGTCGCTATGGAGATACCGTATGCAAAGCCACAATGAGCCAGCGCAGGTTTTCATTTCTGTTAAGCAATATACGCTTTGACGACAAGTCTACCCGGGAAGATAGAAGAAAAATTCGTGGCTTGGCTCCGATAAAAGAATTATGTTATACAATTATTCGTTGAAAAAATTATTTCTGCCTAAATTCTGGACTAAATAAAATAAAACATTTCAGGTGTGGGACATGTTTCTCGAGAATTGTCAGAAATATTATAATCCTTCCACATTGTTGACAGTTGATGAACAATTGCCTGCGTTCCGAGGGCGTTTCAAAGGAAAAAATCTACATTCCGAATAAGCCGGCGAAATATGGGATTTAAGTTGTATCTTGTAATGATGCACAAACAGGGTACATGATCGACGCTGAGCCCTATGTTGGTAAACACCCTGCATCGGATAACACAGCGGCACATTACATGATACACTTGACCAAGGCAGTGCATGGTACCAACCGGAACGTGACCTGTGACAACTGGTTCACTGAAGTGAATACTGTTCAAGAGCTAAAAAAACTAAATCTGACATGTGTCGGCACAATAAGAAAAAATAAGAGTGAAATACCACCAAGTTTTTGTTTGCCAGCTTCCATCGGACATACGCGTTATGCGTACTCGGACGGAATGACCCTGGTTTCTTTCTGCCCAAAAATAAAGTAGTCCTATTGCTGTCAAGCTACCATAAGAATAAACAGCTAAAAATGAGGAAAAACCGAAGATTGTTTGCTTTTACAATAAAACAAAAGGTGGGGTCGACACGTTCGACCAAATGTGCGGGAATTACAGCGTTTCCAGAATAAGCAATAGATGGCCAGTTCGCCTTTTTTATGGCATGCTAGATCACGCTGGGGTCAACGCAAACATTCTTTATAACTTGCATCCAGAAACGGAGCGGATAGTAAGAAGAGACTTTCTGCAAGAGCTCGGATATTCCCTGATAGAACCACATTTGAGGAGGAGACTGACTTTTCCGTCCACACAGCATCAGATAAAGGACAAGATAAAAGACACCCTTGCCATAGAAACACCGCGGGATAATATAGTTATAAAATTCCCGGAAGATACAAGGCATTATTGCAGCGTTTGTCCGTCTAACAAGAGGAAAAAAACCGTCTATTGCTGTTCCTATTGCAAAAAAGCTGCATGTGATGATCATCGCGTAAACATGTGCTTGAATTGTGTTGGGAATTGAGAGTCTTGAGACAGTATATTTACTTAAAAACTATTTTTCAATAATAAAACATTGTATTTTTATAAATAAAAGCATTATTTTTCCGTAAATACTCGAATTTCATCAATTTTTCTGCTCAATAAATTGTCCATGTTCAGGCGTTCAAATAAATATGTTTTTTGTAACGGGACCAAAACTGAGTTAGTGCTTTTGAAAGGCTTCTATATGAATAGTAAATCCTCAAAATATTTTTCTTAATATCAATTCCATTCACATTCCATTGTCAACTGTTGATGTGATCGGACGTGCTTGCTGTCCCTCTAGTAGCCTCACGTATTTTCGAAGTTTTTTACTTTATAACGGTTGAAAGCATAATTCCTTATGAAGTGTAGTAAATGCTTTGACGTTATTAACGATGAAGACTTTGTAAAGTGCTATGGTTGCTCGTCATCCATGCACTTTAATTGCTCGGGACTTCGTGAGTCAACATACCGGTCCATGTCTGCTAAGAAAAAGGAGGCATGGAGATGTGACACCTGCAGATATGCTGAAGGCAGTGTTCCAGGGCCAAGACACAATTCGTCTTCAACGGCTGAGGAACAACCTGAAAGCTGTTCATCCGATGCTACTTTCACGAAAGAAGACGTTGAACAAATCAAGAGGAGTCTTACCTTCCTCAGCCATGGGTATGATGAGTTCGTGAGTACTGTTAATGCTCTCAAAAATACTGTATGTGATCTTAATAACACAATCAGTGACCTAAAAGAACAGCTTAAGCAGAAAGACAATATAATTTTTGAACTACAAAAGAAGGTAAACCTGCTAGAGCAGAAGCAGTTAGAAAATCAATTAGAAATAGTTGGTATTCCTCTAAGTGATAGTGATGACAGTGAACTCTTGATTAGTAAAGTAATCGATATCGCCAATGATGTTGGCGTCTTAGTTGATAACAGTTCAATTTCGGATGTGTATGTCATTCCAAAAGTAAAAACAAAGTTCGGTAAAATTGTTGTTGAGTTCACTAATAAGGCTGTGAGGAAATCAATTTTATCTAATAGAGCCATTTTGAACAACCCTGATAAAAGGAAGAAGTACCCTGATTCAAAAATTTATGTCAATGAAAGTTTAACTCACCATTTCCGAAACTTGTTGTGGCAAGCAAGATCTAAGGCTAAAGAACTGGACTACAAATATGTGTGGTACAAAAACAGTAAAATACTAGTCAAGAAAACTGATACCAGCCAAATAATCAAGCTGCAGGTCGAGAATGATCTGAGAAAGTTGATATAATTTCAGACTTGTAAGCCTGAATTTCCATTGTAAGACTTGGTAGATATTTCTTGACTAGAGTTTAATTTGTTAGTAGCAGCAATTATTATTGTTTTCAATTCGTATACCGCATTAAAATAGCACAGGAAGTAAATCCTTCCTTTGGTGACAATTTCACTACCAGAAACTGTTATTTGTTGTTGTCATTAACTGTTGAACACAATAAGTCCATAAACTGTTTTGTTCAAACTGTTTCTGATATTGTAAAGGGCCACTAGCATAATGGATCCATTATCAGCAATTATTGGTGATGTAGAATGTAAATCCTATGATTACACTGATAAATTCATGAATACTATTAACTTGTCTAAGGGTTACATTTGTTACTTGTTGAATGTGAGGTCTTTAAAGAAAAATTGGGATGAAGTAAAGGTACTGAATAATATTTTGAATGATAAAGGGCAAGTACTAGGATGTGTGTTAACAGAGGTCAATATCAAATCATCAGAGTTATGTCCTTATCATTTACTGGGTTTCAATTCCTTCCATAAACTAAGGGAAAAGCAAAGGGGTGGAGGAATAATATTCTTTCTGAGGGAAAGCATACCTGCAACAATCGTTGAATTAGAATTAGATGAATGTGAATCCTTAATCTTAAAAATAGATTATAATTCCATCACTATTTTACTAATAATTATTTATAGACCACCACATACTAACAAGAAAGATTTTCTTATTAGTCTAGAATCCTTTCTTGAATGTAGACAAGAAAATCAGATAATTTTGATTGGTGACTTCAACATAAATCTAAAATCGAAAAAAGACACTACTGTAGATACATACAAAAACTTACTTGCAACCCATGGACTCACCACTTGCATCACTAAAAGCACAAGAACAGAAATCAAAAAACGTAAAGTGATATCATCATGCCTGGATCACATAAAGGTTAAAGGCTTCACATCCAAAATTGATGGCTTCATAATAAAGACAAAAATATCTGATCACTTTCCTGCTGGTGTTTTCATACACACAAACAAGGACATACCTGATGGTAATGTTAATGGTCAATCTGCACATCTTTGCAACCGGAGAGTAAAGCAATTAATAAACAGGATAGACTGGTCGACACTACTTACACTCAATGATCCTGATTGCATCTATCAACAATTGTGCGAAAAATTGAACTATGTGTATTCAATGTCTAAAGTCAGGCAAGGGGAAAACATTGGTAATAAAACGTATAAGCTCCCGTGGATAAATGATGCCATTTATTCAGAAATACAGAGAAGAGATATCTTATTCAAAAAATGTAAATCCAACCCAACAAACAAATCGCACAGAAACAATTATAGGATTCAAAGAAATAAGGTGACATCCTTGATAAGGAGGTCAAAAAGTTCTTACCTCAACACAAAATTAATAAAACACAGCGATGACATCAGGAAAACCTGGCAACTACTTAATAACCTCAGGGGAGCTAATAAGAAACTTGGTATTGACGAACAAATAAAAAATAATTTTAGTGATTGCAATATAAACATGGTTAGTGAAGCTTTTGCAACACAATTCTCTAATGATGTAAAAAATATTTTGCCAAACTGCTCATATCACGTCTCCAGCTCTTGTGTAACGAAGAGTAGCCCGTACACTTTCTCATTGCTGCCTGCAACTCCAGCTGACGTTCAAAATATTTTAAATCACTCCAAACTTAAAGGTCCAGGACATGATAATATCAGAATGGTTGATCTTAACTGTAAACAAGACATGGTTGCAGCAATAGCGCACTGGATTAATCTGAATACAAATCAATGGAAATTGCAGGCCGATCTAAAATTAGCTACAGTAAGGCCAATATATAAACAAGGTAAGAGACGTGATACAAATAATGACCGTCCCATTTCCATTCTTCCTTCCTTAGATAAAATCATTGAAAGGCATTTCGTATAACAACTTAAAAATTTCCTATCCAAATTTAATATTATCACACAGCATCAATATGGATACCAAAACAACAAAAGCACTAAAACGTTGCTTGAGAATTTCAGTGAACATGTACGAAAAGGTCTAAACAAGAACTGTTCCGTTCTAGCTCTATTTATCGATTTCCAGAAAGCATTCGATACAATCGATATCGGCATCCTTTTGAAAAAGGTGGAACGATGTGGAATTCGTGGAATACCACTGAATTGGTTAGCTTCGTATCTCACCGATAGGAGGTTGTTTGTTAAATTATACGATCAGAGTAGCACAATTAAAGCAACTGCTTCTGGTGTGCCGCAAGGTTCCATTTTAGGACCAATACTTTTTTTAATTTATATAAATGATATTACTGATTTCATCCGCTTTTCAAAAATATATATGTATGCTGATGATATAGCATTGCTTTCGATAAGCAAATCCTTTGACACGGCAAAGAAAAACCTTCAGCTAGACCTAAATGCCATACAGTGTTGGTGCCATGATAATAAATTAGTTATTAATAACAAGAAAACAGTGGCAATGCAGTTTCTCAACGTTAAGGAAATGAGAGTATCCATAAACTTAAGATTTCACTCTCATTTATGCTTGCACTCAAGCTTGAGTGACAGTAAAAGGAAAAGTTGCCATTTATTATCCTGTTCTTTGATCTCTCAAGTTAGTCATTTTAAATATTTAGGTTTAATAATGGAGGAAAAATTTAACTTTAGATTGCATTTAAATTACTTATGTGAAAAGCTTAGGTGTATCCTCTACCAGTTGTCTTATTTGAAGCATAAGCTCCCCATTGCATTGAAAAAAATGTTATACCAGAGTTTGGCCGAGGCATTATTGCGATATGGTATCACAGTCTGGGGTACAACAAACCATAGTTTATTGAAGAAGGTATTAAAAATTCAAAATAAAATGATAGTTTGTTTGGATCCATCAGAACAAAATGTGCACAATACAAATACGAAACTAAATTTACTGCCGATTCCGGAACTACTTAAATATATATTAATATGTGATAATTATTTCAGCCATAGGTTTAAGACGGAAAGAAATATAATACATGGTATGGATCTAAGACATGCAGAAAAATATTATGTACCGAAATATTATAACGTACATGGAAAAAGGACTCTAGAGCATAATGTCCCTAGATTTTTAAACCAATTGCCGCCATATATGCAACAAATAGAATGCATCTCATTGTTAAAATCGTATGTCAGGAATTGGCTTTATGAAAAACATTTGGAAAACAATCCAATAACTCTGTGAAAGAATTTCTCATCAATCTATGGAATGTTTTTGGAGTCGATAAATGTACATTGTTACTTATACTGTGAAATGAATTGGTGTTGATTATGTGATGTTTCTGCAATTCGTAAATGCATGTCATTCTATCTATGGTTTTTTTTATCTATCTATCTATGGTGCATTGTTATTTATACAAAGAGATAAATTGGTTTTATTTGTGTGATTTTTCTGTCATTGGGAAATGCATGTAAATGCAAAAAAAAATTTGTAATTTCTTGTAAAAATTGTAAGAAATGTATTTTCTAGCGTAAAATGTGTGCATATACTGCTAAACTGTGTTAAATGTATGTGAAAGCACTGTTCTCGGCTACTTAAAACATTCTGTTGCCCTAATGTAAACTCTGTGTGTGACAGGTGAATTTCTAATAGTATATGTATATTGTTATCATTACGTACATATGGTTTGTTTCCCACTGTATACAAACGGTACATATTTGATAAGTTTACTATCCGATCACTGATTCGTATAGCAATGGCACCTGCTGACAAGCCTCGGCTTAGTAGGACCAAGATCTTTTTTTTCCTTTATATTTTATTTCATTGTTTAAAAAACTTATGACAAAGATATATTTTTCCTTATTTTTTTGGTTGGTAACTTTTTCAATGTCATTTAGTCTTACAATTAAACATATATTGTATTGTAACAATTATACTACAAAAATACTGTTTTTGTAACATGTCTCTCTGAATAAATATTATGATATTATGAAAACATTAAAAAAAAAAAATTAGGGCCCAAGATATGAATTTTTTAGTAAATCTTAATTTTTTCATGTTCAAAAATTTATATTGGGACAGTGTTCAAATATTTTTGAACACAACCGGCGGGGACATCTAGAAAAAGCCTAGAACTTATTCCCTGAATTTTTTCAGAATTTTCGGTCGTCTATAGTTAGGTTAAAAATGGCCCGAGACGAAATCGTCCCAGTAGCCCGACGGTGTATACAAAAAACAAGTAGCCCGGCGGAGGGTTAATTTTTAACCATAAAAATGAAAGGTATTTACAAGTGAAGTAAGATTATGCATTTAAAATATTTTCGAGTGTTGAATAGACCTAAATGTGATAACCAGGTACACATTTTATGTAATCTTTACCAATAAAAAAGTATTTCATTATAATAATAAAAATGTTATTAAAATGTCATTTTCGTAAAACCTCTGCCGTCAGTAGTACTCCTTGAGGCCATAGCGGTCCAATCGTAATGCGTTTCACATTGTAGTTGCGGTCCTCCGGCCCTCCCCAAGGCTTCTCTAGGAAAAATTTTGGGCGGTCCCATGGGACCGCCGTGGCCACTGTGGACATTCTCGTAGCGGTCCCCACGGACCGCTGCGGCGCTTAACGTGTTAATAGGAACTATAAATTTAACACCCTTAGATACACTTAAGCAGTATGACTCATTAGTATCCTATACGTATATTTTTAAATTCATTGAAACGCAAACCCTTAAATATCTCGATTTGAAGATAAATGGACTTAGGCCACTTTCAAAATAAACGGCTCATATACCCTTTTAGAAATATATAACTATATGTTAAACATTAGTAATTAGCATTTTCAGTTTTCGCATGGCATGACCTGACTTTCCTGTTGTAGAGTGCTAGTATTTGGTTTGCTGATATTATACGTGACTTCCAGAATTTAGAGAAATGTGTTGTGTAAAATTCCTGTTTTCATTTGATTATTTCCTATTTCATGATATAGGACTTGCGGAATCCGGCCACCGGCACTGGGAGGGAAAATGGAGTGGAATGTGCGGACACATGGCCGTTTTACTCTTTGATGCACTGGGCCATTGGAGAGAGAGATGCTTGCTCCCCGCCTGCCATATTCTGCTCGAGGCCCTGTGAGTAGTGAGTGTGTCTCTGTCATTTGTCCGGAGATTTCACTCCATGAGGAGGAAGAGGAGCCTCCAAGTGCGAGTCTCCGGCCACCAAAGAGGCGAAGAACGTCAGAAAGCGAGGTGTTGGAGCGGGTTGCCTCCTCCATTGAGGAGGAAATCCAAGACCAGAGGAGAAGAGGAGATGAATTCCTCAGATTGATCAAGAATTACGTTGAGAAAAAAATTGACGTGATTGATTTCATTTTAATGAAAATACTGGGTAATACCTTTACCCTTGGTTAAGATAAAGAGATGGTTGCGTCATCTTTGCTTCATATCTGAAAGTATTGACTAATTGTAACAATTTGCCTGAAGTACCTCATTGGGGCTATTTGCATGGTGCATACACAAAGTTACCATTTCTTAGTTTGTTATTGGATTTTAGCACTGCCAAAGTATAAAAGGAAGTGGTTGATGGGGCATACGATCAGCTGCAGGAAAAGAGAGAGGGTTAGGTTCGAAATCAAGAGGGATCAGCGGGGAAAATGGAGGTTGATGCTGTCGTCGAGATGTTCCAGCGCTCAGAAAGCTTGCATGGAGTGAAGTACGGCCAATACATCGGGGATGGCGACAGCAAGACGTTCAAAGGCGTTCTCGCAGCAGACCCATACGAAAACTTTGTCGTACAGAAAAAAGAGTGCATAGACCATGTGCAGACATCTTCGTACACTCGTAAAAACAAAGAAAGGACTTGGAGGCAAGGGCAAACTGACGGGCAAACTAATCGATGAGCTGACCATTTTATATGGATTGGCAATACGGAGAAATGCAACATCAGTTGAAAATATGAAACGCGACATATGGGCCACTTTATACCACAAAATATCGACTAATGAAAAACCGCAACATAGCAAGTGCCCAGTAGGAGCGAGTTCTTGGTGTTCCTGGCAGGAGGCGAAAGCGGAGGGTCAACTGCAGGGATATCAACACAAGCCAGCAATGAAGAAGGAAAATTTTGATGCTCTGAAACCAGGGTACACCGAACTGAGCCGGGATGACTTGCTGCAACGGTGCTAGGGCGGATTTACACAAAATTCGAACGAAAGCTTCAACGCGACGCTCTGGTAAATGGCTCCGATAATTGTTCACAGCGGAGAAAAAGTGATGGACATTGCGGACAGTACTGCAGCCTGCAATTTCAATGATGGACTCGTGAGCATCATGCAAATAATGCAGGTGCTGCAGCTTACCATCGGGCCGACATGGTACAACTTTTGTCTCGGCGCCGATGCTACGCGCGTGGAGCGCGCAGAGGCTCGACCAAGGATAATAGAAATAGGATTGCCAACTTGGCGCTCGGAATCAAGAATTTTTGATTCCAACCCCTTCCACCGTTATTCGTTTGTTTTGAGCATCGAATAGGTGGCGCTGGTACAGTTTAGGGTCCATCGTGGAGGAAACTCGTTCATTTCAGCATATGGCGTTGAGGTGACTGCAACAGGGAAATAAGTTAATATTCACAACTTCTCCTAATAATTATCAAGATGGTTCACCCTGCGCGTTGTTGTTTTGTGCCCAACTGTTGTACGGGTTACAACAAGACAAAGAAATTGAACGCAAAGTTGGGAGTGCGGAATAAGAGTTTATTCAAGGCAGTGGTAAGTACGAAAACTATACTAGTTGGCTTTATTGACAATGTTGAGGTGTTTTCAAGTCATTGTTTCGCTATTTTTCCTCGCAATATTGATTTATGATTCTGGCTGTAAAATCTGATATTCCAACTAAAAATGTGTTCCGTTCGTGGAGAAATCATGCTGCAGGAAGTGCTACCGCATCCATGTTATGTGGTATGTGGACTGTGGTAATGCCATGGTTTTCTTATGTTTGTTTCATAGACGGATATTTTGATGCAAGCGGATTGATGTTTTTATGAGCCTCTGGAATGATAAATTACTCCGTAGATAAGTTAGTATCCTGGGATCGCCATTTCGCTCTTAGTAGGTACACCACGTGGTTGTCTTAAGTCGACTTGACTGGAAGTTCTCCTAATATTGTTTAATATTTTCCCCTCATTTTTTAAATTATATTATTCTATTATTATTATATTCTATTGAACCCTGTTATTTATAGTGTCATCATTAAATTATATATTTTAATCATTAAATTTTTTTCGGTCTTGGTCCAGCACTTACAACGGGTAGAATCAGATATCTAGCACAATTGTTTTCGTTTTTAAGTGTCCACGAGTAGGTAATAAATTTCATTTACATTTTTCTCAGTTGTGCTTTCGATCGCATAGATTGTAAATTAATAAAGTGGAATTTATTGAAGCAGAGTTAGGTGTACAAATATGTATTTGAGTGAAATTTTGTGACTCTGCCTATCCCGGATGGGAACGGCGTGATTGGTGTGTATGCATTTGTTGGAGAAACGTTCGTAATTAGGAAGGGAACGCACTTATGTATTTGCCACTTTCACTCTTTCACACTTTTGCCTTTTTCATCTTTTTCTTTGCCACTTTTCAATCAATTTCTTTTCAATCAAACGCGCTGCGGGCAGAGTCAAATCTTGTGAAGCGTTGGCGAGATTAATGTGATGCTAGGTGTAGGTCACATGGTATTTCGTAAGTGTATATTTGATAATGAAATTTTAGGTATTCATGGCTCGGACCATTTACCCATTTTCCTGAATATCAATAATAGTAGTAGTAGTGGGGTTTATAGGGTGCGTCGACGGCATGGTCATTTTGCACCACTACGCGTCATAATTATAAAAAATAAATATACGCTGCATATTATATTATAATTAAGTACTTGAAATAAACGTTGAGTCAAAATTAAAAATAATGTTACATCCTTAAAATACTATTAAATAGGCCAGTTTCGTTTAAAAATTCCAAAGTGCGGTTGAGAACATCTGGGTCATCGCCTAGAATGTACCCAAGGTCTCCCACTAGCTGCAGCCTGTTGCGCACCACCCGATATCTCTCACACTCCGTCAGGATATGTCGAATGCTAAGAGGACAGTCACAGTCATCACATCGCGGTGGAATTTTCTCTTCGGTGAAGAGGAAGGAGTGGGTCAGAGGGCTGTGCCCTATCCTTAGTCTTGTTATGACGACTTCCTCTCGGCGACTCTTCCTGACGGACGAAGGCCACGCTGTCACTACTGGTTTTAACCCGCGCAGTTTGTTACTTTCCGTGGTTCTCCACGCCTCCTTCCACTGCTCTAGGACTGCATTTCTTAAAGCCGCCTTCACATCTTGGAAGGGTACCGGCATCGGTTCCATGGCGTCCATTGCGAGTGCCTCTTTCGCCAAAGCGTCGGCTCTCTCGTTCCCGGTGATACCCACGTGTCCAGGGATCCACGTGAAAAAGATCTTAATTCCCTTTTTGTCAAGAGAGAGGAGTGACGATTGAATCTCCTGGACTAAAGGGTGCGCGGAAAAAGGCCGGAAATGGCATTCAGTGCACTTAGGGAGTCCGAGCATACAACGAAGGAGCCACGGTCCTGAATCCCATCCAAGGCCCGCCTAATAGCGTACAGCTCTGCTGTGAAAGCGCTACACATTGGATGAAGCCTTGCTTTCACAGCTTCGTGATGGGGTGAGACGACTGCGCACGCGCTGGCGGTGCCTGATCTGGAGCCGTCGGTATAAATAGGCACGAGATCTCGATGGGTGTCTAAGAACATATAGAATAGACGCTGGTACTCTTCTGCAGTGGTAAAGTGTTTTAGGCGCTTGTTAAGATCAGTATTGATTTTCGGCGCGGGATTGACCCAAGGCGGACTTTTGCAGCTTCCTAAAGGGTATATGTCTGGGAGTGTAATACCTTGCGCTTGGATGAAAGTATAAAACCTTATGCTAGCAGGCCTAGTAGCTCTTGTCCGGCGATTGAAAAGTTCTATTAATTGGGGTTTAAAAACAAGGTTGAAACATGGGTGGGACTTCATAGATAAAATTTTGGCAAAGTAATTGCACATGAGCAGGTTCCTTCGGTGGCACAATGGCGGCTCTCCTGTATCCACATAGAGGCTTTGCACCGGACTAGTCCGGAACGCCCCAGTGGATATCCGTAGGCCTGCATTGTGTACCGCGTTCAGAGTACGTAGGTACGACTCCCGTCCGGAGGCGTATACGAAGGAACCATAGTCAAGCTTCGACCGGACCATCGAACGGTACAACAAGATCAGCATTGAGCGATCGGCTCCCCATGTTGAGTGACTTAAGAATTTTAAAATGTTTAGAGTCTTAAGACATTTAAGTTTTAAAGTATCGATATGTTCCCGCCAGTTGAGGCGACAGTCAATAATCATGCCTAAAAAACGTACAGAGTCAACAAACGGAAGGTTTGTACCGCCCAAGGTTAGTGATGGGGGAATGGTATGACCCCTACACCGGCGTAAGTGGAGGCATTTAGTTTTCTCCAAGGAGAATTTAAAGCCGTTATCTTTGGCCCACCTATCCAACTTGTTTAGAGTAAGCTGGATAAGTCTGCCCGCGGTAGCTGGTTGGGATGACCTACAAAAAATTGCGAGGTCGTCCACAAACAGTGAGCCAATTACCGGTGTTTTTACACAGTTAGCGATATCGTTAATCGCTATAGCAAATAGCGTTACGCTAAGTACTGAACCTTGGGGAACACCGTTCTCTTGACTATAAAATTTCGATTCGTGTTGGCCAATTCTCACTTTAAAAACTCGGTCCGATAAAAAATTTTGAATAAAAATGGGTAGGTTACCCCGAAATCCCCATTCGTGCATCGTTCTTAGGATTTTGTGACGCCAAACTCGGTCCTATGCCTTCTCTATGTCAAAAAATACCCCGACTACGTGTTGGCGCAGAAGAAAGGCTTCCTGGATATAGTTGTCAATTCTGACTAAATGATCGGTAGTGGAACGGCCTCTGCGGAAACCACATTGAATACCAGAGAGAAGGTTTCGGCGCTCTAGCCACCAGACGAGCCGCCGATTCACCATTCTTTCCATAGCCTTACACAGGCAGCTGGTGAGGGATACAGGTCTAAAGTTATTCGGGTCGGCTCGGTCTTTGCCTTTTTTGAGTATAGGAACTACCGCAGACTCCCGCCAGGACGGTGGAAAACAACCTTCTAGCCATAGTTGGTTGAAGGTATGGAGAACCTCCAACAGTGCCGACTCCGGGATATTCCGGAGGAAGGCATTGTGGACCTCGTCAGGTCCCGGAGAAGTGATATGGGAGTCAGCAATGGCAGATTTGAGTTCCCAGAGGGAAAACGGAAGGTTGTAATCCGCCAAGGGATGTCTTTCCTTAAAGTTTATCGGGGACATCTCCAATCGCTCCTTGGTTTTCAGAAACGTAGGGTCGTAGCTCCTGTTACTGCTGGTTTTGGCAAGTAGCTGGGCGAAAATGTCGCTGATAGTAATTTCAGACGTTATTACATCGCCATTGCAATGTAAAAAGGAGATGCCGACCTGTTGGTGGTTACCCGATAGACTCCTGATCTTGCGCCAGACCTGTGTAAGTGGTGTTCTACAGTTGACATCCGAGACAAATTCCACCCAGGAAGCCTTCTTCGCCTTATTCACGACCTGCCGAGCCTTAGCTCTTAAGCGCCGGAAGGCGGAAAGGTTCGTGTCCGTCGGGAACTTTTTAAAAATTTGTAGCGCCTTTTTCCGTTTGCGAATGGCAGCTGCGCATTCTTCATTCCACCAAGGTACAGCTGGTCTCGATTGGAGACGACGAGACCGTGGTACGCTTGTATTCGCGGCTTCGATGATGCAGCTTGTTAAATGATTAATGTTAGACACGCTGTTTAGCGTCATGTCGTGTTTAAAAGTAAAATTGCTCTTAAAACGACCCCAGTCGGCTCTCCGGATAATAATCCAGTTGCCCTGCCGAATAAAAATAGGGTTAGAACGTCCCTCTTTCAATATAAAAATGGGATAGTGATCACTCCCACATAAATCGTCGTGTACGGACATACTCAGTTTATTTAAAAACACGCTTGATGTCGCGCATAAGTCTATAAAAGTCACCAGTAAAGCTGTTGAACCGGGTTTTCTCCTCGTTGTCCTCTACTGCTTCCCCATAGAGGATCGTGTGCGTTGAAGTCACCGATTAAAATAAAGGGCTGAGGCAGCTGGTGGACAAGGGCTTCCAAATTAAAATGGGTGACCGGTGCACCCTCCGGCAGATATACGTTGCATAACGTAACCATCTGCGGAGCGTGAACAGTCACTGCCACCGCTTGAAACGGTGTGTTCAGGTGTACCTGGGAGGTGTAAAGGGCCTCCCGGATAGCAATTGCCACTCCACCCTGGGCTCGTTGGCCGCAGGTGTCGTCTAGTCTAAAAACCTTAAAATCGTTTAAAATGCCCTTGTCCGTGTTTTTAAAATGCGTTTCCTGAAGACAAACGCAAACCGGGTTAAAATCACGTATTAAAACGTCCAGCTCCTCCTTATGCCGATAAAAACCGTTGCAGTTCCACTGCAATATAAAAGCCATAAAAAGGAAATAATAAATAGACAAAATAAACTAAGATAAAATCGAGCGGTTAAAAATTGGGGAGGTCAGCGTCTTATGCGATTTTTCTTCCCCTTGCTACGAACTTGGAGGATATCAGTGTCTGATAGACACTCATCCTCCTGCATTGGCTCTGGGGTGCTCTTTCGAGCCTTGCCAGATGGACCGGGGGATTGCGAGTTCCCACGCTTGGATTGCGTGGCCCCGGCAGATGTTTTGGCCGGGATCCGCTTAGGGGACCCCGGACCGGTGGGTTTTGACTTAGGTTCCGGATTGGAAGCCTTAACCGGAGTGGCCGATTTCTCTTCTGTGGGTTTAGTCTCCTGGTTGGCATTTTCATCCGTCTGGGTCGAGATGGTGACCTTTGCGATCGGAGTGGCAGCGACATGAGCCCATGATCTGGAAAAAGTGGGGGCAACTTGTGCTCTATACTTTTTCCGAGCCTCGAGATACGGTATTTTATCCACCGTCTTAATCTCCATGATTTTGCGCTCTTCGATCATCTTTGGACAATCACGAGAGTACACGGGATGGGCACCCTCGCAATTGACGCAAAGCGGGTCACTTGTGCATTCCACACCGTCATGCTTATCCAGGCTGCAGCGGGGGCAGGTGGCCTTGCCCTGGCATCGTGTGGCCATGTGGCCGAATTGCTGGCACTGGTAGCATCTCATAGGTGCCGGTATGAATGGCCGCACTGGGACCGATTCATAACCGACGAACACTTTGTCGGGGAGGACGTCACGCGCGAACGTAAGGATGACAGATGTCGTGTTGACCCTTTCCCCATTGCGCTTAGTAGTGAGTCGACGAGCATCGCAAACCCCCTGTGGGGCCATCTCCCGCTTTATCTCGTCGATCTCAACATAAAGTAAGTCGTAATGGCTAATCACTCCCCGACAGGTGTTCAAGGTACGGTGTACCTCGACCTTGACGGGAATGTCGTGCAGCTTTACGGTCTTTAGAAGTTTCTCACTTTGAGCCCTGTTTGCCGTTTCAATGAGCAGTGTGCCATCGCGAAGCTTTTTTGCCGATTTGAGATCCCCAGGAACCAAACCCGACAGAACTTTACGAATAAGAAAGGGGGAAACCTTTTTCAGGCTCTCCCCTTCCTTCTGGCACCTCATCACTAGATAGCGCTGACTAGCGCCATAAACATTTTCTCCCCCGTCCGAATCCGGACGGGATCTTTTTTGGGGTGGAGGTTTGTTGTCCGCCATGCCCTAGATAACATTCGTCCCCCGAGCTCCCCACCCACCATGGAGCCACACATTTGGGACGCCACACCGCGAACCGGTGTGGTCGTCAGGGCTACCCGAGGGGATATAGCACCCTGGAGGTGGTCGTCTGTTTCGGAGGGTGGTCTTTGATATAACGGGCCCACCAACCCGAGAATCTCCGACCGCCCTACACAGACCCCCACCTCCCTAGCACTCGCCACCGAACTTAACGGCAAGCCGATTGACCGGGGGTGGCTAGCCCCCGGCCTCCCGTTTACAGGGAATCCAGGGCCGAAGTGGGATATTGAACTCCGGTCCATACCGGGTATCCGACACCCGGCTGGGTTCCAGAGAACTCACCCACCAGGATCCCCTTCTCCCCCTTACGGGTCTCCGCACACGGCAAACATGCGGGTGGATCGCAGGCCAGGTGGAATGGCCGCACACAGACAGTAGACCCACAAGACTGTCCGGACGCATCCCTTTGCTGCCTGGGGGTTTGTTTTCGGGGTTTACCTCCCCGCCCTTTTAGTCGCCTCTTACGACAAGCAGGGATACTGCGGGAGAATTCTCCATCCCCCTACCCGCAGGGGTGATATCAATAATAATAATAATAATAATAACAAGGCTAAATATTACCCCAATGACAAAAGTTACCATTGACCAGAAAAATGTCAGCGAGGCTATCAACACATTTCTGAATTGGAAAGCACCGGGGATTGATAAAATACAGAATTACTGGTATAAAAGTTTACCTGCCACTCACCAAAAAATAGCACAATTAATCAATAATGCAATCAATAATCCACAGAGTTTACCAACTTTTTTCACTCAGGGTTTAACATACTTGATACCAAAAGATGCAAATACCACCGATCCTTCTAAATATAGACCCATTTCTTGTTTACCATCAATATACAAAATAATGACATCTGTCATAGCATCAAAAATAGACGAACACTTGAGGGTAAATAAAGTAATGAAGGAAGAACAGAAAGGATGCAAAAAAGGAAGTCGAGGATGCAAAGAGCAACTGATAATAGACCAAAACATCATCAACCATGCCAAAGCTAATAAAACAAATCTGTATAGTGCATATATTGATTACCAAAAAGCTTTTGATAGTATCCCTCATCCTTGGTTAATTGAAGTACTTAAAATATATAAGGTGGACCCTACCTTAATCGAATTCCTTACAAGAACTATGAACACATGGACAACTAGGCTCCAACTCAAAACCCCTAAGATTTACCTAAGTCGAAATATACAAATAAGGAATGGTACTTTTCAAGGTGACTGTTTAAGTGCCCTATGGTTCTGTATGAGCCTAAACCCTCTTTCAAACATGTTAAACAGGTCTGGTAATGGATATACGATAATGAAAGACGGATGCCGCTATAGAATCAATCACCTTTTTTATATGGATGACTTAAAATTATATGCAGATTCAAAAGTAGGATTAGAAAATGCTCTTAAGATAACAGAAATCTTCAGCAATGATATCCGCATGAGTTTTGGAGTGGAAAAATGCAAAACATGTTGTATCATAAGAGGAAAGGTAAAAGAACATGAAGGATATGCTACTGAGAGTGAAAAGGTAATAGACCCTATGAAGGTAGATGAATACTACAGATACCTCGGGTTCATTCAAAATCCAATAACTGCTCACAAGAAGATAAAAGAAGAAATAAAATGTGAATTCAAAACCAGATTAACAAAAGTCTTAAAAACAGAGCTCAATGGACGTAATACAACAATGGCTATAAACACATTTGCAGTACCACTTCTAACCTACTCATTTGGCATTATTAAATGGACGGATACGGAACTCAACTCTCTCAATACACTAATGAGAACAGTAGCCTCTAAATATAGGAAGCACCATCAACACTCTGCAATAGAAAGGTTTATGCTGCCCAGAAAAGAAGGAGGAAGAGGTTTTATCGACATAAAAAACTCACACCAATCGCAAATAGAAAATTTAAGAAATTACTTCTACTCGAGAGAAAAAGAATCCCAAATGCATAAAGTCTTAATACAAATAGATAACTCTCCCTTACAACTAAGCAAAAGAAATACAGTGATACAAAAAGATTCTGACAGTTCGAAGCTTGAGAGGTGGAGAGCCAAAACGCTACATGGGACGCATGCTAACCGTCTTCTGCAACCACACATTGACAAAAAGGCATCAAATAAATGGTTAACATCAGATATCTTTGCAGAAACAGAAGGATTTATGATTGCCATACAAGATAGAATAATTAAAACAAAAAACTACAGTAAATTCATAATTAAAGAACCCAACGTGAATGACAAATGCCGAAAATGCAATAGCAAGTCAGAAACAATAGAACACATCACAAGTGGATGCAGTGTACTAGCAAGCGTGGAATACACGCAACGACATGATAATATATGCAAACAAATATATCTTGCATTAGTTAATAAGTACAATGTATCCCATGAAACTAAACCATGGTACCTAATGACTCCACTGCCTGTAATAGAAAATGAAGCTGTCAAAATATATTACAATAGAAGTATTATAACGGACCGCCCTCGCCCAAACAATAGACCGGATATAACTCTTCAATTAAAACAAGACCGAAGAACATACTTAATAGATGTATCCATTCCAAATACAGAAAATTTAGAGGCTAAATACAATGAAAAAATACAGAAATATATTCCTCTGGCTGAAGAAATAAAAGAAATATGGAACCAAAAAACAGTTAAAATTGTACCAATAATAATATCCGCGACTGGTGTAATACCAAAAAGCTTGCACAAAAGCTTGGAAATAATAGGAATAGAAAATCATTTGTACATGAAAATTCAAAAAACCGCAATAATTAACACGTGCTCCATAGTACGAAGATTTTTAAATGAACATTAAAATAGTACTTGAGCCTAATCCCTTTGGTGCCTTGCACCCGGGATAGGTGAATGTTTCCCAGCCCTTAAAAAAGCTGAGAAGTGAAGAATTCAAATAATAATAATATATATATATATATATATATATATATATATATATATATATATATATATATATATATATATATATATATATATATATATATATATATATCTCAATAATTTATGTGCGTTATACTTCCAAGGATAAGAACCAGCTTGAAAGGTGGCGACGAGTGATTCCTCGCTTGGACAGGGAGTTTCGGGAATGCGATGCGGTTTGTGAACTGCATTTCAGGGACGAGGACATAGTTAGGCATTTTGAGACTAAGATGCCTGACGGGACGATTTTAAGTTAGAGAGGGATGTGCCGAGAATTAGGAGTGATGCAGTTCCCACGATATTTCCTAATTTGCCCAAGTACCTGACAAAGGTGGTTATAAAAAGGAAGCCACCGAAGGTGAGACAGGAAAAAGTTAGGGTGGCGCTTCCAAGGGAAGAAAGCCCAGAAACGCCTGCGGATGTCGGCGGGTCCTGTGATCCTGGTCTAGAGGAAGCAGGAACTGTTGAGGGTGTGGATAACATCCTGATGCTGGCCGAGGTGGCATCTCGGAGGTTGGCTGAGGAATCAGCTTGTTCAAGTTTTAGTGTGAATAGCCTCCTTGATGATTTACACTCAGTGCCTCTGCCTGGGTGCTATTGGGGTACTGCTGTCGTCGATGGCAATGTAGTTTTTATGAGTGTAGGTCACTCATTCATGACTGAGAAGACCATAGTTGTCATGAGTGATCTCAAAATCAAGGTGAGACCAGAAATTATTTTTTTCTGGGTTGTTTTCCCTTCTAAATTTGTTTTTTTAGTAATCGCTGCATTAATTTTGATAATGGTTTCAACAGTTCCTCAATTGTATTCCCAACTCAGTGTCAATTATCCTTTACCTGCAGCTGCCTCCGTTCATGCATCTGGTATACATATTTTACCGAGACATTCATCTTGTTCATATTGTCATCAATCACTTTCAATTTGACATTCATCTACTGGGTGAGAGGAGGAAGGGTTCTGTGATCTATAAATGACACTTTAAATGTAAATGTTTAAATCTTCTTTGTGCCTGTAATTTCATTTTATTTTTCAGATCATGTTGTTCAGGAAAGAAGTGAGTGTGGGAATTGATTTGGTGAGCAATCTGGAGGAGTTGGTTCAGGTTCTTCAGGTGGTTGATAAGCTGAAGGTCTGTGCAGGAGTTGGCATTTTTGGAAGGTATTGTGACTATTTTCAGCACTGTAAATGCTAAGTAGTTCAATGCAGACACTTATTCATTCACTAACAGTAAATTGTTATGATTGCATTATGTATGTTATATTAGTTTCTCATCATATGCATTATATAAGTTTCTCAAATGCTTGTGCACAATAACCAAGTGGATGTAATTTACTGTGATCAGTCTGTCTTTTACCTGTCTTTCTTAGTGGAGAAATCACATGCTTAGGGTACCTGCCTGAAATATCAGCAGAGGGCAGTGGAAGGAGATGTGCACGGAGCAGATGCTCTGAGTGTGAGGCAGTTGAGAAGCGGATGAAGGGCCGGCTGCGTAAGAAGAAGGCACCTTCCAAGCCCAAACATGTGGTAGCTTTAAAAATATGTAGAATGAAGAACAAGCGTCTACTTGGACAGGTGTGGATTTCTTGCTTTAGAATGGTAATAGTTGAAATACCCTGCATTCAGGGATTCAATCTTGTCTTTCCCATTTCAGATCCAGAATGTAAAGGCTAAGGTTCTTGAATTGCAGAAGAAATGTGCTGACATTTCTAAAGAGGATCTGGAGGATAAATTGAAAGGTTTGCCGGCTTTGCAGCAAGATGCAGTGAGGGTGTGTTTTTCTGCCTCCAAGGTAAAGAGTTCAAAGGGTAGGCGCTACCCACTGAACTTCATGTATGAGTGCCTACTCTTACGGATTAAGAGCCGGAAGACATACGAGCACATCCGACCTCATAACATCCTTCCTTTGCCAAGTGTCAGCAACCTTAGTCGTTACATTGGGCAAATAAAGGGAGCGTATGGCTTTCAGCAGGCCACCTTTGACTGTCTGAAAGAAAAATCTGAAAACCTAGCCCCGGAGGACCGAAGAGGTAATATTGATTTGTTCCATTGAAATGCTATGTATAATATGTAATATTTACTTCTTTCAATTGAATATTAACTTTCCTCTTTATAGGAACATTACTCCTAGATGAGATGAAGCTGTCGATGAGTGTTACCTTTGACAAAAACACACTGAAGGTGAATGGCTTCACTGATCTGGGTGACCACACTCCTCTACACCAGAAAAATCAACGAGGTGATCATGCTCTGGTGATGATGTTTCAGCCCTTCAGAGGTAGATGGGTCCAGGCTCTGGCTTGCTTTCTCAGCAAGGGCTGTGCATCAGGCACTATATTGCAACATTTGGTGATAGAGTGCATTATTCTGCTCGAGCAGGCCAATTTTCATGTCGATGTTGTGACATGTGACGGTGCTCAGTGGAATAGGAGCATGTGGAGGATGTTTGGCATTGATGGGGAAAATGTCAGCTGTGGTCATCCCTTCAATCCTACCAGGCGGCTATGGTTCACATCAGACTTTCCTCATCTGATGAGGAATATGAGAAACTTTTTGACCACTTATTCAGAAACTTGGGTTTGTAAAAATTCTGAATGACAGTTAAGATCTACTTTTATTGTTCTCTTGTAATTATTTCCTTATATTTTCCTTATTTTTCAGACTCCAGATGGCATTGTAAAACTTGAGCATTGGGATGCTGTGGTCTCAATGGATAGTAAAACAATCTACCATCTGAAGGCTTGTCCTAACCTGACAAAGGACCATATTCATCCAAAACCATATCAAAAAATGAATGTGGCACGGGCCTTTCAGGTATGTTTAAAACTATTTATGTCGTAAAACCAATAATTTAGTGCAAGATGTGGTTTTATCCTTGACAGTTAAATGATTCTTATCTTGAGTGCTAAATATTTTTTGCAGTTTTTTGGCCGGAATGTAGCTGCAGCCATGTTGTCCTACAAAAGTCACCATGCTGCCCTCGATGACTGTGACCCTTCCATAGCTGTGATTGAACGTATGAAAGGTTTAATCACAGCTATGAACTCCAGGACACCTAAAGATGCATTGAGAAGAGGCTCTGAGCAGTGGAGGGTAAAGATGATACTTTGCATTTGTTGCCTATTATATGTGAGAGATCTTGTCTTTAATTTCTGTTGTCGATTCCATTACAGGCTATTACAGAGTTCCATGACTACCTGCAGCTCTGGGAATCAGGTGCTAAAAGAAATGGATATAACTTCCTTTCATCAAACACTGCACTTGGTTTCAAGGTTTCGTTAACGGCCACCCTGCAGTTGTTCAACTTCTTGGAGACTGAGTGTGGCTTCAATTACCTTATGACAGCGAGACTGAATCAAGATGCACTGGAGGTATACATCTTATGTATGTGGTGGGAATGGAATTCCACTGAGAAGGTTCAAGGAATTTGTTAACACTTTAATTATTGTTCTTTTCAGAGGTTCTTTGGCATGATGAGGTCAGCTTGTGGTTCCAATGACCATCCAGATTCTAAGATGTTCATATACATTTTCCGGCTCATGAGCACTTATTCTCTTGTGAAGCCACCAGCTGGTAGTTCAGTGTCTGGTGCTGAAGTGCTCTCCACTCTGATGAGTGCTCATGATGTCCGCATGCCAGAGGACCCCTGTGAACGATTCAGAAGCATCTTGGATTCAATTGTAGAGAAGGGGGTCCCTCCTGAGAGGTTGGTGCAGCCAATCCAAGAATCACTCTCCGACCACACATATTCCAAGGTGACGACTCCAGTGTTTGTGCTCTCCTACTTCTCTGGGTGTGTTGCCAGAAAAGTTATGAAGAGTACACAGTGTGAGTCATGTTGGAAGAGTCTGATCTCTTCCAATCCTGGTGTGGAGGAGCATGACAGGTTCACTGCCTGGCAGAGTGAAGGACACTTGACCTTTCCCTCAAAGCGGCTTCTTTCCCTGATAACCATGCTCGAAGAAGTCGCTCTTTCTGTTCTGACCATAGAAGAGCTAGGGGTGGACATAGTATTTAGAATAGCTACAGCTATTGAGGAGGTGACTTTACCCCTTGTAGGCTGCGAGGCTCACTGTCATTCCTTGACTGAGTATGTTGTTAGGTTTTATGTGTTAACTCAGGTGCATTTTGCTTGTAGGCAAGCTAATGCTGCAGCAAACACCCAACAAGAGTATACAAAACTGCAGAGAAAAAAAGGGAAGCTGTGAGGAATGGTTAGTTTTGATACTGTCATTGTCTTATTATTTAAGTATTTATTTAAGTTTGCTATATTGATGAGGATTTTTTTCTTTCTAGTGAGTGGATTGGCTGTTTGTAATCCAAGAAGTGGGGAAAGTGCACCGAGAAAGTGACTCGTGGTTCTTTTTGTGATTTGTGTTATACGAGGCAGTGACTCGTGATTTTTTTTGTCCTGTGTAGTGTACGAGAAAGTGACTCGTGGTTGTTTGTTGTGATTTGTGTTATACGAGGAAGTGACTCGTGATTTTTTTTGTTCTGTGTAGTGTACGAGATAGTGACTCGTGGTTGTTTTTGTGATTTGTGGAATATGAGAGAGTGATTCGTGGTTGTTTTTGTCATGTCTGGTGTAGTGATAGTAGATTTGTTTTTTTCTTAATGTTAAGACAGCACATACATGAATTGCAAGACATTTGAGTAGGTGACTGCTTTTTGGCTATTCATGTAATCAATTTTGTTCCCCATGATTATATTATTTATCGGATTTGAATTTTTTTTACTGTGTGGACAGGTAGACATCATTTACTGACGTCAAGTGATTTTCAATCCTTGGAGTAGATATTTTCCTGGCATGTTTGTAAATTTATATTTTTCCCTTTTTTATTTTATCTTGATTTCCATGGACATTTGTGGTATGTTTTGTACATTGTGTTTTCTCTTGTTTAATATTGTTTTTCCATTTCTAGGTACCATCATGAGGTCCTTTTTAGGGCCCAAAACTCTTCTTAAATTGAGTCAATTATGCTTTGGAACAAAGAGGACCTTGTAACCTCAACCAATTGTACAGTTTGCTCATGCACTCTGTAAATACTTAAAATGTTCTTATATTGTTCATTGTCACCTTCAAGTTTTCAATGTGTCAAACAATCTCCTCACTTATTTCTAGGAACTCATTGCTCGATGTGCAAAACCCATTTTATGGAACCACATTTCCAGTTGAGGGTGATCCTTTTTAATTCATGTACAAGAAAAGTGAAAGTAAAACTTTAAACGCGATTATCTCGAAACTTCACTTTTCAAAATGGCGGGGGAAATAACTCTTACTGTTTTATCGGATTTTAACACAGATTTGTTTTCGCTACTAGTAGTAGTAGTATTTGGGTGATTAGGGTGCTTCGACGACTGAGGTCATTCGCACCACGTCAGCCTAAAATCACCAAGTCATGTTATTTAAATAAATAGTTAAATATATAAATAAATAAATAAATAAAAGCGACGCAGCTCACATTAAAATGGGCGTGAGATAAAACACCACATAATGGTTGGTCACAAACAGTTAAAAAGCCCTGACTCTTTTAAAAATAACATTATCCGACTGACACAATCAGGATCGTCTCCTAGGACGTGTCCTAGGTCTCCCCTGATGTTCAGCCGGATGCGCAGAGCACGGTATCTATCACACACCGTCAGAAGGTGTCTCACAGTTAAGGGAGAGTCGCAATCCTCACAGTAAGGAGGGATCTTCTCTTCGGTGAAGAGGTAAGAGTGAGTGAGGGCACAGTGCCCTATCCTCAACCGTGTGATTGCGACCTCTTCCCTACGAGTCCTCCCGACTGATGTGGGCCACACTGATACTACCGGCTTTATGGTGCGCAACTTATTCTGTGTCAGGGAATGCCAGGTTTCCTTCCACTGACCAAAGGCTACGTTTCTCAGCGTAGCCTTCAAGTCTTGGTACGGTACCAACACTGACGAAATGTGTTCGTCTTGAAGAGCCTTCTTTGCTGCCGAGTCGGCCATCTCGTTACCGGCTATTCCCACGTGTCCAGGTACCCACAGAAAACGGATAGCGATTCCCTTCATAGAAAGGGATAAAAGATGGCTCTGAATCTCCTGGACAAGTGGGTGCATCGGGGAATAGCCGGAAATGGCCTGCAGCGCACTCATAGAGTCACTACAGACCATGTATGCGCCACAATTGCCCCTAATACCACCAAGAGCCATCTTTATGGCGAAAAGCTCCGCCGTGTAGATGCTGCACAGCGGGCTTAGCTTCGCCCCGATGACTCCATGGTGGGACGAGACCACCGCGCATGCGCATGCCGACTCGGATTTCGAACCATCCGTAAACACGGGAGTGAAATCGGAGTGGCGGCACAGCTCTTCCCTAAAAAGTTGTTGGTACTCCATGGGCATCGTGGAACCTTTCTGGCCAGTTCGTAGGGTAAAACTACACTTCGGAAAGGGCACTCGCCATGGTGGGTGACCGGAATATCCATGGCCGTACACTTCTGGAAGTCTCACATTTGTTCCTTCCATAAAATTTTTAAAACGGACGCTCAGGGGTCTGGTGGCCCTTGTCCGCCTGTTAAAAATGTTTAAAAACCTGGGGTTAAAAATTACGTTGAAACACGGATGAGTCCTCATAGATAAAATTTTTGCCACGTAGTTACCCATTAGGATGTTCCTCCGAGTATCCAGCGGGGGCTCTCCGGCATCCGAGTATACGCTTAGGACGGGAGACGTCCTGAACGCTCCGGTCGCCAAACGTAGCCCCGCGTTGTGAACCGTTGCCAGCGGTTTCAGGTAGCTTGTGCGGCCCGAGGAGTAGACGAAACATCCATAGTCCAACTTGGAACGCACCATTGCCCTATAAAATGAAAGCATGGTGGTCCTGTCGGCTCCCCATGTAGTGTGCGATAAAACACGTAAAATATTTAAAACGTTAAAACATTTTTCTTTAAGAGTTCGGATGTGTTCCTTCCAATTAAGCTTGGAATCGAACAACATCCCGAGAAAACGAACCGAATCAGCGTATGGTAAAACCCTTCCACCGAGACGCAACTCTGGTGGTATGTGGTTGCCCCTGCAACGATGAAAATGTACGCATTTTGTCTTTTCCGCTGAGAAGCGGAAGCCGTTCTTTTGGGACCAGCCGTCCAGTTTATTAAGACAGAGTTGTATCTGTCTGGACGCGGTAACTAGTTTGGATGACCGGCAGAGAATAGCCAGGTCATCCACAAACAGTGAGCCCATGACAGGTCCCGTGATGCAGTCGATAGCGTCATTGATCGCAATAGCGAACAATGTCACACTAAGGACTGATCCTTGTGGCACTCCATTTTCCTGCATATAGGGTTCGGAAAGGTGTTTACCTACTCTGATTCTAAAAACTCGGTCCGATAAAAAATTTTTAATAAAAATGGGAAGATTTCCTCTAAAACCCCAACCATGCAACGTGATTAAAATCTTCTGACGCCAGACCCTGTCATATGCCTTTTCCAGGTCAAAGAAGACCGCGATGACGTGCTGGCGCAGAAGAAAGGCCTCCTGGATGAAATTGTCACTCCGAACGAGGTGATCGATGGTTGATCGACCTCGCCGGAAACCACACTGGATATTCGACAGAAGGTTGCGCCGCTCTAACCACCAAACGAGCCGACGGTTTACCATCCTTTCCATTACCTTGCACAGACAGCTGGTAAGGGAGATGGGCCTGTAGTTACTCGGGTCCGCTCTGTCCTTTCCTTGTTTAGGGATCGGAACCACCACAGATTCCCTCCAGGAAGATGGGAAGCTGCCCTCGAACCATAACTGGTTGAAGGTGCTCAGGATCTCCATCAACGCTTCCCCCGAAAGATTTCGAAGGAAGGCGTTGTGGATTCCGTCCAGTCCCGGAGAGGTGTCCTTGGAATCCGCGATGGCTGACCGAAGTTCCCACAGCGAGAACGGGTCATTGTACTCCGCGATAACGGACGTCTCAGCAAAGCAAATAGGAGTTCTCTGGAAGCGTTCCTTGATGGCCAAGAACGCTTTTGAGTAACTCCTGTCACTGCTTATATTGGCTAGTGACTCGCCAAAGGCCTCGGCTACGTCGCGAGGGGAGCTCACGATTTGGCCATTTATTTTCAAGCAAGAGACGCCGTAATCCCTGCGGGAGCCCGAGATGCATCTCACCTTATTCCACGCCTGTGCAAGTGGTGTCCTGTGGTTAATGCTATTGACGAATTCCATCCAGGAGACCCTTTTCGCCTCCTTCACGACTCGTCGGGCTTTCGCTCGCAGTCGACGGAAGGACGAAAGGTTCGTTGCGGTTGGGTACTTTTTAAAAATACGAAGGGCACGTTTTCGAAGACGAATTGCCTCGGCGCACTCCTTGTTCCACCAAGGAACCGCTGGCCGTGGGACATTACCCGATGACCGAGGGACGCTGCAATTCGCTGCTTCGATCAAGCACCTTGTTAAAACCTCCACATTGTGTGTGGCATCACAATAACAATTGTGTTTAAAATTAAAAACGTCTCTAAAATTCTGCCAGTCCGCTTTACGGACAATCCAATTGCCCGGTCGGATAAAATCAGTGTTAAAACTTCCTTCAGGATTTATTAAAATGGGGAAGTGATCACTGCCACAAAGATCTGTGTGCACGGTCAAATTAAACTTGTTAAAAAGACTGCTCGTTGCCATAGCTAAGTCTATACAGGAGAATTCTCCATTAAAAACATTAAAACGGGTTTTCTCACCGTTGTTAAGTAGCAAAAGGTTAAAATCGAGGATGAAACTGGCTAAAATCCGTCCCCTCCTTGTGTTTTGGCCTCTTGAGCTTCCCCACAAGGGGTCGTGGGCGTTAAAATCACCCAATAATATGAATGGCCTAGGCAACTGCTGGACAAGTCTCTCTAGGTTGGAACGAGTTACCGGTGCACCCTCCAGGATATAAACGTTGCATATCGTTATATTTTGCGGGGTAAACAAGGTTATGGCCACAGCCTGAAACGGGGTGTCAATCCGTACTCGAGAGGTGTAAAGGGCCTCCCGAACGGCAATCGCCACCCCGCCATGGGCTCTATGACCAGTAAGGTCATCTAGCCTTTCGACCTTGTATCCCCTTAAAATTCCACTGTCCCTCGCCTTAAAATGCGTCTCCTGTAGACATATAACAGAAGGGTTAAAATCTCTGATTAAAATGGCCAGCTCCTCCTTATGCCTATAAAATCCATTACAGTTCCACTGTAAGATAGAGGTCATAAAATTTAAAAATATATAAATAAATAAATAAATAAGACCTAAAAATAGTTAAAAATAACAAGAAAAAAGGAGCAGCTTAAGTCCTAAGCTAAGCTAAGGAGTGATCAGCGCTTGAGGCGCTGCTTCCTTCCCTTTTTTCTAATTATTTCGATTTCTGTATCTGAGATACAGAAATCTTCCTCCATGGCTTCCTGTGGAGGTATTTTTTCCTTGCCTGATGGACCGGGGGATGGTGTGTTACCACGCTTTGTTTGCGTGGCCCCGGCGGTGGATTTGGTGGGGTTCTTCCTAGGAGAACCCGGACCGGTGGTTTTTGTATTTTTTGCCGGATTTGTGGCCTTAGCCGGCGTGGCCGATTTCTGTGCAGAGGCTACAGTTGTTGGACTCACATTTTCTTCAGTCTGAGTGGAAATGGTGACCTTGGATGTTCGAGGAGAAGCGACTTGGGCGAATGATTTGGAAAAAGTAGGAGCAACTTGTGCTCTGTACTTTTTCCTTGCCTCGAAGTACGGGATTTTTTCTACCGTCTTAATCTCCATTACTTTGCGCTCCTCGATCATCTTTGGGCAATCACGTGAGTACACCGGATGTGCACCCTCGCAATTGACACAAAGTGGGTCACCTGTGCATTCCGCACCCTCATGCTTCTCCAGGCCGCAGCGGGGACAGGTGGCCTTGCCCTCGCACCGTGTGGCCATGTGGCCGAATCGCTGGCACTGGAAACATCGCATGGGTGCCGGTATGAATGGCCGCACTGGCACCGATTCATATCCGACAAACACCTTGTCGGGGAGCTGATCAAGCGTGAACGTGAGAACAACGACGTCGTGTTCACTCTTTCTCCGTTGCGCTTTGTCGTGAGTCGACGAGCATCGGTGACCCCCTGAGAGGCCATCTCCCGCTTGATCTCGTCGATCTCAACATACAACAGGTCGTAGTGACTGATCACTCCCCGACAGGTGTTCAAGGTGCGGTGCACCTCCACTTTAACAGGTATTTCACCTAACTTTTCTTTAAGCAATAATTTATCGCTTTGAGCCCTCGTTGCCGTTTCGATGAGCAGTGTGCCGTCTCGAAGTTTCTTAGCAGATTTGAGTTCCCCAGGAACTGAACTAGATAAAAGTTTTCGAATAAGGAAGGGGGACACCTTCTTCAGGCTCTCCCCTTCCTTCTGGCACCTCATCACTAAATAGCGCATACTAGCGCCGGGAACATTACCTCCCCCGCCCGTTTCCGGGCGGGATCTTTTAGGTGGTGGAAGGATATCATCCGCCATGCCTAAACTTTATTCATCCCCCGAGCTCCCCACCCACCATGGAGCCACACATTCGGGACGCCGCACCGCAAACCGGTGCGGTCGCCAGGGCTACCTGAGGGGATATAGCACCCTAGAGGTGGTTGTCTTTCGGGTTGGATCTTCGATGCACGGGCCCACCAAACCCGTACATCTCCGACCGCCTTACGCAGACCCCCACCTCCCTGGCACTCGCCACCGTAAAGCATAGGGCCACGGAAGCCGATTGACCGGGAGTGGCTAGCTCCCGGCCGCCCGTTTACACAGAATCCGGGGCCGAAGAGGGGTATTGGCCCCTGGTCCATACCGAGCATCCGACCCCCGGCTGGGAGCCACAGACCTCACCCTCCAGGTTCCCCTTCTCCTCCTTACGGGTCTCCGCACACGGCAAACATGCGGGTGGATCGCAGGCCAGGTGGTGTGGCCGCGCACAGACAGTTGACCCACAAGACTGTCCGGGCTCAACCCTTGTTGGCTCTGGGTTTGTTTTCGGGGTTTTACCTCCCCGCCCTTTTAGTCGCCTCTTACGACAAGCAGGGATACTGCGGGAGTATTCTCCATCCTCCTACCCGCAGGGGTATGTTTTCGCTACTGAGAATTGAATACTGCATAGAAGTACGTAGCGGATTTGCGTCATTTTGAATTTTAGATTTTTGGGACACGATGCTGTGCCAATTTTTGGGGTGAAAAAAAAACGACTTTTTCTTTGGAAGGCCACCATTTTCGTAAAAAATCAACGTTTCTCAAATCTCCTATGCACTTCTACGCGAAATAATACCTATTATAATACTTCAAACAATTTTTTGCTCTAGGATGAACTGGTAAGGCGCAATTTACCCCGTCAGTTAACAATTCTCTGACGGAGGACGGCTGCGCGACCTAATGTAGCGGCCACATGACTTCCGAGATCCGGCTAATAATATTTAATTTTGTAGTCTACAGTTTATATAAAAAAGTTATTTTAAAAAATTTCTCTCCCGTTATGTTTCAATTGCGAAAAAAATCGCGAAAATGCCCTATTTTTTGGGCGTTCACCGTGGTGTACCCCCTTAATCACTGAACTTCATTCCTTCAGTTCAAGGGAGGGTTTGAGTTGTAATACGCTCTTTTTCTGGCGAGAAATGCCGGGCGAAAGGTCTAGCGTGGCAGTTTGCTCCAAAAGCTACTGTAAAACGAAAATTGTAATTTTAGTCCCTCTAATGTACTTTTTGTGTTCTTTTCAGTGACACTCATTCAGAAGAAAAGGAAATCCATCCGATCATGCTACACGAGAGAAATTCTTCGGTTAAAGGGCGTCAAAAGTGGTTCAGCTGCAACCAGGAAAAAGCAGTATACGTATTTTGAACAACTACGTTTTCTAGAAACTGTTGTGAAAAAAACTACTTCAAATGTGGACGAAGAAAGCATTGTGAATGTAGAAGAAAATGAAACTTCAACTTCGTTCGACATGTAGTAACTCTCAAAATAAATCTAAGAAGAGAACCAGCAACGACCATGACCTAATTGAAGTTCTAAAGGCAAAGATTGCATCGGACGAGAAATCTCGCACTTTAGATGAAACAGATGAGGATAAGTTGTTTCTCCTCTCGATGTTAACCGAGATCCACAAAGTACCTGCTGAAAAAAAATTAAAACTCCGGGCAGACATGATTTCTCTCGTCGCTGCTGCCCAAACACCTGTACAGCAAGGATGGCAGCAAGTGAGTTATACTGGATCCTCTAATCCTATGCCATTACCATCAATGCTACAGTATCCAATACAACCACAGCCTGTGCAAATGCAGCGCTTGCAACAATAGTGTATGCAACAGCGTCAATTGGAGCAACTTCCTATGCAGCAGCAAACAATGCCTCAGCCAGGACTAGTGAGTCAATATCCACAAAGTCATTTCTTCCAGAATCAATATCAACAACGCCAAGATGCAAACATACCCTTACAATCTCCTTCATCTGCAGACACTTCAGTCACATCAAATGAAGATTCCGATACTCAAACGAGTGAACCTTTGCTGTTCAATATGTAGTATATATACATACAAATACTCATCATATACATGTAAAACAGTTTGCCATTTTTTATTTTTGGAAATAAATGTTCTTATTAGTACCATACTTTGAATCAATTCCCTTTTGACATAATAGGATAATTTTGGGATCAACATACAATATTTTCATTCACTAATATGATTGATAAAGGATTAAAGTTAATGTTTCTCAGGAAATATAGATCTAAAATATTCATATTTTTTAGAAACTGTTGTCAAAACTAGCTATTATTTCCTAAGCTAACAAAGATAATAACTTAAAATACAATTTATCTGTTTACTTACCTCAAAGTGACTACGAGCTTTTCTTCTGGTGTGATATACTTTCTCATTTTCGTATCTTTCCCGGTAATATCAACCTTTATTAACGAATATAACTCAAAGAAAGACGATTTAGACATTCTTAAGTAATTGAAAAACTTGTTGTCATCAGAACACAGTTCATCAAAAAGAGTATAGTACAACCCTTTAGATTCCCTTAACGATAGCATAGGGTGTACATGCATCTTCCTCTCCCTTCGCCTTCTCCTTTTCATTACAAGTACAAGGAGGAGCATATATGTATACTTGTTGACCGACATGTTCTCTCATCCCTAGTGCAGAGTAGACTGACAAGTGGTGGCCAAACCGAGTGGTGGCGGGACTGGCGCCGCCGCCTGGCTGCTCAGTGTAATAGGCTTGGGATGATGCTATGCCCCAGGGATGATACTATGGGATGATACTATGGACGACTCTCTGCCACCAGTGGCTGCCGACGTGGTCGCGGGGCACGGCAGCCAGTCAGCAGCCAATTTCTGGCGACGCCACCGGCTGCTCTAATCTAATAGGCTCCATAACAATCAATGCCCAATGACGAGGAGCGTGGCGCGACTGGTTGCGCCGCCTGGCGGCCTAGTGTAATAAGGGCCTTAGATTTTGGCAGGCAAAACACGGCGAAAGTGTACAACCGTTATAATGAAGGGTGAAAATTTGAAGAGCATTAAAAACGCTGGTAAAGAGAAAAACAACACGCGCACACAAGCATGCGTGCACATTCATATTCATTCATATGCAATGAAAATTGTTATAATAAAAAATAAATCGCTGTCTTCTCTTTTAGGTAAAGCTATGATTTTAAAATTGACCTATGTCCGGGACCGGCAGATCAAATATTTAAAAAGGCAGTCAGAGGGAAAAGGAACTGGATCACAAGCCAAATCTATGAAAAAAATATGCTTATAGTGATCATAGCACTCCTGAAGAAGAACTGTAACCAGAGAGACTAAGCAGTCATGATAGTGAAGAAGCAGAGACCGATATCCGCGAGGAGAATTCGAGAAATGGTAATAACGAAGGCAAAACATTCCGCCGACCTCCATCCCCTACGTCTTTACGGAAAAGAAAAAGAGGCCAATCAGGGATGACTGATGTAGAAATGACAATTTTTAAAAAAACCTACAAGAGCCTGAGGATAGACATTTTCACTTTTTTAAAGGCATTCTACCGAGCCTACATAACCACAACGACACGGAAACAGTTAAATTCTAAGTCGAGGTCTTGAACATTCAGCAAAAGATACAGCAGTCTCCAGCACCATCAATGAGTACCTCGTCAGCCCCCAAGAAATTACTATGGACCTCAGGGTATGGTAACACCTATAGAAACTGGGCACGCTAGCAGATTCGAGCAGCCTCGGTTTCTGCAACACAACCCATCTCCAATTCCATCCATTGTTTCTTCTCTTCTAGCAGGATCAAGTCATCCTCCAGCATCAAAAAATTCTACGCCGTCTCACAAGTCTAGTGATTCCGTGAGGGAAGAGGTTCGCGTATTGGGACTTATACTTAAGTTACTACGTACTAATGCGACTACAATTCTTGAAATGTTTGACATCAGATAATGAAGCGAAAGGTTTCAAAAACGTTATCAATATTGACTGTTAATATTGTACTTTCAATTTGATTTTTATCACATCATTTAACGGAACCAGAGAGAGATTTAGCGCAGTGGAGTACACGTGGGAAGTGACGTGGGGATGAGTCCTCACCCCCTCCTTTAGTGCTCTTGATCCACCGTGCTACGACATCAACGGGAGGGCTGAATCGCCATTTGGACCCTGGGAGAGGGTTATAAGCGCGGCCGCGACGATGCTCGGGGAGTCCTACCCTAGCCGTGCCCACGTTGAGTCTGCCACCTCGCATTACTTGGCCATCCGCTCCTACCCTTTTTGAGTCTGCGACATCGCAAGACTTGGCCCACCCGGACTCCCGTCGCGTAGCCATCGGTCGGTTTTCTGCTAAAACAATCATGTTAATCGTTGAGAATAAAAGCCAATCGTTAAGTCATGAATTGCCTTTCCTTCTTCCTTCATGTCACGGCGACAGGAGGACTAATTGTGAAATTCAAAACTTGGCTTCAGTAATTAAATCAATGATGTAATAAATCTGCATGTCTCAAGATGTTATCAGTGCTCAATTTGTTGTTGTGGTGATATTAAGACGCGGCTTCTGTCAGGAACAGTACTTCAAAACAATCAAAGGGTAGTGAAAAATCATGAAGTTTTAAGTTGATTCTTCCTTATTAATATATTATATTTACAGTACAATGAGTATGTTTCAATGACTTTGATTTGAATTAACGTTTTATATGTCGGAGTGAAATTTTTTACTTGTCCAAATGTTCAATACTCGCTAATTAACATATAGTAAAAATATATTTAGATTGAGGAAGAGTATTGCATCATTACTGTTGTGGATATATTCCATTTGTATTTGGTAATCATTTTTCTATTTTGGAGTGGAAGTTCATTTCATCTATAAGTCATGCTCATGGATGACAAGATGTATTTGTGTTAAACGATTTTTTTTGGAGGGAAAATAAAGTAATTAATGGAAAATAATATGTTCGATCGCGCCAACGGGACGGATCCCCATTTCTTTTCCTTTTATAATCCCGCCACCTCATTTCCCTAGTTCCCCTTATTTCGCCCCAATTTTCTTTGCCCTTATCCGGGCAAGATGGGTCCAACCTAACCTATTGCCTTTATTTCAGGTTATAACATGAGAACAAACTATTCCTCCGCTGTGAACTTCTATGACTTTGTTCATGCAAAATAAATGGCATAAGAAAAATAAAATTAAAAAAAATATTGCTTCATTGTTTATGGTAAATTTAAACTTTTCCTACCGTAACCGGGCAAGCTGGGTCCGATGGACCCTTCACGTACGCGATCAGTTGCACATCATTAGAAGGTTGACATAAATAGTAAAATGTTGTCATTTTACAAGTATCATTTTGGAATATTGAAATATACATCTACATAACCCCTTGTGAGCTAACGCAATTGTGTATGGCAAGAGGTGAGTGTTCACCAGCATGCAACACGCTGCACTTGGATGCTGACGTGCACATACATGCAGTTTGTGTGAGCTTCAATCAAGTAGTTTATTTTAGCTATCAAGGCTGGAAAATATAATTAGTGTAAATTAAATAACTAGATTCTGTACCCAGAATGTTATTCTAGGTAATATGGGTGGTAAGATGGGGCAGATAGCGGGGGAAGGTCATAAGGGAATATAGAGAAGGGTGGACACTGGACAGTCACAAATGCATTTGGGTTGGAAAATCCTGGTGAAGGAGAGTGAGGTGGGTGAGGAATGAACAATACGGAACAAACATCATTATCTGCATCCATAAACGAAGGGTGGGGACGGTTTTTTCATTCTTTCGCTAATTTCTAATGTCCCGCGGTGGCCGCCGAAGGGCATATGCTAAGAGAACTTTTCCCTCAGTCGGGTGAGTCACCGGGAATCCCGTAGAGAATGGTCACTGAAAACGAGCCAGGTGTTTCCTAAAAACTCATTGACTCTCGGAATTTCTTTGCAGCGTCCACCCAAGGACATTAGGGATCAAGGAAAGCATATCTCCTGCCATCCAGAAAGCATGCAGATAATGACGCTTCGAATTTGAACGTTCCTGTTCATTATCACCCGCCTAAAAATCCTCCATCGGTATTTTCCAACCCTAACGCACTGATGACTGTCCATCCTTCCCTGTTTTCTCCTTCTCCTGCACACCCCTGCCCATCTTACCACTCCCTGTCACCTCTACATCCCTCCCCTCCATCCTCCTTCCTCATATAAACTATGGCATACATGACAACAAGAGTTGAGTGCTGGTAAAGTGTTACTGAGCAACGTACGTGAAGGCATATAAGCTGTTGCACATAACTGATTCCGAAAATATTGGTTTCTATACGGAACTACCGCCTCAATGTGTTATTCTCATTGCGTAAAAGTAACACGGTCATCGGAGTGACGGCAGATATTTACAAGTTTCCTTCACGAACCTGAAGACATTATATGCACAGGTAAGTTCCAATGGTCGAAAGTACTAAGGAAGTAATTCGTAGTTTTAGAGAAGTTCTATGAACTAAAATATTTTTCTTTTTCTTAGATCATGGCTAGACAAAAGCTTTTATCTCAAGATGACACAAAAACTGCTGAACATCGGAGAAACGAGTGGCGATGATTTGGATTACCAGCCAATCGAAGAGGAGAGTTCCAATGAAAATGACAATGAAAGTGCTGCATCTGAAGTAAGTGATTATGATTCTGAAAATTTCCTGGACACTGAAGCCACGGCAGAATCTGAAAGACCGGTTTCATTTCTCGGTAAGGATGGAACTGTATGGAATTCTCAGCCATTTCCAGTGGGGAGAGCTAGAGCTCACAACATAATAAAGGGCAAAACACACAAAATAGTCTTACCACCAGGGAAAATTTTAGTGAGCCCGATAGACGCTTGTTCACTCTTTATTGATGATTTATTGGTGGCAGACATTGTCAAGTTCACAAATATGGAAGCTGATCGGGTAAATTCATCAAAAAAGTTAAAAAGTACGTGGAAACCTTGTGATTGCATTGAAATCAGAGCATTTTTTGGCTTGCTTCTTACAGCAGGTCACCTGCGGTCAAACCATACGAACTATGATGTTCTCTGAAGTCAATTGTATGGACCGCCTATATTTAGGGCTACCATGGGACTGAAAAGATTCAAATGCTTGCTAGCATTTATCCGCTTTGATGACAAAGCAACGAGATCAGTAAGGCGTCAGAAAGATAAATTCGCCCCAATTCGAGAAGTCTGGGAAAGAAAAAAATGCAAATTTTAAAAAATATTACCTGCCAGGATCAAATATCATTGTAGATGAGCAGCTCATTCCTTACTGAGGTAAATGTCCATTAAAACAATACATGCCTTCGAAGCCAGATAAGTATGGCATGAGAGTTTGGTGGGCCTGTGACTCAGAAACGTTTTACCCTCTAAACTCCATGCCTTATCTGGGAAAAGAGGGGGGGAAAGAGCATTGCCTGGTTTGGGTCGAAGAGTTGTACAGCACCAAACTGAGGCATAACAAAAGACGAACAGAAATGTAACGTGTGACAATTACTTCACTGATATGGAGCACGCACAGAGCCTTCTGAGTAATGGCCTCACTCTTCTTGGAACTGTAAGAAAAAATAAACGATTTATTCCAGGCAATTTTGATGTGTATTGTGGGTAAGATAACGGAACTGTAAATGTCGTAAAAAAGTTGCTAGGCACTTTGGCTGGTAATGGTCACACCCTATACACAGACAGATTCTACACCAGCCCTACATTTGCAACTGAATTGGAGAAAGACAAAACAGCCCTAGTTGGCACTACTCAGAAAAATAAAAGAGGCATGCCTATTGATTTGAAAAACGTGAAATTGAAACGTGTAGAGCAAATATTCCGCCGAAAAGGCAATTTGTTAGCACTTTGTGGGAAGGATAAACGAAACGTGCACATGCTGAGCACAAGACGTACAGCAGAAATGATAAAATTTATTGATCGAAGAAGTAGAGAAAAAATAAAGCCAGCTAGTGTCTTATCCTACAATAAGAAAAAATTTAGTGTCGATCTCTCCGATCAGCGAATGTCGTATGGAGCATTTGAACATCGCTGCATCAAATGGTGGCAGAAATTGGCATTTCATATGCTACTCATGTGCATTGTGAATGCTGTAATCTTATATAACCATGTAAAACACGAGAAAATTACCATCACGCAGTTTATTGCCAAATTATGCAGTGATCTTGTGGTCATTGAGGAGATTCCGCAGCCACCAAGATCGAGTGGAGCGCAGCTAAGCCGGCTTACAGGAGGTAAGCAATTTTTAGAAAAAATTCCTCCACCTGCTGGAAAAACAAGAGTGCAAAGGATGTGCAAAGTGTGTTCTGCGAAAGGCAGTAAAGAAGATGGAAAAGCCAAGCGGAAGGACACATCATTTCAATGTAGTGAGTGCAAAATCGCGCTGTGTATTGATCCATGCTTTAAAATTTACCACTAAAAAAAAACTACAGAAGTTGATTTTATAAAAATGTATTCCACAGCAAAAGAAAAATTAGTGTTACTTATAGGGACACCAGAATTAATGTAATCATAAGTGCATAATTCAGTTCAGTTTTTAAATAAATAATGAATATGTTCCTTGCCTATGTTTATGGTCAACTTTTTTTTCCACGAAAGGTGCCATTTTACAAACATCGTGAAAATTTTTAAGTTAAACATATTCCAACCAACTTACAATTAAAAAGGGTAGAAGAATCAAGCTTTAAAGCAATATAAACAGCATTTTTCTAAGTATACAGTTATTTTTCTGTGATAGCATGAATAAAGCTTAAAATACGCAGCATTCTACCATAGAAATATATTTAAATGCCCAGCAGCGAGAGTGTTAAGGACCGGAAGGCACCGACCCAAATTGCAAAAATAAGAGAATTTGATGCTCCTGGAACCACTATCCACACAGTTGGAAAGGCTACGACGCCCTCAAGGCCTCGCCCGATTTCCACCATCTAACCATCAACCACTCGACCAATTGTGTGGACCCCATCTCTGGAGCTCACACACAAACCATAGAGAGACAATGGAGGAGTTTAAAGGCCTCCATTCCCAGGAGCAGCCGCCGTGCAGGCTTACTGCACGGCTACATTGCTGCGTACCTGTGGAAGAGGCAGCACCCCATCCGCCGGGAGCGTCTTTATCATTTCTTCAACGCTGCTTCCCGGGTTTTCCCTCCTACCCATCCCTAGTTTTCCTATCTAAACATTAATAACCCAGAAACGTCAGGCAAGAGTCCCCCATTCCAACCATGGCTGGTTTACTCAATGGTAATGAATCAAGATCTTCCAGAAAAAGGTCAGTAGTCTCATCAGACACTCCAGCACTCATGGGAAGAAAGGAAAAGGCAGCGTACAAGAAAAGCAGGCTCCAGCAGACAACTTCCCTCAATTCCAGAGGACGACAACTCAACAGATGCACCAATCCTCCAGGATGAAAACATAGCTCACTCAAGTATCTATGAGCTGACATCAGCCTATGAAGAGCCAAGAAGATGCAGTTTTATCACTGTGGGTGGAGCTACCCCAAGCACAAACACACCATAAGGAGAGTAGCAACCTCAAAGGTCTATTGGCATTGACCACTGGCTCTCCCCATCGGTCTACTAGCTTCCCACTTCCCTGCTGTCTCTTCTTTTCCTCTCCTCTTAGGGCCCTTTTCAGGGCCCGCAATGCAATTCAATAAGGTGACAAAATGCGGATCTTTTAATCTCATTTTCTCTCCATTTAGCTTATTACAGAAGAACCGGCGTTCTTTCGGTGAGTGATTTCGTCATTGATTTGTACCTATTTCCGTTTTTCTCTTATTGCAGTTAACACGTACGAAACGCTTATTCACTATCTTCCCGATTCCGAAAAAAATGCATTTTCCCTTCTCTTTCACTTCCTATTTTGCATATCGCGATTTTGAAAGTGTATAAAATGCCTTTAGTTATTCAAAAATCGCTGATTTTTAGACCCGCGTTCCGTCCGAAAAAAATTCATTTTCCCTTCTCTTTCACTTTCTATTTTGAAAATCACGATTTGAAAGTGTACAAAATGCGATAACGATGCCGAGCTGATCTGCGTATGGATGCGCAAATTCGTGGTGTGATGGGAAAATTCTCAAGGTTTTCCCCAGAGACCCGGCTAGAAGGAAGGCGTGGGAAGTTAAGGTGAACCGGAAAAACTAGCAAGCGTCGAACAATCCCTACCTTTGTGAAGTAAGTGAAATTGAAAGCATTTAGTACTGAGTGTATGAAGTATCTGTAGATTTTAAGATAAACTAATATTTTTATGATCTAGGTGGTCATGGATGACAGCACTTATTATCCAGGTGTAGCATTTTTTGAGCATTTTATTATTTATTTCCCCCCCCCAATTAATTTCCTCTTTGGACAATTTATCCTCTGCGGACTAGTTATCCTCCGGACTTAGCCGAAGGAACGACATCTGTCGCGCCAACGACGATCGCGAACTCCAGCCATCTCCGCGACTCAGCATCTCCTGCCCTCGGTGTCCTGCCCTCCCTCCCCAGGTCCTCTCTCGTTTATATAGCAGTTGGAGGCGGAAGACTACGAGGATGTGCTAATGCAGAAGTGCTGGGCAAAAAGGCAACAAACCAGGAATCCGCGATCGGAGATGAAAAGTAGTTCCTAATCTCCAATTGCAATCCTACACCGCATGGGTTCCCATACCACAAAATTACCTCCCCTCCAAGGCTGCCAATCACCTGTTCCCCTTACTCCATTAGCAACTTTCACTTTTGACCTTGCCGAAAACTTCCCCTCCGAGGTAACAAATCGCCTCTTTTCCTCTGCTCACCCTTTCCACTTTCCCACCGTCTGAACTTCCCCTCCTACGACGGAAATCGCCAATCGGTCTCTTTGATATAGACCGTGGTCTTGAGAGGTTCTACTCTTGCTGTCTCGTATAGTTGGTGATTGATTTTGAAACTTAGACGTCAGAACACAGGTTGGCTGACCCTTACTTTGTTTGTACGTGTTAAGTTGCTGAAATATATTATCTTTCATTTGGTGGTAATTTTATATACTTGATTGTTCCAGACTTCCTCCTGTTTCTCTCACTCGTATTTTGGGAAGAATTTGTTCACAGGGCATTCTCGGAGAGAGACATCTTCGACTCTCCCCTCGATTGCTTCACAGGAACAATTTAATGTGCTAAGAACAGGGAGCAATTGGAATGAAGTGCTTTCTAAGTGCATGCCTGTTGATACAATCATTGCTTTTCGAAAATATTTTGAGTAAAATTGGAGTCCCTTTGTGGCTTTTAATTGCCAAGTACTCTTTCAAATTTAAAATGCAATAGTTTGTGCAGGCCTGTAGTCACGATATGACACTAACTCATTTTCATATAACCCAATGGAAATATTCTTGATACTAATATTGTGCTCTAGGTATATTCATCCTCGCAAGTACTACACGCCTTTGGAAATTACTTACTCTGTTGCTAATATGCTGCTGACTTACATAATCATCATCTCTTCCATGACATAGCCAATACCTTAGTCATTTGTTGTATATTGTACTTCGCTACTTTGCAGTTCAACTAATTACTCAAATCATCCAATTTTAATATTTACATGTAGAATATGCTGAAAATCTGTCCACGTTGCCATTTCCTTCTGCCTGGTATCAGGATCACTTCACGGCAGACCAGTGGGAGAAAACTAGAGTTGATGGCAAGATGAAACTAAAGCTTTCAGCTGTGCCAACTTTGTTCTCTAACAAGCCAACTCTTGTGCCTCGAAGAGCTCCCAAGAAGAGATGCCGCAGTCCTTCAGTCATCCCCGGGAGAATTTTGGCAATGTACGGACTACTGCATGACCACAGCTATTGCAAAGAGTTAATGGAAGGAGCTGATGATGCAGTGAACGTTGATGTGAAGTTATCTGTGAATGAGGTCACAGGTGATATTCCATTGATTGCTCCAACTGATGTCCAAATGGCTGCATCAATGTGGAGCCATTGTTGGAAGAAATAGTGGCCAGTGGGATTCAATTTTCCTCTCAAGACTGCCAAAATCTCGGATTGGATGGGGCCAACTCTGAGGTTTCACTTGGAGCACTACAGCTTCCTGAAAACTGCTCTGTGGCATGTGAGGCTGGCAGACTGAGGGTGGTGGTGGTGGTGGCATCCCAGCGGAAGAAAATAAGGGAATTGCAAAGAAAGCTGAAGAACTGCCAGGACATCCTCAGGTATTACAAAAGGAAGGCACTTCAGGGTTCTTTCTCCACAAAAAGCTCTGATGGCCAGGTGCACTCGTGGAAGAAATCCACTAAGAAGTGGGATGAAAAATTCTTTCAAAGCTTCTTTCCGCCTCAGGTTTGCCTGCGGTAGCAAGGGGTATGATGAAATTTTGAGGCAGAGTTACAATTTGCCCTCACTTAGGACCCTGAGGAGGCTGGAGCATCTTAACTTTCAACCCGGTATTTTGGCAATGTTTTTTCATTGTTGAAAGTGAAAGTACAGTGCTTGACAGTGGAGGAAAGGGAGTGCATCTGAATCTGAAAGGGTCTGGATGAAATGTCCATATCTCCCGGGACTGACTTCGATGTAGGCACCCAGACACTAATAGGTGATGTCACCCTCCCATGACACTGTGGCTTCGCAACAAAAGTCCTTGTATTTATGCTTTCAGGCATCATCAGCCGGTGGAAGCAAGCTGTTGCATACCATTTCACTGGGGAGAAAGTGGATGGGGCCACTTTCAACCCACTGGTCGTCACTCATAAGGGAGGCAGAGGATGTGGGACTCTGTTTGTTCCGTGAAAGTTTGTTCTTCGAATTTAGATGCTCTCAGTAATCATCAACGCGGCTGCGAGCTCAAACTGGTACGTTGGCTGCATGAGTGACATTGACCTTGGTCACTTTGACAGGATGAAAGTGGGGAAAGCAAGGAATGTTTTAAGCCACAGGGTCAGTGCAGGATTAATGTACTTGGCAAATTTTGAGGGCCATGATGCAGGGATGAAGACCACGGCTTGGTTTGTAGCCCTTGTAGATAGGTGGTTCAAATTGATGACCTCTAGGTCTCCCTCACTAGCTCTAAGTTTGGGCAATGAAGCAGCATACAATGATGCTATCTCCTTCTTGAAGGAGTACGTACCGTTTTTGAGACGTGCAAGTTTGGCCGGAAGGGCTCATGGAAACCATGCCAGTGGTTTTGTTCTGGCGACAAATAAATACTCCACCTGCAGCATATGCATTTGCACGAGAAGTCCTTCGCATTCCTTTTAACTTCCCGCTCTCCCAAGACTGCTAGGAGGATTTTTTTCGGACCTGAGGAGACTGCGTGTCCTACCCACAGCAGCTCAGGTGAAGGCTGATATTAAGTTTGCCACTGTCAGCCAGTACCTCAGGCATAGCAGTAATAGGTCCTATGATGATGATGATGCCAGTGAGCCACTAGCAGATATACAGGGCACTAAGAGGAAGACAGAGAAGGGGATTTCTCTTGATATTCCTGAAGGGTGGTTGTTGGAGCCCTCCACTCTTCCCGTCAAAATTAATGTTTTGTATTATGCGAGTGGCTATCTACTTTCCAGAGTGAGGGAAAATGATAAGGTCTGCAAGGTGTGTGTCGGTTCATTGCTCTAAGCGAGGGATAGCAGCATTAAGTTGGCCCATCAGGAGCTTATCAAACAGCGGTCCTACTCAGAAAAAGGACTGACATGTCTCCGACAGCTGCTTTTATCTACTTGCAGAGTGTGAGGGTTTCTTTCGTCAGTTGACAGCATCGGGAGAAATTTAAAAAAGTCCCATACGAATAATCAATGCTAAAGCATTGGCAAAATAAATGGTCTGCATTGCAGATAAATATGCTGCTTAAACTGCTGCCAGCCACAACATTGCGCAAAACCTAATTTAAAGATTTGCTAGATTCCGCATGAGGCTGTGGGGAGCTGAGGATAGACACAAGAGAAAGCAGGAGAGGACTGAGAAGGGCAGCAAGAGTGTGGCAACGCGAGTGGAAATTTCTCGCATAAAATAGAGGTAAGCGATTATGGAGTAAAATTATACATCCTTGTGTACCTTATTATCAGTACAGTGATTAAGAATATTTCATCATCTTTTTTTAGGAATTACTGTATTATGTCATATTATGTGATTATTAGGAGACTCGTTTCGCATTCTATAATTGCATGGTCGTCCATCGTGATCGTGTGGCTTATTGTGACAGCTGGCCCCATAGAGCTTGTCATTTGCAAGCAGGCTTCACTTCTTAGGTAAGTAGTACACCATGAAGGGTCTAGTGATTAATTATGTACAGTTGAGTGGATAGTGACTAACAGATTCTCTCATTTCAGGCAGTAACCATACGACTATTGCGTAAGTGTATTTATTTTGTACATATTTTTAGGACTGGTCATCATCCTGTAGAGGGAGTTGTGAATTCTTGTTAACTGAATTGCTTTCTATGCCAACGATGGTGATGTCTAATAGTCAATTTTCCTTCTATGATTTTGTAGGAATAATCGATAATAATCATCGGTCATAATGCATTTTTTTTATTACCCTTAGTAATAGTCCATTCTTTCGTTCTAGGTATCAAATACTATCAACGTATTGCCGCATAATTGTGATAAATCATTTATACTGCGGTTTGTCTTTTGATATCGGTTGATTTGAGAATATTATATAAGTTTGCAGTACTAACTTTGCAATTTCTTTTTTAGTGATGTCCAATAAGAGGAAATGGTATTTTAAGTCACCCAACTCTTGCACAATAAACACCTTTGACTCTAAGGATATTAATTATATTGTTTAGCTCAGTAGGAGGGGGAATGTCGTGGAAGGGATAGTAACAGTTTGGACCGTTTTGTATGAGTATGTACTATGCGTCTTACAATACGAGGCCAGTTGTATGTTTGTGAAGTTGTTTAGGTAGGTTGAGGTCTTGAAATTCACTGTTTTACCTTTTGCCTATTGTAATGCATTTCTTTTTTAATTTCAGCCATGTGGTGGATCAAATTGGGTCGTCAATGCTGCCAATAATTTATGCAAGCAATGTAAAAATAATGAGGGAATGAAGATGTGCTAATGCTACTTTTATGTACTCTGACATATTTCCTCTACCTTTAATGTACCTTTCTCTTAAAAAGTCATGTTCTGATTTAGTCAGAGGATTTTCTATTATTGTAACCTTCGTTACACTTTTTTATGACATTGTATCATTAAATGTTTCTTGTAGCATGGCTGAGTTCGTTATTCTTGAGCAACAACCTATTACAACTTCTCCTTGTGTTCACTTGCTGTTTTTTGAATGGTTTTCTTGGAGGGTTTCAGTGAGCTTCAATGGCAAGTTTATCATATCTTGACGGTCCCTGGTATTCTAGCTCATGTTTTCTTGAAAGGGGGCTAAAATATCCTCCTTGGGGATAGTGCATAAAAGGAGGTTATTTACTGGAATTCACTGCTGCCCTTGAAGCAATGATCCAGGATCACGATAACGAGCGGGAGTATTACTTTATTCTTAACATTTACGGTTATGGCCAAGGAGTTAACCATCAATCATCTCAGTACTGCCGTGACGTCTTCTACGTACTCGGTTGCCACAATTTTGTTTGTCGTGGAGTTGCAATTCGCGAAATTCTTTTTGTAACTATTCATTCCCGGGTGAACTGGCTGGTTCGGCGCTTAGTTGGGTTAATATACAGGGTCAAGTCCCATTGACGTAGTGCATATCGTCATAAAACGTTGCTGGTTGTAATTATATTCCTAAAATTACAAGTATATGCGTGTTCATTTTGATATGCCGCAGATCTGACAGCATTTTTTCATTCCATTGCGAGTTTAACGTTGCGCTTATTTTTTCACATTAACGGGAAACCTCTCGTGCTGACCGCGGTTAAAACATAAATGACATTGACTGAGCTTTACTACCAACAACTTGCTATAGTCGCTAACGTGGCCAGACAGCACCGATTTCGACCGTGCTCCCTCAGCGTAAGGGGCACTGCCGTTTTATTTCCCAAATAATTCTCGATCGCCGCAGAATATATACTAATTGGTCTTTTTTGCGGTTATACTTCCCTCATGTTGCTATGGATGTTGTATCAACCATTGCAGTGATATGACAAGGTGAAAATTCGATATGATATCGTCACCAGTACGCCCATAAACGGTAATGGAGGGGGCGTGGCCAGTCCGACTAAACATGGCATCCAATTTTCACTTGGCCACCCTCTCCCAATACAGTGCCCCTAGGCGAGAGTAGTGGCCCTCTATATGGTAATACAGTACCTCTAGGCGAGGGCCAGTGGAGTAGGCATTTGCTACTCGACGAGCGAACAGTGCGGACGCACCCGCCATATCTACCGTGACCTCGCGTTGACTCACGCCTTGAGACTTGACGCGTAACTGAAGCAAAAATAAATATTGTTGATGTATCGTATGGGACTGGGAGACCACTAATTACCTCTGGAGATGCCCATGTCGGACAACTGCTGGACTGCGCCATCAGTTTCCAGCCTGCAGGCCTTAACAGAATAGAAACCAGCCCAGCAGAAATGAGACTAGTTGGGCTAGCTCAATGTATAGACGTAGTCATCAACATGGATTCCACAGATTGTGATCCTTCCTCTTAGTGCTTACAACCAGTGTCTATTAAGTTCGAAGTTACAGCATTTACAGTATCTCCCAAAAGTTTAAATTTTGGATTACAACAGAACTGCCTCAACTTTAATATTGTTTTTTGGGTTCCACACTTCTCAGCCTTCAGGTCTGGAAACATTTACAGCTTTCCACTTATGTAATAACATAGGGTTAAGGCTCATTGTGTTGAAAAGAATATTCTCACAAAGGAGCATGTGTATAATGTCACAGTTCTTAGAAATTGCACTTACATATTTTGTGTAAACAATTGTTGTTAAGCGATGTTATGGTGGATTTGAGAGAGCAATTTCTCATACAAACACTGGTGCCTCCATGATCTGAAATTGTTTAGTGGCGTGCTTTACGGGAAGCTAGTGTTACTATGATATATATGCTTGTGACTTATCTGGTGTGCACATGGAACTCTTTTGGTAGCTTCCGTTGCGTTGTGTAAAAACCAGTGATTCAATAGAAGTAAATTAGATAAAGAATAGTTTTGGTTGTTACTTCTCCTATTGCACTATAACATTCTACATCAGCAGTTTAAGAACTATGCCTGCTGCTGCCGACATTTAAGGGTTTTATTTTTACTGCCTTTAATTTCCACAAGCATTAAACTTGACATGCTAATTCTAAGTTATCTTAGGCTGCTTAAATACAGTCATTTGAGGAAACTGCGTTGTCAATAGCAGTTCCACCTTCGGTCAATTTGCTCACGAGAATAATATCAGTTCTTATAGCTTTTACAACCTCATCACCTCAAATATAACTTACAATCTCCCTTTTGCATTATTTCTGTGGATCATGGGTTATTTGTGACTAATTCAATATTCTCTCCTAAGGTGGAGAAAAATAAGTTCACTGCCCTACTAATTGTGTAAGAGTGCTGTATACTACATGAGACATTACTCAAACAAAATTGAGGTAAACCAGCTTGGTTTGTGAGCATAGCGGTTGTCACCCTATACTCAGAGCATCATTGAAAAGGCGTTTACCTATTCCAAGCAAGGTGAGCCCTAAGCCACTTGTGGCGCAATGGTGCTCCTGTTGGTTTAGGGCACAACAGCCCTCAGCAGAGTTGCATACTGACAAACAGCATTTGCCGGCTCAGGCAACCTGTTCCACCGCAGATGAGGTGTCCCCTGTTACTCCAACCCCTGAAGCAGAGGTTGATAGACACAACACTGGCAGCCCAAGCTACAACCCACACCCACTGCCCAAATGATGTACCACTCTTGGAGCTGAATTGGATCTGTTTCAAAGATCCTTATCACCCTTTTAGTCGCCTTTTACGACAAGCAGGGATACTGCGGGAGTATTCTTAACACCCACAACCCGCAGGGTTATTTAATATCACTTTAATATTGAAATACAAACATATACTAAAGTAGGAAAGAAAGGAAACACTGAGCCAGAGAGGGTATTAAAACTGTGAATTGAGTCAAAATATACCTTAATATCAGCCCATTAACATACAAGTGGACTAAGAAATTTCATACTCTAAAGAGCCTTGGAAAATAATACAGCAATAACAAAGTACTACAATACTACAATGAACAATACTACAATGAACATTATCAGTAAACAAAGTCACACTTCCAGCAATTGCTTCAATGGACACCATTACACAGGAAAACCAAAGACCTGACCATCATCAGCTATAATTTCTAGATGAATTAAATATAAAGACTAAAAGCAAGCTGGAGGTCAAGGCATTTCATTCACATAAAAACTGCTTCGCAGATCTATTGAAGCAAGTTCTCCCATCCTTCCCATAACACCTGCTAAGGGGAAATAATGCATCACCTCCGACTTCATTCAAAGCTTATTAGATTCAGTCTACATGGGAGACACCTGGACAACATGCGGAAACCCATATCTACCATTATTAATAACTGCTTGAGCAATGACCTGGATACAAATTTCCTCTCCACCAATAAAGCAAGCAGGAGAGGGGAAAATATGACTGATAACTTTAGCAATAGCCCATCGAGCTCAGAATCCATATTAAGGACTGCTAATGACTCAACACAGAGAAAGGTTATGGAATGGATTGCAATGCCAAACAAGAAAACTGAATTAACCCTTGCCTGCTGAAAAGGCCAATATTGGCCTGTCGTTTGGGGCTTCTCGCTGCTGCTCATTCATTTTGAAGGCCTCATACTGGTATAAAACTTGGTGTCAGTCATCATGTTCTTCTTTTCCCCCACAATATGAAGGATGAAGCATCTTACTTCAGAGGGGACGGAATAGCAAGAATAGGAATTCTGGGAAACCCTAAGGATTGGGAAAATGGTCTGCCCACCACCATACCCCTACCTCACTCTATCCTAATCACTAACCCTCCTCGGAGGAGGGAGGTGCCATCAAATTCACACGTACACAGTGAGACGCTTAGTTATACCATTATGTCTTTCTTTGCACCCAGTCTTTGGTGCTTTTATAATTTTTCTTGAGTTGTCACGTTCTCCGCACATTTAGTTCGTGAACTCTGACAGTGCATTTCCAGCTCTTTTTTCCTTCCCTCTGATACTTGGCAATATTTTGCTATGTAAGTACTTCCATATCTTCTTAATCATATAAATTGCAATAATGAATTTTTACTGTATTCCCTGGTGTACTCATTTTTCAGGAATGGCACCTAAGCGCAAAATGACTGACATCAATATCAAGAATGAACTTTTCGTCGACTCAGAGGCTTATAAGCCTTAGAGTACATCTGAGGAAGGAGGGTCGGAGTCAGAAGACGAAGGTCCTCAGAGTTCTAGGTCTTCACCAGGAGCCGAATGTAAATATAAAAAACCCAGGATGTCAAATCGCATTCCGGCATGACTCCGGGATTCAATCTTAGCGAGAATCTCGGAATAAATGCAGATTCTTCACTGGTGAGTGTTTTTCATATTGATTTTGCAGAAGTTATTCATCTCACTAATAGATACTATCACCAGTATGTAGACAGAATGGACGAGGGACCATCTCCCCAGCCTGGTGTGACAGAGTGAAATGTTCCTTTTTTTAGCCATAGTGTTGCAAATGGGACATGTAAGGGATTATCTTAGAGACTATTGGTCACATTTGGATCAGTTTCATACCCCATTCTACAGTAATACGATGAAGTGAGACATTCATTACTCTCCTCCCATTTCTTCATGTCACGGACAACAGTAACAAACCTAATAGAATGGACGAAAACTATGACAGACTATGGAAAATAAGGACTCTATTTCACATGCTCAACAAAAAAAAACTTTACTTTCCTACGGAGCACTTGGCAGTGGATGAAGTTATTGTCTTATTCAAAGGAAGGGTAGTGTTTTGGCAATACATACCAAAAAAACACAAACATTTGGGAATAAAAATTTACAAATTGTGTGACGAGACTGGATACAAGTATGATATGTAAGTATATGTAGCAAAAGATCGACTCGGTGTGGCTGTGGAAATGACAGCCACGCACACCACTGTTCGAGAGCTGACTGAGAGAGGAGTGGAAGGAGTTGGACATTAATTTTCCATGGACAATTTTTCTCCTCACCATCTCTGTTCAACAATCTCCAGAGGAGGAGTATTTACTCATGCGGCACCGTCCTGCCAAATCAAAAGGGCATGCTACCAGGCTTTGACCGCAAGATGCTAAGAATGAAGCGCAGTGACTTGCGTGTTTCAGTGAGAAATCACTTGACTGCATAAGCTTGGAAAGACAAAAGAGAAGTGTTAATGCTGACAAATATGCATAGTCCACCAAAGGAAGGGAACTTCTGCAATGAACTTGGAAAGGCAAACAAGCCAGCCATTGTCGAAGACTACAATCGGCACATGGGATATGTGGATAAGGGAGACAGTATGGCCAAGAGCTAAGATATTAGCCATTGAACGTGAAAGTGGACGAAGAAGTTCTCCTTTCATCTCCTGAATATGACAGTGCTGAACAGCTGTGTGGCCTTAGCCTCATGCGGAGGACAGATGACTCAGAGGCAGTATCGCCTCGCTCTCGTGAGGTAACTGACAGAGAAAGGCACGTCAGCACTTCCCTCAATTACTACACAGAGAGGAAGACCAAGCGTGAGGGGAACTCAGCTGCGCCGTTTAGAGGCAAGAGAGTGCAATCACTTAGCATTTGCACCAATGATGGTTATTTGCTGAAGTCAAAAGGGTCTGTGACTCCAATAAATCATGAATAATCACCATATCTACCCCTTAGCTTCCTTTCCCTCTTTTCCTATATGTGTGGAGGTCATTATACACACCACTCTAAAGAGTTAAAAGATGATTTCATGGCAATATTTTATACCAAAAGTGTAAACCAAATCTCTCATCATTGGCCCATCACTCATCCCTCAGCACTATCAGCTATTGTGAAGTTAACACTAAGGCACAATAGCCACGGCTGATGAGCCTGAGGATGATGATTCCGCCAATATAGTTTAGGGCAGTTATGTAAGTACTTCCATCTTGAATGCTGACAACTTCATAGAAGGACATTGTTGACATTTATATGACCAATTTTGCAACAGTAAAAATATTATCAATAAATGAATTTTAAATTTCAAAATATTTTATAATATATAAACATAAACTATAAAAATGTTCACAAATTCTACTTACTTAACCACAAATTTAGACACACAACACACTTAGTTGCTTGTAAACATTTCTCCACAATCCAACAGTGACTCATACATAAATTGTTTCATTGTTAGAATGACTTAAGAGAAAAAATTGTGTGATAATTAACTTTGCTAAAGAGAGCAATTACAAATTTGTACGAAAATAAAAGATGAAAAGAATCCAATGGTAAGAAATCATGAAAAATAATTACTTTTACATTTAGCTGACCACACAATTACCACCTTTACAGTTGGTTTATGATAAGAAGTAAGAGCAAAACAAATGTCATGAAATTTAAAAGCAACATATCCAGGGAAGGAAGTAAGTATCCACATTCCATGAAAAACTTGGGATTTTGAAGGGAGATAGAGTGACCTAAATATCTGATATCTAGGCTTAAGCTTGGGGGATCATAAGCTGCTAAACAGACAAGCCTATCAATTAACATTTGCATGCTCTGCCAATAGGAAAACCATGCAATAACAATAATTTCTTCACTTGTCACAGCTTTAACAATTCAGACCAACAGAATATAAACTTAGACATACAAAACCTCTGGATGATGGAAAACCACCAAGACAGAGTTCAAACCCACAATCTCAGGTTAGTAGAAGAGAGCTTTGCATCACACTACCAAGGCAAGCATTTAATTGAAAGGGGTCATCAACAATATGCAACAGCCAATTAAATCTAATTTTAGGCATGATTTCACCGAATTTATCATGCTAATACTGCATAAGAAAGTACAGAGAACTCTCACTTCACTCACATTTGGCGCCAGTATTTTTGCTCCGATACACTCTTTGGATAATTTTAATTTCAGACTCACATGCTTACAGTGATTTTTTTAATTGATATTACGCAACGCATTTGTAACATACCTACTCCACATGAAGGGTCAACACTATACAGAAGTTGATTCCCATACACTGTTTCCCATACAATACCATTCCCTAAGTCGACTAAGTCACAAACTCACACATGCTGACTGATGGACTACACTTTGACCAGGGTTTTCCAAGCTGATGAGTGAGTGAGTTCTCCATCAGTCAAATAACAAAGACATTCCCCCATATGAGCTGACGAATGGCAAGTTCTATAAAACAAACCACAGTAGAACCTCAGATATACGACCCTCATATAAATGACGACCTCACTAATACACCAATTTGTTTTGGTCCTGTGAATAACCCAAAAGACCCCATGTATTTCCAACCTCCCTTATCAAACTTTTCATTTACACGACGAACTCCGTTATGAAACGTATTTTTCCGGTCCCATGATATGAAGTTCCCTCACTTATACGACTCGTCTGAGACCTGTCCTATGGAAAGATGGCATATTAATTTTAGCAGACGATGATTATCAGTCTCGTGCTTTCAATTATGCACGCATTTGTTGTTAAATTATTATAAGGATAGTGGACATAAATGTTCACCATACTTTTTGGTGAAGTATTCACTGAACAAGTGTTTTCCTCCTGCAGACAACGTCCACACAGGAACGCCATTATTTAACGTTACATCATGTTTAAACATTGGGTTACATGCCATAATTAACTCTTACCATAGATAAGAAGGTAAATAATATTGAGTTATACTGCCTTAAATTCAACAATTGAGGTTGGAACATCGGTAAAATTCCGCTTAATCCATTCTCATTTGCCCATATTAAAATCAACTTCAATCATAACATCATCGTCAGGTATCGTATGTTGATCATCAATTGTTAACTCGGCACCTTGTATATACGATGGTTGTACCAAGGGGACTAGATTGTTATGGGACTAATGTAATTTTCGTGGGTTGTACATTATTTATGGTGTACTAACCACATTTTTTTGTGCTCTTCCGTGAATCGGTGGAATTGGTGTGCTCTGCGAAAAGAAAGCTGTAGAAATGGCACCAGGAGCGAAAAGAAAGTTCCTTTCATTGAGAGATACAGTGGAAATAATTAATTTCGTTGAGAAAAATTTCCATAGAAAGAAAGCGGACTTAGTGAAAGAACTCTCCTTGACGGAATCAACATTAAAAACTGTGTTTAGAAATAACGACATCAATTTACCTGCAGAACAGAGTTGCGGCAATGAGTCCGCGAAAAGAGCTTGCATACAGAGCAGTAAATTTGAAGAGCTGGAAAGTGTAATAATTTCATGGTTTAAGCGGGTGAGGGGGGAAAACATTCCCGTCTCTCTAAAAGAGAAAGCTTTGATGTGTGCCACATGCCTTGGGATAGAAGACTTCAAAGCCTCGAATGGGTGGCTTGAAAGATGAAAAAATGCCACAGTTTAGTTTGCAGGTAAGCTGGTGGCATGTTTTGAATACTTAAGATATTTTCAATGCAGAAGTGACCGGGCTATTTTTCAATTTATTGCCGAGTAAAACACTTTCAATGAAAGGAGAGCCGTGCCATGGTTGAAAGCCCAGTAAGCTACATCTGACTGTATTGCTCTGTGCCAACGCCAGTGGGATGGAGAAAATGAAGCCGTTCGTAGTGGGTAAGGCAACAATAATCGAAGAAGGGATGGAATTGATTTCTACGGGAAAGAAAGACAAAGAGGGATTACGCAATTAGTGTCTTCGCGGGGCAACATATTGATAGTACCAAGTAGGTTTGTTGTGTAATTGACATAGTAACCTGAGACACGAGCGTGCATTCGAGTAGGTTATAGTATGTATGTATGCGCCAAACATTTTCTGACTAATAGACACACAGGATGTCAACAGACAGGAATTTCCACATTTTTAGCTATGGTTCTGGAAAAACTTAGGCAGATTCAATATGGTTCATCTATTTGTGACACATTAATTTTCAACATATGATTGTATTTTAAGGAGTGTAACTTATTGTAAAAGAGCTAGTAAATTGAGAGTTACCTGTACATAGAGATAAGATTTTTTGTCCCAGAAGTAAAATGAAAAGAGAAATTAAAGCACATATTTACAAAAAGTTTAAAGTAACAATATTACACATTAATATGTATGCAACTTTGCCAACCATAACAACAGAGAACAACAGAATTAATTTTATTTCATAAAGGATAATAAATTTTGAATATGCATAGAGTAAAACAATATGACAGATGAAGATACTAACACAAGATGTCAGTGAAAAAAGAATGTTTAATGATATGAATAAAGGCAATCAAGAATGAGGATTAATTCCAGTCTGCACAAGCTGGGAGGCAACAGTTATTTTGAGGAAAAAGAAAAAGAAATTACAACAAAATGTTAAAGGAAAGAAGAGGGAATTTAGAAAAGTCCAAAGAAAGAATAAAAGAAAAAAAAAGAGATTAGAATCCTAATCTCCAGTGATTCCTCAAGTTTTTTCAGGCAGCCAACAAACTGGATTCATCAATAGATATGGAACATAAAATTAAGACTAAGAGTAGCTAATTACTTGGTAATCATGTGACTACAGCTAGTCAAATTATTTTTCAAAACATTCCAAATATACATCCACATAAGGATTAAAAAAATGCAAAATCCTTCAAATGGAGCTACACTTAAAAAAATGACTAAAAAAAGCTAAAAAAGTAACAAAATCCAAATACATATCATGGAAATATTAACCCTGCAACATAGGCAATCCACCTGTCTAATGCTACAATATTGGAGATGTTTAAATAGAGTCGAGGTGAAAGTTTAAAATACAAAAATATGGGAAGCATTTTGTAGATACATAGAAAAGAACTAAAGTCAATGATCACAGGTTTTTTCATTGCACGCACCACATGCAATCAGTATAGGAGCCCTTCACTATATATAACTTGGGGATTGGGTTTCCTTAAGTTTAGACAGTAAAACCTGTAATTGAATCCCTCAAAGGAGTAAAAATGTACATAATACATGTTCCGGAAACAAGATCCATAAATTGATCATTAATACTGTGGGAAGTCATCTACAGAAGGAGACACTTCCAGAGAAAGCTACTTCTTTGGTACACAACTAATTTGACTTAGTATCGGCAATGTGATTCCATGAGAGAAAATTATTGGCCCTACTCTTTAAGGGTATTTTAAGGGAAGGATGTGCATAAATTAAGCATAATCACTTTTGAAACAACTAAAAAACAGGACCAACTTAGGTTGCCACAGAGAAACAGGCTATCCCATCAAGCAAAAGTAATTTACATCCTTCAAGGGCTTTAACATTTCAACACCACAAACCACACAGGCAGGAATTATTGCAAATGGTATCATATAATAATTGACTTCAAAATAATAAATTTTTAAAAAATTCACCCATTAATGTGTACATACAATTCCACGCTAGGAGTTTCCCATTCCATAAATACAATATTAAGAAATTTATAACCACATGTTAATAATTTACAATAAAATTTGAAAATAGTAAACAAAAAATAAATACATAAGGCAAGTCTTGCCAGATTACTTTAAAGAATTCTCACAGTGTAAATAATATTTGTAATCTTAGCATAGCAGCCATTAATATTGTGAGTTAAAAACTCTATTTTTTAACTATGTACACCTTTAAAGTCGAACATAATCTAGAACTCTGCCAACAAACAAATTAATTTCAAGGCACTTGAATAAGTACTCGCTTTGAGGCATAACATTAAGTAGTGGGCCAAAAGTGTCAAGGTTTCACCCTGCCAAATTCATAAGGATTCATTGTAGGGGATCAACAACAAGTTATGTGCACAACATTTACTTCAAGGTTTACTCATGTTAGATAGTAATGTAGGGAATGGAAGTAGCACAGGGTTAGGGTGGGGGAGGGGAAGAAAATGGTCACACACTGCCACAATGAGCAACAGAACCCCACAAGGATACCAGCTCATTCCTGCTTCAAACCCATAACATGCTGAAATCGCCTTCGGCCATCCAGGTACATCATGCACTCTGAAACAAAAAAGGAAGAGAGACGTCAATTCATTGGCACTGTGAACCTGGAGTATGTGGGTACAAAATTACGCCCACTAACCCGAAGCATCTGAAATCTTGTCCCTTCATGTTATTTCTCCCCACATCTTATTCCTCCAGAATCATTTTGACACCCACAAAAAGATAAATTACGACTAATTTTGAGCTCATATCTCGCATATCAATTTCATTGAAAAAATGTGAGAGAACATAATCAGGACAAACTCGCGTATACCAAGCACAAAAAACTCGCAAGCTGACTTTCATTTGAATAACAAATGAAATATGACTGGCAACATTCACTCACATTCAATCGCTCACTTTTTTAAGTTATTTACTTTTAGTAATAGTCATAATTGGCACTTCACGCGGTAGTAAAAAACGAAAGTCAACTTGTGCCTTTTTATGTGTTTGAGCTAAAGTTACGATGGCACAATAGGCGAGAGGAAATAATTAAACATTGCGATGTTTCACACCTTACAATTTATTAATAATAAACATGTACCCATCATTTCATTTTTATTACGTAAGTTGATCATTAATAACTGAAATACGAACCATAAGCTTCGATAAAGAATCTTTAAGTCAACATACAGATCATTATCATGAAGTTTCATTATAATAAAAGCTATAAAGATGTAAATAGTGGAAGATGTTAATAGAGGTTCAATAAAGAAAACCAACTCAAAATGATATCTTGACACGTAAGACTTATAATTAACTACCATTACCAGTTCATCCCTCAAGAAATGCAGCAAAACAAACAAGTTTTTTTGATGATGTTAGGTTTCTCCAAAAACCTGACTTTGCCTAGGATCTTTTAAGGTATGTTACGAAATTAGCATGTGTTTGAGCATATATTCCATCATTTATATTTACCCAAAAATGTGGCACTGAATTTTGGATAAGCAATATTGCAAGGTACACACTCAAAATATATTGTAATCGTCTAAATACAAGTTATATATGATCTTGATTACATCCGTCATTTTTTGGACTGGTTACTTGACTTCTGCTCGGCACATCTGAGCTACACATCCCACTTGTGACGTAGATGCATGAATTGTAACCTGTAGCTCTGAGAAACAGGTCCCATGTGTTTCAAGAATTGCATCATTGATGGCAAAAGATAATTCAAAATAATATCCTTTACTAGCACCAAAAACAAATAACAAGAAACTTTATACCTTCCAGTCTGCTTTTTGGGATGCAAATACCAACTAAAATCATGACTCAAATATAAATTAACATAACAATAGCCTTACTGTTTTGATCTTACCAGGAAAAATGGTGAAAACAGCTACATGATCAAACCCCTTTAAAGCCAAGCATCATACATTATTTCGCAAATCTATGTGCCAATTTGCAAACCACATAAATAATAAATTGCTTGCAGGAGGCCACTCTTGGGAAAGTTTCACTGCACAGGCAGTCCCCGAATTTGGTCCTATCTACACTTTGGTACATTCCACAATGACACATCTTACTCGGCTTTAGTACACTAAATTCGGACTTTCAGACATTTGTTGGAGAACCATATTTCTGAACTTTATGTAATGAGGCCCAGGAATGTGATGATTGGTGAACAAGACCCATGCTCACAACACTGTGCTTTCAGTTATACAGAGACAGTAAAATCGGGAGAAGATATGAAGGAGATCAGTAAAAATGGGGGCATCAGAAGCTGAATGTAGCAAAGAATTCTGCTTTTTGCTAAAGAGAAGTCATGGAAATAACTAGTAGGGCAGGCTGAAGATGAACTCTATCAGTAGAAAAATCTGAAAGTCAGGAGCCTAATCCTTGAAGGAAGGAAGCACTTCATCAGGACAAATATCAGAAGAATCTCAATAGCAGTGAGATTAGGGAAATTAAGCCAGTAGGAGAGATTGGGTAATTCAATAATTTGGGTAGTGGAAGGATGATAAATAACATAATAATGTGGATAATTCTGAGGAAGGATCCATCAATTAACAAAGAAGAGTAGGAGAAGAAAGAAACCTCATCAGAACTGTTAAGTAAAGGAAGGAAAACCTAATCGGGCATATTTTAAAACACAAGTGTCAAATAAAGATAATCTTTGGTGGAAGAGTATATATGAGGAACAGTAGAGTAAGACCATAGATGACATACTTGGAACCAAAACTGACTGCTGAGGATACAAAGATATACGTTGGGGAGAAGAGTTGGGGAGAAGCAAAGAGAAACATTCAAGAGGAAAATATTATCAAACAACAACAAACCACAGGGTTGATGACCTTTGATCATGATGATGACGGCAAAGGTACAACTGTGATGTAACAGGGAGAAGTCAGTATGAAAACCTTACTTCACATCATGAAGTTAGGTATTCAAAGCTAAAACTAAGGTTCCTCAGGAAAAGATAAAGATGTGGACCTGAATGCTTGTTTAATGGCATAATAAACTGCCCAAAGCAATTTCCAATTCTCTGCCCATCCTTCAGGCCAAGGTAACAAAAGCCTTGTGACCAAACATCAACAGCTAGTGCCTAAAATGGTGCTTTGCACTTATGGAAGGAAAAAAAAATATATTTTGACTTGGGAAAGCAAATTTCCAGTCCAAATTCCCATTTTCCCTGCCTTTCCCAGGCCCATTTTCAACTTCCCTGACCTTTCCAGGAAATCAAAGTCTGTAGCAACCGTGAGGGATGGATCCAGGTATAACGAGGCATCAGAATACTAGATCCAGGTATAATGAGTCATCAGAATACTAACCTTGATAAGACTTGGGAATTATTGCTGGTAACTCCTCGGGAATGGAGAAAGTATAATGAAAATCATTCGTAGTGACATTCCTGCCCGAACGAGGATCAAACACTTCAGCATAAACTGATATTTGCATGTAGTTTTGCTCTGTGTAACAAACATAAGCAGTGAGTCCAAGAAGGGAGCCAACATCTACTGGAGCATGGAAACCAATGTTACTTATGTGGCACAGCTTTGGACGGTACTTGCTGCTGAGGAGAAAAACAAAACACACACATTGAGAAAAATATAGCAACTTAGGGACAACAATTTTAAACCTTGAAAATGAAAAAAATATTTTTTGGATTCTAAAACTCAAATTCTGCTGAATCAATAGTTTTGGGCTTGACTCCATGGCCATCCATGTTAATGGAATGGTACAGGCACTAAATTTCCACCAGTTGAATAATATCAGTAATGACTAGTTTCCCAATCCAGCAAGCACTTCTTTAGGAACAAGTTGGAGTCAAATAACATGGATGCCATGATAGTCATGCTTAGGCCAAATAAGGCCAGTAATTGTTTACCTGAGTAATTTGGAATGCTTCACCCACTGAACTCTGATATAATGATGAAGATATTAGAAAATCCAACAGTTCTCAGTACTGCTCAGAAGCTTGACAAGTGCTTTACAGAAAAGATACTTGGCCAATGCTAATTAACTTCTTGTGCATAATGTTCGTGGACATTTAAAGGACAGAAGGAAAGGGAAACAAAGGCTCATGTAATTTTTCTCATATCACACAAAATTCTCCTTGCTTTTGAAGTATACTTCCTTACACTCATAGGAAAATAAATGGGGAAATCTAACAAAGACAGAGTACAAGCTCCTTTATATTCTCCAATTATATGAACAATTGATATTTCTACTGGATTGATAATAATTAGTCAATTAATTCATTGCCAATAATTGAATTTTTTTTAAATAATTGAGAATTCCAATAGGCAAGACCAAACTCACCTAAACAGATAGCCAGCAGTCCAACCCAGTTCTAGTGCCTGTCTCATTAGAAAGCCACCAAAGACTTTGTTGTGCATGTTACGATCCTAGGAAAGGACAAAAATAACAAAATCAACTAAAAGATAAGAATAAATAAAACAGCAATTGTACAGAGATTCATTAAAATTCATTTATGGCTTGTGAGCCAATATAAACAATAATTCACGCCATTTTCACAAGCTGCTACAACCCTTGACAAAAGACTTAAATGATGCACCAAAAATACACATTAATATTAGTGTGCTTAATCAGTATATGAAAGACAAGATCTCAGGTTTTGTTCATTTGAAACATCAATTAGATTGTAGCATGTATGTCATGAAAAATCAGAGAATACTAGACACAAAAAAGTGCTACAAAGTCATACGGGGTGGCTACTGATATCCAATTTTTAAATTCCCTGATTTTTCCCTGATGGATTTACCAATTTCCCTGACCAATCACCAAAAGGCCACCTATTATTGGGATACTTTTTTTTCTGCCGAATTAAATGTTCTACGGCAGCTTTCAATTTTATAATCATCATTTCGTATTTTTATAACTGCAAGCGTGCATTTACTATGAGCTAGTGTGCTCCAGCAACCTCTAGACCTGAGTTTCAGAAGTTAAAAAAAAATGCGAGGTAAAATTTTCCGAACAACATAGCCTCGGATTCCTTCTGCTGAGCGTAATACACCGTGATAATGAATTTTAACACTATTAGGCAAATATCGAAATAAGGATATACAAAAGGGATACATTGTACGTCTGATTCACAACAAATAAGATTCACAACTGAATATTTCACGAATTGATGGGGCTTATTCAATGCATGTCAGCGATGGACCTTAGTTTCAGTTGGTGAAATAGAGGGTGGGAAAGACTGGCCGATAAATGAATTCCCTGACTTTTCCAGAAATTCAAAATTCCCTGGCAATTCCAGGTTTTCCCTGATGAACACCACCCTGTAATACTAATCATTTGATGGATGAATGAGTCTCAAAGAAACTTTTTCCACCTTTTAAGTGTTTCAAATCAGTATTTCACTGACACTGGTTGAATCGTCTACAGTCAAATTCTCATTCACTTCATTTGGAAAGTAAAATTCCATGAGATCTACTCAATTTAACACCAAAATGCCAGGGACACAATGCCAATCAATTTGATTCTTGGGATCACATGAGGAGAAAGAAACTGGTATAAAAAAGTAAACACTAGACTCAAAAAAATTCAAACACACACTGGACACATCTTTGGCTTAGCAGGAATCAGTCACCCTATTCAAAGAGGTACTAGTGTCTTAGAACCGCTAGCAATTTTGGCAAATCCTGGAACAAACGAAATAATTACCTCTGGGTGGCAAAAAACAATGCTTGATAATGAAGCACTGCTCATTGTAACAGAGTTGGGGATTTCATAACTGCTTTTGAATGTAGGTATGCCTGATCGGCCTCCTCCAGGAGTTTCCAGGGTTTTCAGGAAAATGTCATGGATAGTCCGCTGCTCTGAGGTGCTGGGCAAAGTGCGATACAATGAAGTACTTTGAAGCTTAAGCCGACGCTGCTTCTTCTCTGTGTCAAAAAAATAAGAGTAACACCCATAAAACTTGATAAATGGATAAAAGATATAAATTTTTATACTCATCATATTCATTATGATAAAATCCAATTCGATGTTTTGATTAAATCAATACCTCCTAATGTTCAGAGACAAAGTTGAGAACAACATTTTTAAAAACTCCCAAAAAGATATTAAGATAGATATGCCACTGGTATATAAAATTCACCTGATTTTTGCAGATTAACTGGTATTTAACTCTTTAAAAAAAACTTTTGAATTGGCTAGCTTAAAGGTGGCAAGAGTAGTGGTGATATGTATGATTTTAATGTTTGTAACATTATCAAATTATTTCCTCCGTGATCCACAGCTACTAATGAAACAAACATGCTTTTATTACACTTTAGCTTCATTTTACCTCGCAATTTTTACACCTCAAATTAAGTATTTACTCTATATTAAAGAACAACTATCACCGAAAGTGAATGAGTCTAACCAGCTGAACTCTAGCCCTAATGATATACAAAAGGAAAATCCTTACTGAAAGTATGACCAATGGTACCCCCTCCATCTTGTGATCTAATGTTAATGATTAACAGCACCAAAAATAACACCAAAGAATGAAAATAAAACATAATACCCACAAGGTCCAACACCAAAATGACAGCGCCCGTAACAAGAAAATACTTTCAATGTATAAGATAGTAAACATGATGGCAGAGTACTGCCCTGTTAACCCATTCAACGCGGATGGATGACATCCGCACCTAGGTGCCCGCGTGGGTGTCATTCATGAATGACACGTCCTTCTTTCTTTTCTTGTGCGGTGTAACGGTACTACGCTCAGTTCCTTCAGTTGACTGCCTCTTGTCCACACTTCAGTTGGTTCCTAGCTTCTGTCTAGTGTGCTCTGTTTCTGGCAACGGCAATTTTTCTTTTCTCTGTGGATTTTTGCATATTTTCATGTTTCTTTTCGAGACTTTGGTGAACAAGTTTTTATTAAAAAGTGACTTAGTCTGCTTGTTTTTGGGATAGCCGTGTACTTGCAGTCTTATTTATATCGATCTTACTGGGCAAAGTTTTCTTTTTGTTTGTGGTTTTATTGCGATTGCCATTAGATTTTGAAAGCGATATTTTCTGTAAACGCAGGATTCTACTTCAATTGTTCCAGAAGAACTCTGAGCTTCTTTCATCAAGATTTTACTTTTATTTTCAATGAAGGTTAGTCCAAACTTATATATTTTAATTTCGGTATTTGCTATTAATTATTTCAATCATAACATTCTAACTAATATTTCTGTTGCTTTTACAGGACTTAATTTTTATATTAATTAACAGGAAGAAAAGTGTGATTCCATCCACTTCCAATGAGGCAAACATATCAAGTTCATCTAGTACTGGTACGTATATCCATAATTGAAAAGTTAGATTTGATTTATTAAGGTCTAAAAACGTTTTCAAAGTCCAGTGAAAATTTTCAAAAGTTTATGATATGTACAGTAGACTCTCCTTATTACAAACAACGTTTATACGAAGTTTCCGTTCATACGATCCAAATCGTTGCTCCCGACGATAGGGGTATCGAAATGTATGGTAAAGACACGATATTACGGAATTATGAAATAACAAACCTTAGTCCCAGTCCCCATGGGAACAAAAAATACTTTATTATGAAGTCTGTCACATAAATAATGGCATTCATTCAGCTACATGACGCTGCATTATAAATCAGGAAGCTTTGCCCCACATACTGTGCCCAAGAGCTTGAGAACTAAAATATATACAATGGATACTTCGCATAAGCTACTTAACTGGGTTGAGGGTACAGAACTCCCACTGGGTTACTGCACTTCGAAAGGAGTCTGAGAGAGCATGAGAGGTCGAGGAGGGGTGAAAGGGAAGACACAAAAGATAAGGACTTTTCTTCTTCCCTTTCACCCCTCCCCAACATCTCATGCCACAATTGTCCCTCTGAAGGTCACTCCCGGCTAATCCTCCCTTCCCAACCAGCTTCCTGGCCTTGCCTTGGCTCCACCCATTCTTCACTCACTCCCCTCCCTAGCTCCCAACCCACTTTCCAATTTGACTGTGCTGTGGACAAAATATGTCCCTCTTCCCCTCAGGCAGCAGCAGCATAGCATTACCACCAGCAATCAGCAGGGCAATCACTCGAGTCTGAATCGGCGAAGTGTTATCAGTGCTTTGTGATGACCTGGTGAAACTCTGCCTGGGCTTGTGGGAATGACATATGAAGTTTCAGCATCATGTTTCCATCGTTGAAAAAGTATCTTCGTGCGTACTGAAATTCTGGCCTCAAAATCCCTACACATCGTACGTATGCATTGAAATGTAAGAAATTGTGACACTCTTTCACTAGTCTGGAGAGAAAGAATCCGTTTAGATGAGAAAAATTTGTTATTTATGTCTTAAATTTCGTCAGTGAGAAGGCATTGCAAATAAACTCCAGCAACATTATGCATGGTAAAATTTGGCATTTCTCCCTTTCACTACGAACGCAACCATGCTTACACGCCTCAGATTATTCAATGGAAGCAGACAAGAGTCGTTTGTAAACGATGTAGATGTTGCCGCGCACAAACAGCAAGCCAACACGCCTTTGTGGCTGAGCGGAATACCTACAAGCAAGCAAAATAAAGTCCCAGGGGTAAATAGGCCCCCCATCCCTTGGTACGCCTGACTGTGTCCATGGTCCATTGTTTTTTTTCGTTGTGGATTTACTAAGACAATATGTTGAATGCTTGAAAAATATAAGCTCAGAAATTGTCTTGAATGTTCATTATATAAAAACTTTGTTATCAATAAAGATAAAGCAAAACATAAGGATTGCACGTAACATAAAAGTAGTAACGAATAATTTAATCATTAGCAAAAGTTTTATTGACCAAAAGTTAAACGTTATGGCAATTAAAAAAATTACAAATAAGTTGAAAAGTAATGAAACCTGCCTCGGTTAAATTTAATCGTTAATCCCAATTATGTTAAGTGAATACATAATTGGCCACGGGCCATGAGTGGAGATCGCACTGAGACGAGGGTTGTGATTGCCTCCACCACACATTCGAGGTAAGTGTCGGGCGTCCCGCTGACTTGTGCTCCAAGACAACGAGAAGCATTGGTGCCTGTGCGATTCCTTGTCGTGAGAGAGTTCTATGCCGAGGAATATGTTCACGGCACTCATGGCAAGGGTAGAATTTTTCATTGCATGGACCGAGCGCGAAAGGGTAACAAACACAGGTAGCATACGATAACATCAATTGTAATTATAATTTATTAAAAATCGTAATTCTTGTTTTGAACTGCATTATGTTTGCTGTTATTATGACCTGGCTTGGTTCTTCAATTCAATTTATTTAATGGTAAAGCCAAACTGTGTATCAACTTCCGCTCAACAATGTGCGCCAGTGAGATGACACCCTTGCTTTTGGAAGACCCAAATGCGAGCGTTATCTCTTCACTTGGAACAGCTGAGGGGGTTTATCTTTCTAGGTCAAGGTTCCAGCGCAACTGTCTGAGCGTAAATAAGAAAACACCTTGAACCCATAACTTTTCATGCTGAAAGACGGGACAGTAAAATAATAGATTATACCATTAAAATGCCACATATTACCTAGGTACAGTTGAATTTCATGGTTGTATGGAATTATCATGAAGATTTTCGTTAAAGACGGGCAGGGATTTGGCCAATTTTGCTGAAATTTCTTTAAGTTCTATTATGTCATTTCATAAAATCAATTCGATACCTCCACCGGGTACCAAAACAGCCGTGCATAAAATTGTAACATATTTATGTAAAGTCAAATAATGATTTCCTAATGAGGTCAAATAATAATACCATATTGCTTAAGTAATCGGGCGGGACCACTCACTAACTTGCACGAAATCCAATTTTACATAAAATCAATATACTTAAATTCGGAATTCTACTGTATTAATTTTACCGCATAGTAATTGTACAGGCAGCCGAGCAGTTTATCCGTGGAATTGATCTCCTACCTGAATTAATTTCCTGGCTTGCGACGATTACTACAAAAAATAGCATGATGCATGATTTTCGAACAACAAATTAGACTGTTTGATTTCATATCTTTGTGCATAATTTGATTGCTACTAACTTGTCTGATATCATTTCACAGCACGGCTGTAACACACAAAAGGTTTAACAGGCCAAAAGAGAGCAAATAGATATTTTTTGCGATGTTTATATAAAAAAACTACGTTGATACGAACAACGTTATTATGAACCGCCGATTTTTTGGTCCCATGAACTTTGTAATAACGAGTCTACTGTATGTATGGTATAATTCAAAACACAACAGAACTTGAAGAAGTATTAAAATTTTCTACAGTTTCTCATTAAAACACAAATTTTTAATTTTAAATAGACGATGGACATGTTAGAATACTTTTTTTTTTAATTAAAATCTTTAGTGATGACATAAAAATTGCTAGGACAGCAATTTATAAAAGGCAACGATCTTAAAAATGCTAATAATGTATGAGCTATTCCACATAATAACTCCATACAACCCAACACTAAGTAAGAATGAAAAATAAGATGCTGCCAATTAGTTTTCTTGCTCATGCTCCTTAACCTTTAAATGCTGGATTTAAATGTACTTTGAAGTCCCTCCTTGCCAAATTTAAATTGACCCTAAGGACATTCTCCCGTAATGAATGAGCCAAAAATGGCACTTTCGGCAGTGAGAATTCGGCATTAAAAGGCTAAGTCTCCACAACAAATAAATTGCCCAGCATAGTAAAAATGTTCAAATAATTTAATTGAATTTTACTTCCTTGATTTTATGATATAATTATTATTATTTAATTTATCTACCAGTTTAAGGTAGGTTTAATAGAAATCAAAAGAAAATTATCCCGATTTTCAGACGTGAAGGGCCCTACCTCCCTCTATTATTTCTTTATCTCTGCGTAAGTCCTATCCTTCTTCATTCTGTCTATATAACATATTCTTTTTCTTCCCTTTCCCAAATACCCTCATTCCATTCTCCTGGCCTTCAGCAACCCATCGCCTACTATCACCCCTTCCAGCCACCTACCCTGCCTCCTCCTGACTCCTACCCAAAAACTTCCTTTGCTTCCCCCACAATGCCAAGCACTTCCACATTTGTCTTCCTTTCCGTTCACCTAACCTCCATTTTCCTCTATGCCCAAGTCTCATAAGCCTGTAGTCTCTTCTTGTCACCATATCTCTCAGTCCACATTTCTGCCCCATGAAATGCTACACTCCATATCAACAAGCTCTTCACCAGTCTCTTCATATCCTTACTCAGGAGTTCCACATCATCTCCATTCTTTTACTAGACACTTCCTTTGTTACTGCTATTCTCCCCTCATGCCTTTGCTACTACACCCATTTTCTTCCACTGTACTGCCTAAATAATTAAAATGCTCCACTTGCTTGGGTGGTACACTGGAAGAAAATGGGAATAGTGGATACGGCATGTGGAGGAGAATAGCATAAGAGAAGGAAGTACGAAGGATAGCATTAGGAAGGAGTAATAGAAGGGAGCTGATGACGGAGACCTAAGGTAAGGGATAATGAAGAGACTGATGAAGAGCTTGATATGGATTGTAGCATTTTATGGGGTAGAAATGTAGAGATAAATGCAGCTAAGATTATAAAATAGGTATATTGAAATTTTAAATTAAAGAATTTCAATTTTTACTTTAAGATGCAGCTTTTCCCTAAAAACAGATAGCATATAATTTTTCAGGATAATAGTAACTAATAAATTATTAGTTCATATAGTACTCTAATATTCGAAGTATTTGATTATATTCAAATTCAAGAAAACTACTATTCATCCCACCTCTGATAAACATTTTTTTACTTGTGACCACCATGGTGAATGAGTTGCGTTTAACTAATGACCAAGATCTTATTCTCAATATTGAATGTCTGGTACCCACCAATTCCCCCATCATCTCCAATACAGTAAAATAACCAACCCTACTCTACCAAACTTTGTCCTTTTTCTCCCCTAACCTGCCACTTACTGTTCAGTCAATCCATACCAAGTGGTCCAATTTGGCAGCTTGACCTTTTCCAAAAAAAAATTGAATTTTCAGTGTCTACAACCTTTTGTTTCAATAGTTTGAAACGACTTCTATTTAATTTTTTCTGGATATAATATGGCAGCCATTGTTCAATCTCATTACATAACATATTCTGTGTTGCAAGCATTGGTAACTTCTTTTTCTCAGCTATAACCATTCCTAGGACAATGAAGTAAAATATATTTGGCCATGTATATTTAAGACTAGTTTCATATTCCTAATACCCTGGAAGTACTCATCCTAAATGATTTATTTTATCACCAAAATGTGGCGTTGAAATCATAAAAATGGCTATTATCTGGATTGATTTTTGAGGAAGAAGGCAGTTCACCAAGTTGTTCATATCTGTCCGACAAGGACCCTTGTGTCAATACTCCATGTGGAAATAATATGGATGAGGGAGCTAGCTTACTTTCATTTTTACTGAGCCGTAAAATTATAAATTATGAAGTAATTGAATTATCCAGTAAAAAGTGAAAATTGTGTAATTCTTAAGGTCAAGTGAAAATTTTGCAATTTTCAAGGTCAAATATCTCTCGTGGGCAGTCACTTAAAACAACACAAATGAAAAAGTAACTTGGTTTTCTTCCACAGATTTATTTTCTTGGTACAACATGTTTCGACACAGCCCTGTCATCCTCAGGTACAAGCTGAAAATTTTGTTTCATGTGTATCTATATCACAAGGGGTTTGGGGGAAGGTAGGAGGGGGGGAGGTGAGGAGGGAAAACCAGGGGGAGGGGGGTGGAGGTAAGGGATGGCGGTTGGGCTAGGAATCTGGAAAACCTCCCTCCTCACCTCCCCCCAAACCCCTCGTGATATAGATACAGCGGAAAAAATTTTTTGAGCTTGTACCTGATGATGACACCACTGTGTCGAAACATGTTGTACCAAGAAAATAAATGTGTGGAAGAAAACTAAGTTACTTTTTCATTTGTGAAATTCAACTTCCACATAGTATCTATGGAAAGTCACTTAAAATTTAAAATTACCAGGAAATGAAGTACCTATAGTAAAAGTATGAGTTTGATACTTTTCTAGATGGAAAATTACAGTCAAGCAAAATGTTAAAAAATTTCGAAGCAATAAAAATCAATCAATCGTAGACTTCATTTTCTCTGTTTGGGGAGAGATTGGGGGAGACTGATTAAAATGTTCACCAATTATTAAAATTATAAGGGGAATATAATAATTGGGTTCCCCTCATAGCACCAAAACTTAGGGATGGAATAATGATAAGTTTGAGAAAAATATGTTTTATATTACTTGAGGGACTTCAGATGGGATTGTAGAGGGATTCAAAAGATATCTTCTTACTAATGGCTAGGCCAAACCACACTCACTTTCTCCCTGTTCCAATATTGCCTTCTCCTCCTCAGTGTCTGCCTCTAATGGATTCACTAGTGCCGGTCCTTCATTGTTTGAGTCCCTGGCAGCCATGAGGAATGTGGCAGTGGTCATGCGATTCCACGTATCAGAGACTGGAGCATGTTGTTCCATCCACACGGTGGTCTCCAAGGATGAGGACCCCACCCAAGACACATGACCAGACAACCTTATGTCCTGATCGGCCTACACCCAGATTGAAAAAAGATATGGCTACAATTATATCCTGTACCTAAAAAGGCACAGCTTTCACCCTTTGGGTTTGTCCCCAGTGGGTCAAAGACATCAAAGGGACATAGGGTGAAAAAGTGCCCATCGACAAAAAGGCTATAAAGAAAAAAGCTGAGACACTAAATTCCAGATCACATACATTAGAGCATCGCCTAAATTTTGATCCAGCACTTTCCACACTAACTAATACGAAAAAGACTGCATTCATGAAGCAAATTCCTATCACCAAATTGATATCTTTAAGTACTGATGCTTATCAAACACTATCAATCAATGAATCACAGAGATTACGTTTATGAGGCTTGTTTAGAATGGCCCCTGGTCTGAATATCACATCAGCTCTTGCTGGACCATTTACAGCTCTTTTTCTAGCAGGCAGGTTAATGCAGTAGAATCTTGTTATAAGGTAAAGGCAAGGGGACAATAAATGTACTTTTACAATATAACAAGTTATGACAACAAGATATAATATGCAATAAAAATATTTTGAAGACATGACAGTATCAGTAAGGGTTTTCTACAGATTTAGACAGGCTGTAATGAAATACCAGGAAGCTGCTTATCAATCAATAGACTCCACTAAAAAACAATTTGCCTTACCCTTAATTTTTCTTGACTCTGCCATACTTTTTCACTAGCACCTTGGTTACTCCTCCTTTCTTTTCTACCTCCTTTTTTGTGAGAATTTGACTCACAGTAATGTGAGCACTTTCTCAGAGTATCAGTTTAACACTCTCAAAATATAAAAATAGCACACGAAGAACCTGCCAGGCAGTTGGCATACAAGTATATCTTCAGATGGTTGACCGATTCAAAAGATTTCACTGCACTTCCTAAAGGTTGGATGCCACTCTTTTCCAATGACTTCACAACACACCAAGCTCCACAATACCATATCCACAAACTAGAAAATACTACATAATGCTCTAGGGATACCTCAGAATTGAAGGCACAAGCACTCAAAGAAAATGCAGAGACAGATCGTATTCATCCAAACTCGAGAGACAAAGGTGAGCTGGTAAGATGTAGGTCTACATTGCATAGATTTCCACCAGTATAAAACTTAATTGAGTTTATTTATTAGCTACATGAAAAGCCTATGGAAATACATTTCAAAAAGTTCTTCACCAGAACCAGAGGAGGCTGGACTCTAAGAGCTATCAATAATAGTTGCAACTTCATGGTGTGGTGTGCTGCCATGCTGAGAGGGTAAGGGGAAGAGTTTGGGGCAGGTGCCCCGTACACGTGCCTGTGCCTCCTATATCTCTTAAATAGGCTAAGATAGATCAACTTCAATGAAGTTTTTGCCTAGAGAGTCATAAAATTGCATGTTTACTTTAACTGGATATATTTTGGGGCGAAAATTCAATTCTACTAGGGGAGTATTTCAGACACCATGAGGCACAGGTTAATAACATTACACACCAACTGGAAGTTCACATGTGTTTGTTTTCAAGTATTTTCTCTTCAAAATCAACGTTTTGGGAGGTGAAACTTTTACTGAACTTTTTCATCAAAATCAAAGTTTTCTCATCAAAATCAATGTTTGGGCAGATGGAAATTTTCTTCAGATTAAAAAAAAATAAGATGCACATTCCCCTGGCTGTTAGGTGCAGACTAAAAAGCAGTCAAGAGAAGAATGTACAGTCAAACCAGAAACAAGGGGAGTGCTACGAGGAAGAACTGACCTCTTCAAGTAAGTTGGAGGACAAACATGAGGAGTGCCGTCAGATCTCTCTTTTAGTGTGCGAGTAGACCAAAGGTCAGATAATCTAGCCCATTGTTTTGCCCCAGACAAATGTGACATTAGAAGCAGAGGAATCGCTCATCATATGCCCTGTTTACATTACTAGCTTTTAACCAGGTTAACTCTTTAACCCTAGTTAAAGTTCGCTGTGTGAACGCAGGTTGGCACTGACCATAGTCAATTTTTGGTATGACTCTTTCCCCTTCTACCATCTCGTCAGCCAGCACAACGGTGTCCAATGAAATAAACACAGAAGCCTTGTCGAAATCAAAGTTTCCCACCACTTACAGCACAGCTGCCTCCAGAGCGCAGGGGCAGGTTGCCAACTACAGACCGCCATTGCTGCCAGCACCTGGTAAGCGAGATACCCACAACCTGCAGATTTGACTCAATTACTCCTTCAGTCAGAGAATTTTTTTCTACAGCAAATATACCAAATTCTGATGGAGCTACACATGTTTCTCCCCAAATAACCTAGTGCAGATATTACTAAGTGGACAACGAAGAGTCCTCAAATGGAGCCCCGTAGGGCTTTGATATATTAGCAATTGAAATTTTCAAGATAAAAGCTGCTCACTGATGTGAAGTTCCAGCTTGAACCCACAATTTTCAATGACCAAAGTGGATTCAGTTTTCTCAGTAAATAAGCCTTTGAATAAAATAAGTAAAGGCAGCAGAATAATGGTCTCTCATGAGACCATGGTCAAAGACAGCCCTCCTCAAGAACAGTAAATGCCTCATCCATTTTCTATGGTCCCCTCCACCAAACATAGTGCCGAAAGAAACACCCTAGAGCCCATTTATTGTGGTTGAGCAGCTTAGCAGCATTGCAAGAGCCCATACCAAGTCAGAAGGTCGAGGATTCCTACAAGTTGACATTTTTTGTTCAGAAGTTGATGTTTCTACCAAATATTCCACAACTGCACCAATGACGACTGGTTTATGATGAAAGAACACACAAGCAGGAGGACATCAGCTTTGTTAAGGACAGTAATTTTGAGATAAGGTAATATAAACTCAACAGTGCCTTAAAGTAACCATAGAAAGAAGACACAAGGAAGAAGCCTCCACATGTACAGTTAAATCATTTTCATCACATGTAATGAGTGTGGAAGAAATGGCCTACATCAAACTAACTTTTACAAGGGTATGACAAAAATTCTGAAAGAAAGCAGCCACATCAATGTTTTTAATAACTAAAACTTAGATTGGAGGGTCATAAGTACGAGGCATATCCAGAAAGTAAGTGTACTAGGGTTCTTACGAGCAGAGGAAATTTGTTTTTGCTATTTTGGTCACTGTTGTGGTTAGCTCCTCCCCTTTCCAACGAAACCACGCGGGTGTCAGTACGTTCAGAACTGTCGACATGGCATCATCTTGCGTAAACAATGCCATTGCTTCCTTCCGCCAGGTGCGAATTTCAAAGTGTCATCCGCTACCTCGTTGTGAAGGGAATATCGCCGTCTGAAGTTCTTAATGAGATTAAAACGGTTCATAGTGAAGGAGTTATGAATCGTGAGTGTGTTTAAATGGTATTGTGAATTTAAAAACGGCCGTACTGACGTTCAGCACCTCATCACCCTCAGTGAAAACATTCAAAAACCACAATTTCAGCCAAAAAACCATGGTATCCGTGTTTTGTGACCACAAAGGCATCATTTTGATCGATGTTTTACCTCAGGGTGAAATCATAAATGCTGCACCGCATTGTGAGACCCTAAAAATATTGTGGAGGGCGATTCAAAACAAAAGGAGGGAATGCTGCAGAAGGGAGTTTGCCTACTGCATGGCAATGCCAGGCCCCACTCAGCCAACGTGACAAAGGAACTTCTCGACTCGTTTGGATGGGATGTTTTGAACCAACCCTCACATTCCCCCGACCTGGTCCCGTCATATCTCTTCACCTCCCTGAAGATGCACATGGGTGGAAAAAGATTTACAACCAACCAGGAAGTGAAAGAGGAGGTGAAGAAGTTGATGAAATAGGTGGCGGGAGAGTTCTATGACTAAGGCATCAAATAATTGATCTCTCGTCACGCTACGTGCATCGAGAGGGATGGTGACTACGTGGAAAAATAATTGGCTTATATACTGATGTAATCCTGTAAAAAAAGTTTTTTAGTAAATTTTTTGTAGCCTACAAAACTTTTGTACACTTACTTTCTGGATATGCCTCGTATAAAATATAAGAGTGAAGTAAAGCTTTAAAAAATACCTCGGGAAAATACTGTAAGCAATATCCAACAGAGGATATAATAACACACTACAAATTGGGGAGACAATTAAGCTCACACTACTTACAGTGGGAGTGAGATCGGTAAAATCAATCTGGTCAACCAGGACTGTCACAATCACATAGGGTGTTGGCTGGTCTGGAGCAGGCTCCTTCGGAAGTTTTAAATGCTTATGAGTCAACCACACAGCAAATATGTCGAGATCTTCCATCAGCCGCCCAGTTCGCACATGACCAAGGAAAGATATGTACCGCTCTTGAAGAGCCACATCCTTACCCAGAGGAATAATGGCAGAGTCAAAGCTATCCTGAAAAGTATAACATGACATCCATTTACAACTTTTTACAATACCATTACTTCTATTGCAAAACAATACATATTACTCATATTACAGTTAGATAAAACGAAACTAAGGATTTCACTAAAACTTTAACCTTGTGAATAGGTTTCCCCCAGGACTATTAAAACTAGGAGTAGACTGGAACGAGAGATGACTGATTGACAATTTGTATATGGCTCTGACAGCACAAACGAGGAAACATAATGGAAAGCCTTTCTTTGTAGGATAACACAAACCTGACGCCAAATGGCTTTTAACTGACATTTATGCTGAGGAAATAGACACAGACAGAGCTCAATGTGCACATTAAAGTAAGAGGACATCCCACAAAGTAAGCATTACCGACATACAAGGACTTTCTATTCAACCACAAAGGATTATGCACAATGGTATGCATTAACAAATCAGTCTCAGCACTTAGGAATGAAGATTAGCCATAATAACACTGAATTAAAGATATTTTCCAACTCCGCCTGTGCTGGTGAATGGGTGGATGGAGTAGCTCAGGCGCCAGCGCTGCCGGTCCTGAGTCTGGATAAAGGAGGAGGGTTGGGCAATTGGCCAACTACCCATTCCCATAAAAAAGCCAGTTCAGAAACCTAGACAGAAGCCTCGGAGAAACAGACGGATCTTTCGGAAACAACTCAAGCAGAAATATATGGACTATGCTTTCAGAACTTGGAATGTATGGACGCTAAATAAACCAGGTGCTCAAACAGCTTTACTCAAAGAAAATAAAAAACTACCAACTAATGGTGACAGCAATACAAGAAACAAAATGGTTAGTTCAAGGGATAAGAGACACACGAACGCACACAATTCTATATAGCAGAAAAGGAGATAACAAAGGGTTTGGTGTCGCATTCATAGTATACATTAAATTCAAAACCAATATCACAGACTTCCAAGCAATTAACAAACGCCTGTGCAAGCTTTGGTTATGTACTCACTTCTTCAATTTAACTATAATAAATGTTCACGTTCTTACAGAATAATAAGAGGAAAGAATGAAGGAGACATTCTATCAGCTTTAGGAAGAAACGATAATTCACCAAAAAATGATACAGGCAATATGAATGCCAAACTAGGAAAGGAAGAACAGTTCATGGGAACAATAGGAAGGCATTCATTACATGATGAAACAAATGAAAATGGAGAATTCTTGATTAACTTTCCCAGTAGCAAAGATATGATTATAAGCTCCACATGCTTCCCTCATAGAAATATCCATAAAGAAACCTGGATGTCACCGGACAGGAACACAACTAATCAAATAGACCACATCCTGATAGATAAAAGAGCAGCCAGCAGCATAATAGATGTCAAGACAAGAAGAGGTGCATGCTGTGGATCAGGTCACTGCTTAGTTCTGGTCAGATTCAGATGTAGAATATCTAGAAAGAACCAAAGCCAAGAGAAAGCTGAAAAGCTAGATGCTTAAGTCACTGGATATAAGGAAGGTCTTTGAACAAGAATCAAAGCAAAAACTATCACACACAAACCAACTGGATCAATCAGTAGAGGACCAATGGAACATAGTTAAAACAACAATCAAGGAAACGGCTGCAACAACAATATGCTACATGAAGACCAAAAAAAGAGCAACCTAGTTTGATGATGAGTGCCATGAGGCAATAGAATAAAGAAACAAGAAACACAGAAAGTATATAAAAAAGATAACCAGAGAGAGAAGAAGGGATTTCAAAGCTGCTAGAAGAAGAGCACATAAATTATGCAGAAGGAAGAAGAGAAAACATGAAAATAACCTTATAAGTAAAATGGAAGAAGATTCCATGGACAATAATCCAAAAGTGATAGAAAATAGATTAGAAAGTGATAGAAAAAATTTAGATACTTAAAAAGCATCAGAGAGGACTATATACCCTGAACTAGTATGTGCAGAAACGAAGCAGGACAAATAGTGTGACCCCCAAAACATGAAAAATATCTGGAAGAGATATTTCCAAACCCTACTAGGAACACAAGGGTAAGAAGAAAATGGGCAAGGTATGAATCTACATGCTGATGTGGAAGAAAGAATATAATCCCCTACATTAGAGGAGGTGAGAGACACAATACAAGCCCAAAAGAATAACAAGGCACCAGGAATAGACGAAATACCATCTGAACAAATGCATGATCTGATTACAAATATATGGGAGGAAGAGGCAAATCCGAAGGATTAGAGAAAGAGAATCATATGCCCTATACACAAAAAGGGATACAAATCGAAATGTGACAACTATTGAGGGATCTCTCTTCAATGTTCAGCATATAAATATTAACACGCATTATTAACCAATGACTCATACCCATAGTACGTAGAGGATATTATTGGTGAATATCAAGCGGGATTTAGGAGAGGCAGGTCAACAATTGACTAAATTTTCAAAGTAAAAGGAATCCTGTGCAAAGCCTGAGAATATGATATTGATGTATATAATGTATTCATAGATTTCAAACAGGCATATGACTCACTAGATAGAAGAAAACTTCATCTAATACTGCTCGAACTAAAAATCCCACACAAATTACATAATAAGATTAATCAAAGCAACAATGGAGGACACGGTAGCAGTGGTACATATCCAAAACCAACTGACAGATGTATTCAAAATCACGAAGGGTCTGAAGTAAGGAGATGGTGTGGTACCTACCTTACTATACCTCTGGAGTACGTAATAAGGCAGATGGAGTCAGGAAGAGAAAACTTATTAACCCACAGTATAATACAACTGCCTGCCTACGCAGACTATATAAATATTATGAGCCCAAGAGTAGTAGCGGCACAGCAAACCTATCTAAAAATAAAAAACCTTGCTAGAAGTATTGGCCTTGAGATTAAACCATCAAAAACGATACTACTACTACGGAAAAAATGGAACAGGGGCTCACAAATAGTGCTAGAATACCTCATTGAGTCAGTGGACCAATTTATATACCTAGGAGTGGAATTAAATGCAGATGGCACAGTAGAGGGAGAGGTCCAGAGAAGAGTAACACTAGCCAATAAAGCCTACTTTGCAATGTCACATGTACTTAGATTGAAAAATACCCATCATAATAGCAAGCTAAAAATAAACAAGACAATTATAAAGCCCATAGCAACCTATGGATGTGAAGCATGGACTGTGACAGAGAAGACGAAAAGCATACTTGATTGATTTGAAAGGAAAGTGCTTAGAAAAATTTTAGGACCTACTTGGGAATTCAATATCTGGAGAATCAGATTCAACAATGAATTATTGATCTTTTTAGAGAAACCCCTAAATCAAAATTCATCCAACTACAGCGACTGCAGTGGGCCTTGCATGTGGCTAGAATGGATGATGAAAGGCTACCAAAGAGAACGTTACACAGCCGAATGCATAGTAAAAGACCAGTAGGAAGACCACATAAGCGCTTGGAAGATGAAGTACAGGCTGACACACTTCTAGGACTACGACTCTGGAGGAGAGCAGCAGCAGACAGGAAAGCACGGAGGCAGCAGTAAAAGGAGGCCAAGGCTCAACCTTGGGCTGTAGCACCATAGGAGGAATGATTCTTTCCAAAATGAATAAACCCATTCCTGATAATAGAAGAGAAAAACAGTGCAAAAAAAATAGTGCAACTAATGATGTCAACATTTTTCTGGGTTGCATCCACGTGTACTGTTGGGTGTCACAGTGGTTTTGCCAGCTATCATGCTAGTGTCCTCAGTCCTTCACTTGAGAGCGCCGGCAGGATAGCTGGCAAAACTGTTGTGATACCCAACAACATACGCGGGCGCATCCCAGAAAAATGTTGACATCATCTGATCAAAGCTGCGGAAACCTGCGAACAAACATAGTGCTAACTGCGAACAAACTAATTTTGAGAAAAACGATTAATTTGCAGGAATTATTTCGGAGTGAATATAGTTAACTGGAAAAAATGTGAGGTTATTTTATATTAATTAAAACTCTGTTTCTCTTCTTTTGTGTTGTTGAAAGCACCTATTTGGTTGTATGTGATTTTTTTATTATATCATTAAAATATTATTTATATTTTTATGCTGAAACATGGGTATGTCAGGATACACATAAGAGTAGACTAAACGCTGTGGGTAGGGGTTATCTGAGGAGTATTTGCAACAAAAGTAGGATGGATAGGGTCAGAAATGAGTGGGTAGTACATGAATGTGGGTTAGATGCTCCAGTAATGCACATATATGAAAGGAGTGTGCTACGTTGGTTTGGTCATGTTGAGAGAAGGGATGAGAGTTGAATAACAAAATAGATATGTAAGAGTGAAATAAATGGTGCGAGAGATAGAGGCAGGCCGAGAAAGTTGTGGTTGAGAAAATTCTTAGGAGAAGGAATATTAGGAGTCTTAGAAACAGGAGGGCATGTATGAAGCAGTGCATGGGGGTAAATGAGGCAAAAGAGGTTTGTAAGGATAGGTCGGTATGGAGGAAATTATTGAAGCAGAGTGAGGTGTGCAAATATGTATTTATGAGTGAAACTTTGTGACTGCGCCTACCCCGGAAGGGAACGGCATGATTGATATGTATGTATGATAATAGAAGTAGGAGGTCACAAACTGAAGAAAGTGCCATATTGCTTGAGCAGCATGATGGAGATTGACGTTAGAAAAGGAGGCATTAAAAAGACTTGAGATAAGTACAAAACGAGTGATATTGCATGGCACAGGGGCATGAGGTTGAGAACAGATTATAGGCTTCTTAAACATGGGAGCGGTGTAGACTACAGAGAAGTGTAGAGTAAGCCATGGAGGACGAATGAGGCATTGCTTGGCATGGTAGGGGAGAGGTAACGTCTGAGTGAGATTAAGTGACAAAGTAAGGAAGTTGAATGAGGTAATTAGAGGCAAAGGGATGCTCGTGGCTGCAGCAGAGAGTATGTAATATAAGCAGGAAAGGGAAATAAAGTGGGTAGAATGAAGAGAGGCAGAAAATATGCCAAAGGAAAGAAATCAGGAGACTGGAGACATTTGACCGAAATGATTGGAATAGATAACCATTTTCCTTTCAAACCTAACTGGTAGATTATCTCAAATAATTATAACTAGATCTTTCTTTATAGGTATATGAAAATTGTCAAAAGTACCACCTTCACTAGCCACGAAAGCTTAAAATATTTTGGCCCCTACCTGCATTTTCCTCACAGGCAATTCTTTCTTCGACTTCGGTAAAAGCTCCAAAAGATGATCCCTAGAATACTTGAATCGTTGATACCCTAGATGTTCTAGACCCATGTGTTTCAAGAGTTTGAGACGCACTGAAAGCAGATAAATTCACATTAAATACAACGCGTTTAGATTCGTCACTTAATGTGATGATGGTATACGTATACTTACCCGTGATGATTGTATCCATATCCAAGTCTTTGTGTGACAAAGAAAGCAACGGAAATTATTCAAATACAAACCTTCTTGCACGGTGCAGCACTTTTCTGCATGTTGCACCACAAGACTCCTTGATAGGACAGCACGTTGATTCCATTGCAGCCCAATTACTTTCCTATAATAGAGAATTAGATAAGACACCCTACTTTACGTTACAGAAATAACTTTCTCAAGCCTCGCCATCAAGTAATAGTCTTGTGATTTACTTTTGCAAAGAAAAATCAATGAAAAACGGATCATTTGCCTTAAGAAGGAATTTGGGAGCAGTGCATAGCCATTATGAAGGATTACCGGCTTCATCCATTTGCAGAAAAGCGACTCAAGTCAAGGTTATAGGCCAATATTCGCCGGGAAAAAGTAAACAACCATACCATCTCATTACGTCGTTAGCAAATCCATGTCACCACATGTTACCCGTACAAGCAACATTATTTTCAAATTTCACTCGAAGAGAATTTTCTCCCCTTACGAAAGCCAACCTATTCTTTCATCACTTACCTCAGTAACTGCTTACTCTGACAGATTTGACGAATAGAAAATTTTGCAACACACGCAGACATGTTTCGGAGCCACTCGCTGAATCTCGTTCGAGAACTCTAGCTAAATTATGTCATCGACATAATTAGGCTGGAAGGACCTTCATTCACATTTCACCAGTGAAAATTGAGGAGAAAAAATTCGATACATCTACACTAACATAGGTTCATAACTTCTGCTTGCTTCCAATCCACCAATGAGAAATTGCAGTCAACATGATATAAAAAAATGGATATTTGCGAGTGAAAATAAAAATTTCTTGCATTTTGCAATTGAGTCCGAAGAGTCGACCAATAGAGAACCCAGAAAAGTCACGTGGCCATCCCACCCCGAAAACCTGAAGATCGCGCCAAACAAAACAATATTAAAATTCGCCGATTTTCAAGTCCCATTAATGGCGGCTCATTATAATTACCGGACAATTTTCACTTGAGCGCTATGCGTTGAGTACTTAACGTGCGTGGACGTACATTAACGCGATCTATTTCTATACTATTTTTAGAAATAATTTATTTTCGTTTGCACTTTTTCGCATCATTTTTCAAAATGCCACCCAAAAAGGGCGGCGGGTCTAAGCCCTCCACCAAAGGCAAAGGTGATAAAGACGAGGGTGGGACTGGGAATAAGGAAAAGAAAGGCGGGAACGCTGTTAAAGTGAGTTTTTGTGATAGTTATCAAAGGTTCAAACTGCATTCGGTAAAGGTATCCCGTAATGCACTAAAGCCAATACGAAGGCTCACCAAGTGTAGTTGGTCGAGTATTAGTTAACAACTAACTTAGTTATGAACCTCCTTGGAGTCACATTGAATCAAGTAATTCAAGATTCGCATAATTTGTAATTAACGTGATTAAATTTGCCTCGTTTAATCCCAGGTCAGGCATATTCTGTGTGAAAAGCAGTCCAAATCCTTAGAGGCCCTGGAGAAATTAAAAAGTGGGGTGAAATTTCCTGATGTCGCTGCACAATACAGTGAGGATAAGGCTAGACAGGGTGTAAGTTCAATCTTCTCTATTCATATTGAATTGCTTTTACACGTGGATGTGGTAGTAGGATTTAAGTGGCATTACCTTTTTCCTAGGGTGACTTAGGTTGGATGACCCGAGGCTCAATGGTCGGTCCGTTTCAAGACGCTGCCTTTGCACTGCCAATTTCTACTGTTGCCAATCCAGTTTACACTGATCCTCCTGTTAAGACTAAATTTGGATATCATATTATTATGGTGGAAGGAAAAAAATAATTTTATATGAATGCTCGTTTTCATCATTCCTAACCCATCCCATTGTACCTCATATGGCCAGAATTCTGCCGTTTAGAGTGGTGGCTGCCTGCAATAATTCCAATATTTAATACGATTGCTTCTTTCATTGACCTTTTCTTGTGATCCATGGTTTGATGAAACTGAAATGACAAAACTGACTATCGTGTTAAACATGAAAAGGAATTTAACTTAAGACATAACAGAAGTGATCTCAATTTCTTAAATGTACTTGTTAAACTATCTGAAAGAACGTGGTCAATCTCGATGAAGTTGTCGAGTAAGACAACACATTCCAGTTCTTCGATCTTTTCCACAAAAAAATATTGCGAAAGTCATCTCGTGAGATATGGTTTTACAATTTTTCAAATGGTTTAATGTTAGCATATTGAAAACAACATTAAATTGCTTGAAACTACAAAATTATTGCTCTCATTTCAGCGTGCTCAGTAAATTAAACAAAATATCTGGGGATACAAAATAATATCCATATTCACCATGAGAATGCACCAGAATTCATGCTCGCTTTCATTTAATTGGTATGTTTGTAGCAATGATGAATGCATAAATTTCGAGTATCAAGGGAGTGGGTAACTTATGGCTTACTGCTGTGATTTAATTAAAGGTATTGTTCTTTCCTCATTTTCTCTGGTCACTCTGGCATATTGTATTTAAAGGTGAAAACAATTGAGAAATAGCTGAAAGACTGAATGTTGAAATATCAGAGAGGTGATTTTAATTATGAACCATGAGAATGTTCGTACAGTAAACATCAAATAACATGTCTGATAACTATACGCATCACTTATTTAAGGCAGTAATAACCTCGTTTTATGTTGAAACTGACTGGTCGTTGTTCTAACCTGGTTGCCATTATCTCCAGTGTATGCTTTCACAGCTGTTGCTGGAATAGCTCGTGAGTGTTGCATATTTGAGTCTGTTGCATTGTAGAGAGCATCTTCTAGGAGAAATGACTGTTGCTGTCATTATTGCCATCTTCATATTTGTATGTATGCCATTGAGTGCTGCAACTTCATATTCATTGCTTTTTTTCTTGTTAGTCGTGTTGACCATTTGAGATGTTATTCTTTCATCCACTGCCTCCTATGTGAAGTGTATGTAAGTATAACTTAGAAGTATACTGTTAACCATGACAATGGGTTTTCAATTCACACTTCTGTAAAGGCCTCCTGGCTGGATGAAATGATACAGCAGACTGAGACCAGCAGTGGTTGAAGATAAAGGAGGCAGTAGGATGTAAAGTAAACAACACATGCATATGTGAAATGGCATGGTCCACAGCAACACTCATTTTGCTCCAGAAGGTTCAGACTGCAACACATGAGAAACCTCGAGCCTAATATGCTTGGACACCACATTGGTATCTCCTTGACTTTTTTTACCTTCGCTAAAATATCGTGATCACCGGCTTGAGTAGTCACTGGTAAGTCTATATTAAAATTAGCAAATCCTTCATGGCTCATATTAACTCATGAAAAATCCTAGTGCCTGATGTGAAGTTTACTTTTTTGCCATTATCACTCAATATTCTGAAATTGGTAGCAGAGTTTTTTTTAGCCAGTTGCCAAGCCTTTTCTTGCAATAAGGGACCAAATATTGGGATGAAGGCATTGGTGATACCATCCAAGAATCAGATTTTCACATTAACTTGATCATAGTTCTTAGTGGAGCTCACAGGTTTCCTTTGCCACTATTCTGAATGAAGCAGCCTTAGTGTTCTCTGCCAAAAATAGCTTTTATTATGCTTTTGTTTCGAAGAACAGTGTTATTCTTCAAAGCAGAAGCCTTATGAAAGTTATTTCAGGAAGAAAGTGTTAATGCTATTTCATTCAGAATGGCAGCCCTTGTATCCTATGGAAAACAGCAGCAATTTTTTTTGTGAATATCTTGAAAAATAGATGAGTGGCTTAAGATTTGATATCATTTTATATGGTATATTTTCCTTCACAATATGTATTGAATTAATTGTGAACTGACATCTTGCTTGGACTACCTCAACAAGCAAGCTAAGAACAAAATGAAACAAAACTCTTTGTTGTCAGCTGCATTCTGTTGAAGTGCTACCATTTTAAGTAGAGGAGCGCAACTCGATTGTGCTGCGGGAAACTATTGAGAAATGAATGCAGAGCTCTAGAGTTCCCAACCAGCTGGAAGTTTTGATGAGATTGAGGCATTTATAATGAAAGGTAACTTACTGATCATTAATTGGGTCTAAACATGCGAGGTTTGCCTGCGTATTTTCACCTATTGCTGGTCACTATTTTTTGGTGGGATTTATCAACTGGTGCTATTTCTAATAATAAACTTTATTCACGGGTAATTAAAACCCAATTTCTCTTGAAATACATATAGTACATAAGCATACAATAAATTGTATAAAGAATTGTACATACAATCAATTCAAATCATGTAAAATTTTAAAGTCAGTTTCACATACCAGATAGAATAAAAAGGATAATTTTTTAATCTAAAAAATATATGTTAACATGGGATATAACTATATGCTTCACACATACAAGTTCATTCATAAAAATACAATAGTCAAGATTTTTCATTTTATTTTCTTAAATACTAGTCGTCATAAATAAAAAATATAATAATACATATATATGCTTCAGACATACAAATTCATTCATAAAAATACAATAGTCAAGATTTTTCATTTTTATTTCTTAAATACTTGTCGTCATAAATAATATAAAAGGATCGGAGAGACATTAAAAATCTGTTGAAAAAAAATACACTGAATACAGAGAAGAATAATATATATATATACCTATATCAAATTCGGATTATTTATCACTATAATAAGTTATATCTAAATAACAAAGGCACTGATTCACAGATATTTTAAATTTGCAGAAAGAGGTAAGAATATCAAAATTACAGTTGTTGCATAGATTCATGGCCCTATCTATTGGGGCATTCTTTCCATAACTTGTTCTGGGCCAGTTGCTCTGGAAAGTATCAGTAGATCTTAGGTTTCTAGGGGACACAAAAATTTATCTGTTCCAGTACGGATGGACAGTCAATTAGGTAATTTATAAATGAAGACCATGTCAAAGTATTGTTGCCTAGATGACAGTGAATTTAGACGAGCCGATAGAAGAATGTCAAGGTAGTTTGTGGATGAGTAGGGTATTCCCTTGCGAGATGAATTAAGTCTGAGGAATTTGTGCTGGATTCTTTCAATTGAAAGTGGACGGATGAGGAGACCAAACGGGTGAACAATATTCAAGGAGAGGTCTCACAAGTGCACAATATAATAATTTGAGAGAATGAGGGTTATATAACTCTGAGCTATGACGAGAAATAAAGCCAAGCATTCTGAGAGATTTGCTGCGACTCCTGGATCTTTCATGAAGGTTGATTAATTTGGGGAGGATGAACGGGAGCAATCTGAATGATCCCTGATAAAAATGACAGGAGGTCTTTTATGGGGGAGACTGAGACTGGAGCAATTCCTTCTTTCATTTATCCCCTCGTCCAAAACACTCATGAAACAAGAGTGCAGAAAGATATGCGCGTTTGTAGGGAAGATGCAAGGAATAACCAAGTAATATCCTTGACGAAAAACCCACTGCAGACAAACACCCACTCATGAAGGGAAGTGCGGAAGTCCTGCAGATAGATAAAGCTAAGTAAGATGAGGTAAACTCTAAAACTGTAAAATGAACAATGTATGAAATATAAGTTAAAAAAGGAAAGGTTAGCGGTTAACATATACATACATGTAAAATTGAGCAATACTAAAAAGTAATAATAACAACTAATACTCTTGCCTTGGGTTACAACCTTGACGTTGAGTAATGGCCTGTGTGTTCCAATGACAGCTGGGCTGGCAGGGGCGATTACACCCAGTAGGAGCTCCCATACCAGGCGGGTCGAAGGGTAGGTGGCAGACGGAAAGTAGTCCTGTGATTAAGTCACATGAAAAATACTGTTGGCAAGAGGGGTGGGAGTCCCTCCCTACTATCAAATATCCAGAATGTGAAACTCATTCAAATAGAAATGAAACCTGGCAACTGGATGCCACCCATTGGAGCGGTTGTCTTCCCTGGCAGCAGGGGTGGAAAGGTGCAGCAATTGTCATAACGTGCAATCCTTGGGCAACAATGTCAACACTGGATGTAAGGACCTCATGGGATAAGAGGAAGAAAATACTGGTTAAAGGGGGCATTTAGAATGTTAGGATAAAAATGAGGCTGAGAAACTAGAAAATATTACACAGGAAAGGGAACATGGATACCTTGGGGTTGTGAGAGATGAGATTGAGGGATAGCAGGCACTAATGGAGTGTTGGTTTCAAAGTAACCTACAACAGTCTACGTGGGGTAGCTATAGTACTGAAAGCGAAGCTGTGAATGAGGGTGGTGCACATTCAGCAGGTGAGCAATAATACTTGTGGTAGACTGATTAACAGTCAAAAACTCATGGAGCTACCCAGGGGCTGATGCAGACTCTGATGATTAATTAGTTTTGATGAAATGTGATGTTAGCTTTAAAAGGCTTAGTAAAAGTAAGATGATAAAAGAGATGGAATTTGGAAGCCAAGAAAGGGGAAAAAAGGATGGAATACCATGAGCCAATAGAAAGGAATATTGGTAAAGAAAACGGAACAATTGAGGAAAACTGGGAGAATATAAAAACAGGCATAGTAAGAGCGATGGATAAACTATTGGATCAGTGGAAATGAGGGAGGTAAAGAAGCATTAGGTTATGGAAGAAACTACTAGGAAAATGGAGGAGAGAAGGAAGTGGAAAGAAAAGAACACAGACTTGGGAAAGAGGATGTAAAAGGAATTAAATAATAAAATCAGGCAAAGGAAAACTGGAGGAAACGGCAATGAGAGGAAATGGTAGAGCTGCCAGAAGAATAGGAAGTTTGTGCTAGCTAGTTAGGCTAGATGCTAAAGTAAAATTCCCATCAGGAAATTTGAAAGTTGATCAGTGAGTGAATTTAGACCAATTCCGTATTTAATTAACCAGCTAACACAAAGGGTGTGACCTCCACACTCTGGGGGAGACATTAGAACTATCATTTTACGAAGATTTTCGAGAATATTGGCCTCTGACTCCACTGTTTGAAGAGATGGAGGCATAGTTTGAATTACAAAGTTACTTAGTTATTTAATACGCATCTGATGCAAAATTAAAATTTAAGATGATACGTAAGGGTTCAGGGTCAGGGTATATGATTACCCTTAATGATGATAGGTACAGAGGCTGTTGGCAGAATCGTTCACCTACTTGCCTTAATCTCGAATGTCGAAGTTAAATGAAGTGCATCGAACCTGTATCGAAGCATAGCGAAGTGTATCGATGTGTAATGGTTGTGCATTGAACGCGTCTAAAAATGAATCAATACCTTCCATCAAGTTTTTCATATTTTATGATGTTATTAGCGCTTATAATTTGTTTAAATTCGCTATTATTTTGTTTAAAATTTCTAACACCGTCGGCAGCATTCAACAAGACAAACTTATCTCATCAATTTTCAGGTATATTAACCAAATTTAAGGAGACAAATCTCTTCTGTAGCATTTTTTGAGCATTTTATTTCCTCTTTGGACAATTTATCCTCTGCGGACTATTTATCCTCCGGACTTAGCCAAAGGACTTAGCGCGTCAGTGACGGGGCGCGCCCCTTCACTGACGCGCTAACGACATCTGTCGCGCCATCGACGATCGCGAACTCCAGCCATCTCCGCGACTCAGCATGTCAGCAATCCTGACAGCAATTCCTGCCGCCGCCTCCGTTCGCCACGTCCAACCGCCATGTCCCCTCTCCAGGTCCTCTCTCGTTTATATAGCAGTTGGGGACGGAAGACTTCGAGGATGAACCAAGGCAGAAGTGCTGGGCACAAAGGCAAAAAACCAGAAATCCGCGATCGGAGATGAAAAGTAGTTCCTAATCTCCAATTGCAATCCTGAACCGCATGTGTTCCCATTCCACAAAATTACCTCCCTTCCAAGGCTGCCAATCACCTGTTCCCCCTTACTCCCCCTCGCAACTTTCACTTTTGACCTTGTCGAAAACTTCCCCTCCGAGGTAACAAATCGCCTCTTTTCCTGTGCTCACCCTTCCCACTCTCCCACCGTCTTAACTCCCCCTCCTACGACGAAAACCGCTACTCGGTCTCTTTGATAGTGACCGAGGTCTTGAGAAGTTCTACTCTCGCTGTCTCGTTTAGGTGGTGATTGATTTTGAAACTTAGACGTCAGAACACAGGTTGGCTGACGCTTACTTTGTTTGTACGTGTTATGTTGCTGAAATATATTATCTTTTATTTGGTGGTAAATTTTGTGTACTTGATTGTTCCCGATTCCTCCTTTTTCTCTCACTCGTATTTTGGGAAGAATTTGTTTTTAGGGCATTCTCGGAGAGAGACATCTTCCGACTCTCCCCTCGATTGCTTCACTTCTATCTTAGCAGCCTACGAAGGAAAACCATTACGAGAACTCAACTTCTAATTTCAAGAACATCGCCTCCTCAGTGAATGGTAAGTGAAACAGGAATCACTATTCACCTTTGTTTGAAATAGGAATTTTTTTCTTTACAATACGTAGATAAATGCTTCACATTACATGAGTTAATAAGAGCACAGGTGTGCTAACAGTTCTAATACTGTCTGATACCAAATTATTAATTTATTACAGCCATTTCCTTCCCAAATAACCATGCTTCCTATCCGAAAAGTTCTCAACAATTTTATTTAGGACGCTACGTCACCGCGGAAGAACTAGAACTAGAGGTTAATGAACATTTACGAACAAGTAGTATTTGAAAATGAAAGCATAGATGACAGAAACGTACCATAAAATGAAAAATGGGTTGGACAAGGTTAAGGGTAGAACATTTTGCCATTATTGCGAAGTTTATTACAATATAGATGAAGCTTTGTCTCATGAGAATACAAACTAGCACAGACGACGTATAACTGAACAGCAGGGTGGGGGTTTTATGGAAGTTGAGTCAGCAATCAGATCTAGACTAAAGACGTTTGGATTACTCCCGAGGAAGATGGTGGTCGGGACGTAGTTTCTTTTTTAAACATAATTCGAGACCAGCTAATAGCTAAAATTACTGAACACATTAATTTAAAACAATTCGATTTAATTCAATCTAGTCCTCAAATGCACATTTCGGAAGGGCGAAAATGAGGAGTGAGATATCTCTTTTAAGACTGAATAAAATAGTCTTGCAGACCGATCAAACAAACGAGATCGTAGACGAGACGTTTTTAAAACTTTTGAAGGAGAAATCAGAATTTCAAGCCAAGGGTTTGGGATGGTCTCTTTCTGAGATCATGGGATTAGAATTGGGAATTAACAAGTACATTCAACTTCGAGGATCGACGTACATTGATCTTCGAGCTAAGATTTAAAGTATACATGCTGTTATAGATGTGAAGAATTATGATCAGCACTGTTTCAAGTACGCAATATGGGCAAAAAACATTTCACAAAACCCACATCGATTTTCAAGATACGATACCCTAACGTTTCGTTCAGGATACATTTGGACATGCATAGAATACCCAGTCGATTTAAAAGACATTCCAAAATTTGAACATACCAACATTTCGATTAATGTATTTGGATTTGATGAAAAAACAGCGTGTATCCATTAAAGATAGTTTATCAAGAACTTGATGACCATCGTGATTTGTATGTGACAAACGAGGAAACTGCACATAATTGTTGGATAAAAAATTTCGATAGACTAGTTAAATCACAAATCACACGACATAAGGACAATACACGTTTGCAAACGTCTCACCCCTTATCATGACGAGTTACCCCTCGAAGAGCACATACAATTATGCAAAGGGACTGGTGAGCCTAGCAAAATCGTTATTCCGAACGAGAATGACAACATTCTGAAATTCACCCACCTAAACCATTCTTTTCGAGTTCCGTTCGCCATCTACGTAGACTTTGAATGCCTCCTTGAGAACGCGAGCACTTGCTAACCAAATCCACAAACCTCTTATACACACAATACGAAAGCATACACCATTTAGATTCTGTTATATTCTAATCACTCCGGATGGATGGGAAACACCGTACCTTAACAGAGGGTCAAACGCGGCACGAATATTCCTAGAGCGACTTAAAGAGGAAGCGGAGAAAATATTCTCGCTGTATAAAAATAGTCCCGATGAATCCTCTCACCCCTGAAGAAGAAAGTAGGTTTCATGAGAGCACCACAAGTCACATTTGTGAAAAATAGTTGAACAAGGTACGAGATCCCGATAATTTAACAGGAAAAAATAGAGGCCCGGCGCACTTGTTTTGCAACTTGCAATACAAAATGCCAAATTTCCTCTTCGTTTTCATCCAGAATCTTTCCTCGTATGATGGACACCTTCTGATTCGTGAAATACACTACGATGATAGAAAAATATTGGTAATCCCCAATAGTGAGGAAAAGTATATTTCCTTTGCCAAATCTATAGAAAACAATTTCACCATTAGATTTGTTGATACGTGTCGCTTTATGTCCTCTTCTCTGGCCACGCTAGCATAAAATTTAACTGAATTTTCCTACACTAGCAAAGTATTCGGTGAAAGGATCGATTACGTCTCGCGTAAGGGGGTGTATCCTTATGACTACACAAAGTCAATGGATAAACTCGATGAAACCACTTCCAGGAAAGGATAAACTTTACAATAGGCTAGCCGCAGAGAATATTTCAGACTTGGATTACGCCCATGCAGTTGACGTATGGGACGTATTTCCATGTCAAACACTAGGTGATTACAGTGATATTTACTTGAAAAGCAATGTGACGCTTTTAGCGGACGTATTCTAGAATTTTTAGACCCAGGTCATTATTATACTGCTCCGGAATTGACTTTCGATGCGATGCTGAGACTTACCGAAATCGAGTTGGAACTACTAGCAGACTATGACATGCTGCTAATGATTGAAATAGGGATTCGAGGGGGTATTTTTCAATGCCGTAAAAGGTACTGCGAGGCAAACAAAAAAATACAAAAATTAAATTAGGAAGTGCCTAGACAATCCAAGGTTTCCTTGAAGGCAGGCCGGGTGAGGAACGAGGGATGGGTTCAGAGTAGGAAGGACTGAGGAGGGTTCTGATTACACTAACAAGTAAGTCTGTAATCGTGAAGGGATACTTTGGGATGGGTTTTACGGAAGAGGAAGTAGCTATTTACTAAAACAAGGTGAAGTATGTGAATTCCCAGTTTCTTGTACCATTTTAGAGACTTACGCTCTATGGGATAATATGACATCATTTGATCATAGTGATCGATGCCACTCATTGACTCATTGTAGCGAGCAATGGCCTCCGGTTTGGAAGTGACACCACTACCTCGCCGTCGACGGACATCGACCATGTCACCCCCGAATTCGGAGCTGATCATCAGTACGTCCCGCTTATCCTTCCACTTCATTACACCGACTCCTTCGGTACTGAAAACACTCACTACCTCACCCCGTTTTAGTTTGTTTGCCAGGACGTGCGGTGGATTTCCCCTCCGGTTAGCTCTTAGAGTTCCCGTACAATAGGTCCTTCGCTCAAGCAAGCGGTGGGCCAGGTCAACACTGTTATAATAATTGTCCATGAAAAGAGATCGCCCAGAGTCTAATTTTCCTTCCATCAACTTCCACACAACATTGTTGACATGGCCAACCCCACCTACATCACAGTCAGAGGACCCAGTGTAAACAAGAAATCTTAGAACTAATCCGGAAGGTTCGGTGAGAATATACAGTTTGACACCGTACCTGTGTCGCCTACCTTTCATATACATACGAAAGATAAGCCGACCCCTCCAAAGAACCATGGATTCATCAATGCACAGTCGCTGTGTTGGAGTTACTATGTCGTCCATTGTCTGGTGGAATAAGTCAATAAGGGGCCTTATTTTATACAGTCTGTCAGACGGTTGCGGCTCACCGTGACCAGGATTACTTGCAAAATGCAGAGCTTGCATGATCGCGGCGAACCTGTCCCGACTAATACATTTCCTAAAGCAAGGAAAGTTGAATAAAGGGTCTTTATTCCAATATTCCGATATCCTGCTCAACGGGTATGAGCCCATATGATACAGAATGCCCAAAAACGTCAAAAATTCCACCGATGTGAGCGGCTTCCATTTACTTATCCTTGCCTTAGGAAATGCATTAGCCGAGACTAAAACGTCTGCTTGTTTATTCGTCTCAGTCACAATCAAGTCCATCATGTCTTCTGTCAAAATATATTCTAGCGTCATCTCCAGGGTCTTGTATTTTTAGTCCCGGAGTGTCAGTGAAGGGGAATGCAGGGTTTTCTGGTCTTTTGTCAGTCCAAGTGTATGTTTTGGTCGCAGTCCTTGTCGTCAGGGGAGGGGGTTTAGTATTGTCTAGAGGGCTAGGAGAAACATTTTTCGCCCCAGCTGAGGAGAGATCACCCACCTCTTGCGTTTCCTCCTCATCGTCCGAAGAACCCCACTCAGTGTCGCCGAACGATGAGCCCTCACTGTCCTCATCCTCCAGCGACAGAAGCTCTGCTAATAATTCCGACTCTGAGGATAATATCCTTCGAGTAGCGGAACTTCTTTCTTCCACTCTTCTCTTCCTTTGTATCGGTGGAGCGAGTGGCCGGGAGGTCGACGGCTGGGGACTTGGATCCCTTGGTAAAAGGCCCGGGGTCTGGCGGCAGCTACTCCTACTTCGTTTACTGCTTCCTTCCAAGGCATGGAGGGTAGGGTGGGAGGAGACTTGGGACACCGGGGGTGTTGGGGCAATAAAGGGTGTTTTACCACCCCTTATACCCTTTCTCGGAACACCCTTCCCCGGTAATCCCTTCCCCTTCCCATCTCCTCCGCGAGTGTTAACCATTTTCTGTGAAAAAATGTGAAGTCACTACTATAAGTAATACATTTGAGCAAATTTCCAGGTAACTATTTGCATTAACAATAAGTAAAAAAACAGGTAAATTTCAACATTCACGCACCTTACTCCTGATGGACGAGATATGAAGTCACGTACAAGATGAAATATGGATCCTTCAATCCTCGGGTTTCTACATAAAAACAATAATTGGCCATATTAAAGTATAATCATGAAAAAATAATAAAAAATAGTCAAATGCCAAATTAGTGCAATTTCCATCTGTCGATAATAGTGGAAAATACAAACAAGAATGACATCATGCGAAGGATGTATGCAATAACTAGGACGAATACGTTCTACAGACAATTAGAAATTATGAATAATATATCTATTTTTTCACTAATACATTATCACTAATTTAATTGTAATTGGCAAATATAAATATTTCATTTAAATTGTTTATTATTCAGAGAATCAGCCAACACCATATTTATGATAACAATCGCAAATTGAATAAAATGTCATCATTCGCTAATGAAAATGATAGGCATAGTATCTGAAAATTAGGAAAACAATTATTCCCTCACGCGCAAAGTCATTGTAATGATTGAACTCTTATTAAATAAACATTACGGCAGACACAGAGCTTAAGTTTATGATAGAAAACTAATACAGCATCAAATAATAAGAGAAAGAATTTTTAAGGAACAATACAAGAAATAGTAAAAATAAGAAAATCGTCATTGCAATTGTTCTGCAGGGGGAAGGGGTGGGGGGGATTGGAGGTGGTCCAATTATTGAATATACACTACGAAAAGGCACGCAAAGTATTTCATGTTCATAAGAATGCAGAGTTGCTAATAAATGTTGGCTAAAACCCATAACAATTAGAACTACGCGGAGAGTATACGTTAAAAAAAAATTACCTCGCACAGTTAAACCGCTGCAGCGTCGCTTTAAGGCACAGGCAACTCGGGCTAAGGCTACTGCATACGCTCCGATGTCTATCGAGTGACTGATGAGAAAAACGGAAGTGCTAGGGAGCGTCGCAGCTCCGAAACGGCCTTGAGAAGGCAAAGCGAGGTTTGACGACAATTGTCGTCCGCAGTCACCGCATAGCACCCGGCGGACGACAATCGTCGTCGGTCAGCGCTCAACGTGTTAAAATGCATTTGGGAGTGTTACACTGGGTTGGATGCTGTTTGAAAACGTCAAGATCCAGCAGAGATGCGATGGTTTCCTCGACAGCGCTTCACTGCCTAGAGTGAGAGCCTGACGGAACTTCTCAGGTATTTCAGGGAGCAATGAAGATTTCCAACCTCCCAAGAAAATACTCCAGCTGAGCACGAATGTGAGCATCATTTTAACGCCGACCGTCGTGGCGAACGAGGACGTAGTCCAATCTTTGCAGTTAAATATCTCCGTTGTTTATGCACTGTCTACAACCAAACTTGTGTCTAAGGTAAGACAAAAGATAACGTGTCAAAATAGAAAAAAAATTCAAAAATAAAAATGGCTGTATTTTTGTTACAATTTTAAAAAATTCAATAAAATATAGTTTACTTACAAAACTGAGTACTCGTTGTTGTACATTCCTTTTTTAACAAAATAAGATGTTAACCGTTTCTCTAGCTCTTTTGTTTAGGAGATATAGCAAAAAGAAAAATTTTAAGCGCAAAATGGTCGAAACTTTGATCGTCTCTAGATCTAAAAATGTGTAGTAGTAGAAGTAGGGTTTATAGGGTGCGTCGACGACATGGTCATTTTGCACCACTACACGTCATAATTATAAAAAATAAATATACGCTGCATATTATGGTATTATAATTAAGTACTTGATATGAACGGTGAGTCATAATTAAAAATAATTTTACATCCTTACAATACTATTAAATAGGCCAGTTTCATTTAAAAATTCCAAAACGCGGTTGAGAACACTCGATCATCGCCTAGAATGTACCCCAGGTTTCCCACTGCTGCAGCCTGTTACGCACCGCCCGATATCTCTCACACTCCGTCAGAATATGTCGAATGCTATGAAGACAGTCGCAGTCATCACATCGAGGTGGAATTTTCTTTTCGGTGAAAAGGAAGGAGTGGGTCAGAGGGCTGTGCCCTATCCTTAGTCGTGTTATGACGACTTCCTCTCGGCGACTCTTCCTGACGGACGAAGGCCACGCTGTCACTAACGGTTTTAACCCGCGCAGTTTGTTACCTTCGGTGGTTCTCCACGCCTCCTTCCACTGCTCTAGGACTGCATTTCTTAAAGCCGCCTTCACATCTTGGAAGGGTACCGGCGTCGGTTCCATGGCGAGTGCCTCTTTCGACGAGTGTCGGCTCTCTCGTTCCCGGCGATACCCACGTGTCCAGGGACCCACGTGAAAAAGATCTTAATTCCCTTTTTGTCAAGAGAGAGGAGTGACGATTGAATCTCCTGGACTAAAGGGTGCGCAGGAAAAAGGCCGGAAATGGCATTCAGTGCACTTAGGGAGTCCTTGCATACAACGAAGGAGCCACGGTCCTGTATCCCATCCAGGGCTCGCCTAATACCGTACAGATCCACTGCGAAAGCGCTACACATTGGATGAAGCCTTGCTTTCGCAGCTTCGTGATGGGGTGAGAAGACTGCGCACGCGCTGGCGGTTCCTGATCTGGAGCCGTCGGTATAAATAGGCACGAGATCTCGATGGGTGTCTAAGAACATATAAAATAGACGCTGGTACTCTTCTGCAGTGGTCAAGTGTTTTAGACGCTTGTTAAGATCAGTATTGATTTTAGGCGCGGGAGTGACCGAAGGCGAACTTTTGCAGCTTCCGATAGGGTATATGTCTGGGACTGTAATACCCTGCGTATTTTTATGAAATATAATGAAAGTATAAAACCTATAAAATGCTAGCAGGCCTAGTGGCTCTTGTCCGGCGATTGAAAAGTTCTATTAATTGAGGTTTAAAAGCAAGGTTGAAACATGGGTGGGACTTCATAGAAAAAAATTTGGCAAAGTAATTGCACATGAGCAAGTTCCTTCGGTGGCACAATTGCGGCTCTCCTGTATCCACATAGAGGCTTTGCACCGGACTAGTCCGGAGCACCCCAGTGGATATCCGTAGGCCTGCATTGTGTACCGCGTTCAGAGTACGTAGGTACGACTCCCGACCGGAGGCGTATACGAAGGAACCATAGTCAAGCTTCGACCGGACCAACGAACGGTACAAAAAGATCAGCATTGAGCGATCGGCTCCCCATGTTGAGTGACTTAAGAATTTTAAAATGTTTAGTGTCTTAAGACATTTAAGTTTAGTGATGGGGGAATGGTATGACCCCTACACCGGCGTAAGTGGAGGCATTTAGATTTCTCCAAGGAGAATTTAAACCCGTTATCTTTGGCCCACCTATCCAACTTGTTTAGAGTAAGCTGGATAAGTCTACCCGCGGTAGCTGGTTGGTATGACCTACAAAAAATTGCGAAGTCGTCCACAAACAGTGACCCATTACCGGTGTTTTTACACAGTTAGCGATATCGTTAATCGCTATAGCAAATAGCGTTACGCTAAGTACTGAACCTTGGGGAACACCGTTCTCTTGACTATAAAATTTCGATTCGTGTTAGCCAATTCTCACTTTGAAAACTCGGTCCGAAAAAAATTTTGAATAAAAATGGGTAGGTTACCCCTGAATCCCCATTCGAGCATCGTTCTTAGGATTTTGTGACGCCAAACTCGGTCGTATGCCTTCTCTATGTCAAAAAATACCCCGACTACGTGTTGGCGGAGAAGAAAGGCTTCCTGGATATAGTTGTCTATTCTAACTAAATGATCGGTAGTGGAACGGCCTTTGCGGAAACCACATTGAATACCAGAGAGAAAGTTTCGGCGCTCTAGCCATCAGACGAGCCGCCGATTCACCATTCTTTCCATAGCCTTACACAGGCATCTGGTGAGGGCTACAGGTTTGAAGTTATTCGGGTCGGCTCGGTCTTAGCTTTTTTTTAGTATAGGAACTACCGCAGACTTCCGCCAGGACGGTGGAAAAGAACCTTCTAGCCATATTTGGTTGAAGGTATGGAGGACCTCCAACAGTGCCGATTCCGGGATATTCCGGAGGAAGGCATTGTGGACCTTGTCAGGTCCCGGAGAAGTGATATGGGAGTCAGCAATGGCAGATTTGAGTTCCCAGAGGGAAAACGGAAGGTTGTAATCCGCCAAGGGATGTCTTTCCTTAAAGTTTATCGGGGACATCTCCGATAGCTCCTTGGTTTTCAGAAACGTCGAGTCGTAACTCTTAGTTTCTTGGTTGGCATTTTCTTCCGTCTGGGTCGAGATGGTGACCTTTGCGATCGGAGTGGCGGCGACATGAGCCCACGATCTGGAAAAAGTGGGGGCAACTTGGGCTCTATACTTTTTCCGAGCCTCGTGATACGGGATTTTATCCGTCTTAATCTCCATGATTTTACGTCTTCGATCATCTTTGGACAATCACGAGAGTACACGGTATGGGCACCCTCGCAATTGACGCAAAGTGGGTCACTTGTGCATTCCGCACCGTCATGCTTATCCAGGCTGCAGCGGGGACAGGTGGCCTTGCCCTGGCATCGTATGGCCATGTGGCCGAATTGCTGGCACTGGTAGCATCTCATAGGTGCCGGTATGAATGGCCGCACTGGGACCGATTCATAACCGACGAACACTTTGTCGGGGAGGACGTCACGCGCGAACGTAAGAATGACAGATGTTGTGTTGACCCTTTCTCCGTTCCGCTTAGTAATGAGTCGACGAGCATCGGGAACCCCCTGTGGGGCCATCTCCCGCTTTACCTCGTCCATCTCAACGTACAGTAAGTCGTAGTGGCTAATCACTCCCCAACAAGTGTTCAAGTTACGGTGCACCTCGACCTTAACGGGAATGTCGGTCTTCAGTAGTTTCTCGCTCTGAGCCCTGTTTGCGGTTTCGAGTAGTAGTAGTAGTATTATGTTTATAGGGTGCGTCGACAGCATGGTCATTTTGCACCGCCACACGTCATGTTTATAAAAGAAAAATATATGTTACATACATTGCTATTATAATAAAATTGTTAATATGTACTCTTAGCCAAAATTAAAATGAATTTTACATCCTTAAAATACTGTTAAAAAGGCCAGTTTCATTTAAAAATGATAAAACGCGGTTGAGAACAACTGAGTCATCGCCTAGGATCGACTTCATGTCTCCCGCTAACTGCAGCCTGCTACACAAGCATCGGTATTTGTCACACTCCGTCAGGATATGCCGAATGCTGAGAGGGCAGTCGCATTCATCACAGCGAGGTGGGATCTTCTCTTCGGTGAAGAGGTATGAGTGGGTCAGGGCACAGTGCCCTAATCTCAGTCGCGTGATGACAACTTCCTCCCTACGACAGCTCCTGACGGAAGAGGCCCACGCCTGCGTATCTGCTTTCAGGAAGCGCAATTTATTATTCATTTGGCTCCTCCACGAGTCCTTCCACCTCTGTGCACATATATTTTTTAGGGTATACTTAAGGTCCTCTGCCGGTACCAGGAAAGAAAAGGCTCCGAGGTCGTTCAGTGCTTCCTTCGCCGCTGAGTCAGCCTTCTCGTTTCCGTATATTCCCACATGCCCAGGAACCCATGCAAAGCTTACTCTTATTCCCTTTTTATTGAGAGAAAGAAGGGCATTATGTATATCCTGAACGATAGGACTGAGTGGGGAAAAGTCGGAAACTGCTCTCAATGCGCTTAAAGAGTCGGTGAAGATTATAAAAGACTTACTACGGCCATGTATGCCGTGGATAGCCATCTTTATAGCGAACAGTTTTGCCACGTAGGAGCACATCAGCATGTTCGTGCGGACATACAGAGGTGGCTCTCCGGCGTCAGCATAAATGCTCAGAACCGGACTTGTCCTGAAAGCACCGGTGGCCAGCCGCAATCCAGCATTGTGAACCGCTGTCAAAGGCCTCAGGTACGACTCTCGTCCGGAGGAGTAGACGAAAGAGCCGTAGTCCAGACGAGATCTAATGAGGGCACGGTACAGTAAAAGCATCGTGGTGCGATCTGCGCCCCAGTTCGAGTTAGTTAAAAATTTTAAAATATTTAAGGCCTGACGGCATCTTTCACTTAACAGTCGTACATGTTCCCGCCATTTAAGTCGGTAATCAAATATCATACCGAGGAAACCTATTGACTCCACATATGGAAGGATTCTTCCACCCAAGCACAGAGGTGGTGGAACATGATATCCCCGTTTTCGGTGAAAGTGAACGCATTTCGTCTTCTCAGCTGAGAAACGGAAGCCATTGCTGCGAGACCATTTATACAGTTTATTTAGCGTCAGTTGTATTATTCTGGTTGCACTGACGAGTTGGGACGACCGGCAGAAAATAGCCAGGTCATCAACAAACAATGATCACGTTACCGGAGCCTTAATACAATCCACGACATCATTGATGGCGATTGCAAAGAGAGTGACACATAAAACGGAGCCCTGGGGTACTCCGTTTTCCTGGGTGTAAAAGTGTGACAGACTTTTCCCCACTCTCACTTTAAATACCCGGTCCGTTAAAAAGTTTTAAATAAAAATGGGCAAGTTACCCCTAAAACCCCAACTGTGTAGCGTCTTTAAAATTTTGTGCCGCCAGACCCTATCGTATGTCTTCTCCAGATCGAAGAAGACAGTAACGACATGTTGGCACAAAAGAAAGGCTTCCTGGATGAAATTATCCGCTCGGACGATATGGTCAATTGTCGATCTTCCCCGCCGAAATCCACAATGGATGTTAGCAAGTAGGTTCCGACGCTCCAACCACCAAACGAGCCGGCGATTGACCATTCTTTCCATGACCTTGCACAGGCAGCTGGTAAGAGAGATGGGTCTATAATTGTTTGCATTAGTCCTTTCCTTTCCTGGCTTTGGAATAGGGACTATTGCAGACTCCCGCCAGGATTGTGGGACAGTACCCTCAATCCAGAGTTGGTTGAGGGTGTGGAGGACTTCCGACAATGCGGCCCCGGGAAGATTCCGGATGAACGCATTGTGGACGCCATCCATTCCTGGGGAGGAGTCCCGGGAGTCCGCAATTGCAGAGGTCAGCTCCCACATAGTGAAGCATTCATCGTAGGCAGCAATAGGACGCGTACCACTGAAATTAAAATTCAGAGCGGCAGCCTCGGATCTATCTATAATCGCTCTAAATGCTGCATCATAGTTGGCGTTACTGCAGGTCTTCGCGAGTAAACGACCAAACACTTCACATATTTCCGGCTGGGAGGTCACCATCCGGTCATCGACCTTCAATATCGAAGCGACGTGTTCCTGACGAGAGCCGCAGATGCTACGCACCTTCTTCCAGACCTGTGCAAGTGGGGTTCTGTTATTTACGCCGGACACAAATTCCATCCAGGAAGCCTTCTTTGCTTCCTTCACGACTTGCCGAGCTTTGGCCCTCAAACGTCGGAAAGAGGCCAGATTTGTTGCCGTTGGATATTTGCTAAAAATGCGCAATGCTCGCTTGCGCAATCTAATTACATTGGCGCAATCCTCGGTCCAACACGGCACAGGGGGCCAACGAGCGTGTCCCGAAGACCGCGGTATGCTGCAACTTGCAGCTTCAACTATTGATGATGTAAACACTTCGACGTTCCGTGATGCGTCAATAGTGGCATGGTGTTTAAAATGAAAATGTTTTCTAAAATTCGGCCAATCCGCTTTCCGGGTGATCCAGTTTTTTGGGGTGGTGAAAGTGTTATTAAAACTGCCCTCCTTGCGAATGAGCATGGGAAAGTGATCGCTTCCGCATAGGTCTGTATGTACTGACATTCGACATTTCGTCATTAAACCGCTAGTACACAAACAAAGGTCAATGGATGAGAATTCTCCATTAAAACTGTTACAACGAGTTTTTTCCCGGTATTTAGCAAAAACAGATTAAAATTTCCGATAAAATTTGATAAAATCCGCCCTCTCCTGTTGCTCTGTCCCCTGGAGCTTCCCCACATACGGTCGTGGGCATTGAAATTGCCCAAAAGAATAAAAGGTTTTGGTAGCTGACGGACAAGATCCTCTAGATTGCGTTCAGTGACTGGTGCTCCCTCGGGAAGATAAACGTTGCACAACGTTATGGGTTCCGGGGCGTGCACGGTCACAGCTACCGCTTGAAACGGCGTGTTCAGTTGCACCCGAGAGGTGTATAGGGCCTCTCGGGTGGCAACTGCCACTCTACCTTGGGCCCGGGGGCCACTGGTGTCGTCAAATCTAAAAACGTTAAAATGTTTTAAAATACCCTTGTCCGTTGTTTTAAAATGCGTTTCTTGAAGACAAATGCAGGGTGGATTAAAATCACGAATTAAAATATTCAGCTCCTCCTTATGACGATAAAAACCATTACAATTCCACTGTAGTATAAAATTCATAACAATATCAGATTTTAAATTTAAAACCTGAAGTATGTATGTCCTTCGGGAGGATCAGCGCCGAATACGGTGCTTCTTCCCCTTTTGCCTGGCGAGGAGGATATGCGTCTCAGAGATTCTCATCCTCCTCCATAGCCTCCACTGGAGATGGTGCGCGTACCTCGGACGGACCGGGGGATGGCGTTTTATCACGCCTCGGGGGCGTGGAACCAGTGGTTTTTGGCGGGTTCTTCACAGAGGAACCCGCGCTGGTGGATGTATATTTCGCCGGCTTTGTGGCCTTATCCGGCTTGGCTAGCTCGTCTTTATCTGGGCTTTTCTTACTCTCAACTATATCTACTTTGGGGATTTCGTCCGAGATTTTGCTACTCGGAGTGGTAGCAACGAGAGCGAAAGAACGAGAGAAGGTTGGGGCAATTAATGTCCGGTACTTTTTACTGGCCTCGAAATATGACACCTTGTCGATAATTTTGATCTCCATTATTTTCTTTTCCTCCTTCATCTTTGGGCAATCATGAGAGTACACTGGATGTGCACCCTCGCAATTGACACAATGCGGCTCGGAGGTGCACTTACCCTCGTGCTTATCCTTGCCACAGCGCGGGCTGGTGCCTTGCCCCCACATCTGGTAGCGATGTGGCCGAAGTGCTGGCACTGAAAGCATCGCATAGGGCTTGGTATGAATGGGCGGACGGGAACCGATTCATAGCCAACAAATACCTTATCGGGGAGCGTGTCACGCGAGAAGGTGAGGATTACAGATGTACTGTTAATCAGCTCACCGTTACGCTTAATTTTCAGACGACGACAGTCAACAACGCCCTGAGAGGCCATTTCTCTCTTAATTTCGTCGTCGTCTACGTACAGCAGGTCATAGCTGCTAATCACTCCCCGACTGGTGTTCAGGGTACGGTGCACCTCGACCTTGACAGGATGGTCATGAAGTTTTTTCATGTTAAGCAGTTTCGCACTCTGCTTACCGTTGGCCGTTTCAATAGGTAGTATACCGTCTCGCAGCTTCTGCAGATAGTATATCACCAGTTACGGCGGACGAGAGGACTCTACGAATGAGGAAGGGAGACACCTTTGTAAGGGTCTCACCTTCCTTTGTACTTCTCATAATAAGGTACCGCCTACAGGCGGTCAACGTTATATCTCCCCCGCCCGTTTCCGGACGGGATCTTTTAGATGGAGGAAGATTTTCTGCCTCCATGAAAATTAGAAATTCATCCCCTGGGCTCCCCACCCACCACGGAGCCACACATTCGGGATGCCACACCGCAAACCGGTGTGGTCGCCAGGGCTACCCAAGGGATATAGCACCATTGTTTAGGGGGACTGCTTCGGGTGGAGCCTCCAGTGCATGGGCCCTCCAAACCCATACACCTTTGGCCGCCCTACACAGACCCCCGTCACTCCAGCACTCGCCATCGAAACGTGTCGATAAGCCGATTGATCAAGACTGGCTAGATCTTGACCGCCAGTTTACAGGGGATCCAGGGCCGAAGTGGGGTATTGAACTCCGGTATATACCGGGCATCCGACACCCGGCTGGGTGCCGAAGAACTCACCCACCAGGATCCCCTTCTCCCCCTTACGGGTCTCCGCACACGGCAAACATGCGGGTGGATCGCAGGCCAGGTGGTATGGCCGCACACAGACAGTTGACCCACTAGACTGTCCGGACTCAACCCTTGCTGGCTCTGGGGTTTTTTTCCGGGGTTTCCTTCCCCGCCCTTTTAGTCGCCTTTTACGACAAGCAGGGATACTGCGGGAGTATTCTCTATCCCCCTACCCGCAGGGGTGAGCACGCTCGATGTCGCGCATAAGTCTATAGAGGAGGAGTCACCAGTAAAGCTGTTGAACCGGGTTTTCTCCCCGTCGCACAGTGGTCCGAAATCGGAAAAAGCCGGACAAAAGTCCAAAATGGCTCTTTTTGAGATAGAGACTTGAAACTTGGCGCAAATACTTATAAATGATTACTGGTTATAGATTTATATGCCATTTTACATTATTACGACCCGTTACTGAGATACAGTAGCCCAAACATGACCAATTTTTCAAAAACACGCGCGATCTCGTTTTTCTTCGAAAATCTTTGAATTTAAGCAGGTGGTGTTGCGTTGGTATGATTTTTATGGAATAAAAAACGCAATATTCCTTTGACCTGGAGCTTTGTCTATATTTTCCGTGACTTTTGAAGATTTTGGCTCTCGTCTGTCTGGTTTTGCAGCGCAAAATGGCGTACCCGATTTTCACGTGAAATTTGACATAAAGTAGACATTATCTTTCGTTTACGAAATATATAACTCGGGAAATTTACATCACAGTGTATAGTAGAGATTTTTTAAGAATACTAAGCAGAAATCTTGGAAATAAGTTTGCGACCAAGGAAATGAGAGCGATTTTTCGATCGCGCGTCAAGGATGAGCTACACGACGCGGGACCCTGAGGCTCGGTAACTGCGGTCGATTTTTCAAGTTTTTTGAAACTTTATTTTTGAAAATCGTCATTTAAAGCACGGCACGTAGTCAGTATGAACCTAAAACACTATACTGAGGATATTACCAGGATTATGGACCGATCGACTACACCATTTAACGCATTACTCTAGTGAAGATGCTAGGGATTGGATATTTGTCGGAACCATCCCACGTATAAGAAATATGCTTCGGGTATGAAGTAGGGTTAAGAGATTAAGTCGGCATGCTAAAGAGAGAGAAATAAACTGTTTCCGGGAAAGGCAACAACCGATACTCTTCTCCCCTTTCTACCCTCGCCGAGGTGGGTCGCGCGGAAAGGGGCGTTTTATGACGATGCACAGCCTTTGACGGTATTTAACGGGTTTATCCACAAGGGTTTTTTCCTTTCCCCGGCAGCAATGCATGTCAACTTGCAGTTTTATTTTGGAAGCGGTGAAGAAGTGTCGTGCTTGTTGTCCTAGTGTCGTGTCGTGCTGTAGTGTAATTCTCGATTTCGTGTTGTCTAGTGATTTGGTTCGGGCTTTATTGAATTCCCACTAGCTATTCTCGGAGTTGGACAGCGCAGTGATTTTCCAGCTTGAATTTTTGCAAGGTGAGTTTTTTATGATTTCCATTTCAAAGATGCGTGTGTTTTCGTACTACTTCAATGAATGTGTTAAATTACCTATCGATTTTACTGTTTTTTCGCCTCTCATAAATCATGGCAATTATGATTTTGATGCGTGTTCTCTTTACATATTTCTGATTTTCAAATCACCGCACAGGGTTTTGAGCGTTTTCTAACGTAGGAATGGATTCAAACCAAATAACTCGTTTAGAGTTACAGAATAAAGCATTAGAAATGAAGGGAAAGACATCAGGCGAGAAAAAAATACACTTGCTGGATTTTTTGTCGCGGAGATAAAATGTAGAGAGCTATGAGGATGCTCTTGATGGTCTCGGTGAATTACTTCAGTTGGGATTCTGGCCTTATTACGAAAAAATGTGGAAACAATGTTGCCGGAATAATGAAAGATATTTAGTACGATGTGAGGCATGGCTTGCAGAGCCAATTATTTTCCCTGAAGTTGTCCGTCAATACTTTCCTGGTACTTCAAAGGCAAATGGTATGTATTATATTTAAGTCTGTTTTGAACTTTTAAAGAAAAGTATATGTCTGAATATCTATACTTACTCTATATCTTATAAATTGTATACACTATTCTATATCTTACGATTATTGCTTTATTAGGTTCATTGGGGCGGCCCGAGAAAGATTTTACTTCTTCGTGTGAGCGATCTAAAAGAAGGAAAGTTCAGTTCACACGATTCATAACCGACGAACACTTTGTCGGGGAGGACGTCACGCGCAAACGTAAGGATGACAGATGTCGTGTTGACCCTTTCTCCGTTGCGCTTGGTAGTGAGTCGACCAGCATCGGAAACACCCTGTGGGGCCATCTCCCGCTTTATCTCGTCGATCTCAACGTACAGTACGTCGTAATGGCTAATCACTCCCCGACAGGTGTTCAAGGTACGGTGCACCTCGACCTTGACGGGAATGTCGTGCAACTTTACGGTCTTCAGAAGTTTCTCACTTTGAGCCCTGTTTGCCGTTTCAATGAGCAGTGTGCCATCGCGAAGCTTTTTTGCCGATTTCAGATCTCCAGGAACCAAACCCGACAGAACTTTACGAATAAGAAAGGGGGAAACCTTTTTCAGGCTCTCCCCTTCCTTCTGGCACCTCATCACTAGATAGCGCTGACTAGCGCCATAAACATTTTCTCCCCCGTCCGAATCCGGACGGGATCTTTTTTGGGGTGGAGGTTTGTTGTCCGCCATGCCCTAGATAACATTCGTCCCCCGAGCTCCCCACCCACCATGGAGCCACACATTTGGGACGCCACACCGCGAACCGGTGTGGTCGTCAGGGCTACCCGAGGGGATATAGCACCCTGGAGGTGGTCGTCTGTTTCGGAGGGTGGTCTTTGATATAACGGGCCCACCAACCCGAGAATCTCCGACCGCCCTACACAGACCCCCACCTCCCTAGCACTCGCCACCGAACTTAACGGCAAGCCGATTGACCGGGGGTGGCTAGCCCCCGGCCTCCCGTTTACAGGGAATCCAGGGCCGAAGTGGGATATTGAACTCCGGTCCATACCGGGCATCCGACACCCGGCTGGGTTCCAGATAACTCACCCACCAGGATCCCCTTCTCCCCCTTACGTGTCTCCGCACACGGCAAACATGCGGGTGGATCGCAGGCCAGGTGGAATGGCCGCACACAGACAGTAGACCCACAAGACTGTCCGGACGCATCCCTTTGCTGCCTGGGGGTTTGTTTTCGGGGTTTACCTCCCCGCCCTTTTAGTCGCCTCTTACGACAAGCAGGGATACTGCGGGAGTATTCTCCATCCCCCTACCCGCTGGGGTACGGCGTTGTTAACACCATGTCTAATCAACATGGGATCTCTCCACTACAGGAATTTCCAAGAGAGGAGAAAGTTAAGTCCCACAGCCCAATGTGTTCCAACAACATAACCGCAAAGATGGCGGAAAATAAGTGTTTCACATCGTGTAGCTCTTGCAATAAGTCCATCTCTGGTAAAGATAAAGCCATTTATTGTGATATATGCTCGCGTGGAAATCATGGTGAATGTACAGGACTTAACGATCTGTAGATAAAAGCACTCAGTGAAAGCAAAGAAATTTTCTGGAGATGCTTTTCATGACGCGTTGCAAAGTTCTCGCTAGACAAGATGCCATCTGATATAGAGATGCTGAAGCAGGAAGTGATTGATTTAAAATGTTTTTGGAAACCCATCACTCTTAAAGGGAAGACTGTTGGATTTGCTGATCCAATGACGACTGTTTTGAATCCAGAAGAAAATGAGATATCGTTAGCTCCGCCAAATTCTACCTCCGGCATCCAGTCTGTGTCAGTGCGTGATAACTTAACGAGTGATGATCTAACAAGCAAAGAACAGTTTCAGTGACTTGATTAATATGACGGAAAGGGATCTAGGTCAAACGAGCGATGGCGATGGTGAATCTCAGCAAGTTAACAACAGACGAAGACGAACTAGGAATGAACGACGAAGTCCACCAATTCAAGGTGCGTCGGAAGAAGAGAGTTCGCTAAACCTGTGGCGAATATGCTTCGTTTATAATATCTGTTGATTGCAATTTTCGTCATTCACTCATGAATCCCAATTTCTGGCCAAAACATGTTCTCGTTGAAAATTATTCTTTTCGGCGTTTACGCCTAACGAACCCACCAGGGTAGTACGGGAAAGAAAATAGGAACAAAGTGATGTCCAGCCTTGTTATTCAAATTTGTCAATTAAAGGTATTAGTCCATAATATACATTTTAAGTGCTAAGATGAATGAACTAGAAACTTTGGCGGCGAGAGAAAATCCAGATTTTATCTGCGTATGTGAACATTGCATGAAAAATGTTAATGTAACAATTCCTGGGTATGTAATGGGTGATGTTTTCTGTCGCAAAAATCGAATCCATGGAGGTGGTAATTTTTGTGAAAAAAACCGTTATCTTTTAGTAATGTCCCTATCAATATGGAAAGTGTAAATGAAGAACAAACTTTTGAGTGCTCTGTTGTGAATTATATGTACGAAAATCAGATTTTTATCATACCGTCAAACGGTCTGAAGTCGGACACTGAGGAGACCTGTCGTAACAATGTTGTGAAATTCTTACTGCTCGTGCCATACAAACCCATTATATCGGATTGTATAGCATATATTTCATTTGGGCTATTTATGGAATATTTTCATTTATACGGGAAAGGACGCAATGTATTCCGATAAATATAAAGAGGAGAATGTCACCGTCAGGATCGTCCTGGATTTAGCAGTCGATCTTCTGGATAAGGGGCATACTTAGACAATTGGTACACTGGCCCTAGATCAGATGAACAGATGTGGTACGAACAATGGTATCTAACAGGAAAGATTTCCTTGAATCTGTAAAATTTTAGAAAGGAGTAATGGTGGCGACATTTCGATGGAAACATATGGTGGCGGCATTTCGAGGGAAACAGATGGTCATGAATTAGAAGAACAAAACAGATGTGATAATTACTACATTTCATGGCACTGAAATGTGCGAAACTGAAAAATAGAGGGAAAAAGTGTTGGAATGTTATTTTAGGTTGGCAATAACCTCAGTGGGATAATTTTGTATTGTAAGGTTGGTAGCACTATTCATGTGTGTGTTTCGGGCTAATAAACAAGACATGTGACTGTTGTTCTTTATCAAACTGTGTTGTGTCAATTGCTCTACCTTTTAATACAATAACCGTGGCATAAATACTGTATCAATTACCAATAATACGACAGGTTATGGGCCCAGATCATGCTGGATCTGTGAAACTATAAAAGTGTGTAAAAACCATGTTTCATAAGTGAAAAGTGATTGTATAAAGTGTGTATTATCATGGCGTCATCAAGTGGACAATGACGATATTGCCAGTATTACGAAACTGAAGGACAGTGGGACATTTCCTATGTGGCATTTCGAAGTGAAAATACTATTTAGAGCCAAACAACTGATGGACACAGTAGATGGAACCACATTGCTTGCTGACTGTGGAACCGATGAAGGTAAAATAGGCAAGTGGAATACAAAAGACGCCGCCGCCCAACATGTTATCGCGAGGACTGTGGAGAAAACGGTGAAGCCACATTTGATGACATGTGATTCTCCCAAAGACATGTACGACACACTTTTGCGTATATACAAGAGAGAAATCAAGAAAAATGTTTACTACTTCAAGAGTTCTATACCTATCAATTTGATTAAATTAAAGCCACTCAACTTAACATAAGTGAACTTCAGAATCTTGTTTTTAAACTTAAAGTGCTGAATGAAGATATCTCGGAAAACATTTGATGTCAAAAGTACTTACAATATTGCCTAGAGTGGCTCAAGAAGAGGATAAATGCAAATTAAAACAAGAGGAGTCTCCAGTAACATTTAAAGCAGAAACCAGATGGAAATCAAAGAAGGATATTGTTTGTCATGGCTGTGGCATAAAAGGCCATATTAACACACAATGCAAAAGTGTCAACAAGAATGAAAATCCGACATCCAAGGCATGCCCCATCTGTAAACATCTGGGTCAGCTGAGACATCACAATGAGCAAAACTGTTGGCACAGAGACAAAGCTTAGAAACCTGCTTTCAGTGAACTCTGTAACTAAAGCTGAAGGTACAGTGTATTTTGATAGTGAAAAGGTATATATCCTGAAAACAAAAATTGAAATACCTAAAGACAGCATTGTCATAGAGGGGAGAAAAACAGACAATGGTTTATATGTGGTGAACATGAAGAAAAATCCAGGAAATGCTTTTGGTGCTGAGCAGCCAACAACAGAACTTGAGATGTGGCACAAGAAACTAGGCCATCTAAGCTATGGTCAGATAACGAAGATACCCTGCATGTGTGATGGAGTATCCTTCTCAATGGAAGTGTAAGATGGAGAAAAACAACTGTAAAATTTGTGCACAGGCAAAACAAGTCAGACTGCCCTTCAAAACAATTAGGGAAAGAGCAAATCGCCCTTTGCAAATCATGCATACTGATCTTTGTGGACCCATTGATCCACCAACTTACGACAACAAAAAATATTTTCTGATACTGCTTGATGATTTCACTCATTTCTGTATGGTGTATATCGTGGAAACAAAAGCATCGAATGAGGTATTCCAGTGTATAAAGAAATTCATAAATGAAGGAGAGGCACATTTCACTATTAAAGCAAGCAAGCTAAGAAGTGATAATGGAGGTGAATTCCACAACAATCTTCTCTCTGAGTGGTGCAATGAAAAAGGCATTATAGAAGATTTTACAATTCCTCACACACCTCAACTGAATGGCAAAAGTGAGCGGATGATGCTGAATCTTCTAAATAAAGCAAGAGCCTTGATTTTTGACTCAAATTGTAACAAAGAAATGTGGGGAGAAGCAGTACAAACAGCTGCTTACTTAGCAAACATAAGTCCAACTAGAGGAATGCTCGACACACCAGCTGAAAATTGGTATAAGAGGAAACCAGATCTGAGAAACAAATATTTGGCCAAAGGGTATAGTCAAAAATTGTTAGACCTTTGAAGAAATAAGACAAAAGGAGTGAAGAGGCGATGCTTGTTGGATATGCCCCCAATGGACATCGTCTGTGGAATCCAAAAGAGAAAAGTATTTATCAGCAGAGATGTAATCTTCACCAACACATTTTTTCAAACTCAACCACAAGTAGAGAGTCCAATCATCGAATTCTTTGAAGAGGAAGAAATTCACACCTAAGTGGTTTGTCATTGCTGAATCCTCAGGCAGCCAGTGTTTGTGTCTGCATGTACCACCAAAATGTTAAGCTTATGGTTGATGGAGCAAAACTTAATATGAATTATAAAGATCTACCCTCCATGCTTGTTTGTGACATGACTTCCTATGACTGCATGATGAATAAATGTAAGAAATGTCATGGAAAGAAAGCGATTCAGCATATAATCAATAATTTTGAGGAGGGTGATTCATTGAAATTTTGAGGAGGGTGATTCACTGATGGAAAATACAATTTTTAAACAATGGACCAATGTAGACCGAGCCCAAATGATTAATGTCATTCTACCCAAATAAGAATATTTTGATAAACTTTTTGAAAAATTGGAATCCCTCAAGACTCATCATTACATATCCAAAATAGAAATGAAATTCCTTAGAGAAAAGAAAGAAAACCTTTGCGACGGAGAATGTGTCGTACTCGCAGATTTCGCAGAAAATTTTTCTTTTGTTATACAAGATGAAATCCAGAGCTATCACTGGGCCAGCAATCAGGCATCTCTTCACCCATTTGTGTACTATTACAGAAAAGATGAAGAGCTTCTATACCGGTGTGTCTGCATAATTAGTGATAATTTAGAACATTACACTGTAGCAGTTCACATTTTTCAAACTCACTTTCTGAAGCACCTAAAAGAAACTGTTCCCGAGGTCAAAAAATATTTTATTTCTCAGATGGTGCATCAAGCCAATATAAAAACGAGAAAAATTTCATCAACATCTGCCATCACAAAAAGGACTTTGGTTTAAAAGCAGAATGGAATTTTTTCCCATCATCTCATGGAAAAAATGCTTGTGATGGTGTTGGAGGGACCACAAAACGCGAGGTTGCAAAAGCAAGCCTCCAAAGAACTGTCAAGGATCATATCCTTACCTCTTACGACATGTTTTTATTTTGTGATAAAAAGATAAAAGGGATTAAACACAATCATGTTAATAAAGAGAAAATAACTAAACACAAAGAGAAACTTGAAAAAAGGTTTAAAAACTGCGTAAGAGTTACCGGGACTCGGGGATTCCATCGATTTGTTCCAATATCGAAAAGGATAATTCGATGTTTCTTGACATCCAAATCAGAAGAGTATGAGGATCTCCCAGTCAGCAAAACTGCTTCGTAGACACCAAGCCCTAGTAAGATTATTTTTAGTGGATATGATGTTTGCTAATGACATTGAGACTTCAAGAGTTCCCATTCCTATGTAAATACAACCACCTGCCCAGAATGAGAATATCATTCAGAATATAAAGTGACCACTGCTAATGGATCCCAATTACGAACGTGCTGAGAAACCTGAGACCCACAGAAATATCAAAGGAAACTAAGTGTTATATTTTCATATTCATTTCAATGTACCGATAAATTACAATGCTGTTAAACAAGTAAGGTGATGAATAATATTATAGTATCACTTACTGACCTAATATTTCTTTCAATTTTCTTCGATATATTTGGTGAATGATTTTTAAGTACCATACAATTGGTACCCAAGTGTCAACAATTTTGTGGAGAGATTAACTATGGACTATTGTTCTATACACCATATTATTATATTAAATTTATTTTTTTCGATCATCTAAATTTTTAAATAGTATTATTTCAAGCCTTAAGATTCCTTAAGAAGCCTTCAGCCTTTAGACATTCAATTCAAGATGGCCGATGGCGATAGTTGTGCTTGTTGCTCTAAAACTATAAGCTCTAATGCTCAATATATTATCTGCAGCTTATGTGATAATCATATTCATAAAAAGTGCTCTAACTTATCTAGTAATCTTTTTAAATTGTTTGTGAAACGGGCGGGGGAGATATAACGTTGACCGCTTGTAGGCGGTATTTGATTATGAGATGTGCAAAGGACGGTGAGTCACTAACTAAGGTGTCTCCCTTCCTCATCCGTCGGGTCCTCTCAACAGCTGTTACAGGCGATCTTAGATCCGCAAAAAAGCTGCGCGATGGTACTCTATTAATAGAAACGGCAAATGACGCACAAAGTTTGAAGCTCCTTTCTTTCACGCGTCTCCAGGACATTCCAGTTAAGGTGGAGGTGCATCGCACCTTAAATACAAGTCGGGGAGTGATAAGCAGCTACGACCTGCTGTACGTCGACGACGACGAGATAAAGAGAGAAATGGCCTCTCAGGGCGTAATCGATTGTCGTCGACTGAAAATAAAGCGTAACGGCGAGCTGAGTAACAGTTATTTAACTCATGAACGGTAGTCTTTAAATCATCTGTCATCCATCTAAAAGATCCCGTCCGGAAACGGGCGGGGGAGATATAACGTTAACACCGGAAATATTACAAATGAAACAAAAGAAAAAAGAACAACCCGTCACATAAAGAGGAACAAGCCAAGCCGGATAAGGCCACAAAGCCGGTAAAAACAAATAACTGCCCGGGTTCTCCAAAAAGGACCCTAAAGAAACCCACCGGATCCACGCCCTCCAGGCGTGAGAAAACTCCCTCCCCCGGCCCCACCGAGGTGCGGGCTCCATGCCCAGTGGGGCTATGGAGGAGGATAATCTGTCTGACTCAGAAATCCTGATAGCCAGACAGAAAGGGAAAAAGAACCGTATTCGGCGCTGATTCTCCCAAAGGACGGACGGACTGCTGTATATAAGTTCTCACTTTTAGCGTAGTCTAATGAATTTTATTTTACAGTGGAACTGTAATGGTTTTTATCGTCACAAGGAAGAGTTAAACATTTTAATCCGAGATTTTAATCCGTTTTGTATTTTTTTCCAAGAGACGCATTTTAAAATCACGGACAAAGGTATTTTAAGAAATTTTAATGTTTTTAGATATGACGACACCAGCGGCCAGCGAGCCCAGGGTGGATTGGCAGTTGCTATCCGAGAGGCCCTTTACACCTCTCGGGTACAACTGAATTCACCATTTCAGGCAGTGGCGGTAACTGTGCACGCACCGGAGCCCATTACGTTGTGTAACGTTTACTTACCAGAGTGCGCACCAGTCACTGAACGCAACCTCGTGGATCTTGTCTATCAAATACCCAAACCTTATGTGATTTTAGGTGACTTTAATGCACATGACCCTTTGTGGGGTAGCTCTCGGAGGCAGAGCAATAGAAGAGGTCGGAATTTATCACATTTTATCCAAGATTTTAACCTCCTTTTACTTAATAACAGTGAGAAAACTCGTTTTAACAGTTGTAATGGAGAATTTTCCTCCATTGATCTTGCCATTTGTTCAAGCAGTCTTTACACGAAACTTAACCTGTCCGTTCATACAGATCTCTGTGGGAGTGATCATTTTCCCCTTTTAATACGTAAAGAAGGAAATTTTAACCAGTATTTTATATCCCCTGGTAAATGGCTTACTCAGAAAGCTTATTGGCCAAATTTTAAAGAAAATTTTATGTTCAAATACGACTCAACTCGTGACGCAACACAAAACGTCGAAGTTCTGACCTCCGCAATCATAGAGACGGCAAATATGAGCGTTCCACGGTCTACCGGCATCGTCCGTCGACCTCCTGTGCCGTGGTGGACAGAGGAATGCGCCAAGGCAATTAAATTGCGGAAACGAGCGCTACGAATTTTTAACAAGTACCCGACGGAAACCAATCTTGCCTCTTACGGACGTCGTCGTGCAAAAGCCCGACAAATTGTGAAAGAGGCGAAAAAGTCCTCCTGGATGGAATTCATTTCCGGTGTAAACCACAGGACTCCCGTTGCACAGGTATGGCGGAAGGTCCGAAGCACCTCGGGCTCCAATCAGCAGTGCGGCGTTTCCGGACTAAAAGTCGACGACCGAGTGATCACTTCTCCCTCGGATATGTGCGAGATTTTCGGCCGCACATTCGCCGAAATCAGCTGCGACGCCAACTACAATGCCGACTTCAGAGATATGAAACAACGCTCTGAAGCATTATCTCTGTCGTTCCGATAAACGCACGGAATTACTGATTATAACAAAAGTTTTTCGCTGTGGGAACTAGCCTCGGCCATTGCGGCCTCTCGGAATACGTCTCCAGGGATGGGCAATGTCCACAATGTATTTCTAAAGAATTTGCCAAAGAGAGCATTGGCGTAGATCCTTAACACCCTCAACCAAATTTGGTCTGAGGGGAGTTTCCCACAGTCCTGGCGGGAGTCTGTCGTGGTTCCGATACCGAAACAGGGGAAGGACAAGAATGACCCGAGGAATTATAGGCCCATTTCTCTCACAAGTTGCCTGTGTAAGGATATGGAGAGAATGGTTAATCGCCGGCTTGTCTGGTGGTTAGAGCGGCGAAACTCTCTCCAGCATTCAATGTGGTTTCCGCCGGGGTAGATGTACAATAGATCATCTCGTACGGACATAATTATATCCAGGGGGCCTTTCTTCTGCGCCAACATTGCATTGGAGTCTTCTTTGATTTAGAGAAGGCGTACGACATGCTTTGGCGCAGGAAAATTCTACAAACAATGCACAGTTGGGGCTTTAGGGGTAATCTACCCATTTTTATACGAAACTTTTTATCAAACCGCGGTTTTAGAGTGAGAGTAGGTAAGAGCCTCTCACAGTTTTACTACCAGGAAAACGGCGTTCCCCAAGGTTCTGTTCTAAGCGTCACGTTATTTGCAATTGCCATTAATGACATAGCTGACTGTATTAAAACTCCGGTAATGGTATCCCTATTCGTAGACGACCTTGCAATCTTCTGCAGGTCGTCCACATTAGCCAGCGTTTCAAGAAAGACCCAGCTAACTGTCACAAAACTCAATGACTGGGCAAAGAGAAATGGGCTTCGTTTCTCTATTGAGAAAACTGTGTGTGTGCACTTTCACAGATTAAGGGGTATCCATATAGCTCCGCCGTTACGCTTAGGAAGAAGTAACCTTCCTTTCCTGGAATCCGTTCGATTTCTGGGGATGACTTTAGACCGGAGACTGACATGGCAGGAACATATTCGCAATCTTGCCCAGAAGTGTCGCCGTGGTCTAAATATTTTACGTATTTTAAGCAACACAACATGGGGCGCAGACCGCACCACCTCGAGTTTATTATACCGTTCTCTGATTCGGGCTAAAATAGACTACGGGTGTTTCGTTTACTCTTCTGGACGAGTCTTACCTGGGACCGTTAACAACGGTCCACAACGCAGAAATACGGCTAGTCACTGGCGCTTTTAGGACCTCTCCTATCCACAGCCTATATGTGGACGCAGGGGAGCCGTCTTTGGCTACTCAGAGGCTAATGCCTGGGAGGAGCATGTAGCTATGCGTCGAAAATTTTATCAATGACAAAACACCCATGTTTTAATATCGTTTTAAAACCTAGGTTTTTAGATATTTTTAACAGAAGGACGAGGGCTACCAGGCCGCTAAGTATTCGACTAAAAGATTTTATGGACAGTATGGACATATCTCTGCCGGAGGTGTATCCTGTTGGGTATTCAAAATACCCACCATGGTCCATACCACGACCAGAGTGCCACACTGAACTGCACAAGCACCAGAAATCTTCTCTAACGTCCCAGGAATACCAGAGCCTATTTTATGAATTCCTGGATAACCACCCGGACTTCGTCCCCGTGTATACGGATGGATCGAAGTCCGGCTCGGCGTGTGCTTATGCAGTGTCCTCTGCACATCACAAAGTCATTAAGGCGAGGCTCCATCCGTGGTGCAGCATACACAATGCAGAATTACTCGCAATTAAGACGGCCTTAGGAAATATAAAATGCAATTCTGGCACTTTCCTTATTTGTACAGACTCTCTAAGCGCTGTGAAGTCCATTTCAGCCTATTACCCACTTCATCCTCTCGTCCAGGATGTACAATGCGCTCTTCACTCCCTCACCAACAAGGGAATTAAGATCTCCTTTATGTGGGTACCTGGACATATGGGAATAGCTGGTAATGAACGCGCAGACAAGGCTGCAAAGGAAGCATTACAGATGCCAGAAATTATATGGAACGTGGTGACTGCGGAGGACCTAAAGGCTATGTTTCGAAGCGTTATTTTAGACAAATGGCAAGAATCGTGGCATGGGAGTAATAACATCAAGCTCCGAACTGTGAAACCGGTAGTATCAGTGTGGCCCTCTTCCGTCAGGAATACCCGTAGGGAAGAAGTCGCAGTCACACGCCTGAGGATAGGGCACATTGCCCTGACCCACTCATACCTCTTCACAGAAGAGAAGAGACAACCTTGGTGTGATGAGTGCGACTCCCCTCTGAGTGTGCGACACATCCTGACGGAGTGTGATAACTATCGGTCTTCTCGAGATAAGCACAAGGTCAACGGTACCTTGGGACATATCCTAGGTGACTCTCCCGATTGCCTCACCCGAGTAATTGCGTTTTTAAAAGAAATAAATGTTTTTAATAAATTATATATTTTTTATGTGTCTATGCGTATTGTACAACGTTATGCAAATTTTATCCCACACTAGGACTTAAGCGATTTAGCTTCAATTACACAAACCTGGTATTACCTATGGACGAGAGTGGTGCGAAATGACCGCAGTAGTCGACGCACCCTTAATCAATAATTCTACTACTACTCTACATGTTACGATCACATCTGAAGATATTGTAATCAATCAAACCTAATTCACTACTTAGAATGTCTGGACTAAGCCAGGTTTCAGTTAGTGCAATCACATCATAATCACAATTCAACATCGAGTTTCTAAAGTCACTTAATTTGGAACGCATTTCTCTTACATCTGGTTGCAGATTGAGATGCTGGATTGCGATTTTGGCTTGATAAGTTTTTTGAGCTCACAATTTTCGGACACCCTTAGAATACTTAATTGTTAGGTCGGATTCGCCATTTTTCATTCTCTCATCCAAGGTAAGACGAAGTTGTCGAAGATATTCCCTTTCAGTTCTTGTACGATCAGGGACAATCTTTATTTCTGAAGATAACCCGCGGTGTAGATATAACTCTTTAGCGGAGACTGGAGAGTCCAATATCACTTTTATCGGCCGATTTTTGCCGTTTTGAAATTTACCCTGACGAAAAAATCTCATCATATCAAGGGGAATATCACTGCTGATGTCCTTAATTATCGACTGAACCGTTACCTTGTCATCATGGGAGGAGTTGGTATCGTTACAGTTGAACATTATCACGTTCGATGCACATTGTTGTCTCTCATTCACGTCAGCGAAAAATAACTCCATGTCCATGCTAGGATGAGGCACATCATTTGATACCTGGGAGAATTGTTTCTTCAGCGATTCAATTTCATTTCTCAGTCCGAGAATCAGCGTCCTCAGCTCCTTGATAATAGTAGTACAATCCGAATGGACAATCTTACGATTTGTTTTCGGGTTGCAATTACCACAAAACCAGTCAGCTTCAGGATGACAGATGATTTAAAGACTACCGTTCATGAGTTAAATAACACAATAAGTGTCTTGAAGGAACAGCTTTTGTCCAAGGACAGGGTGATAGACGAACTAAAGATCAAAATTCACCAACTTGAGCAGAAGCAATTGGACAAGCATTTAGAAATAACTGGAATCCAAACCAATGGTAGAGAGAGAACTGACGAATTGGTATAAAAAATCGTGGATGTGGCTAGTGATGTGGGTCTCTCTCTGGACAAGGACTCAATCTTAGAGGTGTATGCAATCCCGAAGACAGGGAATAAATCCAGTAAAATTATTGTTGAATTTGCCAACAAATATGTAAGACAATCAATTTTAAGCAAAAAAAGTAACTTAAACAGTCCAGAAAATAGGAAGAAATACTCAGAATCCAAAGTATATACAAACGAAAGCCTGACGTTATTTTTTCGTAATTTATTGTGGCAAACCAAATCTAAGGCCAGGGAGCTTAATTATAGGTATGTATGGTTTAAGAATGGTAAAATACTTGTTAAGAAAAACGAAAGTTGTCAAATAATCAAGGTAATAAGTGACAAAGATTTAAGTAAGTAAACTGTTATAGTTCTTGTGGCTGCTACATCTGGTTTCTGACCAAAAACAAAATCACATCAAACTAGTCAGATAGTTGTAGAAGCAATTACATTTCCTGTAATATTTTACAGATAAAATAGTTCTTGTATTGATAAGGAGTACTTGATGGACTCATTATCTGCTATCATTATCTATTAATTATCCGTCTCTCAGCAAATGGACCCATTATCTGTTGTTAATATTGATGCATACTGCAGAACGTATGGAACTTTTCAGATTTTCAGAGTCAAAAAGCATCATGTAAAGGTTTTCTCATTAATTTATGGAATGATATGCCTTTAAAAAAGAATTGGGATGAACTAAACTTATTGCATAATAAGTTAAATGATAAGGGTTTTGTACTTGGAATTATGCTTACTGAGGTTAATGTGAAACAGTCAGAAATATGCCCATATCATGTACATGGTTTCAATTCCAACCACAAGTTGAGAGAGCATCAAAAAGGTGGGGGAATAATGTTCTTTTTGAGGAAAAGTATTCCTGTTACTGTTGTTGATGTAGAATTAGTGGAATGCGAATCGCTAATCTTAGCAATTACTCATAATACACAAATAATTTTATTAATAAATATCTATAGGCCTCCAAACAACAGTAAGAAGGATTTTATAAATATTTTGGAATCCTTTATTGACACTAGAGATGAGGACCAAATAATATTACTGGGAGATTTTAATTTAAATTTCAAATCACATAGAGATGCTAATGTGGCACTATACAAAACTTTCCTAGCCACTTATGGGTTTCTCACTTACATAAACAAAACTACTAGATGTGAAGTTAAAAAACACAGTCACAAAATCATGCATAGACCATATAAATATTAGAGGCTGTCACTCTAATATTGAAGGTTTCATAATAAAGACAAAAATATCTTACCACTTCCCAGCTGGTGTCTTTATCCACCCTGGTAACAACATTCCTGATTGTGATTCAAACTACCCTACTTCATACCTCTCTAATTGGAAAGTAAGACAAATGGTAGACATGATAGACTGGTCGATACTATTCACTTTCAATGATCCAGATTGTATCTACCAGCAGCTGTGTAAACAATTGAATCATATATATTCCAAAGCTAAAGTTGTGTATAGGAAAAATGTTTCTCATGAAGCTTCTAAGCAACCTTGGATTAATGGTGATATATATTCGGAAATAAAAAGAAGAGGTATTTTATTTAAAAAGTGGAAATCCAATAAAACGAACAAAACTTACAGAAACAATTACACAATACAAAGAAACAAAGTGACAGCCTTAATAAGGTGGTCAAAAAAATATTACTATGCCTTAAACTTCATCAAAAACAAAGATGATATCAGGAAAACCTGGAAATTACTTAATAACCTCAGAGGAGCTCCAATCAAGAACGGAATTGATGAACAAATACAAAACAATTTTAAGAAGGATTGGGACGCAAGCACTGTATGTGAAGCTTTTGCTTCACAGTTTACAAATGATGTTAAAAAGATACTGCCTAACTGTTTACATCACGTTCTACGTTCCTGTGACACTAAAATTATCCCCAACCCTTTTTCATTGCTGCCAGCTACTCCAACTGATGTTCAAAACATTTTATATCACTCAAAACATAAAAGCCCTGGGTATGATAGTATAAGAATGGTTGATCTCAGTGCTAATTATGAGTTGATAACGACAATATCTCACTGGGTAAACCTGAATGTAAATCTAGGTAAAATGCAAGACAATTTAAAATTAGCCATAATTAGGCCCATATACATATAAGCAAGGCAAGAAAAATGATACCGGTAACTACCGTCCTATTTCAATTCTTCCCTCACTGGATAAAATAATAGAACGATATTTTGTGGAGCAACTCGATGATTTGATTTCCTTGTTAAATTTAACATTATAACTAAACATCAATATGGATATCAGCATCATAAAGGCACTAAAATGCTACTAGAAGACTTCAGTGATGATGTTCGAAAAAGCCAAAATAAGAATTATTCCGCACTGGCAGTATTTATCGATTTTCGAAAAGCCTTCGACACAATCGATACTGCGATCCTATTGAAAAAACTGGAAAGATGTGGAATACGCGGCATTCCCCTCAATTGGCTAAAATCCTATCTTAGCAATAGGAAGTTACTTGTCGAAATATTTGATCAATGCAGTAAAATTAAATCTATCACTTCCGGTGTACCGCAAAGCTCCATTTTGGGGCCTGTACTTTTTTTAATATACGTAAACGATATACCAGATTATATTTCTTACTGTAAAATATATATTTATGCTGATGACATCGCGCTACTTGCAATTAGTAAATCCTTTGAGGACGCTAAACAACATCTACAACAAAACTTTTATGCTATCCAAGGTTGGTGTCATGACAATAAACTGGTGATTAACAACAAAAAAACAGTCACTATGCAATTTCTTAATGCTAAGGAATTGAGAAAAACTATAAATTTGACATTCCACTCCCACTTATGCTTACATTGAAATCCGGGATGTTACGTTAGAAAAAGTTGTCCTTTATATTCATGTTCTTTAATTACCCAAGTTAATCATTTTAAATACCTGGGCTTGATACTAGATGAAAATTTTGATTTTAGATTACATCTAAATTACTTGAGTGGCAAGCCACGATGCATCCTCTTTCAATTGTCGTATTTGAAATATACCCTGCTAATTTAAATGAAAAAAAATGATTTATCAGGGTTTGGCTGAATCTTTAATGCTATATGGTATTACAATTTGGGGAACAACAAACAAAAACTTATTGAACAATATATTAAAAATCCAAAATAGGATAATGGTATATTTGGATCCATCTGAAACCAATGTGTGAAAAATTTATACACAACTAGACTTATTACCGATTACGGAACTTTTTCAGTACATTATAATATGCGAAAACTTTTTCAGCCAAAGGTTCAAAACTAATAGGATCATAGGACATGATATAGGACTCCGTCGCGTTGAAAAATACAATGTACCCAAATACTACAACCAACATGGAAAAAGAACACTAGCATACATAGTTCCTAAGCTACTTAACTGTTTACCGCAATCGATGCAAATAATTGAAAAAATATCACAAGTAAAAGAAAAGGTTAAACATTGGCTTAATGAATAAAATGAAAACAGATTTATAAATAATTTGCCTCATAAATTTATAATTTTTACTCATAGAACTTATGTTAATACAGATATTTTTTTCATATTGATGCATCAAATTGCCAAAATGACGATTGTATGATGATACATTTATATGTATGTGTTTTTTGTCTTTATATGTATGTGTATGTTTATTTTATGTATTTATTATTATTTTTTATTTATTTATTTCATGTTTAAAAAATAATGTTCAATATTGTAAAATATCCAAAATGTTATTAAATTTTCCATTGAATGAGCGAACAGAGTATCCGATCACGCATAAGATACATATTGGCACCTGCTGACAAGCCTACGGCTTAGCAGGACCACAAAAATATAATTCAAAATTACTCTTAACATTCATGCCTTCATTGAGTGTATTTTTTCCCTTTATCATGTTTCTTTTTTTGTTCTTGTCTGTTATATTAAGGTACACTTTTTTACTTTTAATAAACTACTGTAAAATCTTTTTGTAATAAAATTATGATTGTAGAAAAAAAATGAACGTAGCCCCGCGTTGCCCCACTTACGGTCGCCAAACGTAGCCCCTCGTTGTGAACCGTTGCCAGCGGTTTCAGGTAGCTTTTGCGGCCCGAGGAGTAGACGAAACATCCATAGTCCAACTTGGAACGCACCATTGCCCTGTAAAATGAAAGCATGGTGGTCCTGTCGGCGCTCCATGTAGTGTGCGATAAAACACGTAAAATATTTAAAACGTTAAAACATTTTTCTTTAAGAATCCGCATGTGTTCCTTCCAATTAAGCTTGGAATCGAACACCATCCCGATGCAACGGAAAAATAATTGTCCTTGATAATAAACAATAAACTGACGAAGAGCCAATACATATATATGGTCAAAAGGGCGAAATAACACAGTCACGATCTGTACTCCTACTTCTCCGTACTTCAAACAAAGAAAGAGGTGTACCCTGTCGGAATAACAATAACAGAAATAAAGTGCGAAGAAAGGCTGCAACACGGACTTAGATATTACAGGACTGGACACTACCGGTCTACGCTGTCACCGCGAGGAAACTACGTAGAGATGGCAGCACAATTACTCGCCCTTAGAAGCTTTGAACATCTACGGTGAACATACGAGAAGAGTGGGAAAGATTTTTAGTAATTTCGAAGCAGACTCTTTCTGAGTGTTTAACTTTTTGGAGATAGATTTGCACATTATCTAGAAATGCCAGTGCATCGTATCGCTCCTGGTTGCGTCTCCGGCTACGACAGCAGCAAGGAAAAGGTTCTTTTTTTTGGTGCCCAGCGATCTTGCAATCCTTCAAAAATGACTACTGCTATACCCCGCAAGGATTTCACCATGAAACCTGGGCAAAGGGTATGTGAGAAGCATTTTTTGCCATCAGAAATAATTTGGAAGAAACCACTATACGACCGGAACGGAAAAGTTATATCAGAGGTAGGTATGCATACAACGCATGACGCCTTTAAATGGTTACGGGTTTATAAGTAATGTCGGAAATGATCTTGTCTGTCTTAGGTTAAATATAGTTGTAACTGTTAATCCGAATTTTGAATTTAAATCATTTCCTCCGTTTTACCTCGTGTGCACTCAACCTTGATATGGTCATTATCTATAGCAAATGTACAAACGACCACAACTTCTGGAGTCTGCTGTGCCGTCACGGTTTCCAAACTGCCCAAAATATTTATCTGCGAGTCCCAAAAATAAAAGAAAACCACCAAAAGAGCGTTGTGCATCTCCTTTGGCCATTAAGAAGAGGATTGGGGAGATATCTATTATTGAGAGCAACCCAACAGGTAAGAATGATTTTGATGAAGTGAGTGTGAAAATAGCCGCAGATCGACGATTGAGTTTCAATAACTTTTAGAATAACAATTCTTCATTTACGCACGGAAATTTAAGATCAATTAATATTATCATAGCAATCATATGATTGCCAATCCAAATGATAATTTTGGTGAGAGACTCTTAGCGTTTATATTTTTGTGAAGAGTATTCAACAACATTTGCATTTCCATCCCTCCGAGCGACATCAAATTCTGTCGTATTCGTATAATTTTTCATGGTGATAATCGTTTCCCAAAGTTCTACTTCATAAACTATAACGGGTTAGCAAAAAATGGTAATGTTATCAGTTCAGGAGCAATAGAAGGAATCAGTGTCATAATTGAAGTCCACTGATTTCATCGTGTGTGGAAAATAGCACATTACAAGTTCTGAAAAAATGCTTTTGACAACCACAGTTAATTCCACTTTTCATTCACAGTTTTGAGTGAGACTCCATATATCATGGAAATCAGAAAGTTAAGGATATTGTCAAGTAATGTGCCAGTAGGAATCTTTTTTGAAGCCTGTTATTGTAATTTTGCTGTTGAAACTAGCACACTTTCTTAATTCTTTCACTAATTAGATCGAATTAGACCTAGAAGATACCATTTTTCAATTCATGTATGTTATGAAAGACATGCTACAGATAATCACCATTTATTTGATTGTTGTTTTCATGATTTTTAAGGGTTATTAGCAAGGAATGTCATTTTTGAGGCTTTTTGACTTTATTGAGCAATTCAGGCTAGCACATACAGTAAATCCTTTCACTAACAAGGGGAGTGCCACGTAGCCGGGTCTCAGAATTTAATTCAAACGTAGTATTTGTACAGACCACTGTATGTGGCTCATGAATCACCCCACATATAGGGTTATCTAACTAATAGTTTAAACCAAAAAGACCTTAAAACATTTTAAACTCTAACAAGTACCCTTCTGACAAGCCAACAACTCAAGCGTTTAAGTGGCCGTGTGGCTACCGTACTTGACTACGGTCCAGACGGCATGGGTTTGATCCCCGCACGGGATCTTTTCATTCTGCTGGCCTCATTTGTCCCCATACACTGCTTCATACATGCCCTCCTGTTTTTAAGACTCCTAATATTCCTCCTCCTAAGAATTTCCTCAACCACAAGTTTCTCGACCTACCTCAACCTCTCACACCATTCATTTCACTCTTACATATGTTTCAGTACTCGACTCTCATCCATTCCCTCTACATGGCCAAACCAACAAAGCACACTCCTTTCATATACAGTAGAACCGTGATATAACGAACTCGGATATAGCGAAATTTCGGGATTACGAAGGACTTTCTGCGGTCTCGACGAAAGTTACATGTAAAAGTATAGGACAGCTTCGTTATTATGAAATTTCACAATTATAAAGGAGGTCAAAATTAGTCAGATTCCATATTAATTGCCAAATATATCTTGCGTTGTATTTTTCTTTATTTTCCTTTGAAAATTCACACATTTTCGCAATCCCATGGCTTAGAAAGCACGGCAGACGATTATTGGACTGAAATTTGTCCGTTGGAGCCGACATCGCCATGTACCGAAGTTTAAAAAAAAATATATTTAGCTGCCTCTCTTTCATCTTACACTGCGTACCTCTTATGCTTAGACCGATTTCTAGTGATAAAACATTAATTTACATGTTTTGCCTTGAACGAGAATGTTTTTTTATCCTTATTCAACCACTGATTCTACCACCTTAGCCAACATGTCTTACCTTGATCTTACCTAGGATCCCTTCTGAAAGGACTACCTTGAGAGCCAACATACCATTGCCCGCGACCCACCACTAGGAGATACATGCGGTGTACTGACACACCGGGTCACACAGAATGAATCAGTCATTTTTATATAATGGTGTTATGTTATGCCTACTACTGCTAACCATCTCTTGCTCTGTCAGTATAATTTTAGGGAAGAGTTATTTAATGTCTCTGGTTTAAATTATTTATTTTCTCAAATGATGGCGTCAAATTTATTAGCAAAATATTCTCTCGTAAACAGCAAACATGCATATTCTCATATTTATTTCATTTTTTCTTTCATTTGGGGAAGATGTGGATACTGCAGAAGCCTTTAACTTTCATCACCTGGTAAATAGTTCTCTCTCCTTGCCTCCAACCTGGGCACAACATTTGATTTCAGATGGCAAAACTTTGTTTTTCTGCCACTTTACAGTGAATGGTCATGGCAATGAAGTCAAAAAACCCTTCATGAAAAAATTGGTGTGGGTAGATGAGCAATTTTTTATAAACTGTGCCATCCATGATGTCTGCCTTAATTTACATGAATTTGGATTTCATTCTGGTATTTTGCAAAGCACCAATGAATTGGAAAAAATAATTGTGAAGGTCGACCAGCTTTCCACTTGCTTGGGACTCAAGTCTCCTCTTAAACATGGGCAAGGAAGTAATAATCGCCGCCTTCTCATCAATGATGGTGTTCTTTGTGATTCATGTAGAAGAGAGAAGAAAGCGAAGGACAGAAGAACCCAGCGCATGAATAGGTCCCGTGCTGTTCCTCGGCTTCATTTGTCCAAGACATTGAAGGATAAAGAAGTGCAGGTACTCCGCAGAAGATACAAGACCGTATTACGGGTTAAGCAACGTGCTGCTCAAAAAGTTAAGACCTTGAGGGAGACTGTAAATAAGTGTCAAGAGGAAATGGCTAACATCCTTGATAAGTCTGTTGCTGAGCAGCTTAAGGGGCACCACATGCCAGCTAATCTGAAGACCTCTCTAATCCAGATTGTGGAGGCTGCAAAGAAGAAAAATAAAAAGGGGATAAGGTACAATGAAGACTGGATTCTCCTTTGCATGCTTTTGCGTATGCGTTTCCTTTGTGCCTATAACTTCTTTTTAGGAGAAGGATTTATAAAACTCCAGGAGATAAGAAAGTGATTGATGACCTGAAGGCAAAACTGGATATGGCAGTCGATGTTGCTGATTGGAGTGTCGAGGACATAATTGAAGGAGATTATACTTTGGCTAAAGTCAGTGCTTGTGTATCTTACTATGTTTCAGGCTATTTAACCAGGCAGTTACTGAAGCACACGAAATGCAGTGTTTGCATAAGTGCATTACATAATCCTGTGACTACTTACAGCCATCCTGTTGCTAAATTAACTAATTTGAACACCTTTGGAGGATTACTTCATCCTAATATAAATTTGCATCTCCTAATTGTGGAATTAGAAGATTTATTCACTAAGTACTGCAAGTGCACAGATATTGCCGAGTCATCACTGACTCTCTTCAAAGTGCCAATATCACTTTCCCATGCTTCGAACATAGAAGTGAAATGGTTGCACGCATAGTGAGTTATTATGTAACCATGCGACTAAAACAATTCTCTGCCCAAGAGAATAGAGGCTGCGAAGGAAAATTGCCGAAAAAAGAAAGTGGCAAAATTAGCAAAAACATAATGAATCATTTGAATGCATTCCTGTTTGGCAATCATTTCTATGGATTCCCTTTTACTATGTTAGCCATCATCTGACTAGCAATTAGCATGCCTTTAACCTATTTAGTTAGTTATGTTCGCACGTACGTAACGCATGCAGGAACTGTAGCTACCCTCTTCGATGCTAAGCTAAGAAATAAATGCCAGAAACTTTTAATTTGTGCAACAAATATTGTCGACCGCCGCAGATTCTGAAGTAAACTGTTTATTGAGCTTATTAAATGAGAGAGACAACGTTCTGTTCCGGATATATAAATTCGGCAAAATCTTACAAATTTATGTTAAATCTCTGCACGAGGTTCGATGCTAATACGTTCTCCACTCGTTAATGCCGTCAAGTGACCGACGTTCTGATGTTGTTGATAGTGTTTGAGTAGCTGTTTTAAAAAACTGTCTCTTAATACATTTCATGAATGTAAGGTAGGTCCCACAGTAATTTTAAACTTTCCTGTATCGCTGATACGTACTTATTGACGCGTCATTTCGGGGCCAATTCCTTGTTGTGTTGCAGTGAGTCGGGCATGAATGTTTCGGGATATCTGTTGTCTAGAGCTAGCAGTACGGTGGCTGGGCCTTTAACATATCTACTAATTTTGGCTTAATCACGGTCTCAATATTGAATTTTAAGGGCATAATTTGGGTTTTCTCCCGTCAAGTGTTCCGTCAAAACGACGATCTGGGGTGAAGCAGACGATAAGTGGTCCAGCGGTTTTTCGCTTTGTCATGCTCTAATTTATGTCTCATTGCTCTAATTTAGATTTTCATAGTATTTGAAAATCGTACTTCATCCTAATCCTGAAATATCAAGTCAATTTTATGCTGATGTACTGAAAATCTCATTCCAAGCTGCGACTAGAAGGTGAAACGCTAGGGCGAGTAACTGTGCTGCCACCTGTGGTAGAAACCTTGGTAAAGCGACATTAACGGCGACATTGTTTTGCATGGCCGGTATAGGGCAGTTGCAGTGGGCTGGGCTGCAGTCACTACTACTACCACTATGCATCGGAAAAATAATTGTCCTTGATGATAAACAATAAACTGACGAAGAGCCAATACATTTAGATCAGTGGTTCCCAACGGGGGAGCTACCGCCCCACCGGTGGGCGCTGAGAAGTCTGAGGGGGGCGATCTGTGCCCAAGTCATATTGAGGGGGCGTTGAGGTCCAGCTGCCGCCCCTTTGAGCAGTTGGCGTATTTAATGGCCACTGACGGCGTTACTGACATCTTTGTTTTGATTCTTCAACTTTTGACGCTACAGCCTTTTGGTGCCAGGTGTCAGAAACATTGTTATAAATGCTTTCTCAGCTCTCGCCGCGGAAACCTTCGAGCTAACATTACATTGTAAAATTATAAAAGCAAAGAAGGCATCCTCTATGGCCAGAAGCAATTCATAACAAATAGGCTATCGGATAAAAGGTACCTCGAGGCCCGAAATCTTCCACCCAATGCAAAACAAAGTAGCTACAGATAGAAATAGTGGCATTCTGAAGCTAGCAGCGAAGGCAATCTGGGAGGGGCACATACAGTCATTATTTTTCCACCCGCAGAGACCGAGTTTTAGAAATCAAGACCTGTCAGATCGTCCTCTGCGCATCTGCCACGAGCTTGTACTCGAGAAGTTGTGTGAGAATTAAATTCATCAGACATCCATCGCCCGTTGTCGTCGTAATACTGGTACCAAACAGTTTCGGAATTTCCTCAGTGCAAGTGCAAATTGGCGCAATAATTATTATCACATAGGTAAGTACGTATTTATTACTATCATTTTTAATTCAATTAATATAGTAAAATCGTACATATAGAATGAATATACACAATCTATGTAAATTTTCACTGACTTCTTTTTAACAGTACAACGCGTTTCGACGTTAGATCCTCAGGTACCCTTATTCTCATGTACACCTTACCGTCGAATCGCGTTGTACTATTAGAATAAAGTCTGCGAAGAGACAAACAGGAAGGGGCGCATATAAGCTGTATCCGAACTCGTCATTTAGGCAGCTAACTCGGCAGATTTAGGGAGGACGCCATCTTGAAGTGCGTCCCAACTCGTTAGGCATCAAAAGGGAGCGGAAATAGCTAGCTTTTTCAGGCGTCGGATTTAGGGTAGATTGAGTTTATCCTAAATGTGCCTCCATATCGAATTTCCCAAAATGCAATGTGCTTCATGCGTCGTTACAAGGAAGAGCCTGGAAAAGCCAACATGGCCGGGAAGTATTTTGTCTGTAAGTAAATGATTTCTTTAACATATCTCTCGTATGACTTCCATGAGTGTTAGATATTATTTTAATTAATATTTGTTTTAGGGAGCAGCGAGTTGACGGAGGCCTTTATCAGGGCAAGGAAATCAAGGGCCAACCTCTTTGATGGGAAGAGAAATTCGGCCGTGACGGCATGGAAGTGAGTGTTTCATAATTATCTTTTGTCAATGCTTTGTAGTCTCACTTTTACATTTAATGGTACAATGACAAATGATTGCTATCCTTATACTATTTGCAACTGTTGGAATTCATTACACAGATTGTAGTTGCTACATCAATTATCTGATTCTCGCTGCTTAATATTTGGCTGTCGTATCCCTGAAATGGATATTATACAACGCGCCTTAATAAAGTAGTGCTTGTTTCTCCTATTAGTGGAGAAATAAAGTTACAAATCGATGTAATTTGGACCTAAAGTGTAACTCGTTTGTTTATAGTGTTGTGTTACGGGACTTACACTTGGAGGAGAAGGTGTTGGTTCCGCAAGCCCACAAAAAGTGGGATAACTTAGTCCGGAAATACAAGGTGAGTGATACATGTAGCTTTTCGATAGGGTATGTTTGTGTGCCTCTCGCATCAATTTTTGTTTTTAATGTGGTCGCTGCGCTGTTCTCTATGCATTGCTTTTTAAATGATCGAACTTTCGAATGGCCTGAGCTCACGTGTGATCAGATCGGAGTGTAACCATTGATGTACCGATTTACGACAGCACTTACACATCTCTATCATCATCATCACAGCTGTACACATCTCTAGTATGGGACCCACACAAGAAAGGAGAGGTGATGAACTTGAGAAGGTGGAAAGAAAAGCAGCTTGATGTGTGCTAGAGAACCACAACAAAACAGAGTGTAACAGAAATGCCTAAAAGTACTGGGATGAGAGAGTTGACTGGTGAGAAGGAACAGAAGAGGAGGGAAAGAAGGAAATAATTATAACTTCGTAATTTTAAATGTATAAGTTGCAAAAATTACAAAGTTACAATTATTATATTATTATACTTTTGAAAGCTTTTTAAACAATGTGTTCCCCGTTTAAACCCATTCCTAAATTCTTAGTTAAAAAAGACTTTTATTTACAGCTGTCAGATTTAGGAATTATATTACCACAGAAGTAGTCATTTCTATCTCCGGTCTTATTTTTATTGATGAAGTTCACATAGTTGCATATCTTTCGTTTACATCCATCGCATTTCTCGATACCCAAATCTTTTATTTGTTCATGTCCCCCTGAAGAGCTTCATGATCAATCTTATTTTATCAATGTGAACCTATCTGGTATGTGTGACTCTACATGTAGGATTTATTGTGACTTCTACCCTTCTTGGTATTAGCTTGGCATTCATATTTTAATAGCAACTGGGCATTAATGATGAAATTTCTAACCTTCCACACGCAAGATCTGAAACGACTGTGTGAAAACCATAATCACCCTCCTATCCATATTCTGTCATATATAACTATATGTTTAACATTAGTTATTAGCATTTTCAGTTTTCGCATGGCATGAGCTGACTTTCCTGTTGTAAAGTGCTAGTATTTGGTTTGCTGATATTATACGTGACTTCCAGAATTTAGAGAAATGTGTTGTGTAAAATTCCTGTTTTCATTTGATTATTTCCTATTTCATAATATAGGACTTGCGGAATCCGGCCACCGGCACGGGGAGGGAAAATGGGGTGGAATGTGCGGACACATGGCCGTTTTACTCTCTGATGCACTGGGCCATTGGAGAGAGAGATGCTTGCTCCCCGCCTGCCATATTCTGCTCCAGTGGCCCTGTGAGTAGTGAGAGTGTCTCTGTCATGTATCCGGAGATTTCACTCCATGAGGAGGAGCCTCCAAGTGTGAGTCCCCGGCCACCGAAGAGGCGAAGAACGTCAGAAAGCGAGGAGTTGAGGAGGCAATCCAAGACCAAAAAAGAAGAGGAGATGAATTTCTCCGATTGTTCCGGAATTATGTTGAAAATAGAAAAATTGATACGATCGACTTCATTTTAATGGAAATACTGTGTAATACCTTTACCCATGGTTAAGATAAAGAGATGGGTCCGTCATCTTCTCACATCTGAAAGTGTTGTGACTAATTGTAACAATTTGCCTGAAGTACCTCATTGGGGCTATTTGCATGGTGCATACACCAAGTTACCATTTCTTAGTTTGTTATTGGATTTTAGCATAGTCAAAGTATACAGGGAAGTCATTGATGGGGCATATGATCAGCTGCAGGAAAAGGGAGAAAACTTGGGGGCAAGCAGTAGATGCAGATTGTAGAATAAGGTCTGGAAAATAAAGAGCTTCAAAGAGATGGAGGCTCAGATGCTTGTATAAGAAGGTAAGGCAATTGTCAGGTGATACTTAGGAAAGGGGAATGAATTGGAATGGGATGTGACAAAAAAAGAAGAGCGTGATGATATGAGGAATTCAAGAGGGATCTGATGACGTGGTATCCATTTGTCATCCATTCTAGCCACATGCCCGGCCCACTGCAATCGCTGTAGTCTGATGTATTTTGACAGGGGGTTCTCTAAAAATACCATATAATTCATGGTTGAATCATTCTCCAGATATTGTTGTCCTGAATGGGTCCTAAAATTTTTCTAAGCTCTTTCCTTTCAAATCGATCAAGTATGCTTTTCATGTTCTCTGTCACACTCCATGCTTCACATCCATAAGTTGCAATGGGTCTTATAATTGTCTTGTAAATTTTTAGCTTGCTATTACGATGGGCATTTTTTGATCTAAGTACATGTGACATCGCACAGTACGCTTTATTGGCTAGTGTTATTCTTCTCCGGACTTCTCCCACTTCTGTCCCATCTGCATTTAATTCCACCCCTAAGTATATAAATCGGTCCACAGTTTCAATGGGGTCACCAAGCATTATCTGTGAGCCCCTGTTCCCTCTTTTCTGTAGTAGAATTTTGGTTTTTGATGCATTTATCTTAAGGCCAATGCTCTTAGCATGTTTTTTTATTTGTAGATAGGTTTGCTGTGCCTCTACTGCTCTTCGGCTCATAACATTAATATCATCTGCGTAGGCAACCAGTTGCGTTAATTTGTTGGTTAGTAAGTTTTCTCTTCCTGATCAATCTTAGGATTGAACGACCAATGAGAGATGAGATGATCATCACTGCTCTATTTCTAACGTTGTGGATAGGTCATCACAGACCCGTTCAAAATACTATCCTTTTTGTTAAATGGAAGATTAAATGAACCCTTAAACCATTACAATGACTTCATGCAGAAACTGTTGACCTATAACAGAATAATTGAGGTGAATGTCATTCTCACTGCTTCACACCTTCCCTTAAATGCATGAGAAACTAGAGTTGAGAGCCTGGAGTATTCTGCATCTATCATTGATAGATACTAACTGAGACACTCGTGGCAGTTTGAAATAATGAAAACTTGCATGGCTTTAAGCATAAAGCAAGTTATTTCACAGGAAAATGGGAAACTGCATGGATGCTACTTGGTTAAACTGTAACGATTACCTTAGATGTTATACATTACCTGTCACCACAACTAAGTACCTATTCAATTTCAATAAGTTACTTGTCCTTTCATCTCCTCTCACCTGGAAAGGTAAAAATATCATGGACACAAAAAGGAAAATTGCTAAGACAGGGTTTAAGGTAACTTCTCTAAAATACAATAAAAAATGGAACACAAATATTCGAGGAAATCATTTATTTATAAGTAATCGTGCTCCCTCAGTTCATTAGGCACATTCTGGGGTCGGGCCATCCTCCTGGATATGAGCTCCCTTAAGTCAATACCATTTTGATTGCCTTCAAACAACCCAGGAGGATTAACATCATCGTTCGGCATCTCCTCCTCAGCCAATACGTCCCCGTTCGTTAAACAAATGTTGTGCATGACGCAGTATGCCCCAATTACAGCGGCCACTCGGGGGTAGTAAAGGGTCACCCGCTGCATGAAAATGCATCTCCACTTTGTCTTGAGCATGCCAAAACTTCTTTCTATTACATTTCGGCCCCTTCTGTGATGGGCATTAAATCTAGCCTGAATAGGTCCCGCCACAGGCTCTCTGAAAGGTGTAAGCACCGTCACTGGCTCCCTTATGCAAGGGTAGCCGCTGTCGCCTAAAATGGCATACCCCTGCGGGGGGTACACTCCTTCTGTGCAAAGAGGGCTAGCCCTAAAAACACGGGAGTCATGAACTGACCCAGGGTATCCGGCAAATATATGAATGAACTTTCCAGTATGATCGCACACGGCCTGGAACTGGACACTGTACCGCAGCTTCCGGTTAAAATAGTCAGCCCGATGAGGACCGGATGCCAGCACTTCAACGTGGCATCCGTGTATGGCACCAACGACGCACCGAAGCTCTTCGCTCCGAGACATAACAGCGAAGCCGGCACCAATCCCTTCCAGCTCGCCATTAGTGGGCAGGCGTATAATTCTCCCAGAAAGGGAGAGCACTCTTTGCAACATTTCGTGCACCATACGGTGCACTGAAGCGTGCGGCATCCCGAATGTGGAACTCACCACCCGGAAGGCTGCACCAGTGGCCAGCCAAAAGAGGAAGACGGCAAGCTTCCACTTCTGCTCCCATCCGCTCCTCTGGTTGAGGGAAACCATCCGCAGCAGATCATGGAATGACTCCTGGGACACACGAATGTGCCTCCGCATATCCCAGTCATCCCCAAGCAGGATTCTCACGACCTCCTGCTCTCGATTCAAAATACAGTACTGCGCTGGTTCCTACCAAGAGATTTTCATGTTATATCGGGAAATTATCAAACAAATGTAACGGTTCAAAATAATTTCAATAACTTTTGGTAATTTTAACAATGTCTAATACTAACCATGCCGCGTGCAGCAACCTCCCGCAGAAACACCAATAGCTGCTGCAGGAGAATTAGGAAATCCATCTCCTGCTGTAAGACCTCATGGATTGCCATGAAAAACATTTCCCCATCCATTACAACGAAGAAAAACACGCGATCCACTCAACTCAAGATAAAACTCTGACAATAAAATGACTGAAAAAAGTGGAATACAGGATAATTGAAAATGTAAAAAGGACTAAACGAAGTAGTAGTAGTGGTAGGTTTATCTGGTGCGTCGACAGCTAACGTCATTTTGCACCGCTCGCAACCTAATTCATGTCAATACAACTTTATAATAAGTGAAATTCAATATTTACTTAGTAAGAAATAAATTTTTTAGATACCAGAGAAGGAATAAAATAAATCGTGTTTCCAATTAAAACATTAATTTTAAAGTGCCTTAAATATGTCAATACATTTTAAATCTTCCCCGCCGAAAACCACACTGGATATTAGCAAGTAGGTTCCGACGCTCCAACCACCACACGAGCCGGCGATTGACCATTGTTTCCATGACCTTGCACAGGCAACTGGTAAGAGAGATGGGTCTATAGTTGTTTGCATTAATCCTTTCCTTTCCTGGCTTTGGAATAGGGACTATTGCCGACTCCCGCCAGGATTGTGGGAAAGTACCCTCCACCCAGAGCTGGTTGAGGGTGTGGAGGACTTCCGACAATGCGGCCCCGGGAAGATTCCGGATGAACGCATTGTGGACGCCATCCATTCCTGGGGAGGAGTCCCGGGAGTCCGCAATTGCGGAGGTCAGCTCCCACATAGTGAAGCATTCATTGTAGGCAGCAATAGGACGCGTACCATTGAAATTAAAATTCAGAGCGGCAGCCTCGGATCGATCTTTAATCGCTCTGTACGCTGCATCATAGTTGGCGTTACGGCAGGTCTCCGCGAGTAAACGACCAAACACTTCACATATTTCCGGCTGGGAGGTCACCATCCGGTCATCGACCTTCAATATCGAAGCGCCGTGTTCCTGACGAGAGCCGCAGATGCTACGCACCTTCTTCCAGACCTATGCAAGCGGGGTTCTGTTATTTACGCCGGACACAAATTCCATCCAGGAAGCCTTCTTTGCTTCCTTCACGACTCGCCGAGCTTTGGCCCTCAAACGTCGGAAAGAGGCCAGATTTGTTGCCGTAGGATATTTGATAAAAATGCGCAATGCTCGCTTGCGCAATCTAATTGCATTGGCGCACTCCTCGGTCCACCACGGCACAGGGGGCCTACGAGCGCGTCCCGAAGACCGCGGTATGCTGCAACTTGCAGCTTCAACTATTGATGATATAAACACTTCGACTTTCCGTGATGCGTCAATAGTGGCATCGTGTTTAAAATGAAAATGTTTTCTAAAATTCGGCCAATCCGCTTTCCGGGTGATCCAGTTTTTTGGGGTGGTGAAAGTGTTATTAAAACTGCCCTCCTTGCGAATGAGGATGGGAAAATGATCGCTTCCGCATAGGCCTGTATGTACTGACATTCGACATTTCGTCATTAAACTGCTAGTACACAAAGGTCAATGGATGAGAATTCTCCATTAAAACTGTTAAAACGAGTTTTTTCCCCGGTATTTAGCAAAAACATTAAAATTTCCGATAAAATTTGATAAAATCCGCCCTCTCCTGTTGCTCTGTCCCCTGGAGCTTCCCCACATACGGTCGTGGGCATTGAAATCGCCTAAAAGAATAAAAGGTTTTGGTAGCTGACGGACAAGATTCTCTAGGTTACGTTCAGTGACTGGTGCTCCCTCGGGAAGATAAATGTTGCACAACGTTATGGGTTCCGGGGCGTGCACGGTCACAGCTACCGCTTGAAACGGCGTGTTCCGTTGCACCCGAGAGGTGTATAGGGCCTCTCGGATGGCAACTGCCACTCCACCTTGGGCCCGGAGGCCACTGGTGTCGTCAAATCTAAAAACTTTAAAATGTTTTAAAATACCCTTGTCCGTCGTTTTAAAATGCGTCTCTTGAAGACAAATGCAGGGCGGATTAAAATCACGAATTAAAATATTCAGCTCCTCCTTATGACGATAAAAACCATTACAGTCCCACTGTAGTATAAAATTCATTAAAAATATCAAATTTTAAATTTAAAACCTGAAGTCTGTATGTCCTTCGGGAGGATCAGCGCCGAATACGGTGCTTCTTCCCCTTTTGTCTGGCGAGGAGGATATCCGTCTCAGAGAGATTCTCATCCTCCTCCATAGCCTCCACTGGAGATGGTGCGCGTACCCCGGACGGACCGGGGGATGGCGTTTTATCACGCCTCGGGGGCGTGGAACCAGTGGTTTTTGGCGTGTTCTTCACAGAGGAACCCGCGCTGGTGGATATAGATTTTGCCGGCTTTGTGGCCTCATCCGGCTTGGCTAGCTCTTCTTTATCTGGGCCTTTAATACTCTCAACTTTATCTACTTTCGGGATTTCGTCGGAGGTTTTGCTACTCTGAGTGGTAGCAACGGCAGCAAAAGAACGAGAGAAGGTTGGGGCAATTAATGTACGGTACTTTTTCCTGGCCTCGAAATATGACACTTTGTCGATAGTTTTAATCTCCATGATCTTCTTTCCCTCCTTCATCTTTGGGCAATCACGAGAGTACACTGGATGTGCACCCTCGCAATTGACACAAAGCGGCTCGGAGGTGCACTCATTACCCTCGTGCTTATCCTTGCCACAGCGTGGGCAGGTGGCCTTGCCCCCACATCTGGTAGCGATGTGGCCGAAGTGCTGGCACTGAAAGCATCGCATAGGGCTGGGGATGAATGGACGAACGGGATCAGACTCATATCCTACAAAAACCTTGTCGGGGAGTGAGTCACGCGAGAAGGTTAATATTACAGACGTGCTGTTGATGAGCTCACCGTTACGCTTAATTTTCAGACGACGACAGTCAACAACGCCCTGAGAGGCCATTTCTCTCTTAATTTCGTCGTCGTCTACGTACAGCAGGTCATAGCTGCTAATCACTCCCCGACTGGTGTTCACGATACGGTGCACCTCGACCTTGACCGGTTGGTCATGAAGTTTTTTCATGTTTAGCAGTTTCGCACTCTGCTTATCGTCCGCTGTTTCAATCAGTAGTGTACCGTCTCGCAGCTTCTTTGCAGATATTAAATCGCCAGTTACGGCGGACGAGAGGACTCTACGAATGAGGAAGGGAGACACCTTTGTAAGGGTCTCACCTTCCTTTGTACTTCTTATAATCAGATACCGCCTACAGGCGGTCAACGTTATATCTCCCCCGCCCGTTTCCGGACGGGATCTTTTAGATGGAGGAAGATTTTCTGGCTCCATGAAAATTAGGAATTCATCCCCTGGGCTCCCCACCCACCACGGAGCCACACATTCGGGACGCCACACCGCAAACCGGTGTGGTCGCCAGGGCTACCCAAGGGATATAGCACTATTGTTTAGGGGGACTGCTTCGGGTGGGGCCTCCAGTGCATGGGCCCTCCAAACCCATACACCTTTGGCCGCCCTACACAGACCCCCGTCACTCCAGCACTCGCCATCGAAACGTGTCGATAAGCCGATTGATCAAGACTGGCTAGATCTTGACCGCCCGTTTACAGGGAATCCAGGGCCGAAGTGGGGTGTTGGCCCCCCAGTGGGGACTCAGGCCCATACCGGGCTTCCGACTCCCGGCTGGGTTCCAGAGAACTCACCCACCAGGATCCCCTTCTCCCCCTTACGGGTCTCCGCACACGGCAAACATGCGGGTGGATCGCAGTCCAGCAGGTATGGCCGCACACAGACAGTGGACCCACAAAACTGTCCGGACGCATCCCTTTGCTGCCTGGGGGTCTGTTTTCGGGGTTTCACCTCCCCGCCCTTTAAGTCGCCTCTTACGACAAGCAGGGATACTGCGGGAGAATTCTCCATACCCCTACCCGCAGGGGTTTGGTCACATTGTCTGTACGGCAGTTCCTCATATGTAGTTAATTTTAAGCCCCAGAGAATCAGAGGAAAAAGGATGTCAAGGTAGCTTAACTGATTAAAATACTCGGCACGATATCGGGGGGTCCGGGTTCGTGTCCCGGTCTGGACGAATGATATTTCTTTTGTGGTATTCTTTCAAAATAAGCAGTTATGGTTAAATTTGATTTATTTCGCGGTTCATTTAATTTTTCAAAATTGTTGGCAAATTAATTATTCACCTTGCTTTGATTTTTAAATAAGAAATACAGAAATTTTTATCTCCGAAACATATTTTCTTATAAAAGATTTAAGTTTCTCCTGGTGAATGACATTTATAAACATTTTATTATTGTTGGGCCCCACCAACGGTCAACTCCATTCTGTTTACCATCTGACACGGACAGAGTAACACGCCTTGAAGATGGAAAGCAAGTCGTTTTCCGAAACGTCGGCAAACATGAAGCCAATCAACTGGTGCAGAGCCCGAGAAGAGTTTATAAATATTTTCTTATTATTACAATATTTCCGTACATATCTATCTCGTGATAATCATATTATTGTGTTATTTCTACAGATAGATCCATGTCGGAACCAAAGAAAAAGTGCAGACAATACAATGTCGGATATTTAAAATATGGTTTCAATCAATCACCCACAAACAAGACATGCCAATGTGCCTAATTTACCACAAGGTGTTTTCCAATTAAGCTATGAAACCTTCGCGATTAGAAAAGCACTTGAGCAAAATACATCCAGAGAAAAAATATAAAAATATACCTTACTTTCAAATGCTCAGAGATCAACATTCGAGACGTCCTACTTTGGCTGATATGTTTTCGGCCGCATCCAAAGAAGAAAATGATGGATTACGTTCGTCATATAATATTTCCTTACTCATTGCTAAATCGGGAATACCACACACAATTGGCGAATAATTGATAATTCCAGCTTTGAGTGAAGTTCTGCGTACCGTGCTGCATAAGCCACCGTCTGATACAATTAAAAAAATTCCGTTGAGTAATAATACAGTGCAGAGGCGAATAGACGCAATGTCCGAGGATGTGGAGAGTTCTCTAGCTGATTTTTTGAAGACTACCGAGTGTTCATTACAGCTTGATGAACAGGAGGGGGGAGAGTACGGTCCCTTGTGGGACCCCAGCCTTAAGAGAGAAGGGTGCTGAGAGATGTTTTCCAACTCTTACCCTGGCGTCCCTGTTACGCAGGAAGCTGTTGAGAATGCAGAGTAGGTTTCGCGTTACTCCTGGGATGAGGGATAGTTTGTACATCAGCCCTTCAGCCCTTCGGGCCATACACTGTCGAATGCCCTCTCAATGTCCAGAAGCAGTGCTGCCGCATATCTATTTCTGTTAATAGCCTCCATCGCAGTGCTAGTTAGTAGAGCCAGGGGGTCCGTCGTACAGCGGTGTGGTCGGAAACCATATTGGTGTTGGGGCAAAACACCACTGGCCTCGAACATAGCCATCATTCTTCTAGAGATTATTCTTTCGAACCATTTCCCTAGCGTGCTTGTGAGGCTAATTGGTCCGTAATTCTCGACCTTGCACTTGTCTTTGCCGGGTTTTGGTAGCATAATCATGGTGGTCCTTTTCCATGATCTGGGGTAGTAACCCAGGGCTAGCAGTGCATTGAAGATCTGCATCAGGAGTGGCCAGGTGTCCGGTGATTTCCTCAGGTACAGCGCTCTTATTTTGTCTTCTCCAGGTGCGGTGTTCTTGTACGGGACAGCGTCCCACATGTCCTCTTCGGTGACGGGGTTGAGGATGTCCTCTTCGGTGACGGGGTTGAGGATGTCCTCTTCGGTGACGGGGTTAAGGATGTCCTCTTCGTCTTGATAGTTGTAGAGTACGGCGATTTCCTGGAGTCGGAGGTCGTTCGGGATGAGATCTTCAGTTTCTTCGAGGTGAAGGTCGCATATTTCTTGTTGTTCATCCGTGAACATAGGGTCCTACAAAGGGGAGTAGACTGTAGTTAGGACCCTTTTGAATTCTTCCGCTTGCCCTTGAGGGTCGGCGATTGGGTCCCCGTCTTCGCCGATTAGGGTGTGTCTGCGGGGCGGTATTTGGCCTGTGATTACTTTAAATGTGTTCCAGAAGCCTGCGCCGTTTCGGTAGTCGAGCTTTCGACACGCTTCTTGCCAACATTTTTCTTTTTCCGCCTTTATTTCCCTCTTGATGACTGCGTTTGCCCGGTTCCACTCTGCTTTGATCCTGATCCATTGTCGGTATAGCCAGCGTTTGTTTTTGATTAGCCTTCTGACCCGGAATGGTAACGGCGGCCTCGTTGGGCCAATGGTGATATTGGGTATCGACTGAGCTGCACTGGAAAATTCCCCTTCGACATTCTCAATGGCCGTGTCAACATCGTCCGCGCAGTCTAGGTCTCCTATGGAGGGCATATTTTCTCTTCTTCATCTTCGTTAAACTGGTCCCAGTCAACCTTCCGGAAGTAAGTTCGCACAAAGGTGTGTTGAGGAGGGGGTTCTGGGGAGAGGTGGAAGGAAAAAGAGAAAGGTATGTGGTCTGAGGTTAGGCAGTCATCCACTGACGTCTCCTGCCATCGGAGCCAGGGTGGATGACAGAAGGGCGTGGTCAGGAAACGTGCCGTACCTGTATAAGATGGTCCAACCTAACGACGGGGTTGTCCAGGAGCCAGCCTTCGAGTGCCTCTCCCTTTGGGGTGGCGGTGTTATCACGCAAGTGGGTATGCCTCGCGTTTAGGTCGCCAATGATGATGAAGGGGTGGGTTGCCTTGCATAGGTAGTCAAGAAGCTCAATCGGAAGGGGGGATGCTGGTCTGCTATACACTGTGCAGACATATGTTCCAGTTGGCAACCTTGATTCGGACAAGAACAGCTTCGTTTCCATGTCGTAGGCAGTCCTCGGGGATGTCTTCTCGTGTGGCAGGGATGTCTTTCCTGACTAATAGGTCATTTCTCCAGATCTGGGAGCTTGTCTTGAGTGCCGAATTCCTGGAAAAAACGAAAGTTTAATAGTGAGTCAGGACGTTGGTAGGTCTCTACCAGCCCCAGGATGGCGACTTCCCTTGTCTTTATATAGTCCAGCAATAAGGGCCGTTTCCGGTCCACGGCACCGCTAACATTACAGAAGGCAATGGAGGACTTAGCTGCCATGAGCGACACGGTGAAAGTAGAAGACTGGCAGGACGGTGTGGCTGGTGTACAGAGGGGTCACCGTCAATCCGAAGACCCTCTCTGCGACGTGGTTGATGGTGGAGGCCACTTGTTGTCTCGACGTCGGATGAAGGTTGACGAGGACACCATTCAGGAACCGCAGGATGTCCGGTAGGCATCAGGCGGTAGGCATCGGGCGCACAGGGCACCGTCTGTCCCCAGCACGGTGCTCGCCGCCGCAGTTCCGGCACCGCAACGACTCTGTCGCGCATTCGCTCGTCCGGTGGCTGCCGGCGCAGCGGCAACCCCCACACAAATACACCTCCATTCGAGGCCAAAGACTTAAATACACCCTGAAGAGGCAGTAGCCTATAACAGGGTCCGGACACGTTATTTCTATCTTGTTATCGCTTTTCTTCTTTCTGTATGATGTGTTTCGGAAATAAAACATTGTTGAATTTGAATTTTACCCTCAACTATTGTTTGCTGAATGGGAAAACAAAAAGGGCTTTCTTATCTGGCGAATGACGCTAGGGACTTCGGTACCTCTATTTAAATCAGCAAAAAGTTTTCTGCAGCATTTGCGAAGTGAAAACCGAACAAGGACGAACAAGTAAGATATTTCTAACACGCGTGAGCTGCAAACCCGTTTCCATTACTTGTATCGCAATGGTGATCAATCCTAGGAATGTGATAAAAACATTGGACAGTAAATTTATTTCCTGGAGTGCCACAGAAGAACCAACCGATTATGAAATCGAGTTGGCGGAAAAATAAGCTGGTAAGTTTCATTCATTTTTTAATATTTTAAACTACAGTGAAGTTAATCGCATCCCATTTCATTCTTTTATTTTCCCTATTGTAATACAATTTTCCCATTTTCAGATTCCTTGAAGTCCTGCGTGGAAAGCGAAGAATCATCCTGCGCGGTAGAGGATGATCTAATTTTTGACTTCGAAGGGAGAAGGGAAGAGGATAGAGTAATAAGCGATGGTGAATATGAGTGCAGATGGAAATGGAGACGATGTTTCTCCTGCATCTTCAACATCGTACTAGCCGTCTCCAATGAAAAGGAAGAAAGAGGGTGAGATAAATATGTCACAGAAGAAGATGGCAGTAGAATACAGGCGGTCCGGAAAATCAGGGCCACTAAAGGTAGATACTGTTAGACACCGTTTTAGGTTCGTGACCTCAAGAAACCAGCTTGTTCGTTTTGAGGAGCAGATTAATCAGGCTGGTTCTCGGAGGGAGAGATTGCATAAAATTTCTTCATGCCTTATAGAAAAATTTAGAAGAACAAAAGATTTCCTGATCATGCTCGATAGTGACTTACGAAGGTGGGCGTATGAAGATAATAGCAAAATGAAGAATCCATTAGAAAATTTTTCTGCTTCGACAGGATGGTTGTGGAAGTTTAAAAAATCAAATAATATAGTATCTAGGAAAGTTACCAAAGTTGTTTCTCGGAAACAGAACTTTGACTGGCAAAAGACATCCGAGAAAGGCACACGTTTTTGTTAATGATGTCCGGCAATTATTGGTCCAGAAGCCTAATTTCTTTCTCTTAAATACTGACCAGTGTGGGTTTAAAAAAGAATTACATTCAGGACGAACCCACTATTTCCGAGGAGTAAAAGCGGTGGAGTAAACGGTAGAGTCCCTCGGTGCGACGACGCATTCCTATACCATACAACCGACGATTTCGATGGATGGTGAACTTCTGTCTCCTTTATTTATTTGCCTGCAGGAGAAAAGTGGAATATTTCCAAAAAAATGTTCGTGTGTTTGATGCGCCAAATCTACATGTCGTGGCTTCTAATTCCGGTTTGTTGACTAAAACCATTTTACTTGAAGAGTATTTTGGCAAAGTGCTTTTTCCAAATGAAAAAAAACTATTCTCTTGGTGGACTCGTGGAGTGCCGTTAATGATAGAGACGGAATTCTTTCTATGAAGACAGGGACATTTCAATTTGAAATACAGCAAATACCGCCAAAAACCACTGGCATTATACAGCCTTTAGACGTTTATTTTTTCCGCATGTGGAAGAATTTTGTGAGAAAATTCTCCGACCGTGTGTTGCTGGATCAGATATACTTAAATTTATTTCAAGGAAATAACATTTTGAAACTACAATCTCTGACTCATACACAATTCTCTGCTCCTTTGTTTAAAAATTTCATACGCTATTCTTGGATGCCTTAAAAATCAATAATTAACATATTTCCATCTTATAGCGGTACCAGTTAATCATTCCCCGTATATATAGTGTATACATACTGAATAAAATTAAAATAGAAGAAGAAATAAAATACATTAGCAATCCTAGTCTTCGTAGGTAGGTTGGACTGTGGATACGGATTCCTTATGGTCAACAAGCAGTAAGATGATGTTATCGTTTGGTCCTCGGATCACCCGCCGCATCTCTCGTCATTGGGAAGATGGTAGACCGCCGACGCCCGGCCCGTCCGCGGGCCTTCCCCCTAGCGCTTGCCGCCAGGGACGCCTCGCTGCGGGCCCGTGAGCGAGGGGCCCCTCGCCTCAAAATGGGTGGCTGGCGCGCATATTTGGATGCAGATATCTCGGCTCACAGGGCATTAGGGCAAGGGAAATTTTGCAAATATGCTTTTATTATGGAACACTACCATCCTACCAAATTTGAACGAAATCGGCGGAAGACACTTCGTGAATGTTCCTTATGAGACTATCTCGGTGATGTGTCCGGAGATTTCACTCCATGAAGAGGATAAGGTGGATACTCCAAGTGTGAGTCCACGGCCATCTAAGAGGCGGAGGACCACGGAGACGGAGGTTTTGGAACGGGTTACCTCCTCCATTGAGGAGGCAATCCAAGATCAGAGGAGAGAAGAAACCCTAACATTGTTCAGGAGTTATGTAGAAAATAGAAAAAATTAACGTTTGATTTCCTTTTAATGGAAATACTGTGTAATACCTTTACCCTTGGTTAAGATAATGAGATGGTTGCGGCATCTCTCCGCCAGCCATTTACTGCTCCTGCGGCCCAGTAAATGCTGACCTCCAGGTTGGAACTGGGTAATATGAATTGAAGAGGAGCTGTAGTGTTGAGAGAGGCACCTGTATGAGGTCATTTATTTAATCAGTCATTGAGAAGTGAAGGGATGTACATGATGGTAATCTTGTGTTTATTAAATCACGGCCTGTGTTGTTGATGGAAATAAAGTCTAGTAATTGAAAATTATAAGCAACAAGTATTTATTGTATTCCTGTATCATCCTGCATGAACATGATGAAATTGTCAACCTTAAAGCCGAATGTTTTTATGTGTTGGTGAAATGTCAAATTGTTTGTATTTAAACATGAAGGAGGTTATTGTGTTAGGCACCTGTATGTTGTTTATTAAATGAGATACTGAAAGGTGATTGGGTGTACATGATGGTGATGTCATGTTATCTAAGTCTGGGAGTGGCCTTTTATCACTGCCTGTGTTGTTGATGAAATATAATTTAGTATGTAGTAGAACTCAGAAATAAACATTTTATGCCTATAGTATCCTTCATGTTAGGGATGAATCTATGAAAGGTAAGGCTGAAAATATTTGATGATGTGTTACTTCAATATTGTACGTTAAGTTTGTGCTTATAATTGCAACATTTACTTTAATATTACCAGGGTTGTCCGTAATGTAAGGTCTCCAACGAGCTCCCGTCGCGACGTAGCAAGCTAGCTTAAATCTGACAAGAGCGCCGTGTTCCTTGCTTCCCCCACCACTATTTTGGCCGGTCCCCACCTCCCTGCGACGCTCAGTCTTGGCGTAGCAGCCGTTAACGATGGAAGGAAAAATCGAAGCTCCCGCCAAGTGTGAATTGCGTTCTGTGATTATATTTGTGGTTTAACGGTGGATTTCAATAGGGCCTATCCCATTTTTTTGTCCCTTAAAACCTTATTCAGGTTATTGCAAACATTTAACAAGAAAATAAGCCAAATCGCTCCATCCATTCTCAAGTGATGCACTCACCAACGAAGAGCATTTTATTTTGTATTTTTATAGATTAATTTATGTGGGACTTTTAGTTGGTACAGTAATGGATACAGATTCCTTCTATCGTGAGTCATGTACCTGTTTGAAATCTATGAATATATTAAATTCATAAGTGTCATATTCACAGGCTTTGAGCAGAATTTCTTTCATTTTGAAAATTTGGTCTATTAAAGACTTCCCTCCTAAATCCCACTTGATATTCACCAATCGTAATGTATGATAATAATTCATATGCTGTGCATTGAAGAGAGATCCCTTGTTGGTTGTCACGTTGGTTGGATTGTCTCCCTTTTTGTGTATAGGGCATATAAAGCATAATAGTAATGCTAGGCATCAGCTTACTTTCCTGTTGTAACTGACAGTTGGCTTGCTTACACTGCATGTGACTTCTTCAATTTAGAGAAATGTGTTCTGCATCGAATTCCTTTTCCTCTTTTTTCATTTTCTTTTTCCCTCTTTCATTATTTAGGACTTGCGGAATCCGGCCTCCGGCACCGGCAGGGAGAATGGAGTGGAGTGTGCGGACACCTGGCCGTTTTACTCCTTAATGCACAGGGCCATTGGAGAAAGAGATGCTTGTTCTCCACCAGCCATTGTCTCCTCCAGTGGCCCTGGGCATTCAGGGAGTGTCTGAGCCTTGTGTCTGGACACTCCACTCCCTGAAGAAGGAGAAGGAAGAGGGGTGGAAGCTACTATTGGAAGCCCAAGGCCGCCTAAACGGCGAAGGACCTCCGAATCGGAGGTCCTGGAACGGATTGCCTCCTCAACAGAGGAGGCAATCCAGGAGCAGAGGAGGAGGGGTGATGAATTTTTATCTTTGATGAAAAATTATATGCAAAATAAATCTAATTAAAATGATTAATTTCTTTTTGGGAATACTGGGAAATGCCTTTACCCATCTAGAGAAGCGAAATTTGCCATGTACAAAAGTGTACCTCTCCCCACTTTGCTGTATGGTAGTGAAACGTGTATTTCAGGAAACAGGAGGGCGTGTATGAAACTTTATGGGGGTAAATGAGGCAAAAGAGGTTTGCAAGGATAGGTCAGTATGGAGGAAATTATTGAAGCAGAGTTAGGTTTACAATTTATTAATTAGTGAAACTTTTTGACTGTGCCTACGTCATGGATATGTATGTATGTACCTTTACCCTTGGTTAAATTAATGAGATATTTGTGTCATATTGGTCTCACATCTGAAAGGTATTATGCAACTAATTGTGGCTAACACTGGGTGTAAAAAATACAGGACTGCAGCGTCAAAGCAGAGGGGTTTCGCCACGTAAATCTATGGTAGTAATTCTTTGGAAATTACAATATTAAGGTGGGAGACATTATGGAGCTGTACTTGGAACTTGGTAATTTCTAGACTCTGGATCACAATGCAATGGTAGGAGGCCATTAAAAGAGTAAGTCAAGTAGTTGGGTCATGGGTTGTCCAAGAGTCCATTTCCACTCCAGGTGAATGATCTTTCCACTTGAGTTGAACACCATAATGGCTCAGTGGCAACAATATTAGATGTAGAATGGGCATGGTCTAAGAGGAGGAAGGTTCTTGAGGGGGAGCCTGAGTAGTCATCTACAAAACGCTGGTTGAAACTCAAATACAGTGTGGCACCAAGGTGGTGAGAAGGACAAGCAAGGTCAGTTACATAAGATACTAGCACCACTGCTCTATATCTAACCTGGTGCATAGGGCTTCACATACCCTTTCAAAATGCTGTTGTTGTTAAATAAAAGATTAGATTAATCCTTATATCATTACCATGATATCATGCAGAGAGCTGTTGACCTATAATAGATAAATTGCAAGGAATGTCTTTCTTACTGCTTCCACACCTTCCCATAATTTTATGCAACATTTTCCTCAGTCGTATTCAATAAACTTTGAGTTGAGAGCCTGGAGTATCCTGCATTTATCTTTTATTGATACTAAGATCCTAGAGGCAGTTTGAATTAGTAAAAGCGTGCATAGCTTAAACCGTAAAATAGGTTACTTCACGAGAAAGTGGGAGCTGCATGGGTGCTATAGTATGGTTAATCTGCAATGATGATCTTATAGGGATGATTAGCATAAGCTGTCACCACATCACATGCACCTCAACTAACAATTTGTTCTTTCATCCCCCCTCACCTAGAAAAGTAAACTCAACATGGACATAAAAAGTAATATTGCTAAAAGGCAATTTCTCTTATATTTAATAATGATAAACGGAGCACAATTATAAAGGGAAAGCTTTTATTCATAGGTAATCATGATCAATTAATGCCACTGGAACATCCTGAGGTCGGGCCATCCTCCTGGCTATTTCCTCCCTCACATCCAAACCATTCCTGTGGTTTTCCAACATGCCTGCTGCATTGTCATCGTTGTCAACATTGGCCATCTCCTCCTCAACCAAAACGTCCCCATTTGTTATGCAAATGTTGTGCATGATACAACATGCCCCGATTATGTTTGCCACCCTGGTGTAATGCAGGGTCACCAGCTGCATAAAAATGCAGCGGGTCACCCTGCTCGGCTCGACTGCTCGGATCGGCTTACACCTGAAATTCGCTCCATGTCTAGATACCTGAAAGAAAGGTCTCAAAGTATTAAATACACAAAAGATGACTCTCAGTTCCGACTATTAGCAGCAAAAAAGCGTGAGTGTAGGCACCTAATAATCAGATCAAAAAATGAATATAATGACAGTCGAATTCGGCTTGCTTCTAGCTATTCCAGGGTGGCTTGGGATATTATAAATAGTAACAGCAGTTCCAATGATGCTGAAATTCCATTTCTGTTTACTGATGATGAAGATGATAGAATAACTACCCCGATAGAAATTTCTAATGATTTTAACAAGCATTTTTTGGATCTCCCAAACAAGCACCATGTGATGCCATATGAGACTACTATGAGTAACTCATTTTCGTCTTCAATGTATTTAAGGCCCTGTTGTGAGAATGAGCTAAGGTCTATTTTAGCTAAGGTGGGAATGAAAAAGTCTGCTGACATTGATGGAGTTACAGGCAATGTTATTTTAAAATGTGGGGATGCAATAATTAGCCCTTTGCTAATGCTTGTTAATCAGTCCTTAGCAGAAGGCACGGATCCACAAGCTCTAAAAACATCAAAGGTCCCAGTCTTTAAGAAAAAAGGTGATCGATGTAACATTAAGAATTATAGACCCATATCTATTATACCCCAATTTGTAAAAGTATTTGAATGTGTTTTGTAGAAGACTAACTGATTACTTGGAGAAAGTCAATTTGTTGTCAACTCATCAGTTTGGCTTTCGAAAAGGGAAGTCTACTGAACAAGCATTGTTTAATGCCATAAAGTACATTATGGACGAAATTAACAAAAAATGTAAGGTGATGGGAATAATTTTCGACTTAAGTAAAGCCTTTGACACCGTAAACCACACTAAATTACTTCTTAAGTGTAATAAGCTTGGAGTCAGAGGCTTATCACTACAATGGCTTGAGTCGTATCTTGCCAAACGACAACAGAGGGTGGTATATCAAAAAGATGGTAAAATATTTCTTTCTTCTTCACTTGATGTGACCTTAGGGGTACCCCAAGGCTCTGTCCTGGGCCCTATATTGTTTCTACTCTGTCAATGAACTACCCAAATTGATAATGATGAATGTTGATTCTAATTGCATAATGTATGCTATTGATGTCAGCATTTTAATGTCAGAGAAAAATTTGCCTGATTTGATTCAGGTAAATTGGTAGAACACGTAATGTCAAGCTGGTGTGACAGCAATGATTTAAAGTTGAACAATCAAAAGTCACAAATCACTAAATTTCAATTTATAAATAATGAACAAGGTGTTAATGACTTAGCCTCCAATTTTGCTGACCTCCAAACTTCAATGTTGTAAACAGTGTTAAATTTCTCGGAGTGCATGTTGATTCTGTGTTTAAGTGGGATGTGCATACCACTAATCTATGTAAAAAACTTAATTCCGTAATTTACTTGGTATCTATTTTGAAACACCGTTAGTTTAGATATTATGAAAACCCTTTACTACGGACTATTTTTCCTATGGAATAGTCTTGTGGGGATCAACGTCGTTCTTAAATAGTTTTTCATAATCCAAAAAAAGTTTGTAAGAACAATTTGTAAAGTACACAATAGAGCTCACAGCCGACCACTGTTTCTGAGGTTAAAGCTGTTGACAGTGCCTTCTGTTTATGTATATCATTCTGTAATTTATGTTAACAAAAACATCTCAGACATTGTAAAGAATAATGAAATCCATTCTTATGATACTAGGCTAAAATATGATATGCCTTGTGATGTCATCCTCCTCCACTAAACATCTAAGGAGTCCTAGAAATATGTGCATAAAACTTAAAAACAATTTACCAGCTAATATAAAACAAGAGGACAGACTCAGTGTATTTAAGAGAAAGTTATTAAACTTCCTGGTCACGAGGTGTTTTTACAGTGTTAATGAATATCTCATGATGCATGTGACGTAAACAATACACATTCTTTTATCTGACGTGTCCTATACGCTTACTTAATACTTTATTTTGTACAGTGTCTTTTGGATCAATAAATTATTATTATTATTATTATTATTATCAAATAAACGTAATGGCTCGATATAACAAAAAAAAATTTGGTGTTACTAACACTGATAAATACTAACCATGCCGCGTGCAGCAACCTCCCGCAGAAACACCAAAAGCTGCTGCAGGAGAATTAAAAAGTCCATCTCCTGTTGCATGAACTCATCGATAGCCATGAAAAACATTTCTTCATCCTTTAAGACAGAAAAATACGCGAACTACCGATAATACAAAAATCGAACACTAAAAGAATGAGAGAAGCTAAATGAAAATGCAAAACGAGAAAACGACTGAACTACCCAACGACTATATAAATACAAAAGAAATTGGTATAGAAACTAATACAATATAGCTAAACAATACAATAATACAAAATAGCTAAACGATAAGGGGACCGACTTACTTAGATAAAAAAAATGAGAAAAGTATGACCTATTAAAACAAAGACAAAAAGCAATACACACTATAACAAATAAACACACGAATCGCTACGTACTAATAAAAAATTAAAATTCAATAAAAGAAAATTACAGGAATTTACGCTAAAAAAAAGTTATAAAAAAATACACGCTACACAACCCAACACCCGACTAAAAAAGAAAAATCCGACTAAGTACACTTAAAAAAACGAATTTAAATCCCAGCACACCTACACAAAATTAAATACCCCGAAAACTAAAAAATAATGAATCTCCAAACAACGAAATGGATGAAAAAATGTTATTTCACTTTCCAAATCTCACAACGCCACAGGTGCCAAAAATGTCGTAATTTCAGATTTCATTTGTTTGATTCAGGCCATTTAATTACTCATATGTTTTTCATTCGTTTCCAGCTCGGTAGAGGGCAACACTAGCAAAGGATGTCCCAAATCAAGCTCCCTTAGCGAAAGGCATTTAAATATTTAGGTAGCTAACCGCATCCTCCCTAATGCCAAACGAATTGGGACACGGCTTAAAGCTGTGTCCCAATTTGCCATTTAGGCAGCTAACACGGCAGATTTAGGGAGGACGCCATCTAGAAGTGTGTCCCAATTCGTTAGGCATCATGGGGGAGCTGATTTAGGCGCCTTTTTTGGGGGTGAAATTTAGGGTAGATGGAGTTAATCCTAAATCCGCCTCCATATTGAATTTCCCATAATGCAAAGCGCTGCATGCGTTTTACAAGGAAATTCGTACACAAGGAATTAGCTGAATAGTGGCAAACATGGCCGGCAAGTATTTTGTCTGTAAGTGAAAGAATTCTGTAATATTTCTATATATATTCTATAATATTTCGCATGACTTACCCTAGTGTTAGATATTATTTTAATTAATATTGGTTATAGGGAGCAGAGAAAATACGGAGTCATTCATGAAGGAGAGGAAGGAGCGAGGTGAATTGTTTAATGGGAAGAGAAATTCGGCCGCGGCGGTATGGACGCGAGTGTCTTCTAATAATCCTTTTCCATGCTTTGTCTTCTTACTATAACACCTGATGATTCTTTGGTAATCTATGCTGTATTGGTACCTTGTGCAACTTTTGAAATTCATTAAATAATGTTATTTTTTGCATCAATTTTCTACATCTCGCTGCGTAATGTTAGGCTGTCGAATTACTGAAATGGATATCGTTCAACGCTTCTTGAAGTAGTGCTATATTTTCCTCTTAGTCGAGAAATACAGCAGAAAATTTATTTTATTCTTACTTAGAATGCAACTCTTTTGTTTTCAGTGTGGTGATAAGAGACCTGAAATTGGAGAAAAAGGACAAAAGTCGAGTGGCAATATTTTCTCCTTGTAAATTGCCCATGTATCGTGAAAATTGACAGTTGCTTGGTTTTAATTTAGATAGTAAATTACAATGGGATCCTCGGTGTCGGTGCCGCACGCCCGGAAGAAATGGGATGATTTGGTCCGGAAATATACGGTGAGTTATAACTATAGCACTTTAATAACAACTCGATCGAAGGACACACGAACAAACGCTTATGTTTATCCTACCCAAATCCTAATGAAACTCAAATAATAATCTATCTTTGCCACTTCAGTGTTTCTCATGGGGTACATCAAGGATCTGTACTTGGTCCGCTTCTAATTTTAATCATAATCGATGACTGCCTTCCAATGTCCCATGTACATCTTTAATGTACGCTGTATTACTACATTCGTACATGATATAAATGAGATTATAGCACCAGTGAATCCTCCAGTGCAATTATGTTAGTAGGTAGCATCTTAGTGGTTTTCAGCAAATGGCCCGGTTCTAAATAAGGACAAAAGTCGAGTGGCAATATTTTCCCAATGTACATTGCCCATATATCGTGAAAATTGAGTTGTTTGGTTTTAATTTAGATAGAAAATTACAATGGGATCCTCACATTTTAACGATTGCTAATAAATCTAAAGCTACCTACATGCTCCGAAAATTAAGAACTCCGATTTCTTAGGATTACCAGCAAGCAATCTATTTCTCCTTATTTCACTGCCTCTTAAGGCCTGGTTACACGATACATTAACACGTACAAGTTAATGTATAAATGCATGAACGCGTGAATGAACGGGAAAATTCACCGTGTAATCACACCAACATGTACGAATGCATGAACGGAAAAATAGAACCTGTTCTATTTTTCCGTTCATGCATTCGTACAAGTTGCGCTAGTGCAGAGACACCTAGTGAGAGGAAACGGAACTATACCTTAGTTGTTTGTTTACCTTTGTGTACTCGAATCGTTTGTGCGTGACTCCAGCTGTTTAATTTATTTTGACCTTCGCTCCTCTTGGATATTGCTTGCCTGATTTTACCGATTGACCCCTGCACCTCCCGGATTACTCTCAAGGAACCAGCACCGACCTTACACCTTCTTTGGACATTTCTCTCCCGTTAACGACCGCGCACCGCTTGGAATTGACGAAATTGGAATAGCAAAATGGCCTGGAACAGGGGGCAAGTAGAGAGGCTAATCTATTTGATTAGTGAGAGACCCTACTTATTCGACCCCAAAAATACTCTCTACAAGAATAAGGGGAAGAGGGCAACCGGAATGCAGGAGGTTGCGGAGGAGATGTGTGCTGCAAGGTAGGAATAATGAATACTTTTTGTGTAACCATGTCCTTATGTCGACATGGGTCCGGGCGATGCGAATAATGGTACTAAGGAGAAAGCAGAGTGGCAGTGGTTTTTGCTTCTTATTTATTAATTTTTCATTTCATTGCAGACCTAATACGACTACAGAGGACTGCAAAAGGAAGTGGTATTCCCTGAGAACCAATTATCAGGCGGAGAAGAGGAAGGTGACGATGTCAAAAAAGAGTGGGGCTGGAGTTGACTCTGTTCGTACACAATTTAAGAACAATCGCTATTTGTCTTCATCCTTTCATGTTTTATGAGTAGTGCCCCATTACATCTAAGGAAATAATTTTTTTTCAGATTTACGTGCCATCTCTCTTCTATTACGAGGAGATGGCCTTCATTGACGACTACACGTCGCCGAGGTCTAGTACTTCCTTCATAGAGGAAGAGGCGGAGGTATGTTCCCATTGTTTTTCATTTCCCATCATTTTTCATGTGTAGTAAGGAAGCGAAAATGAATATGGAAAAGTGCCACGTGCGGGTGGCAGGTAGTCCTCAGGAATGGACAGGTTCTCTGCTAGAGACCGTCGGCGAAACTTGGCTGTAGAGATTTCCCCTCCCCCTCTCCGAAGTGGTCACCGATGTTTGGCATGCGCGACTCTCGCACTCCTTTTTCCCACTTTCTTTCCCCTCTCTTTCCTCTTTGCCATCCCCTCGGGCACTTCCACCAACCCTAATTGAAGGCGAGTCACGGGACAATAGGCAGGAAAACCCTCACCGCCCACTGAGGCCACCACAGCCGCTTGGGATGACTCGAACTTACTATCCACCCTGTTATTCTTTACATATTCACTCTACCCTTGCAAGTTAAAAAAAATCCCCCTTGCCCTGCCACGCATTTCACGGTGAAATGAGGTAAGGGTGAAATTTTCAACCTCTGATAGGTATACTTATCTATACAATGATATTTTCCGCTTTAATATGCCCACATATCGCGATAAGCACCGTGTCTTCATTACATAATACATTTGTAGACATGAAATAAATTTTATAATGGGTTTGTCAGGAATTAGCGACGTTAGCTCGCGTAACACTTTCATGTATTCTTTATTGGTACTTGGAATTATAATCCTCCATCTTCACCATTCTATAATTTCTTGCTTAAAATTTTATGCAATGATTCGAAGAAGGACGAAGAGGAAGGCGGATTCTAATGAAGAAGTCCAGTCACTTCCCCGTCCTCTTCACTGGAGGACCCCCAGCCTTCCACTTCGAGGCAGGATCCACTGCCTGTAACACTTCCCTCCGAAATCTCTGCCTATTCTAGACGAGAGTACACGGAGGAGATAGCAGATCTTTTGGAGGGAAGTGAGGAGCTGGAGAACTTGGATTTCTCCGGGGATTCCGAGTATGGCGATAGTGCCGAGGACAGCGATGAGGAACAACGACCACAGTCAGGGTATTCGTATACATCACTTTTGTCTCCTACGCCCGATCCCAGACACCCTGACCAAGGCTCTTCTCCTACTCCCGAACCCATTAACCCTTCTGCCAATCCTTCCTTACCACGTCGCATAACATGGTCCCGGAGTTCAGTACCCCCACAAAATTTCCTATTCAATGAAAACCCTGGCCCCATCGCCCCGCCGTCTTCGAGGGAACCTATTGACTTCTTCCGCCTCCTCTTTCCCGATTCTCTCGTTCACGCAATAGTTGATCAGACGAATGCGTTCGCTGATCATCTTATGTAGACGAATGGGTCTCCGAAAGCAAGGATATGGAAGTAGAACCAATTGATCTATGAAGAGTTTATAACCTTCATAGGTTTATTGTTCCACATGGGGACTATTCCTCTAAGCAGAATATCAGATTACTGGAGTACTGATATTTTGTTTAACATGCCTCGCCTTCGGAAATGCATGAGTCGTGATCGATTCTTTTCCATCCTGCAAGCTCTCCACTTTTCACCTAACCCCAATCCTGATGACCCTCCACCAAATGATACCCCTTTATAAAGTCCGACCACTTTTAAATTCCTTCCGTTCTACAATGGACTCCTGGTTATTCCTTCCCGTAACCTTTGCATTGACGAGTCTATGCTTCTTTGGAGGGGGAGGTTGCGATTCCGTATTTATATGAAATCCAAGAAGCATAAGTACGGAATCAAGCTGTACATGCTAACCGAGACTTCCGGGCTTGTTCTGCGATTCCTTGTGTATGCTGGTGCAGGAGATTATGAACTTGGAGGGCGTGGACATGTTGATCACGTTCTCCATAAATTAATGGATGGTCGTTTAGATAAGGGCCATTCGTTGTTTATGGACAACTATTACACAAGTGTCAATTTGATCCACAATCTGCTTGAGAGGAAAACGCATTGCACAGGAACTCTCAGATGAAACCGGAAAGAAAACCCGTCCGAAGTGGTAAAGGCTAAATTAAGGCGGGGTGAAGTTGTGGATGCCTATACTAATGATGGAGTTTGTCCCTTCAAATGGAAGGATAAAAGAGACGTTCTGATGATCAGTTTCGAATTCAGAAGTAGTATGGTTGACATGCCTTCTCGAAGAGATGGGGTTGTTTCCAAGCCAGAGGCCGTTGTTAAGTACAACGAGTCGATGGGAGGAATCGACCACTTTGATCAAATGATGGCATACTATCCTATTGAGAGGAAAACCCTTAAGTGGTATAAAAAGCTAGGCGTTCATATATTTCGCCTCATCTTAGTCAATAGCTTTTTCATTTTCCAGAAATACTCAGAAAAAACTCCCATTCTTGATTTCCGAATCTCCGTAATTAAGTCCCTCATTCTTCCGTCCTATGCTACCGATTTCAAACCTGCACTACCTTCCAGACCTTCATTCCATTTCCCGCAAATTATCCTCCTCGAAGGGGGCAAAAAATCCTTCCGCAGATGCAAATATTGTTATTCACAAGGGCGTAGAAGGGAGACGGCGTATATCTGCCCTGACTGTGAAGGGTCCCCTCGACTCTGCCCGGAATGCTTCTCAAGCTATCACAGCAAGAAACATTGAAATATTCCGGCATGTTTAATTCTTATTTTAGTTTGTTACATAAGGTAGACTGGGTACGGTTGTGCCAGGGTACGGTAGTGACAGTCGCCACATTAGCGAAAGTATAGGGAATAGAGGGGAGTGTGTAAGGGGAGAGAGGAAGGGCTTGCACGTCTGAACCTCTGTCACAGTATTGCGTCAGCCGCCGCGCGCTGTAAACGCTAGCAGAGGCCCATATTGGTTTTCAACAGTCAAAAGTAAGTATTTTTGTTCGATTTCTTTTGATAATTGTTGTTACATGTATACTGTGACGGTCTTGGCCCGTCCCAACCTGTTTCGTAACCCCTCTTATCCCCATAACCTCTCCCCCCTTTCTCTCCCTCAACCCAAGGTTTCGGCGGCGACGGAGTGAGAAAGTGTGCGTGAGAAAATGAATGGATGACAAGAGTAAAATGCACATTAAAAGTACGTGTTTGACTGTGAGAAACCCACATGTGTAGTGAGTGTTCTCCTGTTCATCCCCCCCCCCCTATGAATAGCAATCCCCCCTCCTCCACCTCGGTGCGAGTATAAAAGCCGCCGAGTGGAATTAAGGAAGGCTCTCTCTCTCTCTTAACGAAAGTGATACGAAAGTGCACACCAAGAATGCAGAGACGGGCGAGATCCTGGGTCGACGAGAGGTGGAAGAAAGCAGAACAAACCGGACGTCCGGTTCCAAGTTCCCGGAGCAGTGCAACCAGGGTTCTAGGGGCAGCCATTCCGCACGATTGCCGTCCTCCGCATGATAGGAGAGACCGCACCTAATAGACGAGCCGGAATCCAGCCCGGACCGCAGCACCAGGGAGCAGAAGGTTTCGGCGGTCCACCAGGTCACGTAACGTTGTTATACCCCGACCACAGCGACGACCCGTTTTTTGTGTGGTATTGGTGTCCCGACGAAACCGTTCCTTTCAACTAATTCCCTACCCTCATCTACCGCCAAGCCGTCATTCGCCCCATCTCAACTCGTGATCTCTTCACACAGGTACAAACTGCAATCGGGGATCCCCCGCACTTGAAACAAAAAAGTATTCTTTTGGTAAGTCATCCGTCGTGGCAATTGGTCACAAGTGTGATTTACCGTATGGATGGTTCTCGCGGCCCTCAGCCGGGTGACCGACGGTGAACCATTACAATACAGATCGAATATTGAGTGTTTTTCTTCGATGTAAGTTAAACATAATAGTTTAATGGCAGTGATTAGTTTGTAGGTATGTTATTTTGTATTGACATGGCGTTTGTTTTTTTGCGAAAGAGTGCGTTGGGTACGGTTGTGACATTTTTCCTGGGTACGGTTGTGACACACGTAAAAGTTGTTTTTTTTGTCTTAGATGTCCAGAAAACGCGTGAGAAAGACTGAAAGAGGACAGTGTGACATATCTCAATATGAAGACGCTTACAAAGAAGTGAAACGCGGAAAGTCTTTGCGGAGAGCTGCGGAAATGCACGAAGTTAATCGCATGTCTTTGTTAAGATATGTTCGTAAACGCGATAGCGTCGGCGCGGGCGATTATGAAAACAGTGTCAGCATGGGGTATGTCTCTCACAACAAAGTGTTTTCGGAAGGACAAGAGCAGTAGCTATCAAAATACTTAACACGGACATTTATTTTGGACTTTCTCCTAAAGAGGTGCGTAAGTTGGCTTGTGAGCTTACAACTAAATGTAATCTGAAGCGACCAGCTACTTGGGTTGAGAATGAGATGGCAGGCGAGGAATGGTTCCGTTCATTCTTGAACAGAAATTCTTCTCCATCTGTTCGAGTGGCTCAAGCTTCCAGCCTTTCACGAGCAACGAGCTTTAACAAAACAAATGTGGACGCTTTTTACGATAACTTGCAAGTTGTTATGGACAGACATAACTACGAGCCACAGGACATACAATGTCGACGAAACAGGCGTCACTACAGTCCAAAGGCCTAACAAAGTCGTTGCAAAACGTGACATACGGCAAGTGGGAGCCGTTACTTCAGCCGAACGGGGCACGTTAGTCACGGTAGCTTTTGCAGTGAACGCCTTGGGAAATAGCATTCCTCCTTTATTTATTTTTCCACGTGTTCGATATCACGACCATTTTGTTAGGGACGGGCCAGTAGGATCTATTGAGACTGCAAATCCTTCAGGCTGGATGCAAGATGCACCCTTCCTAGTATTTCTCGAACATTTTAAGAAATTCTCCGATGCTTCACCAACGCATAGTCTTGCTAGTGCTAGATAATCATTCTTCGCACATTCATATTAACACATGGATTTTTGTAAGGAAAACGGAATCACACAAACTACAGCCTCTTGACCAGTCTGTCTTCGGACCCTTAAAAAAAGCTATAAATCCTGCTTGCGATGGATGGATGCGGAGTCACCCGGTTAAAACAATGACTATCTACGATATACCAGGTATTATCATAACTGCTATGCCTCTGGCTTTCACACAAGCGAACATTCAGGTTGGTTTTAGCAAAACTGGTATTTATCCATACAACCGTAATCTATTCGGAGAAGTTGATTTTGCCCCATCTTTTGTAACAGACAGACCAAATAGTGACACCGAAGAGAACAATCCTGCAGCACCATCTTCTGTTACAAACAGAGCAAACCTTACTGAAAAGAATACTCCTGCAGCACCATCTGTAATGGACATGCCGAACCTTGACGCTGGAGAGAATTCTGCTGCTGATAATGAAATACAGCCGCTTACATCAGAAGAACTTGAATTTTCACCGTCCCTTGAAAGACATGGACCAATCCCTGACGCTAGAGAGAACAATTCTGGACCTATCAATAAAACACCGCCACTTTCACTTTCCTTATTGGACAACTCTTCAATTAGAAATTCTAGCAATGTTCAACCAACTGCTTCATCATGCCACGCCACGCCATCAGTTTTTTCTCCTGAAATTGTTCGGCCCTTTCCGAAGGCTCCCCAAAGAAAAATAAGAGGTCCCAGAACCAAGAAGTCCACGATATACACAGACACGCCTGAAAAAAGGCAGTTAGACAAGAATATGAAGCAAACGAAAAACGGTTGAAGGCAAACCAGGTAAAGAAAAATCTTAATGAACCGAAAGGAACAAACAAAGGAAAAGACAAAGCCAAAAAAAGGGAAGCATCACCATCGGATGAAGAAGAGTATTTTTGTCTGGTTTACGTGGGCGCATATTCTGAAAGTAGGCCTGGCGAAAAATGGATCAAATGCCAAGGAAAGTGTGAACTTTGGTCCCATTTAGACTGCACAGATGTTAGTCGCCATTATATTTGTCATAACTGTGATGAGTCTGATTAGTTATTAAACTTACTTGTTAGTTTTTCGCATGTTATATTTCTTTTATTTTGGATGTTTTATGTTGATACACAAACATATTTTTTCTTGAAGAGGTCGTTTTGAGTTTGAGCATAACTAGAAAATTTTAGTGAACTTCGTAACTAATTGTAATTGAAGACTAATAATAACTATGGAGTATAAGTGAAGACATTATGTTGTATTATGTTAGATATTGCTTCCAATTAGTGATTTCCGATCAAGTCTTTTTGAACCTGTCACTACCGACCCGAAGTACTGTCACAACCGCCCCTGGGGTGTGGTCGGTTGTGACACTTTCCCTTTTTTTCTAACTTGCTTCTATGAGATAACCATTGTATTTAGGGATACAATTTTACTATTTATACGTATACCAATGTACACATTACTTTAAAAAATACTTTTTGTTCAGCTTAGCAGCATACTTATAAAACTATGGGCGATCAAATGAAAATTGTCACAACCGTACCCAGTCCACCCTACTAAGGAGATGAATTTATATTTTTAACAATTATGCATAATTTTATTATTTATCTTTTATGCTTTGTAAAGTACCAAATATTTCTGTGTATTTTAATATGTAAATTAGGGTAGGTGAACTTGTAAACTATTTGGAATTAGAGAAATAAAATTCATGGTGTAATAACAATAAAACTGTATTAGTTTCCTTTATATATGCTTTCTGATATTTAAGTCTGATAATTTTTTGACATATCGCACGCCATAATTTTATATGGCAATAGCACGCCATCGTTTACCCCACCTCACTCTCTCTTCACGTGATGAGGTTTTACTGTCACTTGGCTTGTCACACCTCACTCATCGCCAGTTGACTTCTCACCTAAAATTTCTTCACTCAGTAATGAGTGGTTCCTTCCGTCATGAAAATCCCCTTTCTTTTCTCTTCCCATTCCCGCCCGTCCCACTCGCCATTTGTAACTTTTACGCAAGCCGAATTTCCGTCTGTCAATTTCCCAACGATCCTCATTCTCCCGTTTACCTTCCTTTTCAATACCCTCTCCGCCCTTTCCTCAGCTCTAGACCCCTTTACTTAGCGCAATGAGTTCGGTGCAAAAATGCGACACATTTCATTTTCATTGTGTCAGTATTTGATTTATTTGTCATTAAGTTGTTGAATTATGCTTAAATAATTTATTTATATTTTTATAGAAACCAATTTAAAGGCCTAAGTTGCTGTTTTTGGTGTTATATAAATAAATAAATAAGTTCTGCTCGACTACAGATAAAAATTGCAATTAGTTTCATAATTAGCAGATATTTGTTGCTTATCGCGTAATGAGAGGCGTTCTAGTTTGAATGAAAACAAAAAATATCCAAGAATGAGATTGCTAAAAATTTTTAACTGCCGAAAGTGTGAAAAAAATGATATAAAAATAAATTATGCTAAAAGAAGAACCAGCAAGCCGTCGCGAGAATTGTCGAAAGTATGCAACCCGCATTGCTTGACTATCCCGGTTGACTGAGGACGTTCTATCACGTCAAAAATTAAAAATCCTATGACACAACAATCAGTTATCGGCTTCAGTAGCGTAAAATGCTAATTTTTTCAAAAAAATGGGTGTCATCAGGATGAAAAAATAATCGTAAATTGTCAGCATTGAAAGTGTTAATATGAGTGGAGGCGACCATGGTCTCGACCTAGCAAGGGACCCGGTCAAAGCACGACTAGATTTTGTTGACTGCTTGCAGGCCTCTAGCTGTAAATAGGGGAGACTTGCCCAACACCGGACACTGCCCAGTACCGGTCAGTGTGTTTCCGAAAAAATCCGGTAGATAGCAGGGGCACGCACTCTGGCCCTGAAAGCGCTATGCCACCCAAGGTCACTGCGCAGTAGGCGGCCATTTCCTGCCAGTCTTGTAGTAGCAGTGAGTGAGGTATGTGTTTTCGTCCCGTTGACGGCTTCCCGACCTAAGTTTTAAGCTTCAAAACTGTGATACCTGGTTAGTAGATTTTGTTTTCTTACAGTTTGTGTTAATGCTACTTACATAGACAATGCATTGAAGTAATTGATATTTAATTATAAACATAAGTTTGTAAGGGAAAAGTTAAATCATCTCCCCACCACGTTTGCCCAGTATCGGACAGTCTTGAATTGCCCAGTACCGGACACTGACACTATTGTGCGCTAGCTCACTAAACATTTTTTTCTTCTTTCCAGGCACATCGCACACGATGCCGAAAGAGAAAAAAAGTGTATTTGGTCAGAGGACTATGAAAATGGCAATAAAGCAAGTACTGGAAAATAAAATGACTATTAGACAAGCTTTTCCCCATTTCTCTGTCCCAAAGAGCACGCTGGCAGACAGAATGAAGCAGCTAAGAGGAGGTGGGGACGTGGATATGAAGCCACTTATGGGTCACTTTAAGAAGACATTTTCTGAAGAGCTAGAAACCAAATTAGTCGAGCATTTAATAGATCTAGACAACAAGATGATGCCTATGAACAAGAAAGAGTTTCTAAGATTTGCTTTTGAGTTAGCTGAACACTTGAAAATTTCGCACCAATTTAATAAAGAAAAGAAGACTGCAGGAGACAAGTTTTACTATAAATTTTTAAGCTGCCATCCCCAACTTTCGTTGCGAAAATCAGTCAACCAGTATTCAACGAGCTGTCGGTTTCAACAAACCACAAGTAGACCTCTTTTTCAACAAGTATGAAGAAATGCTATCAAAATTTAACTTTTCCCCCTCAGTGGTCCATGGTAATGCCTCAATGGTTCTGTCACAGAAAGGAAAAAAGCAGGTCAGTAAAATCACGTCGGGAGAGAGAGGCAAAAATGTGACTGTGCTACTAGCTATCAATGAGACAGGTGATGTATTTTTACCTCCATTATTTGTATTTGGTAGGGTTAAAATGGCATAGGAATGGGTGGATCACTGCCAATTCATTTTTGCTTTGGCTAAAAATGTTTGTTGCTCGAGTGAATCCCACAAAGGAAAGTTAGCTTAAAATAACACTTTTAATACTTGATGGTCACAGTTCTCACAAGGATCTATAAGTGATTTTGTATGCGAGAGACCACAATGCTCACATGATAAGCCTACCCCCTCACACAACACAAGCTTCAGCCTCTTGACCGAGCAATAATTAGACCCTTCAAGGCTGCGTACAATGAGGCTTGTGCTAAGTGGATGAACCAATATCACCCGCTTAAAATAACACAAAAAGACATTGCTGGGTTGGTTAAAACAGCTTTCCAAGCTATTTGTCGGATGGAACTTGCAAAGTCTGGGTTTTCCTGTACTGGTCTGTACCCATTGCAGAAGGAAATTTTCACAGATCTAGACTATCTAGCTGCAGCTCACTTTTCTGAAGAAAATGGAGCCCGCAATGACAGTCCCCAGCACAACAACGCCTTCTGGAGCACCATTGGCTGTAACAGACAGGTTTAATGCAGCCTCATCTACCTTGCCTGATGAACCAATACAATCCACAGTTGCAGTCTTTCCGCCCAGCACATCTTCGGCACCAAGTAGCTCTACTATGACAGCTTTACCTTTTTCTACTCCTAGCACTTCTAAATCCTGCGGTGGATCTCAAAGCACCAAGCTTTCCTTATTTGAAATTGTGATGGATAAAGTTTCACCTGTAACAAACGAGGCTAGGAAGAAAATAATTCAAAGAAAGAGACGAAGTGAAAAGAGTGAGATTTTGACTGGACCTTCATACAAAAATATGTTGGAGAAAAGATTTAGTGAATCGCAAGAGAAGATTAAAAAGGCAGCAGAGAGAAAAGAAAATTCAACCAGCCAGAAAAAAACAACCAAACAGCTTGAACAAAGAAACAAACAAAAGAAGAGTTTTGATGTGAATAGAAAAACTCACGCCAACGATACCAAGCAATGGAAATTTAGAAATTAACACTAGCGAAGAAGAAAGTACAGTGTATTATCTGCAGAGAAACAACAAATGAAGATTGGGTACAGTGCACTACATGCATGGGGTGGGCTCACGTGGCTTGCACGGACCAAGAAAACATACTTTTTTATAAGTGTGAAAATTGTGCAACATAATCATTTCCAAGCAAACTAAATGCAAAAATATTTACATAACCCAAGAAATTTATATACTTGTGTTAAATGAATATTTTTATTATGTTAACCCATGTAATCAACATGTTTTTTAAGTGTCCAGTACTGGGCAAGTGTTTCTGGACCACAACAAAAAATAAACCTTTTTTATTTGTTAATTTTATATATTTAACCATTGCATTTTGCAAATATTGATTTTTTCTGTAAACAATAAACATTTTTTCTTTTCAAACATTGCATTTTTATTTCCTACATGTAGGGTAACCTTCCCGGTAATGGGCACCCAGCCAGTAATGGACACAGGCGGACATAAATGGTCACTAAATCAATTTTTCGAATACTTTTGGTTTGAATTTTGCGCCAAAACATGCTACGATACATGCGGTTGGTAAAATGATAGAATTTGATAAGTTGGCACACATGTGACCCAAAATATTAAACATGGCCGTTACTGCATGAAGGTTTTTGCTGTCTTACGTGTTTAGGTAGGTAGTTATTTTAATATGATGGTATACATTCAGTTTGTTGTTTATTTTCATTTAAAATATAACCACTACATAAAATATGAATTCAATTTCCATATTTTTGATTCACATTTCCAAAGTAGTGAATTTGAAGCACTTTATAGGGGGTGTCCATTACTGGCAGCCAAGTTTGACTTGAATTCCAGAAATGGACCCTGGTGTGTCCATCTCTGGAAGACCAAATCCAGTAGTGGACACCCTCGGAAAACCTTTTCATGCGGTTAATAACCTTCTTTATTTAGTTTGAATTCAGAACAAAAATAGAGAAAAATCATTCTCAAAGGGTTTTCTTTCGCTACACGGAGCAGAACATGAAAAAAGCCATAGAAGCAGTGAGAAATGGCATGTCAAAGAAAGAGGCCAACAAGAAATTTGAAATTCCCAGGTAAGTAGGTATTTGTAAATAAGCATACAAATATTGGTTACTTACATTTGAAGTAATATCTTAGGAATTCATGCTAAATGAGATGTTATTTCTCTAGGTCCACTTTAATAAGAAAAATATCTGGGAAAAGCCAAGAGAAGAGGAAAATGGGACCAGAGCCAGTTCTGGGTACAGAGGTAGAGTTACGCATAAAACAATTGATCTTAGGTCTAGCTAAACAAGGGTTTCCTTTAACAAGACATATTGTGTTCTTAACTGTGAAAAAGTTTCTGGACGACAAGGAGAAAGAACTTCCTCATCCTCCTCCTAAACAATTGTTCAAGGACAACGTGCCTGGTGATAAGTGGTGGAAGTTGTTCATGTCTCGGCACAATGAAATAAAAGAAAAAACTGCCGAAGCCCTAACACGCTCACGAGCTGAGGTCACAGAGGTAGGAATAAGAAGTTGGTTCAATGATCTTGAATCTTACTTAAAAGAAGAAGGCCAACTTCATATATTAGAGGACCCAAGTCGTGTTTTTAACGCAGATGAGTCTGGGTTTCTACTTAGTCCAAAGAATGGAAAAGTTATTGGACCTAAAGGAAAAGGTGATTTTTACAGTGTGGTGCAAAACAACAGCAAGGAACAGTTAACAGTAATGGCTGCTTTTTCAGCTGCTGGTCGGGTTGTTCCACCAATGGTGTTGCACCCTTATGTGCGGATCCCCAATACCATTGCCCAAAATCATCCACCAGCTTGGGGAATTGGTGCCACTCCATCTGGTTGGATGACAGGGGAGATTTTGAGTACCTTGGGAATCACTTTGTTCCCTCTTTGAAAAAAGGTGTTAAGTTTCCCGTCCTTCTCTTCATTGATGGACACTGTTCACATTTAACATTACACACAAGTGAACTGTGCCGAAGTTTGGGAGTAATTCTAGTGAGTCTCTACCCAAACAGCACTCACATTCTGCAACCTGCTGATGTAAGTGTATTCAAACCTCTCAAGGCAGGCTGGTCAAAGGTTGTGAAGGAGTGAAGGTATGTCAATTTCCCTCAAGAAGTTACCAGACACACTTTTGCTTATCTTTTGTCCACAGTTTTCCAAAAAACCACAAAGGAAAGCATTATTAATGGATTTAGGAAATGTGGACTGTCCATTTGATGCCAATGCAGTGTACTACACCAAATGCATTGGAAGTTCGATGCCGTGAAGACAGTGTCCAGGAGCAAATGGTGGAAGTGCAATTGGGTGTTTCTTTTTTGACAGAATAGGAGAAAAGTATCAACAATGAATTGCTATGTAGTTTCAATGAATGCTTTCCAAACAATTGGCAAGGGAAGGAAGATGCAATGCTACTGTACAATCTCTGGAGATCAAGGAAAATAGGACGGCAAACAATTAATGGTGCACCTGAAAGTGAGTGTTTCCGAGACTGATGGACAAAGGGAAGTCTCAGTTTCTTCTTCCAATGATGATTGTACTGTTGAGACCAGTACAGAAAATGCTATGAGTGAATCAGAAGACCAACAAAAATTCAAAGCCATTGGAACTCCCTCTCCATTTAAGAAATGCTTTTTCTACCCTAAAATTGAAGAAAAAAAGGTTAGAAGGAAACTAGGCCCAAACCTACCTTCCGTTGTTACATCAGATTCCTTCAAGAGTTTCCTAGAGAAGAAAAGACGAGAAAAAGAGGAAAGGGAAAAACTGATGAGAAAGCAGGAAAGAAAAAATAGACAGGCAGATAAATTTAAGGAAAAGAAGAAAATGATAATTGAAGAGAGTGATGAAGATGAATCTTTTTCAGTACATGACGACTCCGATACTTCCAAGCTTTGGACTAGCGAAGAAGAAGATACAGAGGCATCTTCCAAACCCTTCAATGGAGTGGTAGAGAAAGGGAATTTCATCGTTGCTGCATTTGTGTACAATGAAAAAACAAAAAGAGAAACCAAGAAAGTTTTCATTGGAGAGGTGACGGATGTAAAAGCAGGTCTAGTGACAGCAAAATTTTTGAGAAAGTCCACCAAGGTTGACAATGTTTACATTTTTCCAAACGTTGAAGATGTTCAATGTATAACCTTTAGTCAAATTTTACAACCATATCAGATTGTTAGAGGGCGGCACTACTTCCGTGGAATTCAATGTCTATAAAATGTTACTTTAAAGTTAACTTTATGTACTTAAAATCAGAGGACTTCAAGGTTGATGAAGTTTCTTTTTCCTTGTGTCATATCAGTGGAATTGAAAGTTAATAAAGCTACTCTTTCTTTTATTAAAACCCTCTCAGATGTTCCTAACCAGTGTCCAAAATTGGGGTGTCCACCACTGGCTTCGCTGCGTCCATTACTGGCAATTCTGAGATGATTTTACAGATATGCAAATTCAGTAAAACTATGAACCTACAGGAAAAACAGATATGCAGATTTAATGAGAGAAGCCAGTAGTAATTTAAATCAATTATCAATTTTTTTCTAACGATAAATGGGGACCTGCAAAAAATTTTTAAAGTTAAAATTTCCTTAAGGGTGTCCATTACTGGTCAGGTTACCCTATTGCAAAACAATATTATTTTCAAAACACCTTAGGTGTCCGGTACTGGGCAAGTCTCCCCTAGTTGTCTCTTGAAAGTGACATTTGCATTTTGAAAACGGTAGAGGAGATAGACACGAAAATGTGAAAAATGATTAAGTGCCTAATTTATTTGTTCAAAATGTTACTTTAACTGTGTTTTTATAATTCCTTTCAGGGTTGCTGACTCCTGTTCTAATGCAGCAAGTCCTATACATGTGTAGCATTTTGTTTTAAATTTATTGTAGTGCACATTATATTTGTGAAAAACCTGTCAAATAACCTCAGAGTATTTCCATTTGTAACATAGTTTAATAATTGTCACTTGATCAATAAAATTGTTCAAGGTAATATTCTTTAGAAGCACTTCAACCTACCCACTCATTATCCTCCTATCATGTTTTCCAAGTGTGTTATTGTCAACGTGTTGACTCATTTGTTCAAAACAAATTACTCACTATGAGCATAGCCAGTGGGTTCTTTTAAAATTGTAAACAAGGTTGTAGTTTCAATCAGGTCATTGAGTCAGTCCAAATGTAAGGGTAGTTCAGCTTGGAACAAGGGAGTTTCCGTCCTGAATGCAAGGGAATTTCAGCCCTGAATGCAAGGGAGTTTCAGCTCTGCATTCAAGGGAGTTTTAGTTGAAAATGCAAGGCAATTTCAGCCAGCCCTCAATGCAAGGGAGATCCAAGCCATTAGCAAGGGTAGGCCAAGCTCATTAGGGATTGAGGGCGAATGGTTATTCTGTGTTTGATCTACTCTTGAACCAATACATCACATTATTCAACCTCAACTACAAGGTTCGAATCACTGGTTCTGCTATTGAGTGAATAAACTGGGGCAATCACCCCACCCTTTTAGTCGCCTTTTACGACAAGCAGGGATACTGCAGGAGTATTCTTCATTCCCCCTCCTACAGGGGCTTCACAAACCATGGGACATTTTACAACCTTCCACAGAAAGTTTGGATTTCTTGGACAACAACTGCATGCAGAGGTCTTCTGCACTTCAAAAAACCATATTGATGGCAGCCACATTTCATGTCCATGCTAACAAATGATTCGACTTTAACAGACAAAAGTGAGACTAGGTGTGATAAATGAAGTGTAACAGTAATTAATAACTATGTAATTGACAAGAAGTTCTCACCTAAGTCTCTTTAAGGCAACTTCATCAGTGATAGAACAAAGGACACAATTAATACAAAAATGGAAAACTTATGAATTCACTCAATTCGGTATAAGGATAACAATCTTTTTTTCATAAAATAACAGCCATTCCATTGACACAACATAATAATAATTTAATTTTTATTCACCTTCCCAAAAGCGCAAGGCAATCTTACACTGCAGGAAATGTTGAGATGTAATGGATTTTCCATGAAAAATGTTCATACTAAGTATGTCAGGAGGGTGGAAAAGAACTGAAAAACTACATTAATTCATAACAACTTGGTGGGCTAGAGCAACAGGCCTATCAATTAAAGTTATTCACCTGTAAATCCCCACAGAAACATGACACTTCAGAGAAAATTTTGAGGCCAAATCCTAGGCACAAACTTTAATATGTATACCCAAAAGGCTCGTCTTAAATTTTCCAAAAATTCAAGCAAACTTTTAAGAGAAACGAATACAATTATAGTGATGTGTGATAAGAAAACAAAAAGTAAAACCAGTTACCTAGATTAAAATGGTAGAGTAAACCACGCACCTTTGCTCTGACAACCTCAAGAGTACAAAATATAGGACTGAAGGGGTGAAAAAATCAATATTCAGAAGTAGACTTGAAGAGAAACTTTTTGAGAGAGTATTAAAACTACTCAGAAATCATAAGAAAAAACTTAACAACTTGGTATACAGCTAGCTGCCATCATAGATGCAAATTTCTACGAAATTTATACGAAAACAGTAAATAGAAATTACATAGTGGACTGGTGCAGCATCAGGATCCATTAGGTCAACTCATTCATCTCAATTAGAACCAGAGTTGCTCACAACCACAACAGATAAAATCCCACCATCTTTAAGAATACAGAGGGGAATACATTTATATCAACAACTTAGAACAACTACAAACAAAAAAAAACCACATACACTTCTCACAAAGCAACCCACTTAAACTTACCAACTTTCTAAGCAGCCTGACAACCTTGGGGAGCAGCATCTGACCACTACGTCATACCACACCTCAAAATGAAACTGGACTTATTGAGCAGTTAACAAATGAGGCCAAAAAATCAGGCCCATAGCTAAGCCAGGGATGAGGAATCGAGTGTCAGGAAAGCTAAGATACCCCTTGTAACATAAGAGAGAAACAAACCCTTGTAACTAAGAGTACTTGAACAGAAAATATGAAATCACAATAATTGACAATAAGTGGGAGGGTGAGGTCCAGTATGCCCAAAATTATCCTAAAAGAATAACTCATTTCATTAAGAGGCTTGTGGAGAAAGAAGTCCTCCTAAGGTAGAGAAAGCCTGAGATAGTATTTCAGCAACTCTCAAATTTGCTCAGGACTCAAAAGGCAACAAAGGGAGTGAAATAAAAAAATAAGTAATCCACATCGAAGAGTTTAGTAAAATACAGTAATATTCAACATGGAGTGCACACTTTCTAAATGAACTGGCAATAGAAAATCCAACGAAATGTAGTTCATTTCTGTTGTCCAGCATAAGTAAAACCTTGGTGAGATAGGTTAGAGGAGAGGTCTAAGTGAGAAGTTCAAAAACGTTCAATATCTGTGAGTCAAAGAGTTGTCACGATCCAAGGTAAATGCTATAACCAAATGTATTGATCAATTCAGGGGACAAATAAAATGGCAAACGAATTATATATTCTCAGTTCTGAAGTCTTTAAGGAGCCTGTGCATGTAAAGCAATATGGTCCAAGCTTTCACATTCCTTTTGCAGAGACATCATCAGGAACTTCGGGTGGTTAAATGATAATGTAGCACTGCATTTCCACACTTTGGGTGCCTTGAGCATTCACCAATGACTGCAAAAGCTAGGATCATTGTGCTTCCATTTCAGTCACAACCAAGATGCACGGAATCACAATGACCTCCAGAATCTACCTTTAATAAATTACCTTTTGCATTTGCTATTCCAAGTGGATTTCAACTGTGATAGTATACCTTTTAAAGGTACCTCAAGGGAAGACTATCCAATAATCTGCTCCTAAAAAATAAGGACCAAACCAATATTGCACTGTGAATGAAAAACTAATGCTTTGTTTTTAACATAAATTATTGCATTAACAATTGCAAAGTAAAATGGTAAGCAACCCTCTCCACATGACACTTTGTAGTCATATACCATAAATAAAGACAGTTGAATGTTAACATCCATTAACTTTCCTCTTTGAGGATGTCACACATCAGTTTCTGATGGCAACAAGACGTGGCTGATCCATTTACTGCATAAGAGACCAACTTTAAGTTTCAAATAAGTCCTCGTACATTACCATGTATCACACTAAAGTTTTGCAATCAGAGATTAGCTCTATCTGGCTCTATCAGATAATTAGCTCTCTGCGGCTTAATCACTGTAATAAAATTTCCTTTCACGACAAAATCATGTACTTACAAACCATGGTGCGAGGTAGGAGAGTTGGAAGAAAGAAATCAGTAGTTTCACTCAGTACTTCCCATTTTAATAAAACTAGAGCACAGAGAAGAACTTTTTATTTGGACTGAAACCGATGGAAACTTTCTAGCTTTATGATTTTTAAAAAAAGTGCAATAAATTAGCTAGTATGTAAATTCATGCAGACTTGACAAGTCTCATGATTTTTATTCCTGGGGAATTAATCATGAGAATAATCTGTGAACATAAACACAGAGTAATTATTTGTATTTACAATGCACTATCAACAATGACTTTGTACTTGCACAAGCATCCTTGGACAAAATTACCCACTGCCTAGTAACATTCATTTCACACACCACACATGTGAACACATGTCCATTCCACCGCAAAAAAAGATAGCAAGTCACTCTCGATAGAGCAAGTCACTCTGACTCCTCCTTCACTTCACGCTCCCGCCTTGACTTCTTCTTGCGATGCCGGTGGCCAGGGCTGCGGCTTCGGCTCTTGTGCCTTCGCCGACGCTCTGTGCTGCGGCTGCGAGACCGGTGGCGGTGCGACCTGCATGGCACAATTAACCATTAACAAGCAAATGGCAAAGTACCAAAACCAACACATAGGTGGTCTAATGCAACTAAAAAGCAGAATTTTAGACTTTTCTCACTCGGTTACTTGTTCCCTGTTAGTTCACTTCCTTAAGGAGAGGTCCAACTTTATTCCCAAGGACCAATTGTTTTAATGTTTACCTGTGTTAACATTTTCTATTTTAAAACGCACAGATAAAAACAACCCAATCACTCACTCCTGAGACTAACCCATCCCCTGAAGACAAAATGCAAATGAAGCTGATTAGCACACATCATTATCTAAAACCACAAAGGTTGACTTGTTTTTTAAAGAATGTCACAACTGAAAGTGATTTCAGTTTCAAATCTTATAAAACTTACAGAAGTAACCACTGAAAATTCAGGTTTGCAACTCTGAAGCATACCAAATTAAAATTATGAATTATGTTAGGAGAGAATAAACTGCCGAAACAAAAACGTAGATAATTTATCTACATTACTTCATCACTAGTACCTGACCAGGGATTCTATGTTTTGCCTGGATTGACACTTAACAGGCAGAAGGTGAGTAGTTGGTCGAACATTTTCACATTTTGAAATCCGAGGTAACTTTTTGGGGAAGAGAGAGAGAGCTTTGATAGGTCATGGGTCTTTTTGAATAACGTTAACAATGGACAAATAATTTATCACAAAGCAGTGTATTTACTATGAATTTCCTGGCAATTATACTCTAATGCTGATTTTTGTTAATCAATCGTTCACTCGCCATGAAGAGTTTTCTGACAGGAGAGGCGCCCAGGGTATGAAGAAGTAGAGGTTTGTGAAGAGCTTCATTTAAAACAATGTATTTTCTGTAAGCAAAGCATGGATTGTTGGTTCATAGAGTGTTTTCCTTGCACCATAAACCAGGGCAGTGGAAAACCCAGAGGACCTTAATCTTTGATACCTTAGAAAACTGGTCGTAAATTATGTTACCCATGGAAACTGCATTCATGTAGATTCAAACTAACAGGTGAAAACTATATTAAATATGCTTATTGTGGAAGCATTTTTTGCTTTACATGCCTATTGATATCATTCAACACCATGCTGAATATCACAATGAAAGATGAAATTCCTATGGTTACAATACGTGAGATGTGGGAAAGAAAATTCTGTGTTATCATACCATCTACTCGTAATGAACTGAAATTGATTAACTTTCTCTACCCCGAGATCCACGTTTCGCTTCCTCAAAAATGTTACAAAAATAAATGCAGTGCTTAGCAAAAGGTGGAACAAAATCCTAAAGTTACAATTACCTTGCTAACCCAGGTCTACAGGAGAGAAAATCTTTACACTTTTCCAACATTTCTACAGTTTCAGAAAAAAATTGTGCTGTTAGCAGCCTCAACACAGGTTTTGTGATGTTACCCTGTACGAAGGGATCTATGGATGAGCTCTCGATACATATGCAGAAATTCATTCGCAAAACAAGCCTCTACAATGTAAGAAGTTCTGGCAATGCACATGACAAGTGACTTTACATCAATATATATAATTAAATATTACTCTGGTTCCGATACTTTGGAAGTGGAATTTCCATCATTGGTTAAGGACATAACGCAGCATAGATATTGTACAACACACATGTACAAACATCTATAGAATACTCCACCACTTTAAGCATAGCACTCCTGCCCTCAGTTCCCAAGTGACGCCACCCAGAGTCTCTGAGAAAGATGCCAGGCCTGCCACCGCTATGAGTTGCGGGCTCTGAATGTCAGTCAGACCAGTTTAATCTGGTCCCGCCCCCTTTTTCGGCCATTTTTCTTGCTGTTGGATCTTCAACAACTTTGAGAATCAATATCATGGGAACTAAGCATTACTTAGGCCTCACGTTTTTTGCATTGGGCAAGATTCATTGTCCTCCATTACCTCTTTTTTCTTAATTCAACAAGTTCTCCATTGATTTGAAACTTGCACAAAATCTCCACTGCTCTTACAAGAATGACAATAAGTGCCCGAGCATTAACTCACCGATCCCTGTGCCTTCCCTCCTTCTCCTTCGGAGGAGGAGGCGGTGGGGCCACCACCATGTCGTCCTTGATCCTTTCATCATCAGGATCTCCACGACCAGACACCGAGCCACTGCCTTTGATGCTCCCGCCAAACGCATCCTGTGATGAGTCCTGGCTTGCCAGCCCTGGCTCCTCCTTGTGTTCCTTGCCACTCGAGTGGACGGGGGACGCGACGGCTGCGGGAGGAGCATTAGCCAAAGGCAGTGGGACGACTAATGCCGAGGGAGCCGGCCCACTCATGCCCATTGGTGGGGGAGGGTGGCCCATCTCAGGCCCACTTGCCGAATCCCATGACTGAAAATCAATTGAATGGCAACAATGCAACACCAAGACAAATGCCCAAGTGCACATGACCACTGGGCAAGGCACAAAAGAAGTCTCTTAGGTAAAATATGCTATACACCATCAATAATCTTCCCCGTTCTTCATTACTATGTGTGATGCATAGACCCACCGTCGTGTCTCGGCTATTTTCAGAGGAGAGCATGCCACTTTGCATTTAGTGTTGACATAGTATGTGTCACAGCGAAGTCCTATTGGAAAACTTGTATGAAATATTATACTTAAAAATAAAAACTAAAATTTCCAGCCAATTTTTTTGGAGTTCCCTGCATCAATGCCAAGGTGACAAAGGGCGGCATTAGTACATTCTACGAAGTTCCCAGTAGAGAAAACGAAACATTGGATCAGAGTTATTTTTACGATTGTAGCCCCCTAAATCTTGGCAGCACTGCATACACTAACCATGACTTTCAATCCATTGAAGAATTGGACTGGGTAAGGATAATGAAAATTCTCTACTTGAAGGAATCCTTAACAGAAGGGCATCCCACGAAAATGTCAGACTGGACTAAGTTATCCATAATCAGAGCATTTTTTTGTGCAAATTACATACATTAGGTGAGAAAAACCAACATGGAATGGGCAATGCTTGCAGGCATTCTTTCTCCTGTCATTGGAGAAGAACATAATGCCTTTACATAACATTATTCCATACAATTTCCTTAGTACAAGAGAGGAGTACCTGTCATCGAGTCACCTGAGATTCTCTAGAAGCAAGAAGGTGAGGTAAGGGTGGGAGGGCACTAAGTAGAGTAAGTCAAGCAGTTTACATATCTGGGTAGTATTATGGAGGAGATAGGGTTTAGAGGTAAGGACATAGAATTACCATGGCATAAGAATATTTCATAGAGAAGGGAACTGATGAAGGGGAAGTGTGAGTTAAGATTCATAAAAAAAGGCTGGTGAAAACTCTAATATGTAGCATGGTACTATGTGGGTTGGAGACTAGGGTGGGTTGGAGGCGTAATATATGTACCTATAATGAGCTAAGACAGTGAAAAGATTCTCTCATGGATTCTATGCCATGCATGCATGTATTTTGTAAACAAATGACATGCACATTAATTTTGCGGAATAACAATCATTATCCTCCCTTGGATTCAACTCATTAGTGCGGTGTTATTTCCGAGATGATGGAGCTGAAAGAAGAGGAATGGAAAAAGGAATGTAACCGAAGCTCAAAGCCGACCTCAATGTAATCCAATGTTAGGAATCGTTTTACTTTTACTCAATGTTATCTGGACAATAGTGAATTGAAGCAGCGTTATTGAATTTACGGAGGATGGCCATTGAATAATGAAGTTCTTTTGGTGTATTTGTGGAGCTCTGAGAGGTGAAGTGAATCCAAAGAAGCAGCGAATTTACTAGGGGGGAATTTATTAATAAAGTCACTGTTTTAATCACATCTCCCTAGAAGGGCCCAAAAAAACAATAAGGCAGGAAACACGCAATGTGAACCCGTGGTCAATGCTCTGTTTTCCAAATGTGATGTGAATAACAATTAGTCTGACTATGAAAAGTTAAGGAGTTGACATTTGAAAGCTGTCCAGGGAAATCATATTGATAAGAGTCCCTTACTCTCAACACAGGTTTTTTTTGGAATAACGAAGCAAAAGGTTGCAATGTATCGTATGCAAATGAGATAAGTTAGACGAAGTGTTAACATTGTGGCGAAAAGATGTATATGTCCAGCAACCAGTGTATTTAATCCTCAGTAGTTTCTACCAGGAAACAGAAACTGAGTGAAGTCAGTATTCTATGTTTGAGTGGATGAAAGTCTGTTTAAAAGCATTCCAACAGTAAAAGAGTTGGTCAGAGGGTGATTTAAATCCACATTTGAAGTAAATACTGTTTCTAAGAGGGAGCTGTAAAGCTACTTGCGGGAAAAAATATCAAATTAAAACTTGAAGACAACAGCCACATTGTAACTAATGCGGCAGAGGAAATATTTTGATTCTGGCAACACTAAAAAATTCATTATTTTCTATGAAAAAATCATACAGTAGTCCACGCAATGGATTTTTCTGATTGAGAATATGGCCTATTCCAGTGTTAATTATATTTTCAATTTCCTCTTACACATGTAACTGTGTAGCATGCGAGATAAAATAAACAGATAAACCCACTTTGTGAACTTTCAGTACTCATTTTCAGAAAAAAGTTACTAGATGAAGATAATACTTATAAAATTTAATCAACTCATGGAAAAACTAGGTAACTTAGCCGAGAATCAATCATGGCATGCAAGTAACCACGGGGATTTCAAAATCACAAGGTATTCCAGGCGACAAAAATACGTTAACTCTTCAACATATTTTAAACATTTATAATTACTCATAAGAAATACATTTTTTTTATGAAAAGAAACAAGCTGTAGGGATGAAGACGAAGGTTCAACTTTCTGCTTCTTTTAGTGGTTGTCGTCGACTAGACATCTTGGAGCAACCTAAACGACCCATCCCTCTTTCATTCTTGCCCACACACCGAGTGAACAGAATTCTTGGCTAGAAAATCCTTTCACAAGTCAAAATTTTCCAGTAGCACATCTTCTCCCTTGCCAGCAGTGGGAGGAAGGCCTTCATCCTGATAATTTATTGCTTTCCCATGCCAGGGGGCATGGTTTGACATTGTTGTTACATTGACGTCAACTTGGGACTAACAAATTATCGGCTCTGAGGTGGTAAGTTATTTTGGAGGGGACTTTACATGTCCATAAAATTCATCACTAATTATGATGCACTATATTAATTAATAATAAATTGTCCCATCTCTGGGAAGTCTAATCAAGACTTCTCACAGTTTTTCTCAACTTTTGAAGGTTTAAATATAACTAATGAAAATTTGGAAGAGTCAAGCAGGAAATAAATTATACAACAAATATAAAACCATTAAGCTCCTTTCTAGAATGACTTCTGCCATGCCGAGCTTCACATCTGGTATAACAAATTTTTAGTTTTTTTTTTGCCCAAAAAGCTAAATTCAAGGTGAGTTTCATAAGTGCTGAAAATACACTCCATAGAACATAAGGTCCTGAACATTCCAGGTAAGAGACCTTGAGAGCATGTGCTTCAAAACTCTTTACCTTTATAAGCATAACCTTAGACCATTACCTGGTTCATCCACTGGGAATCCTGGGTTGGCTCATATGAGTGGTAATATGGATCTGCTTCTGGAGTGTAGAATTCTCCAGCACCATAAGGTGTGCTCCCATGGTGCGAGGAAAACCTGGCAATGAAGAATTCATGGCACATCATAGCATGGACTATGAGAATGACCAATGGGTCACAGAGATTACAATAGAGCACATTTACTGTCTTTAAGGGCAACAGAGATACACGTTCTTTTCCCAAAATTCGCTGCAAGTCTTAAAAATAGGGAGATATTTCCGGCCAATGGCATTAAAACAGTTAAGGGGCTAACATCACTTTTGTGTAAGATCCGCAAACACACTGTCGTTAGCAATATTATGACATTCCTGGATAATCATAACTTGCTACGCAGCAGTTGGCTTGGCTTCCTAAAGGGCAGGTCCTAAAAACACAGATTGCACTCTTCCTTCATGATATCCTAAAATCAGGTGAATCGAAAAAGCATGTGGACGTGATATTCCTTGATTTCAAGAATGCAATCGACAAGGTTCCTCACAATAAACTCATTCGAGATATTCCAGATCCAGCATTCTCCATTCCATTATTTCGTTATTTTCTTTCCCCTATGCTACTTATGCCTTCAACACTTGACTACACTGTGGAGCATAAAACACGAAAACAAAATAAGATTAACTATTTGAAGTGTAACTTCGTTGACATTAACTCAAGGGAACCCCATGCCTTACACCCTATTAGTAGCTTGCACGGCATTACGTAGATGTAGATGAATGCTTAAGCAAATGTCACGACATGACAAAACTTGGGTTGTAGCAAATAACATCAAAGTGGATAACCAAGTAACTCTTTAATTATTCCTCTGAAAACGAAAGAAACTTCTCCAGCATTCATCCAGCTGGAAACTTCCTCCTGTTGCACAGATAACTAATCCATGAGTTTTTGAGACTTTAGATCAACTCGCTATGATATCTCAACTGAGGGGAGATCCAAGGCCACTCGCATATTGTTTGAACACTAGACCAACTGAGGGCCTCTGCATCATGAGTCATGTTTGAGGTTCATGCATGAGGTTCTGCAGGATTCAGCACTTCCAGGTCATGTCACAAGACGGCCAAGGGACTCCTTCTCGGAGAACTGAGCAGGGTGCGTTCTCTTCAAAGGACCATAAGTAGAGGTTGGGGTCACGGAAAAATCTGCCACAGCTGAGGCTGAAACCTAATTCCTCTCCAAGGTAAAATCCTAATAATGACAATAAGTTTCTCGCAGAGTGGTATTTCCATGCTTAGGTACTTCTAAATGTCGGGTGATTTTGAAATCGAGCCTATCAGGATCCAATTCATGCCCATGTTGTATCATATCCTCGTGTTAAAATGCCGAAGACTCAAAGTTACCCATGCCATCACAATGAAATCTCATTCGATTGGTCATTTATCTTGTGGAAATCAGGGATAGCAGTGATGATAGATCAAATGTAATGTATCAAGGCCTGGTTACTCAACGAATTCACTGTAGTAATTCATGGATGAAAGTTTGTTCCAGTAAAATTGCATGGAGTTACCCCAACATCATCTTGGAATTAAGTTGAAGACAAGGCTTCCATGGTGATTTTATTTAAAGGATTTCAGTTTTTCTGGAGGAACTATATTTCATAGGACGATATTTCACTGATAACGACTTCTTAAGGTTGAAGTGTCTTAGTGGTTTATCACAGATCTTACACATTATGTTATATTGTTGAGCCACTCCCCCGATTGGGTCATTTGTTTCAAAAGTAGAAATAATCTGTTTTAAATGCAAAACTATATCAATAGTGAGGATGGCGATACCCTTGCATATTCTTGGAAACTTTTTTTCTATTGTTTCATGAAATATGGACAATGGCGGGAGTAAACGCTGGTTTATTCATAGTGAAGCCATGGATTTTAGGGATAGTGACTGCGAAATGTATCCCAGTCGTATTTTCCAAAATTTAATCGTGTCATTTTTCCGTTCGAGCGCTCAATAAATTAAATTAAAATTACTGCACATGGCAGTGAGTTCGTACGTAGCGCTACACATGAGTTATAGCCAAAAGAGAATTGTTTACATTATGGATGTGCAGCTATCAGTTAAAACGAAAATAAAATAAGGAAAAAATTGTCTCAAGCTACCATTTTTCCTGTCACTTGAGATTTTAATTATCCACAACTTAAATTGATAAATAACTGTGTGAGTAAGGCACTAATGATAGATGAATGCACTAAAATTCACGCATTTTACACAATTGACAGATTAAATTTGGCAACACTGATTTGTTAGCCGTCTACGTTGGCAAATAAATAGCTTTATTGACGTGATTTCCCCACAAGGTTCGTAAAAACGAACTCAGTTCCTCTGTGGGGACTGGGTCCGAGGTTCATAATTTCAAAAATTTCGCACTTTCGAAACTTCGTATTTTCAAATAGCGTCATGTACTTAACATAGGCTTTTCGTGAGGACCGAGTTTTGCTTCATAAAATCGAAACTTCGTATTTTCGTGCTTCGTATAATTGAATTTCTGCTGTATATTTATCTATAGTCTGTATATTATTTCTATATATTTGTTTTTCGTTCATTTTCATTATATTCATTATTTATTTCTTTAAGTTTAAGATTATGATCAAGTTCTAGAGTTAGCAGTAAATTTAGATTATTAGCAGATGATAGAGTTATCTTCAATGAAATAAGCGAAAAAGAAATACACGAACTAAGAAGTTCCATCATAGGACCATCACTAAATTCATTTGTGGTGCCAGGAGTCGTGGTTAGAATTGAGTCTTACAAGGGGAGACTACGTACCTTGCTATGCCTTTCGGAATGCCATATATTTTATGCTGAGCGAAATGCCATATGCTGCTGGGAACACATCATGGATTGGTTTAATGAGCTCTAGTTTTACTGCAATAAATTATTTTTCATCCGTTATTTCTTGCATACCATATACGTACACTAGAGAAATCACAGTACATGTAGCAGTCAGGTGGTGCAGCGGTAGAGGCCCGGACACATGAGATGAAGATTGTAGGTTCAATCCTATGAGGGTGAATTTTTTTCGTCTTGATTCCAATTATTTTCGTTAGTTTCCAAATAATTTTCAATTGCAGTTTGTCTCATGGACGATGGAACATTTTTTAATCGTTATATTCAATTTATGCTGTGTTCCGAACTCGGAACCATGACAGCTACAGTAGCTATGCTATGGTGCGCTCACTATTAAATGTACCCATTGCTTATTATGAACAACTTCCTAATCACCCTAGAATACAACGATTTCAAGTGGGTGGATTCACATTAACGCTTGCAGACTAAGGCATTGAGCAGCAGAATGGGTAAATTAAATTAAGAAGAATGGGGAACGGATAAAAATTACCTTATCTTCTTGACCGCTCTTGTCGCCAAATTACTGTAAAAGAAATGATATTACTTGGTATGTAAATATTAAAAGGAAACTGTAGGAAAAATTTTGTTATCCACAAAATATATAATTATCACAAGCAACATTTCTGAAGGAATTAAACTGACATTCATTTCCGAAGATTCCGGAGATATTGTGTGTAATTACAAATCGAAAAGACGAGACAAAATTTGCAAATTTCCTTCCTAAAGATGTTTTTCATCAAATGAATCTTTTGTTCGCCATTTCCCTTAATATACCTCAGCCCTTTCTCCAAGAAGACCGGACAACGACCTGACGAATTTGAAAGGAGCTCATTTCTTCGAAAACGCCACCGTTAGGCCTTTCTTTCATCGGTCGGACTGTGACCGCAGAAGGAAGCTTAGGGTGAAATTAAAATAAGCTCTGGTGCTTCAGCATTCCTTCCGATGGCAGGCTTTGAACGAACTCACTTTGGGTATGCATGCACTCCTCTTAACATTGCTTCTCGTTCGGTCATCATGTGTTTCACGAATAGTTCTATCTCTATCTGGTGAGCATTGGGCTATTTTTTCTGAGAGTATAAATGTGTCTGAGCAACTTATACTAGCAAACCTCGACCTGCTGCTGATTTAATGGCAACAAGGAAATCAACTGTAAAGTATACCTTATTTTGTGGCCAATGGATTTAGCTAGTACATCCAGTGCCATTATTCCATCGGATCGAGAATGGAATACAAGATGCCTTCTGGATTATTCCAAAGATGCCACATGCGCAGTGATTTACCTACTGGGTAAGCCAAAAGAATTCATCGATTCATTTCTAGTATTGATATCATTACATTTCTAGTATTGATAATGATATCAGTTATGCTTTTACTAAAAATATTTTTATCTAGATTTTGTACACTTGCGGAGAGTAATTCTTTTGCATGAAGTTTGTTACTAAACTGAGGGACATCTTGATTGAAAAAATAGCACGTTGAATACTTTTATCTGTTCTATACGAATGCTTAAAACTATTTCAATTTTATATTTCACAGATACTCAGGGAGATGAATGTTATTCAGGACCCCTCAAATGTCGAGATATCGAGAAAAGCGTGTTTAATAGGAGAGAGAGCTGTGGACGTGTTCATCGACATTTTGGAGAACATATTCGTTGAAGAGAATCTCGTGAGAGAACATTGTCTAATTGTTCTAATTGGTCGCTAGCTACCCTCCAGAAACAAGGATCTCATTTACTGAGGCGCAGATTCCAACTTAAAGTGTGGAGTAAAGATATTGAAAAGGGAGGTATGCGTTTAGATAAGAATGACGATAAAAAAGTGCACTTACGACCGATTTTGTGAATCGAGGAAAAGGAAGGAGCATATTACCTTCTTGTGGCTTATCTTGTTTTGGCTTGTGGCTTGTGGCAACATATGTCGCCAGAATTCTCAATTGCTGCAACGAGATCCTGACTGATTAAATTCAAAAAGGAATATAAAATAAGGCAACAAATTGACAAATTATGTTTCCCATAGAGAAGTATCATCATTGGAGGAAATACTGATGAGTGCAGAGGTATTCCAAAAACAAGTTAGTGAAGTGATTCAAAACTAGGATCCAGATTACATCATAAATACTGATCAAACGGGATGTGAATACTGAGTTGACATAAAAAGAACATTAAGCCATCAGGGAGAAAAAGCTGTGCTCTTGTGTGCTGGAGATAAGAATAAAATAACACATTCCTACACAGCTCAATATGCTTTAACTTCCTCTGGTAAACTCTTACCAAAAGTCTTCCTGTGCATGCAGGAATCAGGAGGGACATTCGGCCCGAGAGTAAGGGGGAATGTAGAGGATTTGGAAGAAAGGTGGATAAATGTTGTAGTGTACATCCTCAAAATCAGGCAAATTGACCAAAGAGTTGTTTCAACTCTTATTGGGAAATGTAGTGAAACCTTACATCTCCTCTGCAACTAAGCCACAGGCCGCCTCTGGGGATATAATTCGCAGTGACAAATGCAGAAGGAAGAGAAGAAAGACAGCATTAATGCTTTTTACACTCCAATTTACATAAAATGTAACCATTAATATGAGCATTTTCGGAGCTGATATTATTCTGATGAAACTTTAACTTTTTAACCTGATTTCACTATTCATGTAGCTGCACTGGTGAACACAGTAGCAACTTGATAATGCAAAGTTGGCGGGACCACAAAAATCAGCACTTTGTATTTTCAAACCTCATTCAAAAAATATTTTTCTTACCCGAATTCTCTGGTCTTTGGGAACGTGTTAAAACAATTTATAGTCACTAGTCGT